>CM074448.1:27736609-28369109 GCA_037101425.1 Elopichthys bambusa
AAAATGCTGCCCACTGCTCCGGGTGCGTGTGTCCACAGTTTGCAGTGTGTGTTCACTACTCACTACCCCTAATTTGTGTGCACTAACTAGAGTCTGACTGTTTCTATAGGAACCGGAGCTTCTAACGGCCGCTGCGATGACTTTAGCGATTGGCTCTTATTTAGAAGGCGGGTCTTATTCCTCCATATTGCGCGTTGCACATTCTCCCATTCAAACAATACGAGTGACACGTCTTGTGTTATTCTATAGTCTTTGAGTTAATAGAGGTTTTAACATATGCGCTACATAGGATGTACAGCAGTTACAAAATGTAGCCCTGCTAGCTTGCATATGCTAACAGCTACATTGTTTATCTTTAAATAGCCTCTAATTAGAGATAGTGAATGTAAAGGACGTCCAAAGCTGACATGCTATATGTTCGGTAAGAATACGAAGGCATCGGCGCAGTGTAAGATGACACTGATTTCCATCTGTGCTGGATGAAGTGCTAGCTTGGGTATGCAAATAGCTTATTATTTTTGATGTGGTGCGGCTGAAACATGATTGTTCCCAAAGGACGTCTGTACAGACTCCAGAATGCACTTAGGATCAGACTGCATGTCACACGCACACGTCTCTTGCATCGCTCAAGGGATGATGCAGCACGCCTCATTCATTGAATGTTGACAAACTCTAGCTAGAATTACAGGCAATTACAGATATCCATATGTTGATATGACAAGCGGTTGTGTATTACAGTGATTTTACCATCATTAATGTGACACGCAGCATTTTGGCATGTTTTTATGAAATGGCAACAGCAACGATGTTCAAATAATACATAATTATTCAGTATATTCAGGTTTATGTTTAGAACAAGATACCCAACAAGAACAAAGATAGTAAAATGGTGATTAAATAGCTATTAACTAATAGTTTTGCTTGGCCTATTGTGGTATTGTGAAGTGCTATAGAAATAAATGTGAACAGAAATGAATCATTATTTTTATGTCAGTTAATTGAATGTTTAAATGCGAGGTTTGTTCATATATATGTGCATGTGTGTGATATATATATATATATATATATATATAATTATTATGTGCACCGATGACTCATTTACAATTAAGTTTGCTTTAGAGATTCATGCAAAAGCTGTAAACTATAACTCAAAAACAAATTCTAACCAGCTTAGTTAACTAATATCTCTCAAACAATTTAACAAAAGTTTGTAAACATTTTCAAGCAAACTTAATTGAGAGGAACAGCAGAGGCATAAAATGCAGGATGCCATTTTGTAACGTGTGGTGTTTGAAGGCGAGTGAGTCACCGTGTCAGAATACGGAGCGTGTGCGGGCGGCTGGCTGTCACCGAGGCATCTCTGAATGGAACATCATCACCCCCTCAAACTCAGATGGGGGCTCTGCACAGGGACCTCGAGAGTATGTGTGATGTGATGCGCATCTGCTCTGCGACAACAGTTTGTGGGGGGGGGGGTTTGTTCTATGCACCAAATGAAGTTAAAAACGTGCAGTTGGGTCCAAAAGTCTGAGACCAGAAAAAGTGCAACTAATTTTTCTAAAGTATCCGTCCGGGGCCCTGGTGCAGGGTTATTCTGTGGGCCCTCCTTGGCTGAAATCGTGGGGGCACCCGAAAGCCTGGGGCCCCGACAACTGTCACCGCCTTTCTCCCCAGCATGAATGAACAATTAAAAATTGTTAATTTTAAGTTTAGTCAATGTTAAGTTCAACATTTACTAATACAATATTACAAATAAAAGTAGTGTTTGTTAATATTATTTAATGGACCTGAGTTAAAATCATCATGAAATCAAAATGGACAATTTTTGTTTTTTTATGAAATATTGCAGTATTACGTGCACATCAATATTTTTTTTTATCAAGTTCCTGTGCCCTCGTAATCTTTAATCAAAATAACTTCCCCTCCCTCTTTCATCTCTTCTCTAATATCGTGTTTACTGGCGCGAGGGCGGGGCAACCTGTCACTCACATGAGATCCACCAATAGCAAACCATAACTATTAAAAAAATTAAGGATTTTGCATTTATGTATTTGATCAATGTATGGCGAGGCATGCATTTTATTAGTATGCGTGTTCCATGGGAATCAAACCCCTGACCTTGGCATTGAAAACCAAGAAAAAAAATAACAATAGACTACATTGGCCTCAGCCCCGCCCTACATTTGTTCTTGTTCAAGAAACCATTTCACTGGGATATACATCACAATAGGACGAAAAGACTATCAAACTTCCATTTCATGCTGACTTTAAAGATGCAGTGTGTACATTTTAGCGCCATCTAGCAGTGAGGTTGCAAATTGCAACCAACAGCTCAGTCCACCGCTCACCCCTCCCTTTCGAAGCACATAGGTACTCACTGCAGAGTCTATGATGGCCAGCTCCTCCTTTCTGGACGTTCAGTGGGGTGGAAGGATAGAGTTGTGGGTAGGGGTAGGGGTAGGGTAGGCTTAGGTTCTGGTTGTACATTCACTCCTCCTCGCTGGACGTCCAGCTAACGTAAGCTCCACCCATTTGCTCTGCAGTGAGCACCTTCTCCATAGAGAAGCTACGGTGGCCGACACAGGACAAAGATGTTGTCGTCTGAGACAGCAGAGAGTAGCCAGTCAAGCAAACGCGCTCTGTACAGCAGTTTGTCCATTTAGGGCTACTGTAGAAACATGGTGGCACAAAATGGCGAATTCGATGTAAGTGGACCCGCGGTGTATGTAATGGTTCAATTCTAAGGTAATAAAAACATAACGGTTCATTATGTAAGGTCTTTATACACCACTGAAAACATGGTTATGTATATTATATTGCATTTATGTCAATAGATCCTCCTAAATATTACACACTGGACCTTTAACGTGAACTAACAATGAACTGACATAATAAAAATTAATAAATAGGCCTACTGTAACACACGTATTGCTCATTGTTAGTTGATGAATTGATGCACTGATGTTAACTAACGAGATCTTATTGTAGTGTTACCACAACCTGATGATCATGATCTCCAGCATGATTTGAGATGTTCCTGTGCTTCAGTGGAAGCTGGGAAATGTGGAGTCACACGATCAGTGTTACTTATTTGATTAATGACCTAGAAATAGTTGTTTTCTTTGCATTTTGCAAACTCCTAAAACTTTGTTTATCCCCAGCTTTAGTAGAAAAAATCCCAGATTTTCAGTGTGCCAAATCCCACTGTTTCTGTGCTTGTTTGGATATATAAATATAGAGTGCGAGATAGGGAGAAAGAGAGAGGCAGAGAGGGGGAGAACACATATATATATATCTAGCGTGATGCTGTTCGCCCCCTATTCTTCGTCACCAGCACGCGTATGTATGTGTCCCTGTGGGCTTGTTGCTGGAGGAAGGATAGATCAGATAGTCACCTCTTCCACCTTCATTAAAGTGCTATTTATATTCTCAGGACTGACCTTTCTCATTAAGCAATGTGTCATTTGTGAACACAAACACCCGTGGACGTATTGCGAGACGCTTTGAATGTGGGTTAAAAATAGCCGAGCAACATTATTTGTGCTATCTGGTAAAGTCTCAGGGTGGTTTAGTATGGTTTTGGTGGATACTTGGTGTCCTGTGGTCCTGCTCACACATCTAAAGCTCGAGATCAGCATTCAGTGCATCGCTTCTTGCAATCATGGCAATCATTTTTATATATTCGAAGAACATAATGAGATCAGTTATTGTGAGAACAACTAAAACGTCCATCAATGAATCAGTTTTAGATTTTAAGCACAATAACTGTGATAAAGGCTGGTTTTAATGTGATTCTTATTGGTATTTGGACATGGGTTATTTTGGAAAGGTATTGATTAGTTGGTTTGCCAAGGGTTGTGACTGTCACTCACTCAGAACAAGGGTCATTTTCAACAACAGACAGATGTGACAGACTGAACTGCAAATATAGATGACTAAGCAAGCATTTATTCTTGCTCTTGGGTCTATCTTCTGAAATACACTTCTTTTTTTCATAGAAATACCATTTTTACATCACCACTGCAGACCATTAGCATGCTTGCCATTTTCTGTAAAGCTTTTAAATGATCTGCATTGTGAAAAGAGCTTTAGATAAACATGAACTGATTGAATCATCATTATGGTAATTATAAAAATTATTATAATTATTTTGAATTAGAATATACATATACATATATATAATTATATAAATATATTACACACACACATATATATGTATGTATGTGTGTGTGTGTGTGTGTAATATATTTTTCCTTACAAATATATATAGGCTATAAAAATATATATCCCTAAAACGGCTTCTATTCACTTACACTGATTTAATGTTTAAACACAAATGTTTAAACTTGATTCCTCCCTAAGCTCCTCCTTCCTCCTTCGTATACTGCAACAAACCTCAACGATCTGTTGAAGGAATAATGGAATACCTATAGTAAGGTGGATATCTCCAATATTATTCATTTTAAATGCACTATCAAACAACTTAACGCTGACAGTGACATCAGTGCACATTTTTTCCCTAAGAAACATCATTACTAAATCGAGCATACTCGGCGCTTTCAGTTTTGCACGACTGTGAAACATTACAATTCAAGCGTTTACATGTATGAAATGATTTTGCGTATCATCATTACATCGCAAACACACTCTTTGCAGCGTTCTCCATTGTTTGCCTGGATCTGTGCGGGAAAGCCCAGCGCTGGTTGAGGGGCACAACGTGACCTAACAAACAAGGAACCTCCGGGAACACCGTCAGTCCTGAACTATGCGCACAAGGGCCAAGTCTAAGGGGTTTCGCGAGAAGCGACGCTTTGGCAATGACGCTCAAAATGCGCTTTTGCAAGTGCCGCTCGGTAAAATCGCATTCATTTCGTTGTAAATGGGACGTTTATAAGGAAGGTTTGCAATAACAGTGACTCGGATGATGCTTAACACGTTTTATTTAACTGTTCCGTGGGCCGTTAGGACACTCCCTAAGCTCGTTTGCTTCGATTGGGAGGCGGAGACGGGACCCCCGTTGACGTCAGTGGGCCTGTCGGTTTCCTGCAATAGAAAGTGAGAGAAGATAGAGCGAGAGACAGGGAAAAAAAACAGACCTCTGACCGTTGAAACCCTTGACAACAGTTCAGACTGCACCTGTAAGTACCAAAAGTTTAGAAATACACGCGTCTTAATAAGCGTTTAGACGCATGGTCCAGTGCGTAGCAAACGCATGCTGTGCGTAAACACATCTCCAAATTGCTGTTGTTTTGGAACAAACTGTTACCAAAAGATTTTATGGATTGCTTAAACTTGTGAGCATGTTTGTGTGAGTTTTATGTTGATTTTGGCTGCTGTCGGTCGCTCTGTACTGAGCCGGCCCGTGTTTTGTATCTCGCCGAGAGCGCACGTCTCCAGAATCCTAATACGCGGGGTGTAAATGTTTATCAAGCCCGCAACGCTGTTGGAGAGAGTCGCCGACCGCGACGGCAGGTAAGCGCCAAAACACCTTTCCTCGACCATGGGATGCAAACGATCGCATTTCGGATGCGCTTTGCACGGCTTCGGCTGGTTTAAAGGGCATTTTGTTGTCGAATTAGGGAAGTGTTTCTTGTTCATGTCCTGTTGCAGAGGGGTTTTCCCCGGCTCCGCCCTCTTCATGTGTTTCTTAAAGGCAGTAATGCGCCATTCATCCTGTACGCACCTGGATTTGGCGCTGAACTGTGGCATGTAAGCGCAGTGGCTTTTATTGGAAAAGGTTGAGGTTTTGTATCAGTTAGGTTTGGACACATGGTGACTCATCGCATGCGGGTTTTATAGGCTGTAAGCATGTCAGATTGGCTCTTGCATGGTCTGCCTTACAGGAGCAACCCCTGTTTAGTGCCATCTTTTTTTTTTTTTTTTTTTTTTTTTTTGTCAGAGCATGCATGCCAAGTAGGTTACATATACTGTATGTCCCATGTGCAGTAGTTTCTGTTGGCACCATTAGGCTGATTTCAGGGTGTTTCCTAATGGCTTGATTGACAGATTCAGATTTTGCATTTATGTATTTGACCAATGTATGGCAAGGCATGCATTTTATTAGTATGCGTGTTCCATAGGAATCAAACCCCTGACCTTGGCATTGAAAACCAAGAAAAAAATAACAATAGACTACATTGGCCTCAGCAGTAACTTTGTAATTCTGCAACTGTTATAGACAAATTCGGCAGTAACATTCAAATTCTGTAATAATGTCAAATTAAAATCCTGTAGTAACACTAACATTTAAGTTCTGAAAAAACCTAATACAATTCTGCAGTAACATTCAAATTCTGAAATAACATAATATTCAAATTCTGCAGTAGCATTGTAACATTCAAAATTTGAAATAATGTAACATTCAAATTCTGCAGTAACATTGTGACAATCAAATTCTGCAAAAATGTTATATTCAAACTCTGCAGTAACATTGTAACATTCAAATTCTGAAATAAGAAATATTCAAATTCTGTAGTAACACTATAACATTAAAGTTCTGAAAATTCGAATCATACTCTGCAGTAACGTAATTCTGAAATAAAGTAATATTCAGATTATGCGGTAACATTGTAACATTCAAATACTGAAATAATGTAACAATACAATTCTGCAAAATGTAATATCCAAATTATGCAGTAACATTGTAATAATACAATTCTGCAAAAATGTAATATTCAAATTCTGCAGTAACATTGTAACATTCAAATTCTATAGTGACATTCAAATTATGAATGCAATATTCAAATTCTACAGTAACATTTAACATTTCAATTCAGCAAAAAATGTCATATTCAAATTCCGCAGTTATATTGTAACATTCAAATTATGAAATAACGCAATAATCAAATTCTGCACTAAAACACTGTAACAATGAATTATTCCAGTTCTGCTATAGGCTAGTTAAGACTAAATACTTTTGAAAAGTGTGCATGTCCTGCAGTGTGATATACATGAACAGGATTTTGCTGATTATTTTATACTTCTAATAATTAAGAAACTACATGGAATATTTTTACTTTCAAAATATTTGTCATCACAGAAAGTTTAAAATGACTAAAAAAAAAAAAAAAAGTAGTTACAGGACCCAAAGGTTCATATATGATATATCAGCATATATTAATTTAAAATATTTGAATATGTGTTGATTTAAAAAATACACATTATATATCAACATTTTCAGATCATCCTAAGATGATCCTTGAAAAAATCAAATGCACCTAACTATTAGATGCTTCATGTCTTGAAATGGATGCGTCAAATAATCCAAAATGTGCGGTGCAGGGGGGCTTCCTGGACCAGGAGTGACAAACACTATTCTAGGAGTGTGTGTGTGTGTGTGTGAAACCTGGTGCATGCGCTGTGTGTGTGAGTGTGTATGCTCGAATCCTCAGGGAGGTGATGTCATTGGCGTAGAGCTGCATTCGGTGGGAAATCATACACACTCGTAGTAAGCGTTATGTAATATGGTGAGACGGAACATTCGCATGGAATCTGGCATGTGCTGTGACTGGATGCATGCGGGATGCATGGGCGAGGCATGTCAGATGTTTGCTTCATGCTGCAATGGAACTGAGAAACATACAGAAACAAAAACCTCCTAAACGTCGAAACAAAGAGCATCTTGTGTAGAATGTGGGGTGTATTTGCATCTATTCCTGCAGAGCCAAGAAATGCATTTGCCATTTTGAGAGCTGCAGTTATAAAATGTTTTGAAGTCTGGTGATATTTATTGTAGACAAAAAGACAACATTAGTGCGAGAGGATATCAACCAGGCCGATAAATTGCCTATTTATCTGCACGGATGCAGTCTAAACTTTGTGTTACAGTCTAAACTTTAGTGTAAAATATCTGCTATCATCAACCTAAATTATATTATATATTAGCATCATATCTGCCACCTTGATCTTTAGATTTCAGTAAATACATGTTCCATTAAAAATGTATCAGTTAACATAAATCAATCTCTTCTGGTCCATTTTCATTACATTTATGGTTTGCTTTAGAGCTGTTCACCCTGAGACAATAAAGAAAGCATTAGAGAGACGTTTTGAATTGGCATTTCCCCATTATTTTCATTTATGTTGAATGGACCAGGGCTGTGCATTATTCAGAATTGAATATATATATATATAATACAGTATCTCACAGAAGTGAGTACCCCCCTCACATTTTTGTAAATATTTTATTATATCTTTTCATGTGCCAACACTGGAGAAATGACACTTTGCTACAATGTAGTGAGCGTACAGCTTGTATAACTTGTTGTCCCCTCAAAATAACTCAACACACAGCCATTAATGTCTAAACCACTGGCCACAAAAATGAATACACAACTAAGTGAAAATGCCAAATTTTAGTGTTACAAGTTCTCAGGTGTGAATGGGGAGCAAATGTGTTAAATTTGGTGTTATCGCTCTCACTCTCTCATACTGTTCACTGGCTCTACATAAAGATGGCGTAGGCTATAAGAAGATTGCCAAGACCCTGAAACTGAGCTGCAGTACGGTGGCCAAGACCATACAGCGGTTTAACAGGACAGGTTCCACTCAGAACAGGCCTCGCCATGGCCGACCAAAGAAGTTGAGTGCACGTGCTCAGCGTCATATCCAGAGGTTGTGTTTGGGAAATAGACGTATGAGTGCTGCAGAGGTTGAAGGGGTGGGGGCATACGCCGCATACTGCATTAAATTGGTCTGCATGGCTGTCGTCCCAGAAGGAAGCCTCTTCTAAAGATGATGCACAAGAAAGCCCGCAAACAGCTTGCTGAAGACAAGCAGACTAAAGACATGGATTACTGTAACCATGTCCTGCGGTCTGATGAGACCAAGACAGACTTATTTGGTTCAGATGGTGTCAAGTGTGTGTGGCGGCAACCAGGTGAGGAGTACAAAGACAAGTGTGTCTTGCCTACAGTCAAGCATGGTGGTGGGAGTGTCATGGTCTGGGGCTGCATGAGTGCTGCCGGCACTGGGGAGCTACAGTTCATTGAGGGAACCGTGAATGCCAACAGAGCATGATTCCCTCCCTTCGGAGACTGGGCTGCAGGGCAGTATTCCAACATGATAACGACCCCAAACACACCTCCAAGACGACCACTGCCTTGCTAAAGAAGCTGAGGGTAAAGGTGATGGACTGGCCAAGCATGTCTCCAGTCCTAAACCCTATTGAGCATCTGTGGGGCATCCTCAAATGGAAGGTGGAGGAGCACAAATTCTCTAACATCCACCAGCTCTGTGATGTCGTCATGGAGGAGTGGAAGAGGACTCCAGTGGCAACCTGTGAAGCTCTGGTGAACTCCATGCCCAAGAGGGTTAAGGCAGTGCTGGAAAATAATGGTGGCCACACAAATATTGACACTTTGACATTTTTACTTAGGGGTGTACTCACTTTTGTGGCCAGCGGTTTAGACATTAATGGCTGTGTGTCGAGTTATTTTGAGGGGACAGCAAATTTACACTGTTATACAAGCTGTACACTCACTACTTTACATTGTAGCAAAGTGTTATTTCTTCAGTGTTGTTACATGAAAAGCTATAATAAAATATTTACAAAAATGTGAGGGGTGTACTCACTTCTGTGAGATTATTAGACCGTTAAGGATGCACGATTTATTAAAACCATTAAAAAAATTAATTTCATTGATGTCATTCAGAGTAACCAATATAAAGGGACCATTTTGGATCAAGTCATGCGGTCAGTATCATGTGACAGGATGTGACATCATTCAGACACCTGCAAAGGACCACATGGCCGTGAAGCAAAGAAACAAACTCTATTTTAACTATTTGAAAAATTAATTAAATTTCACTTGCTCATACGCATGTCCCGAAACATCAGGTCATTCGGTGCAACCGCTATAAAACATGGAAAATGTTGTAATATTTTAAAAACTTGTGCTAAATAGATATGTTTGATTGTCCTTTGAAAATATCGTTATTCGGTAAAACCAAAAGTGTCATTCGGTAAAACCGAAATTTTGGTTAAACCAAATGACTTTTTTGGTGACGAAGTTTTGTCCATCTTGTAAAAAAAATGACAAAATCAGTGTTAATTGACTATAAAAGCCACATAATATAATTGTTAACACTTAATAAAACTTAAAAATCAATTATATCTCCATTATGTTTTTGTTTATTTACACTTTTAAAAACCTTATTCGTCAATAATCCATAAATATTATTAGAAACTTTTATGTTAGATACGATTAATTGATTTTGCAGCACTATTTCATGAAGTTGTTAAAAAATGTTTGTGGGCCCTTTTTATGGTGCAGTATGGCTAAAGTGTTTTAATGGCTGTTAATTGTCTTGACAGTATTCAACTTGGTTTAAATATTTAACAATATGTGTAATATTGGAATGATTCTGAATTTTGACCCCAACAGCACTTTAAAAATACCTTGCAGGGTTTGCAACATGCCAGAGATGACGGTGTCATTTCTCTGTTTTTGATGTCAGAGGTGTGTGTAGAAGTGCAGTGAGTCAAAGCATCGACTGCAAAAGACCATTTAGAAAATCAGAAATCTGATTCCTGCGCCACACTTGTGTATCTGTGTCAGTCTATCTAAAAAAATCAGTTCTTACAGACAACACTAGTGATCTGTCACAGTAGCTGGAGCTAAAGACAGAGGAAGCCACGGTTGAGTTGTTTCCAGCAGCAAGAATATGTGTTTGGCCTGTTTTGCATTTGCTTCAGTTTATTTGTCTCTCACCCATCCCAGATGTGCAGAGGGTGTCTTTCCTGTGTGGAATAGGAGATTGTCTTTCCTCCCTGTGATCGCCCGCATTCCATCCAGCATCTTTCCGTACGATGTTTCACTGAGCCAGCGGAAAACCACCGAAAATGCCACGTACGAAGCAGAACAACCCCAAAAACCTGAAAGGTAAGTGTTTGCTTCTGTCCAAGATTTTGTTTGCTTAGGTTGTTTGTTTATTGGGTCGCACTTTTTTTCCTTTCACTGGTGTCAGGAGGTTTCGTTGTGGTTGCAAAGTGTCTCTTTTAAAATGTCTGTGAAGTTCATGAAGGGAAATGTTTGCATAGTTAAAACAAAAGAGTGTAGGGTTCATTAGTACATTTGTTTATGTGGTCGGCTGTAAAATACCGGCATTAACACATTTTCCACAAATTAGTCAGTCGTCAAGTGTCAACTGGTGGTTTTGGTTCGACGTGTCTTTCAAAGGTTTTTCTAGTAATTCTAATGTAATGCATTGTAATAAAAGCACAGTTTCTTTATTCCATGTTGATGTACTTCCTGTTGAAACAGGAAGTTGTGGATAGTTGGTGGCAGGTGGTATTAGAGGGAGGGGCATTGTTTCCTATAAATAATTTGCATAGAATTAATATTTAATAGTATTTTTGGTTTTCCTGGAAGAGAAAAGCAGTGAATTGTAAATGCGTATGCTATGTCTGCTTATAGTGACTTCGTTGATGTTTGAGAGTAAAGTAGCATTAGCAGTAGCATCATGTTAGCAGTAGCATTGATGGTGCCTGTTTAATTACAGCTAGCAGTATTTTATGTTATCATTTATCTCTGTGTTTCAATTCAAGTCATTTTCATAGAGTTAAAAAGGTACTCGCCAGAGCAGAGCATGTAGCAACCCAGATTTTGGAGTGTTTGGATAATCATTGCTTTGAGCTTGGCCAAACAACATGAATAATTTAGTTTGATTACTGAACAGCATCCACTGGAGACGACTGTGACTTTTCCCAATATTAGTATTATTAAGTGAAGAGAGAAACAAAAAAATGAAAAAAGTCCTATTTTTGCAAAGAAATGACCATGATTCTTTCTTGATTAAAAACAACTTTAGGGGTTTAGTTTTTGAAGTATATGAAGTTTTCATTACATCTCATCATTAAAGGGTTAGCTCACCCAAAAATGAAATTTGTCATTAATGACTCACCCTCATGTCGTTCCAAACCCGTAAGACCGTAAGATATTTTTGATGAAATCTGAGAGCTTTCTGACCTCCCTATAGCCATTTTCAAGGCCCAGAAAGGTAGTAAAGACATTGTTAAAATAGTTCATGTGACTACAGTGGTTCAACCTTAATGTTATGAAGTGACGAGAATACTTTTGTGCACAAAAAAATAAAATAAAATACTGAGCCGGTTTCCTGACCTAGAACCCTGAAGTGCTGTAAAGTCTTCATAACATTACGGTTGAACCACTGCAGTCACATGGACTATTTTAACAATGTCTTCACTACCTTTCTGGACCTTGAAATTGGTTATGACATTGCTGTCTATAGGGAGGATTTCATCAAAAATATCTTAATTTGTGTTCTGAAGATGAACTAAGGTTTTACGGGTTTGGAACGACGTGAGGGTGAGCAGGCACATGCGCACATAGACATAAAAGGGGCTTGAGCACTTGCCCTTTTTCTTCCTCGAGAGAAAGTGCCCTTTTTTTAAAATAAATTAATATATATTCCTGTTTGAGCACAGCTTCCCTGTCAAACAAATATATTTACTGCATAAAAAAATACTATAGATCAGGTCGGCTTTGTCGAGTTCAGATGCCCTCCCTCCGCGACACGCCATTCCCGCCTCGCCGCACCTCGTGATTGCTGTTGGCTGACAACAACTTGTGACAACTATGCCAGGGAAAAGACATCAGCTGTCTGGCAATAAAAAAAAGTCAAAAAAGAATAAAGCCCTAGATGAATCCTGTGCATCTCTTTCAGGTAGCTTATGTATGTTCACAAACATGTGAACGTTTTTGCTATTTAAGGCTAAGATTATTTATACGTTTAACGGCACGTTAATAATTTGACCACCAGCAACGCATCTGCCTGATTTGATAGGCGTCATATTATAATTTCAATTATTTTAATGTGCTATGCATTGCGTTTTGAACCATGGTAAGTAAAGATATCTGTAGGGCTGTCAATACCGGAAGTGGAGCATTCCACGGACGCAAATCCATGAACCGCATTATTAGACCATTAAGGATGCACGATTTATTAAAACCATTAAAAAAAATCATAATACAGCATTGCATAATGCTATCATTCTTAAATCTATGCTTACACAGGAGAATACATTAATAAATCCACGTTCTGAGCATGCATGTTTGATGTCCAGATATTCTTGTTGAAGAAATTACAGTGGCTGTAGCATTTCTATCATAAAGAAGTGGCTGATTATTATTATTATTTAACTAATATTATATTTTTAATTATACTGGTTGGCCAAAAACAAGGATTTGATCGTGCTGTGTAACAACAACAATTAGCAGGCTTTTGGCGCCCTCTGCAGGCATTTGTTATAATACATATTATGCACTTGTAACATTTCAGAGGAATAGTCTCTTGATGTGTTTAAAATATGCAGATTAGCTTGTTTTGGTTAATTTAGAAGAAATCTACAGATGGAAAGAGAAGGAGGGTTGTAGGCAAACACCATCTAAATGTGTATTTTGGAAGTTTTCTTTCCATTAGAGTAAAAGAAGACATGGAAGCAAAAATAGACCAAAATCTTAAAATTGTCAGCTACATGAAAGAAGTATTCCAGTAACACCAAACGAATTAAAACGATTTATTGATTTGTGCAAAATAAACAAATTGCTATTGAAACTATGTCCCTCTCCTTGGTGCAGTCATTTATTCTAAATATATAGCTACTTAAATAGTAGTGTAGAAAACATGCACATTTAGGCATAGTTTCCTTTGCTGTTGTGATAAACCTAGTGAATACTAAAGAAGACAATGGTCTCCGTGTGAACTGATTATTTTGTAGAAGTATGAAACAACTGCGTGAGTGTGAGGGAATTCAAATAAATTGGTAAGGAAGTCAGAGTTGTGTTAATATATTTAATGTTTTGGTTATTATTTTTTTAAATAAATAATTATGAGAAGTGCCCTATTTTCCACTTGAGCCCCTGCCTCCCCCAAAACGTCCCAGAGGGGGAGTATTATTAATGACAGAAATGTCATTTTTGGTTGAACTAACCCTTTAAAGCTCTACACTATATTAATAATCAAAAATATTGATCATCTTAAATGACAAGTAGCTTTTAAACCGTGTGTATGGTCATACACACACACACAGACAAAACACCATCAGGGTAAAACACATGAAACTAATGCAATAAACATGAACTAAATAACAGAACATGTGACATAAATACATGTCACATGTCATATAAAATACATATAATGTGATGTTAAACCATTTATGATAAGATAACTTACACTAAGCTTACGGGTTTTTATTAGTTTTTCTGTAAAAGATTACACATTTTTTACAGTGTGTTAATAACAAGGAACTAAGCAGTTCTTGAGACAATCAAAAACATGATTAACTTTCAGTCTTTGATCTCCTTTGGAACAAATTTGTGTTATTTATTAAGTATGTCGGTACACGCCAAAATTGCGCTTCCATGCGTGATGTTTCTGTGGAATCCAAGACATTTCCTCTTTAACAAGGACGCCCCCACCTTTAAATCCACCCGCTCGAACAATTCATGCCGTTTCATGTTTTAAAACAAGGTTCTTGGTCATTTTAAATGTCAAAGATAAATATTTTTTACAGAATTAAAGTGTAATTACAATCTTGTCATGCAATATAAAATGTAATTTTTGTTATCTTGAAACTTGATAGTCTTGCATAGTGTGGCATTTGGCTGTGCGAATGAAAATGGCTGTACTGCAATGTTTTGAAAGGACAAAACGTATTAAAGAGAAAGAAAAATACCAGAACAAGGAACTAGAGGATTCCCTTTTTTTTTTGTGTTGAGTGGCTGTGTTATTGCTGTCATGGATACAGAGTTGACCTCTGTCTATCAGAACACACCGTTTCTAAAGCACGTCATAATCGAGTCAGACGGTCAAAGATTTAAATCATAAAGCTTTCATTGTTCTTTGAGGTCTCCAGGGTGTATTTACTGTTAGGTAGTGTGTTGAAATCTATGTGCAGACTCAGCCTACATGTCAGTTTTGTTTTATGTGTGCGTCTCGTGACTTTAGAGCAGAGCAGGAATGCTTCAGTGACGCAGTTTGCGGGTAAACGGGCAGGAAGTAAGGAACCTCTTCCACCCATTGGACTCGGTGTTTACTTTTCTGAAACAGCTGGTCTCCAAGCACACAGACACTCGCACTACCACTGACATTATGTCGTTGTCACCTGTTTTTCACTATTTATAAAATTATAAACCATTCAGGAACAGCTCCTAAGTTATGATGTTAAATACTAGATACTAATCAGGTCACAAGCACAACAGTCACAAACATGTATATATTTATATAAAGTGCTATATATATATATATATATATATATAATATATATAGTTGCTATTTTGAATTTAAACCTTTGGACATTGCACTATTTTTCTAGTTAAAGGAATAGTTAACCTATTTGTTTACCCACCCTCACCCTTGTTCCAAACCCATATGCCCTTCTTTCTGCAGTGGAACAAAACTTCACACAGCTCTTTTTTTTATTTTTTATATGGCTGTTCATGTTAACCAAAGTTTTTAGCTGCTAAACAGGCTTTTAAGTCCAACTTTTGATTTACTGTTAGTGATTAATGACTTGGTCTGTTCCTCACAGAAAGCTATCTTGCAGAAGACTTACTAGTCATTTTTTAACTGCTTTTATGGTGCTTTTGGTGTTTTATGTGACGCTTATTAGATTTAGTCACTATGAACTGTCGTTGTATAGTGAAAATCTTCTTCAAAATTTCCCTTTTGTGTTCTGTGGGAAAAAAATAACAACATGCAGGTTTTAAATGAAAGTAAATTATGACAGAATTTTCATTTTGGGGTGAATGATTCCTTTAAAAGCTATAAAAAGGTTAAAGGCAGCCTTTTTTGAGTTGGAATGTTGTTCTTTTTTACGAGTGTTTTCATAAATATAATGGAAGAGTCAGAGCTCCTGAAATATCCGTACAGTAGTGAGTTTTCTGCTTGTACCATGAATAGAGCACAAGGTGTTGGGCTGGAAAAAGGATTTCTAGTGGAAAGTCTTGAAGTCATGAAATTCCAAAGTTGGATTATTGTTAATTTAGCTGTTGAGGGGTGCGTGACTTCACATACATTTACTGTTCAAAAGTTTGTGGTGAAAAATACAGTAAAAGAGTAATATTGTGAAATAGTATTATAAAATTAAAAATAACAGTTTACTGTTGTAATTTATTCTTGTGATCAAAGCTGAATTTTCAGCATCATTACTCCAGTCTTCAGTGTCACATGATCCTTCAGAAATCATTCTAATATCTGCTCAGGAAACATTTCTGATTATTACCAATATTGACATTATATATTGCATTCTATACTCCTTTGCAGATAGACCTTTTTGTTTTCTAAAAAAAAGTTCTAAAATGTACACAACTATTTGTATATTTTATTTGAATATTTTTTCAGGCTAACTAAATTTTGACCAAAATGTCAAATAGACATACACATTATATGTGTGTGTGTGTGTGTGTGTGAGAGAGAGAGAGAGAAATACTCAGACATGACTAATTCACACTGTTTTAGTAACAACAGTTTTGTTTTTTCCTATACAATCAATGATTTGCTCACATGATTTTCACAAAACAAAATGATTTGCACACATGCAAATAGGACTAATATATAAGTCCTATTTGTAATAATTTTTCTGGGATTGTCTAGGAATAAACAAAACTGTGGTTACTAAAACCATGCAAATTAGTAATTTCCTGGTCTGTACTTCCTTAAAACATGTAATGCTTCCCCCCCTCGGGTTCCCCCTCTGTTGAAATCACATTCCTTGGTTTAGGGATGGGCCGAGGGCCCCTAAAATTAATCACTACCTTTCATCGGCCCTGTTTGCATGCACAAAGATGGTAAAGTACACTCTTCATAAATGTGGAAGTTATGTTGAATGTCGGACCGCGTTGCCCTTAAGTGTCCCAGTAACATCATTTTAAAATGGTGTTGCTGGTAGGGTGACCGTAGGCAGTAAAATTGCGGCGTGCCAACTGCCAATGCAGGAAGTTTCTCCTGCAGGCCTTCCTCTACTTCCCATTTCTAAAGCGCCATTAAAACACATTCTCTGTCTGAGACACTGAATTAACCTGCTCTCGGGCAAAAACACTTCGCCCACACACAGGTGGTGCGGCTTGCAGACTGTTGCAGCTTGTGTTCGTGGGAGATGACCGCAGAACACTGAAATGGAAAAGCCCTATTTAGTGCAGCACACGCTCAGTAATCTTGAGAGACAGAAGCTGGTGTCGTAATCTGGAATGTCCCTTTGAAGCTGTAGAGGTAAATGTTTTACCCAGAATGCCCATTCTGTCTGCGTGACCTGGCAAACCTGTTAATAATCGACTTGTGGGTATGTTCGCTGACCTCCCGAGGGTCCAAGCGTGTGATTGTGTAACCCGGACTGTTGCTGATAATCTCAGGTGTCACGCGCGTCTGGCTTCTCACGGCAGTGATGGATGGGTGCATAGATTCAGAGTTGTCACTTTAAATTGTTTTTGTGGCAGATGCCACTGTTTCTGTCTCAAATCAGTCTATCTTCTCCATTGGCGCAGGATGAGACTAACCTCCTTTAGGAGTAACGCGGAGGAGAGACACGCATAGTAACGGTATCGAGTGTTTCTGACGGTTTATGAGACGGGGGAGTTTGATTCGATGTCCTCTTGCATGGCTGTGCCAAGTTTGACGTCAAACAAACACTCTAGAAGTGTATATATCTAAAGACGTGCAGTATACAATTGTGGGTTTGGCGTTTTTGTTGACGTATTTAAAGAACCTCTTTACATGTGAAATGATTACCGGTGTTGTGCCGAATTTTGACCCCCTCCCTCCCAAATTATTACCCCCCTAGGTTTAGAATTAGGTCTGGGGGAGGGGTTAGGATTAGGCAGTCAGGTAGCGACTTCAACAAGGGGGGTAATAATTTGGCTGGGAGTCAAAATTCAGCGCTTTGCTACACTCGTGTACGGTTTTGCTGCCAGGTTCATTGAAACTGTATGGTTGGCGGAATGACATTGTGATAAGAATTTATTATTTATGTATTATTTGTTTTAGGGTAATGTAAATAAAGTATTTATTCTTTGTGGGAACTTTGTGAAATAAAAAAACAGAAATGGAAGTTGTAGTCACTGTGGGATATAAGATGCAATGCGATGATATTTGCATGTTTTCTTCTCTTAAAAAAAAAGATTATTTTATTATATTTATTATTTTATTCTCATTTTTATGCAATATCCCAAAATCTGCTTAAAATACACTACTGTTGAAAAGTTGGGGGTCCTTAAGATTTTTTTATGTTTTTGAAAAGTCTCATCCTGCATTTATTTGATCAAAAGTACAGTAAAAACAGTAATATTGTGAAATATTATTTTTATTATTTTTCTTTTTGAAATTATTTTGAAATGTAATTTATTCCTGTGATCAAAGCTGAATTTTCAGCATCATTACTCCAGTCTTCAGTGTCACATGATCCTCAGAAATCATTCTAATATGCTGATTTGCTGCTCAAGAAACATTTCTGATTATCAATATTGAAAACAGTTGTGCTGCTTCATATTTTATGAGCTATGATACATTTTTAAAGAGTCTTTGATGAATAGAAAGTTCAAAAGAACAGCATTTATATGAAATAGAAATGTTTTGCAACATTATATAAATATATTTACTGTAACTGTATCAGTTTAGTGCATCTTTGCTGAATAAAACAATTAATTTCTTTACATTTTTGAACAGTAGTGAATGGAAACCCAGCTAAATGCATGTAAAGAAGTATATACGTCTCTTGTCAGAAATTCGAGGATATTTTGAATGTTTGTGAATATTCTCAAAGTTCTCAAAGTTACAGTATGTTTGCACAGTACAAAGAACTGTTTTATTTCAAAAGGTCAAAAATTATTTCTCATAATGCGACCCATTGAATGAGCCACAGTACGATGAATATTTATCCTGTAATTCACATTAGTTTTACGTTTGTGTTTAGCTGAGGAGATGTAGAGATAGAGAGGCTGTCTGAATGCCATTTGTTGTGTTTCTCATGCGTCACCCCAGGGCTCACATTCGCTTTAGTGCTGTAGCGGTCTGACTCCCCCTAAGCATCAGAGGTCAAGAGGTCAGGCTTGGGGTTAAGAAGGGGTCTTGAACTCAATGTAGGGCCTGAGTTCTAGCCTGTCGGGTCCCAGACACAGACCCCATGAATATCCCCGAGTTGTTTCTGTCTAAAGTTAAATGGCTCTGGCATCTCTGTTCTTTTTATAGCAATTCAGATGTAAAGCTGCTGCGGCAGCTGATGTAAAATCAGCATAGTTAGGCTATTCTTTCATAGTAATATACAAGTCAGTCTGTTATTTCATGAGAGCATGTTTGAAGGGCTGGTCTCAAAGAAAGTGAATATTTCCATGTGAACAAGACGTGATATCATGGAAATCAAAGCAATGCACTCCTATATTCACGCTGACATGCGTATTTTAGTTCTATGGTTGTGTGTGTTTGGTTTTTCCATTCTTTGCAGATTGCGTTATGACTTTGCGGAAGTTGCTTTGCGACACTTACAGTAATGAAATGAATTTGCTTTTCATTGTTTTTAAATATTATTTTTGCTCTTGGTGACTTTTTAGTTGGCTATGGTTGTTATTATGAACAATAACAGTATTAGAAAAGTTTGTTTATAATATTCTGAACAAAAAACATTGTAAATCCTAATGCTCAAAATAATTAATTGGTTTGAGTAGGGTAAACTTAAACAAATTTGTTCAATCAAATTGACATTTGAGTATTTTGAACTTTCTTTTTCTTTTGAGTTCACAAAACTAACACATTTTAAGTAATCTGAATTATTTATTTGTTTTAAGTTTAATGAATTTAAATTGAACTGAAACTGGGCTGGGATTTCTGTTTCCCAGCATGCTTTGTCATGACATTTGAAAGGGAGAGTAAATGCTAAAATTAGCTAAGTGTTATATCAAGTTTTTTGAGCAAGATTAATGTTGAGAGGGAGATTTAGTAGTGTTTATGGTTATAGTTATTGTTATAGTTTCTATTATGTTGGGTTTTTGGGGGGGTTACCATCATGTTGACAAGTGGAGCATGAGCTTAGTTTAAGAACATATATAGCCTATGTTAAATGTTTTATATTACCATACTTATTCAGCAATTGCTATACAATGCTATCAATGCATTGTGCTAACTAGTTAAGGCTAGCCAAGTTTCCAGTACTAAAAAATATTGAAGTTGAGATTACATGATAATTTTAAGTTAAATGTATGAATTAGCTTACTAAGCAATTAAAATGTATGAGTACAAAATTTTTAGCCAGTTTTGTTTACTTAAACTTTGAAAATTAACTGTTTAACTTCTTTTTTTTTTTTTTGAGTTTTGCATTATGAATCGGTTTCTGAATTTATTTAAATACTTTTTTAAAGTACCCAAATTGTAAAGAACCATTGTATGTATACATTGTAAGTATACACAAGCATACATGTTGTTATGAATTTAATTTGTGCTTATTTAAATGTAAATAATGATTGTTATTACTGTATTACTTTCAATTTAGGGTGAAGTATGAGCTTATGAACTAAACATTTTTCACAATAGATTCATATAAATTGACTCAGCTTTGTGAAAATGTGGATTAAATGAAGTTCAGACCCTGAACCACGATCGACCCTGATCTGAAATCGAATACTTCCCTACTATATAATATGTGAAAAACAATACGCCAACAGAGTAGTATGTCCGAATGCATAGTATTCGAAAAATAGTAGGCGTAATGTTCCAGGATGACCTAATACTTCTGCTAAGATTCTGAACTGCGCATTTGATGGACATTTTACTATCCCATGAGGCCATGAGAGGATTTATGAACTGATGCTGGTAGGTCATGTGACCGTAACAACATGGCAGATGCAGTACATCTAGATTTAATTTATACTACCCATATTCATAGTATATAGAACATTCTGTCTTAACAGTTTGCAAAGTAAATTCAAATTCAAATGTAGTACCTTCTCAGTATGTGATTTCGGACACACTGAAACTCTAGTAACCGTTTTAGATCTCACAAAGGAGACGCTGTGATGGAGTTATGTTGTGGCTTCAGATGGCTGGATTTTTACCTGTTGTGTCATGCTTATGAAGGCAAACCAGTATTTCCGCACTTTACCGTACAGTTTGAATAATGTAAAACCCATGCTGTTCTCTCTCGCGCGCTCCTTGTTCCCTGCGGCTGGGATCACCCTCCGTTTTAGCAACAGTAACTAAAACAGATGCGCAGCAACAGGTTTGGCCATGTCTGTTTGGCTCCCTGCAAACCTTACAGAGAAGTGTGTGAGTGTGTGTCTGTTGTGTGTGACAGAGAGAGAACAAAAAACTGAATACGAGAGTGTTTTTCATAGTGACGTATGGAACAACTGTGCATGTGTGTGTTATCCAAACCTCTGTTATAATATTCTCTGGTCAGTGAAGATCTTTAAAACGGCTTGTACGTATAATGAAGGGAAAGGTACAATTCTGCTTTTTATTTCTTCAAGGAATAATTCTTTTTCCCCCATCCATGGAAACACTGACTCTTTCCAGTAATTAAGCTATAAATTTAACAGCTTAGCTTTTAAAAAGTTTTTTTTTTCTGCCTGGAAAGGAAGGGGGTCCAGCACATGTTGGTTAGCGGTCGTACAGCATGTTTCTTTGTTTGTCCACCATGGAGAACTGCAGGCGGCCACTTTAGGTTCATTGGTCAGAAACTTTGCTGGATTTACAGTTGTCTACGCTAGTGAGAAATTGTTCCCATTCTAATTAATGAGATGGTCTACACTGTTGCACACAGTGTGATCCTTTTTAAATTATAATTGAAGCAAAGTAGTTTTGTTGCAAAAAATTTGGCCCAGTCATGGAATACAAATGGTCTTGTTTATCAAGTGCACACTCTTGCATTATGTGTTAAAAGTACATATATTCACTGCAGATAGGGAAATCATACTTCTCATAAAACATGCATTTTGTAAATTGTTACATTCAGAATTTGGAACACATTAATCCTGATTCTCGCCTACTACTTAGGGCAGATATATAGATATATGGAGTGACAATTTACACTGCTGTTCAAAAGTTTAGGGTCGGTATGATTTTTTTTTTTTAATGCTGCCAAGGCTGTCTTTATTTGATCAAAAATCATTCTAATATGCTGATTTGCTCAATTAAAGTTTCTTATCAATGTATTGTGCTACAAAATATTTTTGTGGAAACCTTGATACATTTTTTTCAGGATTCTTTGATAAATAGAAAGTTCAAAAGAACAGTAGTGTATGCAAGAATGTTTAAACAATATGTTTTATGAATTTTAAACAATTTATATAGGAATGTTATATAGGAACAAATGTTTATTGTGGCATTATTTTATAACATCATATTTCAACATAGTGCAAAATGGTATTAAAATTATGTGTAGAAGTCGTTGCTTTGTAATGAGAAAGAATGTCCGGAAAAATGAATTTCATTGATGTCATTCGGAATAATCAATATAAAGGGACCATTTAGGATCAAGTCATGCGGTCAATATCATGTGACAGGATGTAACACCATTCAGAGGTCTGCAAAGGACCAAAGTAACTAACTCTCTCTTAACTATTTGAAAAATGTTTTCGCTTGCTTATACGCATGTCCTGAAACTTCAGGTCATTCGGTACAACCGCTATAAAACATGAAAAAAATGTTGTTTTTGAAAAAAGAAATTTGTTTTTTGTACTAAATATAAAATGTTTGATTGTCCTTTTGTTAGTTAGCTAGCAATCTAACTAGCTAGCTAGCTAGATATCAGCCTGTTAGCATTGTTTGAAAATATCGTCATTTGGTATAACCAAAAGTGTAATTTGGTAAAACCAAAACTTTGGAAAAAATTTTTTGGTAATAAATGACAAAAGCAGTGTTAGTTTATATATATATATATATATATATATATATATATATAAATTTATATATAAAACTTCAAAATTTATTCTCCATTATGTTTTTTTTTACACTTTTAAAAACCTTATTTGTCAATGACCCATTTACACAAATTCATTCTGCTCCTGTTTTATGAATGAGACTGATTTGTAATGCACTAATTCTTGCATATTATTTAAGATACATACTTGAGATTAGGTATGCAGTCATAGTGATATTCGTTTGGTCACATAAAAATCATTTTAAATCCACTAGAACTCTATGACTGACAGTATTTTCTGGTTCAAATCGGTTACAAAAGCAAGGTGTTGTATTTCATTTTCCTACGGCCGTAGTTGCTTTTGTTTAACAAGCTAAATCTGTTGCCAAGGTCACGTCTAAATGTATTTAACATTGTTCTTTGAATTGTTTTTGTTATACAAGAAACCCTTACAAAAATCGACTATGGTAACAGTAGTTTTTGCTAAAAGGTCCAACAAAAAAGACTGCGCTACTTGATATCAGCCTCCATTGTCTTGGCTTTTGGCTTTTACAGTAGCAACAGTAACTGTAGTAATCAGTGTTTTGGTTGAAACTATGGTTACCATAGTAAAAAATTACCCTCATTTTTGAGTGTTTGTCCTCTTCTTGGACGCTTTCAGCTGTCCTGCAAACCTTCAAATTGCTCACTCTCGTAAGGTTTACAATGCAGCTGGTGTAAAATTGCAGCTCACTGCTTCCCTCTTACTGCACACAAGATCTTTTTTGGCTATTGTTCGTTCTCGCATATTTTTTTTTTTTTTTCCCCTTCGTTCCACCCCCTTCACCGTGCCTGAACACTATTCAGACTTTCATTCTGAATGTCTGTCAAGCTCTGACTGTGTATCGGACTAAAGTGACTAATGCTGGACCGACGCCACCCACCTGCTATAGGCTGAAAAGGTTGTGCGAGTGTGTGTGTTCTCACACTTCAGGCCTGCATGTTGCCTTATTTTCTCTTCAGAGGTATTTCTGTGTGAGCTCTGCATGACAGTCTAATGTTTAGAAGAGATCTTGTATTTACATGCACTTTTTCAGGGGATACGCCCACATATGCCTATATGCAGGAGTTTAGGCCTTCGAGTTTTGTGGTCAAAACAACGATTCGTTTCAGTTTGGCATGACAGATTAAGATAGCAGCAGAACAGTGTATTTTCATCTCTCTCTCTCTCTCTCTCTCTCTGTGTTTTCACGTAGTCAATGCACCACATGCTCATTGCCGCCATGTCTGTCAGCATGCTGTAATGCTCTTTTTGTGTCTCTGTTTGAACGCATTGCAGTTCAAACGCTACGTCACACTAATGGACAGAATATTTCAGTGTGTTTTGTTTCTTGTGGTTGGTGCTTGTGAATGAAAAAACACCACACTTGTTAAATTTTACAATGTTCGTACAACTGCACAGATTAATTAAATCCTACAAGTAAATCCCAGAAATGTATCCACTGAGCGATTTTTGCCGGTCTTAAATGTGTAACCCTGCTGTGTTTGTTCTTTCTGAGTCGAACAGCGGTTTTGATTCTTGCAAGCTCCTATTTTTAAAGTCATAAAACTGCATTTGTGACCCGTTTTTCTTCTGTTATGTGATGTATTTATACAATATTCAACAAGAAAAAATTAAGGCATAATTCATTAGATCATACAAAGTGTGTGTTTAATAATAGAATGAAGTCCGATCTAAATGTGAGTTTGCAGTGCATTGTGGGGATATGCCCAGTGTTATTTTTGTATTATTTATATGCTATTATAGTAATATTTTCATATTTTCAGTTTTCATTTTACTATGTTTTTTTGTAATGTGCTTTTGTAATTTTTATTAGGTTTTTATTTTAATATATTTTTTTATTTCAGTTTTAGTAAATTTAGTACTTCAACCTAAACTTATTTCAGTTCATATTCCAAGGCAAGTTTTTCATCTAAAATTTACATTTTAGCTTTTTCATTTAACAAAAATGATCTTCGGTAGTTCGTACACTGCTATTCCCCTCCTGAATCATCACCGGCAAACTCTTTTGACCAGGACATTGGAGCCTGAAGGTCAAGTTCACCCTCCAGAGCATCTTTATTGGTCCCAATGGAAATGCTTCTTTTTTAAATAAATCGTTATTTGCTTTTTTTGCCGCAACATTTTCTACATGTGAACCGACGTCAAAGACTATAGATATAGAAAGACGATTCACTCCTATTAGTTATGAATAGAAGAAACTGCAACTCGCACTATGGCAGAATACGTCCCGCCTTCTAAGTAAAAGAGCCAATCGCTGATTGATAAAGTCACTGCAGCTGCCGTTAGAAGCTCCGTTTCCCATAGTATCCTGAGAATCGCGCATAAGACTGCACATGCGCATTGGCTCGTCTAGCCTGAAAAATATTTAATGCTATTTTATAATTCCTATTTATGGGACGGTTCATGTCAGATTTTGTTTCTCGTTTGAAATATATTTAATTGGGAGTTCGCCAAGCAGTTTTTGAGATTTCAGGATTCCCCCATTCAAATAGATAGGACTTGGTCTTGGATGCCCGAAATAGCTGCCCGGAGGCATTGCAAATATGCCTGCCTGCAGACTTTCCTTGAAAAGGACTTTGCCGATGTTAAATTACTGTGTTAACTGTTTCAGAAAGGCTGCATTACCTACAACAGTAGCATTAAACAATTAATTTTTGACTATTAATCAGTAGTTTGCATGTCCTAGGTGACATCAGCCAAAATGGAAAGTCTTTACAAATTAGTTCTGTAAAAATGATTCATTGCAATATGTTAGATGCGATGAATTGATGAATCGACAGCACTAATATATATATATATATATATCTCAAAAGTACCGTTGTCAAAAGTACCGACTTCGGTACCAATCGCTACTGAAATTTAAAAAATGTGACGCGTTAATCACTGTTGAGCAGATTCGTAAACACCTCTGATTGGCCATTGTGTTCACGTGGTCATCGGTCTGTGATTGGCTACAATGATCAATGCACAGGAGGGTTTGAAAGCAAACGGAAGTGTTTGGCGTGAATTTTTTTTTTTTTTTTTTTTTTTCCAAAACCAGTTCAGCGGAAATCCTGCACTGGAGTTGATTGTAAAGATTACATTCGTCATGTCAATCACAGTAATAATTGCCTACACCAAACACTGATTCCTAAACCTACCTATCACTCTAACCTTAGCCAGTGAAATTGGTTGCAGGGCGGGATTTCCGCTAAACTGGTTTGGCGAAAAAAAATCACACGTTTTGAAAGTGGGAGCGGGAGTGTGTATCTGTGTAAGTGCTCGGTGAAGAGCGTCATTGATGACTATTTACAACGTTTTTGAAGCATTGATCATTGTAGCCAATCAAAGACATATCCGATGAGCGTGTGAAAACAATGGTGATATATTTGTGTGTGTGTAATATAATATAATATAATATATATATATATATATATATATATATATATATATATATATATATATATACACATAGATATATTATGCAAACTTTTATGTTACGTTATGTTATGTAAGGGTTAGTTCACCCAAAAATGAAAATTCTGTCACTAATTACTCACCCTCATGTCGTTCCACACGTGTAAGACCCTCACGTTGATCTTCAGAACACAAATTAAGATATTTTTGATCAAATCTGATGGCTCAGTGAGGCCTGCATCGCCAGCAATAACACTCCCTTTTTCAGTGCCCAGAAAGCTATTTAAAACAGTTCATGTTACTACAGTGTTTCAATTTCAAAACACTGCTTCATGAAGCTTCGAGTCTTTACGAATCATAGGTTTGGAATCAGTGATTCGGAGCGCGTATCAAACTGCAAAAGTCACGTAAACTATTGAAGTTTCAAAACACTTATGCCGTAACAAAGCCTCGTTTACTGAAATCATGTGATTTTGGCGCTCTGAACCATTGATTCGAAACAAATGATTTGTAAAGCTTTGAAGCTTCATGAAGCAGTGTTTTGAAATCGCCCTTCACTGGATATTGTGGGTGTTTTTTTTTGTTTTGTTTTTTTTTGGCGCACAAAAAGTATTCTCGTCGCTTTATAATATTAAGGTTTAAACACTGTAGTAACATGAACTGTTTTAAATACGTTTTTAGTAGCTTTGCATATTGGCATTGAAAAAGGGAGTGTTATTGCTGTCTATGGAGTCCTCACTGAACCATAAATATATCTTAATTTGTGTTCCGAAGATCAACAAAGTTTCTTACGGATGTGGGACGACATGAGGGTGAGTAATAAATTACATAATTTTCATTTTTGGGTGAACTAACCCTTTAATCAATTTGACAGCACTATTACAAATACAAACTTTTTTTGAGTAATATGCATGGATTGTGCACAACATTGAACTTGCATTAAAAAAGTAAACTCTTAAGCTAAGGCGATGCACTAAAGTGATGCACTCTTTTTTTGCGTGAATGTAGCTTTGTTTCAAAGCAGAAATGCTTTAAAGATATCAAACCCTGACTGCGGACCACCGGAAACCCTTATAAGGGTGTTGTGTGGTGCATGCCTGTGTGTGTGTGTGTGTGAGACTACACTGGCAAAGCCTAACGGTTTACACAAGCGAAGCTCGATCTAGCTGTTGCTAGGGCAACAGGAGCAGCATGAGTCTGTGTGTGCAGGTGCCGTTCCTGTGTCTGACTGCGGGAGGAAGCGGGGAGAGAAAGAGAGGGCTTTTTTCTTTTTTTAGGAAGGAGGATTGACTCTGTGAACGATTGATTATCTGTGGGAGAGACCCCAACGGGAACGAAAGGATGACGATACAGGAGAAGAATGGTTTGAGAGAGAAAGAAGAGTAGTTTGATAGAGAGGCAGTCCTGAACGGGAGCCCAAGGACCCAGCGGGAGTCCGGTAACCCAAGTGACTTTCATATAGAGAGGAATGGAGAGGGAAAAAAAAGATGTATTACAGAAAAAGGATGCAGAATAGAATAGATAGAATGAATTCAGCAACTCCTAGAGAAGCAAAAAAAGAGTAAAAAGCACAAGAAAGTAGTCCATATTTAAAGCCATACACTTTTGGGAGAGTTTTATGTTTAGGGTGAGCTGTTCCTTTAAGGACTTGTTTATGTGTGCATGTGTACTTAGATCTCACAGCCAGAAGAATCTGCTGCCTGCGCTGCTCTCTCTCTCTCTCTCTCTCTCGTGTGTGTTTTCAGAGGCGCACAAAAGCAGATTCCCCCAGCACAATGCCAGATTCACCCGGTCCGTTCTGGAAATTCCTCCAGTTCTGACGGGGCATCTGGGCTTCTCCAGGAGCTTTGCCAACCGCTTTCCTGCTTCATTCAGACAGCTCCAGTCCCTTGTGTCTTTCCTGAGGTCACAGTCATAACAGACAAAACAAAGACTGTTGTATGTGAATATAAGCAAGTGTTTTTGGCAGATATCATACAGTTGGTTGAAGCAGATTTTGGAGGTTTTTAGCACTGCTGATATATGATGCAGAATAAATATGAATTTAATTATAGCACATGAGATGCAAGTAATTTTAGCAGTTTTGTGTACATTTATTTAAATTTCAATTCTTCAAAGGTTTGGGGCCAGTAAGAGAAAAGAAAAAGAAAAGAAATGAATACTTTTATTCAGTTAGGATGCATTTAATTGATCAAACGAGATCAAATGATCAAGATTTCTATTTCAAATAAATGCTTGAACTTTGTACTCATCAAAGAATCCTGAACATTTTTGACTATTTCCCTAAAAATATGAAGCTGTTTTCAACATGGATAATGTTTCTTGCCATCACTGCAAAATTGCATTTTAAAATGTATTTAAATATAAAGTAATTTTTTTTTAAATAATTTTTGATCAAATACATGTATCCTTTCTTAATGACCCCAATCAGTAAGAAATATCCTTTCTTAAATTCTTACTGACCCCAACCTTTTAAACCATAGTGTATTTAAATGTTATTTCACATCAAAAATATTTGAAATTTGAGATATATCAGTATAATCTATCTCTATTATGAAATAGCTCATTGACCTGGATACTGATTCATCAAACTGATAAAATTCATGAGCTATATCACACGAGTAGCCGTGCGATATGGCTATATATCACTTTCACTCAATCCATATTACGCACTAATGGACCCTGTCTCAATACCAAATACAGCCTATTATTTAAATAAAATAATATTTATTGAACAACAGTATTTAAATTAACAACAATAGCCATTATAAATGTAAATTACACAATTGTACAATTCAGTCAAACGTACAAAAGCAGTGCTCTACAGGATGTAAGGTAAATATAGCCTTGATATTAAATAATCAAATTCAACATAGCCCAATTCGATTTGCTTGGGAACAAGTAATAGATTAATAAGATTGACCGTTTTATGTACCCAAAATGAATTATGTCTCATGTTTAACCACTATAAGAGATGGCGGAAAATCCCAGAAGCACTGGCCGAGATGAAGCTGTTCTCGGCGGGTACACGAGCACTGAACGGCCTGGAGCTCGCATCTCCGAAAACGTCTAAACAAATTGTAAAATAGGTGCTATGATTAAATATATGAGTCACATATTTCAGGTCTAAACAACTATATTCTCGCCTAAAAAAACTCTTAAAACTACAGTTCGTGGTACAACAAGTGTAGTATTTGTAAAAAATACAGTGGATTTGCTCGGCTGCCACGACAGTCGCTTCAAGCAGAGTGATACATACGGTGAAAAGGTAGGAGTACTGTTAACACTAGAATAAGGCTCTCAGCCAATCAGATTCAAGAACCAGAAATGGATATTGTTCATTCCCTTCTCTCAAATGCTTTGTAAAAGATGGCCAGGAATAGTTTCAGATGTTTCCTTCTGTGTTGGCATCACACACTTTCTCTTGCCCTTTGACCTCATGTTGCAGTCTGTTTTTTAAAGTAAATGTTTGCGTACATGTGTATGTGTAAATGTGTAAAATACGACTGTTTCCCTTTAAAACGGATTCACACCCGCAGTGGAAGAGAGCCAGAGCGAGTCTTGACCCTCGCCACAATCTGTCCACCAGCAGGATGCCTCCTCTCTCTGTTTCTCTGTCTTTAGCCTTGGCTTTGTCCTTGTCCTTGAATTTTCTGTTATTTTCAGCTCAGAATGCCTTAGTAAGGTCATGTAATATAACATACAAGTAACTGATTCAGAAACATTCAACTCTCTCCAGCTTTTATATTATATTAAAGCATAAATTATAATGGAAAAGTTGGGTATTTTTTAGGTAAATTGGGTAATTTCCACACATGTATCTCTCTCTCTATCTCACTCACTCACTCACTCACTCACTCACACACACACTATATTTTCATAAATACAAGTATTCTAAAAAAGTTGTATTTTTACATTTTTATTATCTTAGTGTAGTATACAGTAGCTTAGTTTATAATGTTAGACTAAATATTTATTATTATTCAGCTGATGGTTTAGGCATCATGCAGGGGAAATCATTGAAAAAACACTGAAAGAGTTTGAGCTATCAGAAAGTGTCTGAACCATTGCGTTTGTGAAGTGAAGTGTTTTACATGTAAATGAGATTAAGCGCATTATTATGAAAGAGAAGCACCTTGTGGATGATGCCAGACTGCCGGCGAGTTCCTGTCCAATCAAACGCGTCAGCAGAGACAAGGAACTTTCGGCTGATGTACGTGTGTGTGCGTTTGAAGTGTCGTTCAGATCGACAGTGCTGCTCGTGCTGTTCACTGCAGGGTCAAAAGTTTATGGCAGATGTTAGTATTGATTGTGCCGACACACACTGTATACTGCATGTTCACGATACCTTTGAACATGAAACTGCATTCGCTGCAGCTTTTGAATGATACAGAATGTTCAGAGGGAAACAACGTAGGGCGGAACTTCGTTTTGTACTTTTGGAATTTGATTGGATCTGATGGGTTCTGATGTTACTGCACTGTAAAAAATATTTTCATGATTTGATATCACAACATTTTTTCTTTTGTCAAATCAACTTGGATAATAAAATGTGTTCAGATAACATAATATTTTGAGTTTCTGTTGATTAAATCAATCGCCTTCATTGTATTAACTCAAATTTTTTATTTCATTGAACTCAAAATTTGAAGGCAACCAGATAACTTACTTTTTTAAGTTAAACCAACAATTCTTTTAACAACAATTCTGGTTAATATAAATTTTCCCTGCCCCACCCAGCTATGATTATGTCTTCAGGAAAAGAAATATTACTGTTTATTATTATTATTATTATTATTATTATTAAGGCCATAAACAGTCATTCTTTTAAAGCAGGGTTATTTTAGTATTATTTATGTATTCTTATAGTTTTTATAGCTTTTATATTTAAATTATTTAATGTAATTTTGTTATGTGCTTGTCTGTTTTTTTTAAATATTAGTATTTAGTTTTTTTTTTTATCATTTTAGTTTCAGTTTTTTTATTACCAGTTAATAATTTTAGTGCTTTATCTTATTTCAGTTCTAATTTTTTGTTTAGTTTAGGTTTTTCATCTAATATTAAAGTCTCTTCATGCCTTATAGTCACATTTTATTTTATTGCAGATTTATTTCAATTAACATAAATGTTGTATTAGTTTTATTATTAACTTGTTGATAATTACCCTGCGTTTAAGTTGATGTAAATTGCCATTTTCAACTAATTTGACTAATTCTGGATATTCAATAATAATAATAATAATAATCTTTGTTAATTTTTAACATTTACTAATACATTAATAAAATTAAATGTTGTATTTAATGCACTGTGAACTAACATGAACAAACAATGAACAACTGGATTCTTATTAACAAAGATTAACAAATACTCAAATGTATTAGTTCATGTTAGGTAATAAATTAACTAATGTTAACAAATGAGATCTAATTGTAAAGTGTTAAAATTATATCTATTCTTATCCAGGAAATTAAACTCTATTCCTTTTAACCCAGCAACAGAGAAAATACCTATTGAAAGTCTGAAGATGAGTCAGTGATGGCATCATAATTATATTTCTGGTTTATTATGATGAAAAGGCTGTGAACCAAATGATTTGAGAGGCGTGTATGATTTAAATCGAAGAGCTTGTGGAATATAATAATGCTCAGTATTGATTTCTGCAGAGAAAATGACCGACAGGGCGTGCTTGGGAATAACTCGCACTCACAGAAGGAGCAGAGATTAATTGCTGAATGAGTGCTAAAGAGGCACGTGAAGGTGTGAATGTAGAAACAAGATGAATGGGGAGAGATTATGAGCAGGAAAGGGTTAAACCTTACTGCTGTGAACATAGAGAGAGAGTGAGCTGGGATGAATGGATGTTTGGGGGGGAAAAAAAACGCAAGACAGATGTTGATTGGCAGAGAGGGATGAATGGGGAAGAGGTGGATTCGTGTGAAGCGGGAGATGTGGTTGCGGTTCATGCATGTTCTCATTTGCCCTCTAGCAGAGCTTCATCCTCTTGCGTAACGGGGGCCGTTCCTTCAGCAGCTGTTGCCATGGGAATTCTGGAGAAGGGGGGTGCGAGCATTCCTGTGAATCTCCTCTGAGTCTCCCCTCTTCTTTCCCTTTGGTACATCAACAGATTAGAAGCAAATTAGTTAGAAACCATACATTTCCTGTTGGGAGAACACAAGGGCGACACCCAAACACATCTGACAGTTTGAAATAAAAACAATGACTCTGGTTGTGTTCGCAGTGGAAGACTTGAGTACTGCGCACTATAGATTGTTTACTACATTAATACTTAACACTTTTATTCAGCAAGGATGCGTTAAATTGATCAAAAGTGACAGTAAAGACATTTACAATGTTACAAAAGATGAAAATAAATGCTGTTCTTTTGAACTTTCTATTTATCAAAAAATCCAGAAAAAAAAAGAAAAATATGAAGCAGCGCAACTGTTTTCAACTTTGATAATAATCAGAAATGTTTCTTGAGCAGCAAATCAGCATATTAGAATGATTTCTGAAGGGTCATGTGACACTGAAGACTGGAGTAATGATGCTGAAAACTCAGCTTTGATCACAAGAATACATTACATTTTAAAATATGTTCAAATAGCAAATTAAATTGTTATAATATTTAACTGTTTTTACTGTATTTTTGATCAAATAATTGCAGCCTTGGTGAGCATAAAAGACTTCTTTCAATAACATAAAAGAAAAAAAAAGAAAAAATCTTACTGAGCCCAAACTATTGAATGGCATGTATGAAGCAGCATGCAAATATAAACATTAGTATGCGACACTGATGTCACATGACCTCATCATGTTGCGTTTTTAATTGTCATCCACTTGTCATCTCAGAAATAGCATTCAAATGATTCTAAAATGATTATTTAGCATTTTTAGAACCATTTTCTGTAAAAATGTCAGTCTGATTAAACGAGTTAATGAGAAAAAAAACTGGTTAATATTACTTTTGGTCCACTGATGCACCAGAAAATTGAATATTACATTGCATTGTGGGTATTCAGCACAGTTTGTTCGGTAGTATATTGCACATTTCCATGCATACTGAAAATGTGCACAATACTTAGGCGCCGTTTACACTACACCACTTTCAACTAATAACGGAAAACCTTTTATTTGTTTTGGCCATCCATTTACATGACAACGCCGTTTGGGGGGCCTGAAAACGCAAACTTTTGAAAACAGGTTTCAAAGTGCAAGTTTTGTCTCCGTGTAAACTACAAAAATACTTATTTGTAAAAACGGTGAGGTCATGCGTATTACGTGATCAGTCTAAAGCAGGGGCTGCTCCTGGAGGGCCATTGTCCTGCAAAGTTTAGCTCCAACCCCCATTTAAACACACCTGAACCAGCTAATCAAGGTCTTAGGCATACTAGAAACTTCCAGACAGGTGTATTGAGGCAAGTTGGAGCTAAACTCTGCAGGACGGTGGCCCTCCAGGACCGAGTTTGGACACCCCTGGTCTAAAGGCTTTACAAAGTGACATCGCCAACTACTGGCCTGCCGTGAACAATACAGCGTTTTTAGTCGTTATCACAGATCTGTGTGAACGTTTTGACAACATTGTCGCCCGTCGTGTAAATATACCCTTAGTGCATACTTCAAAACCAGCAGTAAACTCTTAAAAATTAAGGTTCCAAAAGCAGGGTTTTTGCAGTGATGCTATAGAAGAACCATACATTACAAGATGTAATATAAGTCTCTGGTGTCCCAGAATGTGTGTGTGAAGTTTCAGCTCAAAATACCCCACAGATTATTTACTATAGCTTGTCAAATTTGCCCCAATTTGGGTGTGAGCAAAAACACGCTGTTTTTGTGTGTGTCCCTTTAAATGCAATGAGCTGCTGCTCCCGGCCCCCTTTCGGGGGCCCCCTCATCGACTAGCCTGTGCCGTCATGTTAATCTTTTGTGCAAAACCTGTATAGACGCCCACTGTACATTGCATACCCATTTGCCAAACGGAGCCATACACCCCAGGCTAACGTTTATGATTGCTATCAAATGCTGTGACTGGTCTAATATTTTTTCCAAAATATTGCTCGGACAGAAGCGAGCGATATTTTGATTCCTTTTTTAGCAATCAAGCTTGTCAGGGTCAACTTGCAGGCAATCCAAGATAACGAAACTCTAAATAGTGTTCTGTGCTCGTCTGTGCAACCAATGACAGAACAGTTAGCATGCTTTGCTCGAACTTTTGCCATGGCGTTAGAACTGGTACACCGGTGTCGCTTGCGAAAACAAAATGACGGCACCGTGGATGGAAACGTGCAGATTAAGGGGCGGTAATATTATAATAAGTGACTTCCTACGTCACAAAGGGAGTGAAATCTGAGCGGGTCATTTTTTTCACATGCTTGCAGAGAAAGGCTTGCCAAAACTGGGTTGTCCTTTTTCATGTTTTCTGGGTTGATAGATCCACCGGGAAGCCAATTATAGCATTTAAACATGGAAAAACTGAGATTTTCATGATATGTCCCCTTTAAAAAAATCTAAAAAACGTTTTTCCTCTATAAAGGACTTTTTTTTGGAATGGAAAGGTTCCATGGATGTTCTTCATGGAACCATAGATAGCAATAAATAACCTTGATTTTTGAGTTTGTGTTAGGAAACTATTCCAAACATAGCTTTGGTTTTGTTTATTTCTAGTTTTCAGTCAGTGTTTTAGGTTAGTGTTTATGGGTCTGTTTCTGATTTGTGAATGTGTGAGGGCTTGTTTATAATAATAATAAGGTTGTGAAAGTGTGTGTGTGTGTGTGTGTCCTCTGAGCGTGAGAACCGCTGGGCTCTGACTAAACTGTGCCTGAGGTCTGTAAGTGTGTGTAAGTCTAGGTGTATGATGACTAACTCTATATCCATGTGTGTTTCTGTTGAAGTGTGAGAACAGAACTCATCCAACGCAAAGATCTAGCAGGTGTTAACCAAAGATTCACAGACAGCTGTGTAGGTAAGCATGTGTTTGTGTGTGTTTGCACACTTTCCGGTGTGTTAGCATCTAGCGTGCACAGGTGTGGGACAGCGGTCCTCTGTCTATATATATTGTGTGTGGGCGCAGTTTACTGCAGCAGATGACAGGAACATGTCATGATCGTGACTGGTCATGTTTTTCGTTACTTTTAGTTGTTTTTCACCTATATAGAGGCTTTTGTGTGTGTGCTATTGTGTGTTGTGTTGCCCAAGAGTTTCTCATTGCACAATGCTGATTTCTAGCATTTTTTTTTTTTGTTGTAAAATGCAATGTAATATTGGCTCATAAGATGTACGCAGTACACTTTTTATATATTTTACATAATATTTATTCAAAGTTTATTATTGTCTGTCATTAAGGCTGTCTGTAGATTTTGACACACATTGAATTTGCACTTCTTTTAACTGGCAAAGTGAACATGATTTGCCGTTTATGTCGATAATCTCAAGATGTATCAATGTAATGTAAATCTCTATACAGCCTAATTAGTTGGTTACTGGCTGATGGTGATGGTCTAAAAAACGTAACATTATGTAGGCTAAATATCAATGTTATTTGGCCAGTTATTCATTTAAAATCTTATGTTGATCATTAAAGGGGTCCTTGATTATGATTTCACTTTTTTAACTTTAGTTAGTGTGTAATGTTGCTGTTTGTCAGCTTTGGTGTTGTTGAGCAACCGAAGCGCAAGCTATTAATGCTCCGCCCTCTTCTGGAAAGGGGCCGGGAGCAGCAGCTCATTTGCATTTAAAGGGGCACACACAAAAACGGTGTGTTTTCGCCCAAATGGGGGGAAAATTTGACAAGCTATAATAAATTATCTGTGGGGTATTTTTTGGGGTATCTGTGGGGAGACTTGTATTACATCTTGTGAAGAGAGATATGATAGGTCCTCTTAAAAAATACCGTAATCTCAATGTTTTGTGGTTACTATCGGCTGAATGATAAATGATAATTGTTTAATATGTTGGTAATTTTGAAATATTATTTGAGTAATGTGTTAACAGCCTGTGACATTTCAATATCGTAAACTCAATACCGTAATGTAAAATCATCTTCATATAAATTCCAAGAATATCTTCTGATTATTTGGTTATCGGCTGATGTTGATGATCTAAAAATGTAAATGTGACCAATTCATGTCATAATGAAAATTTAAATGTATATCTCAACGTTTTTTTGGCTAATATTGGCAAATCGGTTAACAGTCTCTTAAATTTGTGATAATATTGTGATTTCGATATTGTAATGTAGTCTAAATCAGTATAGTAGTCTATATATAGTAGTCTATATCAGAATACCATCTGATTAGTTGGTTATTAGTTAGTTATTCATTGATAATATCAAAATGTTGTGATTACCGACATCAGATGACAACTGAATAATCAGCCTCAAAATAATATCCAAATGTTGAAATGTAGAAATATCAGCTGATTAATCCATTATTTACCAATGTCGGTAATCTCAAAATATTGTTTAATTAATCAGTTAGCGAATGTGGCATTTCAATATCGCTATATAGTGTAAATCTTGATCTAAATCCCAGATTATCACCTATTTGTTAATGTTAATGTATATGTTAATAATCTAAAAGCGTTGTATCATTATATAAATGTTAATATAGGCTACATTTCAAAATGTTAGCCAGTTGTTTGTTGATGAAGTCTCAGTGTTGTGATTTACTGACAACTGAATAATCATCCTCAAAATAATATTCAAATGTTGTAATGTAAATTTTGAAGTATCTGGCAATTCATCTGTTATTTACCAATGTCAAAATCTCAAAATGCCATAGTGAAAAGCTGACTGTAAATCACAAAACATTGGTTAATGACTGTAATTGGCCTGGCAGATTTGAGCATTTTTGTGTGTGTGTGTGTGCATCTGTGCTGGGCTCTGTTTGTCTGTGTGCGTCTCTAAGCGTGTTTATGTTTATGTTTTTGCGTGGGCGGCCATGCCGTGTGGAGTGTGTGGGCCCGACTCGTGTATTAATAGGAGTGTGTGGCGGTACCGTGGGCGGCGACACTCCGCAAGTGGGTTAGAAGCTAATCTGATGCTGACAAACTCTCGGCTTCCACCGCTGTGTGCATGGCTCGAAGCGTTCAGCTGAAGGAATTAGGCAGCCAGCTTTTTATAGACCTTCCGTCCTGCTTTGTGTCTCTCTCTCTTATTCGCTGAGAGAGGAAGTCAGCGTGGCGGTAGTCAGGGCTTTCCCTGATTTAGCGCAGGGATTAATAACACTGAAAAAAGTAGTTGGGGAAAAAAAGAGCAGAGGAGGAGGAGACACTGAGATACAGGGAAGGAGGGAACGAGGGAGGGTTGGTAAACGGTAGCTTTTACACAAGCGAGACCGCGAGTGAGCTATCAACACCCAGCCGGCTTTACAGTCGAAAGCGAAAGAAACAGAAAGAGAGAGTTTCTAGGCGAGGTCTGTCCGCTGTCTGTTGTGGTCGGAGGTGGTTATGCGGTCGTTTGTGTTTGAAAGAGAGGACACACTCTGAGGGGAGTCCAGGTGTTCCCCAGCGGCGTTCCTCTGCAATTCAGGGAAATCCGGCTTGTCCTGATAGAGAGACACTTTCACTGGAAGACAAAAAAACTGATCCAGCCCTGCCATCACTATATCAACTCTGCTCAGGTACTCTGTGTGAAGGTGTGCGATCATATGTTTACCTCCTTTCTTGCGTTGGCTTCTTTTTTTACTTTTTTTTCTAGTCTTGACTAGAACTAGATTTGTTTTAAATGATTGGCTGTTCACCTGTCTTTACATACATTAGTATTTTTGACAGTATTGCACAATGGACCAGCTTTGTTTATTCACATTTTTTAATTATTTATTTAAAGTGTCGCACGATTGGCCAGCTTAACGTTTGTGTTTTTTGGAGTGTTGCATGATTGGTCAGCTATATATTTGCATTTAATGAAAGTGATGCACAATTGGGTCAGCTTTGCATTTATTTATTTGTTTGTTTGTGTAACATTATTGCTTGATAGGTCAGCTTAATGTTGTTTTTTTGTTGCCCAATTGGCGCATATTACAGTTGTATTTTTTTATTTTTTATTATTGTTTCATAACTATGCCAGTTAAATGCTTTATGCTATTATTATATTTTTATTATATATTTTTGTAAGTGTACCACTGGCCAGATTTTTGTTCATTCTATTTAAAAAAAAATTGTACTGTTCCACTTTATATTTGTATTTTTTTAAAAGCATTGCACAATTGTTAAGTTTTGAATTTGTGTTTTATTTATTTCAAAATATTGGTTGATAGGTTAGCTTAATGTTTTGATTGTTGGCTGATTGGCCAGTATTACAACTGTTTTTTTGTTTGTTTGTTTTTTAAATGTTGCATAACTAGGCTAGTTTGGAATATATATATATATATATATATATATATATATATATAATATTTAATGTTGCACAATTGGCCAGCTTTGTGCACTTTTATTTTTTTTTGTCAGCTTTATATTTTCATTTAATGAGTGTTACATAACTGGTCATCTTTTTTTTAAATTAATTAATTAATATTTATGCTAGTTTGCATACATTTGCCTTTCTTTTAAATTGTTGCATGATATTTATTTTATTTCTAAATGTTGCATAATTGGTCAGCTTTTGATAGTGTTGTACATTTGGTCAGATTTACGTGTCTTTTTTTAAGTTTTTAAATGTTTGATTTATCTGATCTTAAGTTTGTATTTGTTATTTTTCACTTTTTTTATTCTGTTTTTCTTGTGTATGTCAGTCGTCATGTCAGGATTACTGTAGGTTAGCTTATGGTCGATTAGTGCAGCAAGGTCATGAGTCTCTCCTGTCTGCTCTAACGGTTAATAGTCTTAATAGGGCGGCCTACTTTAATACTGAACAGTGTCAGAACAACACGCTACATGCTCTTTATTTTATTTTTGTTGCCTGGCTGTTTTATTAAAGACTCACGATAGCCTTTAGGAGCCGTGATTGAGGCTCTGCAGGGGTCACAGGGGGATATTTCCCCTCCTCCACCCCAAGGGCCGAATAACTGGACTGGGTGGAGAGGATCAGCCCAGAATGGATGAACGGTTATGTAACAGAGTCAGAGATGGACGTAATGCTGCAAACACACAGCACAGACCTGGCTTGAGAGTTCTGGTTTACATTAACACCAGAAAGACAAATGACCCCCATTAGCAGGCAAAAAGTATTGTCAACGCAGTCACAGGACGTTTCATGCAACCATGTGTGTGTTAAGTAAGAGAGTTTGTTTTGAAGTTGGCATTTGATGGGCCGCAGCTGAAGCTGTGAGATCTTCATCATGTGTATGAATGGACAGAGAAACCGATAGAGAGAAAGACATGGAGCTCTGAGTATGAATCAAGTTAGCAAAGTAATATTTGTTTATGCAGGACTTAACAGTAAGGATGACCAGATGTCTGAGCAAATGGAAATTAAATGATCCTGCTGGCCAGTGTTGTCATTATATCTCACTGACTTATTAATCAGTTTTTCAAGCACTAACATATATATAATTTGTTTTTTCACCCATATATTCCCCGATAATTGTATTCGGTCTACCCACTGGACGTAGACCACTTTTTTAAAGTTAGACATCAACATAGAAGTAGATAATGAAACTGAGAGAAACTGAGGAAGGACAGCAGAAAGAAAAGACGAGAGAGCGTCTCTGTGGGAGCATAGAAAAGAGAAAAATGATGTGCAGTTGAGGTGCATTGCGGAAGAGGTGAAGATAAAGGGAGAGATGGATAATTGTTATTTGTAGATTCTTCGTATCGCTTGTCTCACAGGGTTTGTTTTGCCGTGTTAGATTACATAATGCTGCCTCCAGCCAGGCTCTGATCGGAGCGGGAAAACACGGAAAACAACTCGCAAACACACACACGCGGCTGTTCCGACGGTCTGTAACTCGTCATGTTGCTTTGGCTGACACTCTGAAGCGCCAGGCTGCCTGACATACACACACTCACACACATGCTGCTGTATGGCGAAAAGAGCCAACAGAAATCAAATGATGTTCTCATAATATTTTCCTGTAATCTACTGAAACAGATTTTGTATATTGGCTGTATCCTAATTCAAATAGATCCTAGTCTCTTAAGACTAGGATTAGTGTAATGTTTTCAGTGGACTTTAAAAAAATATGCATTTGGTACATGATTTTTTTGGCTGATATTACCCACAACCCCTTGCGCTATGAAGGAGGAGGAGTTTCTGACAGTTCTCTATAACCAGGGTCTAAAATTATCACTTGCTAAGTGCCGTATAAGCAGTGTTGGGGAACGTTACTTTTTAGAGTAATGCATTACAATATTGTGTTACTCCCTAAAAAAGTAACTAATTGCATTGTAACTAGTAACTAGTTACATTACTCTTGTTTCTTTTTCTCACCTGGGCTGGGATTGCTTGTTTTTTTTTTTTAATAACAAAACATATCTATTTTTGGCAAATGTAAAGCCCTTTCACACCAAAAATAAAATGAATAAATCTCAGGCTGAAGGAAATGCAAATTCACACCTGTACAGTAGAGGGCACTGCTCAAACAAACCTTTTAGCTGTGCTGCCGTTCTGGATTGAAGAAGATAGTGTACAGGAGAAGAAAGTTCAGTACTCTTACTTCAGCAATAGATAAACATCACATTTGTGTTTTATTTTTTTTTAAAGTCATTTTTGCTTATTAATATGGTTGAATTGGATCAAAGAAGGTCAGCAGCAAAGACATTGGTTAATAAAGTGAGATTAAATACATAAAGTATATTTGCTTAATTTAATATATTTAATTATTACAGGTTTGTGTAAAATTCTAATATTGCATTTCACTGTTTTTATTCATTTTGAGGAAAACTGAATGTTTTCGTGCAAGTGAGATGAGTAAATGCATGTTCACATTTAGTCTAGAACTACAATAACCATCATGTTCACACAGCGCACACAACACCTCTGAACTTTATTTCTCTCAACATGGGGACAGGAGAGCTGTCACATAAATGTGAAAAAGTAACTTGGATATTTTGTTGTAAATTTAAAAGTAATGCGTTACTAGTTACTTGAAAAAAGTAATCTGATTACGTAACTCACGTTACTTGTAATGCATTACCTCCAACACTGCATATAAAAGTACAAGTTGGCTTCGTTGAGTGCATAAAATGTTCATTTGCAGCATGAAAGAAAACTTCAGAAAGATTTTAAGAAATATTGATATTTAATACGTTTATGTTGAATTGTTAGTGAAAAGGTGATCTCAGTGGTAGTTCATTTCAGTGGAAAGGGTGTCATCACTAGTGTAGTTTTTTTCCCCCTCAAGAATTCCGTGTGGGAACATGTAGAATCATCCTTGAATCAATTCAGAAGAACAAAATCATAATACGTCATGTGGATTTACAATACAGTCTAAATGCAAATCATGTTCATACTTCCGAATCAAAATGAGTGTGATTTAAGTGAACAGTCATTGATGTGTTTTTATCTAGAGCAAGCGATGTCAGGTGGGAGTCACAGGAAGTAGATCTCAGGTCAGTATGTAGGTGTTGATGACATGAGGATGCGATAGTGTGTTCGTATGAAGACAGGAAGTGTAAACTTCAGATGAACCAGCCAGAGGGACTCTCAGTTATTCACAAACAGACAGGAGGAGCCCAGAGAGACAGAGAAACACCTGTCACCTGTCTCCTGAGGCAAACACGCAGGAAGTCGGATGATTAGTGTGCAGTACTATTGACATCATAACGTGACTAGTACTATTACTCATTCTTGAGTTTAATAAGCTTTGCAATGTAACTCTGCAACATTTGTGCTCCAGACATAAATGATTACTCAAATTGTGTCTGTGTTTTTTTGTGTGTGTTTTTTTTGAGGAGAGGTAGGCTGTTACAGTACTAAGAAAATGATTGATTGTACATTTTTCACCTGGCAGATGACAAACAAAAACATCCTAATTGACTTGCATTGTAGACGTGAGTCAAATCTAGAGATCACAATATGACAGAATATCACTGAGACTTGAGCCGGTCATGTCAAGTCAAGTCACTTTTATTTATAAAGCGCTTCATACAATACACATTGTTTCAAAGCAGCTTTACCGTGATAATAGTAAAAAAGTAATAGAATGTAAACTTCCCGGCTCAAATTTTTGATTTTGCTAAAAAAAAATTCTGTAGAAAGACAAACATAAAAAGTGATGAAAGCCAAAATATTAAATGTCACAGATGTATAGTTACTGAGTAATCCACTATTTTGAAGAGGGCGGTCAAAATGACAATTTTCAGCTGAGATTTGGAGCCAATTTACAGGGATGTAAAAAGGACTTTAGAAATTTGAACATGGAGCTGCTTTGAGATCCCATATCTTTGGGACTGAACTATATAGGGCCTTAAAAATGAGGATTACAAAAGAAAAGTTTATTAAGAATGAGAATCTAGAAGGATATTAAGATATCTTGAGTACTTTTAGAGTTACAGGCATGCAAACTTTGGAAAATGGCACAAATTTATGGCACTCGGGTATGTTCTATACAATTGATAGAAAAACACGAGATACATTTCTAGTTTCAACATTATTTGTTCTTCAGATATTCCTCTTTGAAAGAAAAAAAGTATCTATGCAAAGTGATCCACATTTGGTTTTTGACCACTGAAAATGTGTACAATTTACTCATGGAGCCGCATTAAGATCTCCATATCTCTGGGATTGAACCATCGAGGGCCTTTAAAATGGAGATACCAAAAGGAAAGTTTCTTAAGAACCAGAATCTAAAAGGATATTAAGATTTCTTTAATACTTCTTAAGTTATAGGCATGCAAACTTGAGGCAAGAAGTGTTCACTGTTGGCATATATTGAAACAAAGATTGCTGAAGTCAACATATTATACTATTTAGGTTTGTCTTTCTACAGAAACAATATTAACAAAATCAAAAATTTGAGCTGGGGACGTCTGGTTGAGTTGACACGGAATGACCCTGAAGTCAGTTCAGTTCAGATAGACTATCTATCTATCTTTAGCTGTCTTATCTGGTTTAAGTGGGACGTAGCTGAATTAAGCTGGTCAAACTGGTCTCCCAGCATGGCCAAGCTGGTGTTTAGAGGGTTTTAGCTGGTTGGTCAGCTATTCTCCTAACCCGACCAGCTAAAGTAGTGATCAAAACCCTTCTACAACCAGCTTGCTAAACCAGCTATGACCAGGTTGGAAGACTAACTAAGACCAGCCAATAAGCTACACACTATTCCTTATCTGAGCTCATATTTCCTGTAGGAAATCTGAATCTACAGTTTGAAAAGAAGCCTACAGTTTGATATTATGTCTACTGTCATGAAATTTAACATAGTCAATCGGATTCCTTACCTATACTTTTCTATAGCAACGCTTTGAAATTTCATAACATGTTATAATACTCAGCAGTGAGAGAATTCCATGAATGAATGCCATGAACAGCCCTGTACTAATGAGCTCGGAGGGATTAGCATGTTCTCTCTAAACATGACCCATGCTGAATCCCCTCGGCTGACCCATAACACACAGCGTTCACTGCCTTTTTGAGCGCTGCCTCGTCATAATTCCACCGCTATTGACTTGGCTAAATCCATTTAACAGGGGAAATCACAAATTCTCTTTCATATTAGAGGTGGCTAGCGCGGGCAGTAGTTGTCGACGGGCGCTGTGTGGAGAAATTAATGGGTTTCGAGTGGGAGGAGGTGGGGGGTGACACGAGAGGTTTAGCTAATTTAATGCGTTTGCATAAGACCAGAGAGAAATCCTGCCCTCGATCCTTTAAAAGAAATTCTGACATGTGATTCGTCAAATGGCCTCATTTAACATAATGTCATGTAACAACAATGTAGCATATTGCTGCTTGGAAGAGCTTTTCATGTTTTGCGTACTGTTCTTAAAAAAATAGTGTGCAGTATGCTTGTATACTATTGAGGCTCATGACCAAAAGTACTATGGATAATGTCATTAAAATTTTATAGCTGGACAGAAAATCTGTATTATATTTCTGTTCTGTTTAATTCATTAGAATATGGTTCAAAAGTTTGGGGTGGTAAGATTTTAAAAAAAATTTTTTAAAAAAGGATGCATTTATTTGATTAAAAATCCAGTAAAAGCAGTAATATTGTGAAATATTATTACAATTTAATTGAACTGTTTTCTGTTTGAATATATGTTAAAATGTAATTTATTCCTCTGATCAAAGCTGAATTTTCAGCATCATTACTCTAGTCTTCAGTCACATGATCCTTCAGAAATCATTCTAATATGCTGATTTGCTGCTCAAGAAACATTTATTATTATCAGTTTTGAAATAGAAATATTTTGTTGCATTGTAAACATTGTTACTGCAACTTTTGTGGCATTAATTTCTTTAAAAAAAATTAAAAAAAATCTGTGTTGGAGTTGTGCGGTTGTGTTAGCGGTTAGCTGATATATTCCAGATCTGTGGTGATTAAGTGGGCAACACGGGTTCGATCCCAGCCTGTGACATGTCTTCTTCCCATTCTGCCATTTCTGCCAATACAAGGCAGCAAAATCCTAGAAAATAAATAAAAGGAAACTGAAAGGATTCTCCAGTGAAAGCCAGTTGATGCATCTTCACAGCCTTAAACAGTTAGTCTACGAGACGTTGTGTAATTACCGTAAATGGCACGCCAGCTTTCAAAAGAAAGCATTGCCCTTTTCTCCTTTTCATACGGTAATATTAATTTTTGATGAGAGCTGGATTCCTTGGCTTCGCTGGAAGTATGGATGAATGAACCTCAGCGGCATAAAGAACGCGAGTGAATGTGCTTTTGTGTTGGTGCGATACAGTCGCGATGACAGCTGCATTCGACACGAACTCCGCGATTCTCTCACAGAGCGCCTCTGAAAGGGAATGGTGATGGAAGAGAGTTTTCTGTCTCCAGCGTGAGGCCTTTTCTTTTTCTCATTATTCAAACTGTCCTTTTGTCACATTCAGATCGGTTTCAGATTCAAATGCAAAGAGACTCTTACAGCAAAGCTGGATTCGGTCTGAGAGAGTGAGAGAGATTGATTCTCTTTCAAAATGCGAGTGTAAAACAGGTATGTTAATGCACAGGTATGCTCATTTCAGACCTTGCTGGTTTGTTCTTATTTTTCTAAGCAATTGGATGTATGATTTTCAATAGATGTTAACTTTAAACTAGCAAAAAATCCCATAGACTTGATAGATCTGAGCCCTATCTAGAGACCAGAATATCATAAGTGGGATGGGCTCTTTTTTTTTTTAAACATGACTTTAATATGTTATCAAGGTCTGCCCTCATTAAAGTTTTGCTTTGGTGACATTTTGGGTGTTGGTTTGCAACGTGTTTAACAGACACCTCTGTGTGACTGTTTTTAACTAACCAATGAGGGGCTTTGGATCAGCTGCCAAAAATTCCCCTGATATAAAAACATTAGCAGGTTATAAAAGTTGAATACAGGGGATTTCCTAACTATGTTTGTTTGTTTTCACACTTACGTTTACTTTTATTCACATGTAGCTGAAATGAGAACGATTTTGTGTAATTGTGTCATTGAGGTTTGAGTATGTGCATAATTCAAGTAACTGGTTTGATGGATTTTGAGAATTAGAGTATAAAAGGTTCTTTGTGGAACTTGTGGAAGGTTCTTCTCTGACATCAGGCTGTTTTTTAGGGTGTTCACACTCATAGACACGCGGAAATGTTTCCAGAACAATTAAGGCTGAGAGCTTCTTTCTTCCAAAAACAAATAACAAACTGCAATCTTGTTATCCTGGCTATTTAGATCTGGGATTAGGCCGTGTCTGTTTCCAAACCGAGCGCTGATTGGAAGTGACACTGATTTCCTTTGCCAAGCGTCATGGAGTTTTTGCAGTGTTGTCCAGTGTAGAATCCCAGTCAGGAAAGAGAGGCTGTGTCGACCCCAAAGTGCTTTTCTGTTTTTCTTTCATTTCTTTGAATCAAAACTTTCAAGAGTGAAATCTCATGTAACATGTCAAAAACATGTCTCGTTCAAACCAAAAAACAGAAATGAGAGATTATATTTACTTCAAGAAAATGAAGCCTACACTCTAAAAAAAAAATGCTTGGTTAAGAAAAAAAAAACCAAGTTGGGTTGAAAATGGGTTGTTTTAACCCAGCGATTGGGTTAAATGTTTGTCCAACCTGCTGGGTAGTTTTATTTAACTTAACTATTGTTTAAAAATTAGTATATGGCTGGCTTAAAACGAACCCAAAGTATGGAAATTAACATTTTATTAATATGTTTAATAAATGAACATTTATTAAAAAGTTTAATGAATAATAATTAAACAATAAACATTTATTAAATTGTTTATTAATAAATCTTCACCTTTTGATTATTATTGTAGCCTCTAGTAATTATGTGTCTGATTTTGGGTTCATTTTAAGCCAGCATATAGTCATTTTTAAACAATAGTTGAGTTAAATAAAACTGCCCAGCACGTTGGGCAAACATTTAACCCAGTCGCTGAGTTAAAACAACCCAACCACTGGGTTTGACCATTTTTAACCAAACTTGGGTTGTTTTTAATCAAGCATTATTTTCATAACAGTTAAGCACATTTGTTCCCCATTCTCTTTACTGAAATGCAAAAAAAAAAAAAAAAAAAAAAAAAGTTTTTTTTTTTATTGTAAAGTGTTACAGATTTTTTTTTTGTTCAATTGCTATGAAAATATAAATACAAAAAAAAAAAAAAATTAGTTGAAAAAATTATTTCATGACATAGGCTAATATTATATTGTCACAATGAAACAAATTTATTTATTCAGATTTTGATTGAAGTGTGACCTGGACTTGTTTTTGTGGGATTTACCCTTAAGGGTAATCCTGTAGAATCGTGTTTATTGAAATCCCCACAGTCGGATCAGCCCAGGGCTTAGAGGGTTAAACCTGCCCAAGAGAAAGAGAAAGCAAAAGAGGAGAAGTCCAAGAGGGGCGCTCATAAAGGAGGGATTGTGTGGGATTGTGTGAGGCAGGATAGAACAGGATCGCCCACGCCAAGCTCCAGCGCTGATGATGACATCATCTGTTTGTTTGGTCAGGAACGGCTCGGCCTGCCCTGACAGGGATTCCCCATCCACTCCACATGGACATCATGTGACTTCGCTCTGTATGTGTGTGTGTGTGGTCCTGGTAAACAAAATGTCTCCACAAAGATGGCAATATCTGAAATACTTGTCCTTGTGGGGACATTTTTGGGTCCCCATGAGGGTAGGTTAAGGGTTAGGGAATATAATATACAGTTTGTACAGTATAAAAATTGGTATATAGAAAATTCCCACATAAAATCTGGAAACCCAGTGTGTGTGTGTGTGTGTGTGTGTGAATGCCTGTGGCGCACAGTCACATTTACACAAGTGCCTCCTATTTTGTGGAGTGAAGGGTGTGGTTGCCTTAACTGGGCAAGCAGGACAGTTCTTAGAGTAAGAAGAAATGCACACTTTTGTTTTAAACTTTCACAAGCTAGTTGGGTGAATTTCAGAAAATCTGTCAAGAACTCTACTAGACCATATTTCACCCCAAGAAAAAAAGAAATAAGGAATTATGTTTTGCATAATAAAGCCTATTTTATGGACTATTAAATTTTTATGACAAACAAGAGCATTTCTTTCCCAAATTCTCTTTACCTGTAATATGAAAATGATTATACATTAAAATTACATTTATTTGCAGTATTTACATCATATTTTTTTCCTGCCTTTAATTAACGCCGATTCAAAAACTATTAAGTGCAATAAGAGAATCTGATGTTATGGGAGGCGACAGGGAGCAGCTATTCAGCTGTCAGTCAGACAGACGGCTGTAAACGGACAGCCACACACACACACACGCACACACACGCACGCACATGCGCGCGCGCAGCTGCACGCTGTTCCAGATCACTCTGGATGCAATATATTATCCTGACACAATGAGGAAATGAAAACTCACTTCAGAGAAGTGTCACAGATTCAAACATGTCAGCTGTGCCTGAAGAAAACAGGTTTGCCAATCTTTTATTTTTATTTCTGAAAATATAGTGATTCTATTTTTAGGTTTCTGTTTCATTTCATATATTCTTAATTACAAAACATATGTACTTTTAGGCATTTTAGTTTCTGTTTTAGTTTTTTTGTTTATTTATATCATCTCTGTTGGATACTGTTAAAATGGGAAATGTTATTCATTTCATAATACTGAACTTATGTTGGTTTTACTTTTGGTGTGTTTCGGTGAATATCATATTTTCAAGGCTGATTATCAGATATGTTTACAAATTGTAATGGAAAAAGGTATCATATTTAATTGAAATGAGGCGTAAATTAAAATATAAACACTAGGATTATGAAATATTCAAAAATGAATCATAAAATCTATCAAGCTAAAATATGACTGGTTAACTTTTAACCTGTTGCATTCTCGTGTTTTGCACATATATTGTTGTAAATGTTGAAATAATGACTTGATGGTAAATGGCCTAATTTTAGATTCGGGGAAGCTTCGTGTCATTGTCAGTTCACACTTGTGTTTCCCTGTTTTAAGCAGATTCTGATAGTCTTGAGCTTGATCTGATTGAAACATTATATTCTTCACGATTTGATTGAGTGATGAATGTTTTTAGCCAAATTAGAAAACTATTTAAAAAAAAAAAAAAAAAAAAAATTCTAAATGACCAAAACTTTTTGTTTGATTTTTGGCTGGGTTTCATGTGAATACTCCTAATGCAGATGTCCAAGTTGATAGTGTTTGGTTGCAGTACATGCTTTGTAAAAGTATTATGGAGTGGCCAATATTGTGTTTGACAATTCTGTTTTTATTCACTTTATTCTTGAAGTTCAGTGTTGTTCCTCTACCCTTTATTTAAATACAGTGCTCTGTTTTGGGAGCTGTGGTGTCAGGCTAATGCACTTGGTTTGTTTCATTTCTTCTTTAAGGGAGGTATAAAAAATTAAAAATTAAAAAAACTATCTTGCGTAAAGACGCATACTCGACCGCTAAACCAGTGGCATGATTTCTTTAGCAAGAACAGCTGTTAAGATTGCAGCATCAGGATGACACATAGAGCTCATTTTGGTTTTTCCTCAATCTCTCTCGAGCAAATCCATAGCACAACAGAGCCAGTTTAAAGATCGGCCTGCGAGTGTAAAGATGCGCAATGCGTAAAAAGTGACTCCCACCTCCGAGTGCAGGTGAACTGCAGCGGGAAACACTTCTACCATGTGGATTCTCTCAAGTCCCTTTGTTAGTCTGTTTAGCATTAGTGTTCATTAATTATTTAATACAACAAGTGTTAGTCTCAGGTAGATCAGCCGTTGATAAATAATTAAGGCTGTGAATGAGGTGTGTGTGTAAGAGAGAGAGAGAGAGAGACACCGCGCGGATGAATCACCTCACCCAGCTGGATCCAGCGGGAACGTTCATTGAGAGAAAGCAGGGTCATTTATGAAGGGAGTGAGTTGAAAAAGATCCCAGCATGAAATGCAGGAGTAACTCAACTGTCCTCTTATCAAAATAGAGATTTATCCATTTTATTCATTATTAGCCAAACTAAAATGTCATTGCAAACAATCAAGAAAATTGCTACTCGCACACTGAATTCAGTCCAGGCTAAAAAAAAAGTCTTCAGTGTCACATGATCCTTCAGAAATTATTCTAATTTGATGCTCAAGAAACATTTATGATTATTATCAATGTTGAAAACAGTTGTGTACTTTTTTTTTTTTTTTTCAGAATTCCTTGATGAATAAGAAGTTCAAAAGAACAGCATTTATCTGAAATACAAAGCTTTTGTAACATTATACACTACCGTTTAAAAGTTTGGGGTTAGTAAGAATTTTTATTTTTTTGAATAGAAATTATAGAAATTAATACTTTTATTTAGCAAGGATGTATTAAATCGATCAAAAGTGACAGTAAAGACATTTATAATGTTACAAAAGCAGAAGATCAGCATATTAGAATGATTTCTGAAGGATCATGTGACACTGAAGACTGGAGTAATGATGCTGAAAATTCAGCTTTGATCACAGGAATAAATTACTTTATAAAATATATTTAAACAGAAAACAGTTATTTTAAATTGTAATAATATTTCACAATATTACTGTTTTTACTTTATTTTTAATTAAATAAATGCAACCTTGGTGGGCAGACGAAACTTCTTTTAAAAACATTAAAAATCTTACCGTTTCCAAACTTTTGAATGGTAGTATGTGTGTGTGTGTATATATATATATATATATATAAACTTGCATGGTTGAATCTACTCGATTATCCCTAATCACTAAGGGTTAATGTATTTATATACATATATGTATATGTTTTTTATTATTATTCTGGACTGAATTCAGTGTGCGGTCAGCAATTTTCTTGTTTGTTTGCAAATCCATTATTAGCCACCCAGAAAACTCTAGCAACTGCATAGATACACCCTGACAACCATCCAGAACACTTTAGTAACCAGCATAGCAGTGCCCTGACAACCATCTAGATCCTGGTGACCCACCTCTCTGCACGTTTTGTATATCTCCCTTATTTAACACACCTGATTCAGATAATCATTAGGAAAGAGCTCCATGAACTGAGTGTGTCAAATAAGAGAAAAGACAAAATGTGCAGAGCGGTGGGTCCACATGACCAGGACTGAAAAAAAGCTGATCTAGAACACATAGCACCAAAGCATAGCAACACCATTACAACTATCTACAATACTCAGCAACCACACTGCAACACCATGACAGTCACCCAGAACACCCTAAAAACATGTAGCAGTGACTCCCTGATGACCATTCAGAACACCTTATAAACCACATGGCAACACACTGACAACCGTCTAGAGCATCCTAGCAAACACACAGCAATGCCATGACAGCCACTCGGAACACCCTGTCCAACCACATAGCAATACCCTGACAACCATCCAGAACACCCCAGCAACCACCTAGCAGTGCTCTGACAACCATCCAGAACATCCTAGCAACACCATGACAACCATCTACAACACCCAGCAACCACACTGCAACACCATGACAGTCACCCAGAACACCCTAAAAACATGTAGCAGTGCCCTGACGACCATTCAGAACACCCTATAAACCACATGGCAACACACTGACAACCATTTAGAGCATCCTAGCAAACACACAGCAATGCCATGACAGCCACTCAGAAAACCCTGTCCAACCACATAGCAATACCCTGACAACCACCCAGAACACCTTAAAACCACCTAGCAGTGCTCTGACAACCATCCAGAACATCATAGCAACACCATGACAACCATCTACAACACCCAGCAACCACATTGCAATGCCATGACAGTCACCCAGAACACCCTAAAAAACATGTAGCAGTGCCCTGACGACCATTCAGAACACCCTATAAACCACATGGCAACACACTGACAACCGTCTAGAGCATCCTAGCAAACACACAGCAATGCCATGACAGCCACTCGGAACACCCTGTCCAACCACATAGCAATACCCTGACAACCATCCAGAACACCCCAGCAACCACCTAGCAGTGCTCTGACAACCATCCAGAACATCCTAGCAACACCATGACAACCATCTTCAACACCCAGCAACCACATTGCAATGCCATGACAGTCACCCAGAACACCCTAAAAAACATTTAGCAGTGCCCTGACTACCATTCAGAACACCCTATAAACCACATGGCAACACACTGACAACCATTTAGAGCATCCTAGCAAACACACAGCAATGCCATGACAGCCACTCAGAAAACCCTGTCCAACCACATAGCAATACCCTGACAACCACCCAGAACACCTTAAAACCACCTAGCAGTGCTCTGACAACCATCCAGAACATCCTAGCAACACCATGACAACCATCTACAACACCCAGCAACCACATTGCAATGCCATGACAGTCACCCAGAACACCCTAAAAAACATGTAGCAGTGCCCTGACGACCATTCAGAACACCCTATAAACCACATAGCAACACACTGACAACCGTCTAGAGCATCCTAGCAAACACACAGCAATGCCATGACAGCCACTCGGAACACCCTGTCCAACCACATAGCAATACCCTGACAACCATCCAGAACACCCCAGCAACCACCTAGCAGTGCTCTGACAACCATCCAGAACATCCTAGCAACACCATGACAACCATCTTCAACACCCAGCAACCACATTGCAGTGCCATGACAGTAACCCAGAACACCCTAAAAAACATTTAGCAGTGCCCTGACGACCATTCAGAACACCCTATAAACCACATAGCAATGCCATGACAACCACCCAGAACACCCTAGCAACCACATAGCAACACACTGACAACCATCTAGAGCATCCTAGCAAACACACAGCAACACCATGACAACCACCCAGAACACCGTAAAATCATGTAGCAGCACCCCTGACAACCATCCAGAACACCCCAGCAACCACCTAGCAGTGCTCTGACAACCATCCAGAACATCTTAGCAACACCATGACAACCATCTTCAACACCCAGCAACCACATTGCAATGCCATGACAGTCACCCAGAACACCCTAAAAAACATTTAGCAGTGCCCTGACGACCATTCAGAACACCCTATAAACCACATAGCAATGCCATGACAACCACCCAGAACACCCTAGCAACCACATAGCAACACACTGACAACCATCTAGAGCATCCTAGCAAACACACAGCAACACCATGACAACCACCCAGAACACCGTAAAATCATGTAGCAGCACCCCTGACAACCATCCAGAACACCCCAGCAACCACCTAGCAGTGCTCTGACAACCATCCAGAACATCCTAGCAACACCATGACAACCATCTTCAACACCCAGCAACCACATTGCAATGCCATGACAGTCACCCAGAACACCCTAAAAAACATTTAGCAGTGCCCTGACGACCATTCAGAACACCCTATAAACCACATAGCAATGCCATGACAACCACCCAGAACACCCTAGCAACCACATAGCAACACCATGACAACCACCCAGAACACCGTAAAATCATGTAGCAGCACCCCTGACAACCATCCAGAACACCGTCCACTCCAACCACATAGAAACAACTTGACAACCATCCAGAACACCCGAGCAACCACATAGCAACACACTCACAACCGTCTAGAGCATCCTAGCAAACACACAGCAACGCCATGACAACCACCCAGAAAACCCTAAAAACCATGTAGCAGCACCCTGACAACCATTCAGAACACACCAGCAATCACATAGCAATGCCCTGTCAACTATCCAGATCACCCTAGCAACCGCAGAGCAATGCCCTGAAAACCATCCAGAACATCCTATCAACCACATAGCAACGGCATGACAACCACCCAGAACACCCTAAAAAATCAAGTAGCAGCGCCCTGACAACCATTCGCAAAACCCTAGCAATGTGGCTGTGAGATTTCATGGGCAAACAGCATTCATATTTTCTTCAGAATGTAAAACTGTAGTTAAATATGATGCGCTAAATGTCTCATGGTCTCTCTGTGTGTTTGCGTTATAGGAATATAAATATAACTGTAGTCTAGGAGGTGTATGTTTGTCCTAAAGATGCGCTGGATCAGTGTTTCACCAGCGTGCCCACGCAGACTTCACTATCAGCTCCGTCTACTGCTGCATCCACCCACCACTTCCTGCGGGGGCAGTCGCGCAGCACGTGTGTGTGTGTGTGTGTGTGTGTGTGTGTGTGTGTGGAGTTCACAACAAATGGCACTGATTTGTAAGCATTCTTTGTGGATAAGAAGTGTGAATTGATGCCACAAGTGTGTGCGGCGCTCATGTTAGTGTTAGTGTACAGGATATCAGTAACAGATGCGTGTGGCGTGTATGTGTGGGACGCAGAGGTCATGATCCAGAAGTGTGGTATGAAATCTCAGGAGAGTAGATTCATCTTATTTTGCATCTGTAGAAGTGCTGCCACTATTTCACATGATGGTACTTATTTCTGAACTGTACTGGAGACTAAATGCAACTTAAGCATCTGTGACATACTTTAGATTACCAAAGAAAATCATTTTGACTAGTACGAAAACGATGAACAATTTGTGTTTACAGTAATGCACTTAATGGAAGTCCATGGTGCATTCAACTGAAACCATCAAAATACACAATGTTTTGAAAGTATAACCACAAGACTTAAATATTACACTAGTGTTCGGAAGTTTGGGGTCTGTAAAATTTGTAGATGTTTCTTATACTCACTAAAACTGCATTCATTTTGATCAAAAATACATTTATTTTTAATTAAAAAACAAACAGTAATATTGTTTTTTTTTTTTTTTTTTTTTAAATGTGTTTACTGTCACTTTTGATCAATTTAATGCATCCTTGATTAATAAAAGTATTCATTTCTGACTCCAAACATTTGTACAGTAGTGCATATGATTTTAAACTCTCCTTATCCCATAGACTTCCATTAAGTGTGATTTTGGTAACGCTTTAGTTTAGGGTCCAATTCTCACTATTAACTAGTTGCTTATTAGCATGCATATTACTTTATTAGTACTTATAAAGAACTTATTAAAGGATTAGTTCACTTCAGAATGAACATTTCCTGATAATTTACTCACCCCCTGTGTCATCCAATATGTTTATGTCTTTCTTTCTTCAGTCGAAAAGAAATGAAGGTTTTTGAGGAAAATGTAGTGGACTTCAACAGTTACCAACGGGTTGAAGGTCCAAATGTTCCCAAATGAGCTCTACATGATCCCAGGCGAGGGAAACGAACAGTCATTTTCTAAAAAATATATATATACTTTTTAACCACAAATGCTTGTCTTGCTCTGCTATGCGATGCGCCACGCATTACGTAATCACGTTGGAAAGGTCATGCATGACGTAAGCGTAAATACCGACCTAGTGTTTACAAAGCGAACGTGCAAAGACTAAGTCAAACCACCAAAAAAACGATGTAAGATGATTTTGAAGTTGGAGGAGTAAATGAGATGGAGTTTTTCATCCTACTGCCATACTTCCTCCTTCAGTCCACTATATGGAGAAAAATCCTGGCATGTTTTCCTCAAAAACCTTAATTTCTTTTCGACTGAAGAAAGAAAGACATACACATCTTGGATGATAATTCTGAAATGAACTAATACTTTAAGGCCTTATTCTGCATGACCATATTCTACATCCTTTATCCTACCCAATACCTAAACTTAACAACTACCTTAATAACTATTAATAAGCAGTAATTAGGAGTTTGAGGCAAAAGTCGTAGTTGATAGTTAGTTTTAGTTTAGTGAGAATTGGACCCTAATCGAAAGTGTGACCGTGATTTTTATCGCTGGTTCATTTTCTGTGGCAACCTCAACTTCTATTCAGCCTATTTCAACTCCATCATTTGTGAATATTCATTGATTTATAAGGGTGAGAAAATGTAGGGAACTCATGTACAGCTCTGCATTTGAAAGAGTTTCTCGTCACGTCGCTCTCATTCTTTTGTGATTCCAGCCGTCTCTTTATTTTCATGCATTATTAAGAGCGGCCTCGGGCTCGCAGTAGTGCGCCTTATCAGTAATGCCCCGTTCTCTGCCACTGACTCCAGAAACATCAAACTCTCCAGACGTTCCTAAAAAGTGCTGCTGTTCTCAGCCAAGAAACACCTAGAAAGACGAATCCTGAAGGGGGATTTTGGAGCCTCCTCAGAACTCTTCCGGTTTTCAGGAGATGTTTGCGTGTGCTGTTTGAGGGTTTTGTGGAGACGAAACCATTCAGAACACTGAATTTGCTCAATGTATTTCTCGCTCTCACTTTCCTTCGTCTCTTCTTGACTCTTGACGGGAGTCGGGAATTAGAGAAGGAGACTCATTTCAGGAGAAAGAAAAGAGGAAGTTTTGGACAGCATATGATGATGCAGCTAATGAAGATCTGAGTGTTGAGTAATGCGGTCTGAGATGCCGTGTGTGTTTGTGTGTGTTTATATTTGTTTGTCGGTGTGTGTGACAGTAATGAGAAGGGGAAGGTTATTGCCTCTGCTTCTGGTAAGCAGCTCCCTTGTTTGTCTGATTGGTGATTGCTGATTGGTGGCTTCAGGCTCATCAGAGTTTCCTGTGAACTGTTGTGATGGTCTTTTCTCTAGAAGATGATGGTCTGTGTACCATTTTCCACTGTATAAATGGTGATGTGTATCGTCCCTCAGGGTTCCTCATGTTCTCTGGTCACTGGGCAGCTTCTAAACTCTGCTTTGTTTCACTTTCACGTTGTGATTTGTGGGTCATATCATAAGAAATCAAATAAATATCAGAGTTTGATGTACTATGAAACATTTCAGAACTTCTTCCACCACTAAATAAAAAAATAAAAAAGTAACTTTTTTCATCTCATAATTCTGACTTGCCATGGCGGTAAACAAGCTTCCATACTTTTGTGCAAAAATACAGTATAAACAGTAATAGTGTGAAATATTATTGCAATTTAAAATAACTGTTTTCTATGTGTATATATTGTAAAATGTAATTTATTTCTGAACTTCAGTGTCACATGATCCTTCAGAAATCATATATGCTGATTTTGTAAGACGATAAATGTCACTTTTATACAATATGTGTCTTTGCTGAATACAAGTATTAATTTCTTTTTACTTTTTAGGGGAAAAAACATTTAAAAATGTCATATGACCCTTTTTAATGCTGCAAGGTCAGAGAGCAAAAGGTTACTGTACATGCAATCAGAAGGCTTTTCCGAGTTCAATTCCAAAAACAAGTAGATTTGACATGACAAATAACTAACAAATGTTCTAGGCGGATGTTATTTCAGTCCTGCGGCAAAATGTAAGGGTGTAAATCACAAAACTGATCCAGTGCGGTTGTTTGTGGAAATCCTTGAGCAATCAACTGAGGTTTTTGGCTCCAACAGCGTGGGATTGGAAACAGCAGTGCTGGATTCGGAGGAATCCTGGAATGAATTCCATGGAAGTGTGTCTGTTGAGTACTTTCTCTGTTATTAGTTTCTAAATGAGTAGTATGTGTGTGCAATGGGTCGAGATAAAAGACGGGCAAAGGAAGTGCTATAGTTCACTTCATTTTTGCAGATATTTCCTCCTGAATGGCATGTTTCTTTTGTTCTTTCTGTGGCGTTGTGTTACTTCGTGCATGACAGAACACATAGGTTGCATAATATGCTTTAGTCATGTGATTTCCACAGGCAGCAGAGAAGTTGTCTTATTTGATCACATCTGAGACAGACATACAAAATGATCTGTTGAGTGTGTGGACAAGTCATTCTGATTTAGTGATCCACTCTTAATATTAGATTCAGGCATTGTATGCTGGTTTTTCTTTAGTGTGTGTGTGTGTGTGTGTGAGCACGGCTGGTTTGCAGGCACTCAACCTCTGTATGCCATAACAAGTCCAACACTATCAGGCAAATGACTTTAACCTTTTGACACCTACTCTGTTATTTGTCAAAACACGTGGTGTGGAAAACTAACAGCGGTGTTACACAGCCAGCCTCTGGTGATTTACATGCTACTTACTGGAGAGCTGAATGCTGTAAACAGTTCAGCTTGTTTTGTCATTGTAGATTAGATAAAATTAGGTAAATTTATTATCGTTTTTACTTAAAAGTCGCTGTTTGGATTTAAATAGGCAAGTGAGTCTATGATTGGATCATTATCGCAGTGAATATTATGTTTCTAGCATGTTATATGTTCAGCAACAGTTCATCTAACCCTAACTGATGGAGTGTGTAGCTTTTCATTTCTGAAACAACCATGTAGGAAGACTTATCATGACCATGTTCCATGATGACTGTATATTTTATATATATATATATATATATATATATATATATATATATATATATATTACACACATACACAAATTAATGTGTGAGTATAGCAGCAAGAAATAATTAAAAAAATGTCAATTCAGTTTACTTAAAGCCAACCCAGTCAGATTGGAACTAGCTGATTTTTCCAGCTCTTGCTATTTCTGCGTGCAATATGCATTAGACGGCTTTCGAACAGTCTGAGGCTGAGACTATTTTCCTAATGACCCTGCTCTTCAGGACAGGTACACTCAGTCCAGCTCTCATTTAAAATTTGTTTGTGAATAAGCACCACCCACTCATGTGATATTTATACCCACATGTGGCTCCTACTGCCACGGCCATTAAAACCAGATCTCTGATCACATTAAATTTCCATTAGCCTCTATGTCATTAGCGCACATACGCTGACATCTAATGAAGTCTCCTGGACCAATCGAGATGACCAGTGCGTGTTTCTTCAAGGAAGAAAGCCGCTTCAGAATTCCTGGTTGTCATGGCAGCATTAACCAGGGGAAATTTCAGCCTGTATTATTGTCCTCATTTTACCACCTTTGTGCTGCAACTCTTTTTTTCCAAATCCCCTTGCTAAGTGTTCCACTGAATCGGAGGTTTAGAGTTGGTGTGGTCGCTGTTTTGGAAGGAAAATCTTGTGTTTTCGGGGATAAAATGAGTGTGGAAGAGGAGGATGGAGAGATAAAGATCTGTATTGAGAGAGGACCAACTGCTGTGGTTTGTCCCATATGTCAACTGCAGTCGATCCTCATGCCATTTAATAGCAATAGCAATTGGTCTACAGTTTAAGGAGTTCCTCTCAAAACACTACAGTAGATCCACCACATCTACAGACTCATGATTTGAGAACACCATCGTAAGGGAGGAAAAGAGGAAGAGAAAATCTTTAGAGGAGATTCTTTGCATTGTGTTCATGACTAGCAACTTTCTGAAGTGTTTCTGTTCTTCTTTCACTCTTAATTTTGTCATGAGGTCCCTTTCCTGTCAGGTCACCAGACTGTGTATTTGTGATGTAGGTGAAAACATGACTTTTGAAACTAGAATCACAAATATAGAGCCCTACACCTGACACATTTTTGTCAGATTCTAGCACTTTGTCCTACACTCTCAGAATAAAATGTGCAAAAATTGTACCTCTCTTAAATGGACAACTATTTACCACCAATAGGTACATGGTAAAATAAAAGCATAAATTAAATCTGATCATCATATAAAGCAATCGTATCTCTTCACAAGACTTGGATTAAACTGTTTTTTAATGATCTTCAAGTGTTGTTTACCTGGACTTTCAATGGAGTGAGAGTTAACCTCTCAGGTTTCATTAAAAATACCTTAATTTGTGTTTTGAAGATTAACTAAAGTCTTATGAGTAAATGATGACAGAATTTTTTTCCTCCCCTTTATGGGTACATATTACTACTCTAAGGTACTAATGTTTCTTTTAAGGAGTTGACAAGGTACAATGTTGTCCTGTTAAAAGGATTAGTTCACTTTCAAATAAAACATTTCTGATAATTTACTCACCCCCATGTCATCCAAGATGTCCATGTCCTTCTTTCTTCAGTCGAAAAGAAATTAAGGTTTTTGATGAAAACATTCCAGGATTTTTCTCCATATAGTGGACTTCAATTGGCCCCAAACGGTTGAAGGTCAAAATTACAGTTTCAGTGCAGCTTCAAAGGGCTCTACACGATCCCAGACAATAAATAAGGGTCTTATCTAGAGAAACCATTGCTCATTTTCTTAAAAAAAAAAAAAAAAAAAAATTATATACTTTTTAACCATAAATGCTCATCTTGAACTAGCTCTCTTCTTATTCTTCTCTATTGAAATTCCGGCAGTGTAGGCACTGCTAAGTGTATTACTGCCCTCCACAGGTCAAAGTTTGAACTAAATTCTCATACACAATGTGCTAGTGCAAGTATATAACAATTAGTTCAAACTTTGACCTGCAGAACGCTTTGAATCTGCACTGAAACTGTAATTTTGACCTTCAACCGTTTGGGGCCAATTGAAGTCCACTACATGGAGAAAAATCCTGGAATGTTTTCATCAAAAACCTTAATTTCTTTTTGACTGAAGAAAGAAGGACATGGACATCTTGGATGACATGGGGGGTGAGTAAATTATCAGGAATTTTTTTTTTTTTTTTGAAAGTGAACTAATCCTTTAAGGGTACTGCCTCAGTGAATAGGTACGGTTTTTGCTTTTTTTTATTTTTTCTTCTTCTTCTGTGTAACCAGACATGAAGTTTCACATAAATCTGTTTTGTCTTACACATCTGTGAAAGGACAATTTATCAGTTCCTTGATTTCAATATTGGTGTGATGTTGATTTGCACATTAAAATCTCATTGTTCCAGATTCTTCTCCACAGTTGAGGAAACGGCACCTGCAACCACTCTCTTTTGCTTCAACCAAAATATTCAGATTTTGATTTCTCGTTCCGAGGCTTTGAGTTCTTCTATCCTTGGTGGAGTTCTCGAACACCATTTCACCCTAGGAATTCTGAGACAGGGTTGGGCAGAGGGGGATCCTATTTGCGGATCATTAAGTAACAGTTGTTATCTGATCCCTCATATACTGGTGTCCATATGCTCCATTGATTGCTCCAAATGGATGAGGGTAGGATAAATCTAAACGTGTGGTTAGACCAAGCGGTTCAAGCCTATAACCGTCTGTGGTGACTCAGCATCTAGAAATCCCCCAGATGATAGTGCAGAATGTGATGGTGTTATAATTGGGGATGACAATGATGCAATGCTGCTTGAGGTGGTGTTAGGAGAACAAGTGAAGGGTGATGTGATGCAATGGAAGAGACTAGAGTGGGAATGAGAGAAGTTTCCATTCTTAGGGTTTAGATGAGCCCTCCAGAGATATGGAGCAAGTTCAGGCTCTCACGGACAGACCGATCATGCTGACCTTAGTATGCTGTAAAAGATTTTTTTTTTTTTTTTTTTAAACAAAACATTTAGAGACCTGCAGTGGACGATTTTGCAGTGTATTACTGTAATACTGGACATTTTAAGCTCTGTAACTTTTAATAAATAAATAAATATGCTTGTGTTGTAATTTAAGAAAGTGGTTCTAGAAAACATGTTGTTTGAGACATTTCGATTAGAGAGAAAAAATTAAGAATATTTTTCACTCAGTAGCTATTTCTTAATGAAATTATTAAAAAATCATAAATGTGACTGATACAAGAAATGTAATTTTATGATATTTAATATTTTAATCATATATTTTATAATTTTCATATATATTAATCATATATATTATTAAAATTAATATTATTTAATACTTTATAATATTTTATAATCTATGATGGGGACATGAAAATGTACTGCACAACAGGAATGACTGTTTTTAGACTGATCAAAAGTTTCTCCATTTTTGTAACTTTTGAACTTTGAGTTCTAATTTTACATTTTTATTTTTTAAGACTAAAGTCTTTTTGTGTCACACAGGCTAAGTGACATGTGCATGCAAGTATGATTCAGGGGAAAAACATGCTATGTTAGCATGCACACTTACAGTAATAGTTAACTGTCAAAAAACTATTTGTTTTCACCAGGCCAGGTGTGGAAAGTGTTGCTGGATGTGGATTGAAGGGAAAGATTTGCTAAGATTGGGTTCTATCTAAATATATAATGGGTTATATAACAGATTGAGTTTGCATAGAGAGAAAGAGAGGGGTGGGGGAGTTAATCAAGGGTGTGTCTTCAGCCCACTCATCGTGACATAACATGCTGCGATCTTGATCACTGGGCACCCCCTTGCAACTCCACCCTGTTCCTCATGCGGTGAAGAGTGTCATTCCCGTTACAGTGATCCTGGGAGTCTCTGTCACGGCATTTTCCAAACAGCAAGCAAGGATTCTTTCCAAAACTGCTTTAGTTCTCGCTTCACAGTGAGGCATTGTTTTCAAAGCAAACTAGTGTTTGCTCATGCTTTGTAATGGGGTTTTGTGGTTGAAACACACCACACAAATCTGTTCTGCTTTTAGATGCTTTTTTTTTTTTTTTTTGTATTTGTGTACATGGCTGTGTGTGTATGGGTGTGTGACTTGAGGTAGTGAAAGGAGATGATTGCTTCTCATTCCCCTTACAGCACATGTACATGCATACATACAAACACACACACACACTAGGTACACACTGTCCTGGCTGGTCTTATATAATAATCAGTAATTGCATTCTAATATTGGGAATATTCTCAGTGTGCATATCCCTCCCACACACAGAGCAGATGATATGAAATATTAAATGTCTGCTGTACCTGTGAGAAGGAATTTTTTTTTTTTTTTTTTTTTTTGCAGGCCAATATTATTATATTATATTGTGGTCACCACTGTCTCTTGTATTGATAATATATTGATTAAAAATGACTGTATTTTGAAATGCTGCATCACTTTGTCCTGAATTGTACTATAATTTATGCTTATTACTATTATCCAATATTGAATTGGCATGTGGCTAACATGGAAATCTTTTTCTTTTTGTTTTTAGATAAAATAGAGGAAGCACAGAAGGAGCTCAAAGACCCCAAAGTTGCACACAAAGGTATGATTCATCATATAAAATTACATTTCTGCGACTGCTCCTTTCAAATAGCATCCACAGGAAGCTTTTCTGTCCTCCCCCTGCTCAATAACAGAACATCCAGTACCTAAGCTATTTCATTCTCTCACGTCTGTTGCTTTAAAAAAGAATTGCTTGGTGTCTTTGTGCAGCAGTTGAATCAGTCTGTTCATTAAGTTTTAAAGACAGATGCTTTTCTGTGGAGTCCAGGGCAAATTCCAGAATATTTTTTTCAGACGTACCTTTATTCAGCTTCTTAATGTTTAAATGTTCTGCCACACCCTTTGCTTGTACTGGACCGTATCTATGCTCAGGTTCTCTGGTCTGACAGTTACTTTTGATGGTGCACTGGATGTCCTGGGGGTTTCAGTTCCAGCACCTCTGTTGGCTTTCACCTGCGGCCACCACATTTAGCGGTGCTGTGAATGTACCTGCCACACTTTATACCATGGCAGTTAACATGTCTTTGGTTTAACCAGAAAACAGAGGAGCAGCCATTTCAAAGCTGCGTTTCACCAGCATACATGGAAAAACGGCATAGATGTTGCATAATAGGCTGGAATGGAAAAGTCTTATAGATTATGTAAAAGCAAAAAAAAAAAAAAAGTATAAGATGTTGTAGTCTTAGATTAAATAAGAACATGACACCATGGTACTGTCATTGATTTTTTTTTTTTTTCTTTTTTTTTTTTAATAAACCACGTTGTACAATGTAAATAAATTGAATCCTTTGTTACCATGTTACAATAATAGCATAAAGGATTCATTTTAAATACATTTTAAATAATTAGGTTTATCCTTGCCTTATGTTTCTTTGTGTTCATGTTGGGATGGGTTACATCAGAATGCAACTGGTTCAACACATAAACGCCTTCTCAAAATACTTCTCAAAAACTGGCAGTGATGTCACCAGTCATCTCCATGTTAATCCTGAATCTGTTAAAGGCAGTTAATTAGCTCAGAGCTCACAGATGTCCTCATATCCTCTTTCTACGTTCTCTAGAAACATGTAAGGAAGTTGTCTTATTAAGGTAACAAACAAACAAACAAAAAAGTTAGATTGAAGTCTTTAGGATTGAAATCCTAACAGGTTATTTGAATTTCTGGGGAATTCCGAAGGCATCCAGGATTTGATGACTTTGTAGTTATAATGCTAACCACTTCTCTCCACCAACCATGCCAAGCAAAGTAAAGAAGGGAAACCCTAATAAGTGCAGGGTTGCCACAGATGTTCAGGCTTGGTTACGTGTTTTGTAACTACTTGGCGCCAGGCACACAAAGAGCCTTCAGTATAACTTTAAGACCACAGGAAGTCAAAACACAGCAAATGCGGTAAACTCTGCCCATCAGAGCGTATTTGTGAACAAGTTTTAGTTGTGTATGCTCTATGGCAGGTTTCCTTTTCCAAATTAATAGTGATTTGTTTTCTGCCAGATGTTGACATAGGTGCTCAGGTCCACGTATCTGGACCACGTTCAATCTTGGGACAGATTTCATGAATTCACACAAGCTTATTCGTCGACATAAACACCTGCATGCAACTTATGTCTTATTGTCTTTCTCTGCCAATTGTCTGAGAGCTTGTAGAAGAATAAAACAAGGTAAGGCTCATCCTAACTTACACAGTTGGAGTGTTGAATGAGATGTAGGAGAGCAAGTTAGGGAGGGTTTAGAAAGAGAGAGTGAGAGAGGGATGGTGACAGAGGGTTGAGAAACGGAGAGTGGGTTTTGTACATAATGATGCGTGGGCCTCAGTAGCAGCTCAGGAGATCTTCTAGATTCCAAAACAGTCTTGTCTATGTGCTAGCTGTCAGAGGCACTGATACAGCTTATAGTGAACTGGGTATGCTAAGAGGATTGTATTTTTTTTATTATTTTTTTTTATTGTAAATTGTTGAAGTTCTTTGTCTACACTACAATTCATCCATTGCTTAGGTATGTTTTGGTTGGTCTGATATCGCAAGATTTTTGCTGTTGTTGATTTGTCTGTATATCTTTTTGTCTGAATTTCGGGTTAAACGTAGTGTTTATGTTGATGTTTAGGTGTTGTGGAAAGAGCAGTCTATGGTTTGATTTTGTTTTGCTTACGAACTTTGCATGATGAAAGGTATTCTGCCAAAGGGGGGGAAATGAAAGCAGAAAATAACAGACATGGGTGTTTGTTTTGAAGATTGACAGGAAAATGCTTGTGTAATTTGTGCATTGATAGATTACATAAACGTTGACTAGATTTGATCAAGAATCTTGCGTAGAGGACACTAACAGAGATTCATTTGTTTTTTTAGGTATGAAGGCTTTTTCTGTGCCTTTTTCTATTTGAGCCGTACGTGTTATTGTGCTTTACTGTACTGCAGTCAAAACTGTCAAAAATAAAAATATAATTACAGTAATGTCAATCATTAATTACTCAAGCCAGTTGTTGCAAGATTCCTTTTATAATCAAAATTGTATGAATAATAAAAGACGTACATTCTAAGTTTTGGGAACTCAAAAACTGCCTCTAATTTAATATTTTAAAATAATCTAAAAGATTTGGGTTACACATTTACACAAAAAGATTTGTAAAGGTTAATATACATTTTTTTTTTTTTATTATTTTTTTTTTTATGTTGTGATGTTTAATGTTCCTCAGCCTTGTGGATGGTCATAAAGATTTGTCTATTTAAATAAGGAATATTTAATAGATTATTTCTCCAATAATCTGAAAAATCTCAAAAGGTATTGGACAGAGTAATATTAAATGTCGTTTGGGTTGTTCATTACGATTTTGTTTTTTGTTTTTTTTCCCTACAGACACAAATGAAAGTACTGGCAGAAACTCTGAGGGCATTAAAGGACTGAAAAGGAAAAAAGTTGTGGTACAAAACCAGCTAAAGAAAATACCAAAATCTCCTGTCAAAAAGCAATCGCAAACCAAGAAATCCATTTCTCCAAACATCTCTTCATCCAAGGAAGCCACACCCTCTTCTTCTTTTTCTAGCAGTCCATCGCATGGATTGCCTGACCCTCAAGATGCTGATGATGCACCGCAGGAGGCATCTGAATCTAGAGCAGTAAAAGTGGAGCACGAGGAAACATCAACCTCAGAGCCACAGGCTCTCAGCCACAAAAGTTCTGCAGAAGAACCTTGTGCTGCAGGGCCAGTGCGGACAAAAAGCCGGTGTGGAAACAGCAGCAACAAAAACGCATCTCCCTCTCACACAAGTGCTCCCCTTGAGGTATTGCTCAAGGCTATGGAGCCAGATTTCAATACACTGACAGAAAGGAAGAACAGCAGTCCAATAGGACATCTTGGAAAATCCGTTTCCATTCCTGTCACTTATTCGGACTACGCTGTGGCTATGCCTGCTGTTCATTTCAATGTCCAGTCACAACCCTCATTTGTGCCACCATTCAATGCAGCCAAACACTTCTACAGCAGTGTGTCATCTACAGGGCAACACACAACACAGCAGTATGTGAACATGTCAGGAAATCGTCAGCAGGACAAACCAGGGTTCCAGAAAAGCTACAGTTTGGGGCCTTCACTTAACTTGACACATGCACCTGTTCCATCTGGATCAGGTAGTTTCCCTCAAAGTCAGCCCCCTGTTGTTCAAACATGCCAGTCTCTGTCAGCCACAGTACCCAACTCAATTCAAGTCCCTGTCACACCTGGTTTCAACCCTGTTCAGATGACAGCTGTGGTCAACTTTGGCGCAAATCAAGTATCTGATATCTCTGGAAAAGATCAAAAGCCAAAAAAGCAAGGGAAGTATGTCTGCGAATACTGTAAAAGAGCTTGTGCCAAGCCAAGTGTGCTTCTAAAACACATACGGTCCCACACAGGAGAGAGACCTTACCCGTGCGTGACGTGTGGCTTTTCATTTAAGACAAAGAGCAACTTATACAAGCATAAGAAGTCTCATGCACATGCCATCAAACTGGGTTTGGTTAAAGACTCCGGAAGTGGATCCCTCTCCCAAGAGTCTGACAAAGGTCTGCCAACACATTCTGATGTGGAGGAAAGTGGGGACAGTGATGAAGAAGGTAGTGCAGCTGACTTGGACCCAGATTCTTCACAGAGCAGCCTAACAGCATTATCCGAGAGCAGTTTGCAGAGTGCAAGCATGGTACCAGGAAATCAAGGAGAATCTGAGCATTTGTTGGTGTTTGAAACTCTAAAACCATTGGCTACACAGAGAGGATGTGAGCCAAAGGTCAGTGCTGCTCTCCCTAAAGTGGTTGTCCACCCTGTAAATGTTTCGCCTTTGCGTGCAGACAGCCCAAGAGTTACAGATTCAGCACCAGAACATGCCACAGCCCAGAGGCAAAGGGATTTCCAGCCAGCAAACCTACGGTCCAATGTAATGGTTCTGTCCTCGCTGAAAGAAGTGGATTGCACAAGTCCTCTACAAGATTCAGTTAGTGAGGATGAAGATCAGCATTGTAAATCACCACTAGGAGGCAGCCATGCCCAGCTACAAAGGCAACAAGCAACTGATTACTCTCAACAGCCACAAGGCAAGTGCCTTCTAAGTCCTCGGAGTCTTGGAAGCACTGACTCTGGCTACTTTTCACGTTCTGAGAGTGCAGATCAAGCTATGAGTCCCCCAAGTCCTTTTGTTAAGATAACTCCACCAGCAGAAACCGACATTACAAAAACCCCACAAGTTCCTCCTTCCTCGGTTGTGGCAACTGTCATGCATGTAGCATCTATTGAGAAGGCTCGAGTTCCTTCTGGACAAATGCGTCCACCATTGGAAACCAAAGCTCTATCTCTCGAGGAGCGTATCTCAAAACTGATCTCAGACAACGAGGCTGTTGTGGATGACAAGCAACTAGACAGTGTCAAACCCAGACGAACTTCCCTTTCCCGAAGGGGGAGCATTGATTCCCCTAAATCCTACATATTTAAAGACTCTTTTCAGTTTGATCTTAAACCACCAGTAAGAAGATCTAGTTCCAACTCAGACATACCAAAATCTCCTTTCACTCCTACCGACAAATCAAAGCCAGTATTTCTTCTTTCTGTTCCACCTCAGTATCCAGCCATGGATTGTTTACCAATTACAAGAAGTAATTCAATGCCTACCACACCTGGCCAGTCAGCTCTCTTCCCCAATGTAACCCCTCAGCCTCACCCACTAAGGATCTGTCAGTCATTTGATGACAAGATTAGCTCACTAAATGATGATGTATTCTCTTCAGCTCCCTCTACTCCAAATTCTGCTGTACATCCTCGTACCCTAGTGAGGCAGATAGCAGTTGAGGATTTGTCCACAAATGATGGTCACGTTCTTATCTCAGTTCATTCCATGGATGAGAGCCATCATGGACCAAGTATTACACATGAGCTGAGAAGTAAGTCTTTTGAGCATGCAACAGAAAGAAACCGAAAACCCCAGCAAAACAAAGGGACAATGTATGAATGTGAGACTTGTCGTAACCGTTATAGAAAACTGGAAAATTTTGAAAATCACAAGAAGTTTTATTGTTCTGAACTGCATGGTCCAAAAAACAAGCCTATGCATGCCAGAGAGATTGAGCCAGAAGTGTTTGGACGTGGAATTCAGCAGCCTCTTTTAAACCGGAATGCAGTAATTACTGGCATTGTAGAGCAACCACTCATGGTAAGAAAAAGAAGGAAGATTAAAAGTGTTGGAGATGATGATGACCAATCTCCAACTGAGACCACTCCTCCATGTTCAAGAAGTTTTGACTCCTGCCAGACCTCTACTGGTTCGATAGGGCGACCTTATTCCCACCATACCCAATCTTTAAGTAACACTGCTACTTTAGGACAAATACAAATCATTGGTAGAGCTGCAGAATCGCAAGAGTCAAGACTATCTCCAATAAGAGAGGCTCAGATCAGCACACCGAATAAGGAAAGAGGTGACCTCCAGAGACAAGGAAGTGGAACTTCAGTCATTCGACATACCAACTCCCTCAGCAGACCAAATTCTTTTGAAACATCAGAGTCCATTGACAGGTCATCTCCAGTTGATCCTTTGGAAAAGGAAGTAAAGAGCTCTGTAAAAGGCCATACAGAGGCTACAGTGAGTTCTTCTTCACAAAGTTACCATGACAGAATGTCTACACCTAAATGTGCCAGCCAAGGGATGGAACCTCATGGTAAGCAAACCTTTACCATTGCTAGTGATGGCACACCTGTACAGCAATCACGGCTTGTGCGCCAGAATAACATTCAAGTTCCTGAAATCTTAGTAACGGAGGAACCAGACAGAGATCATGAAACTCAAGTTGTAGAATCAACAGAGAAACCTGCAGATACATTCAACTGGCCTCAGAGGAGTGAGAGCTTGTCTAAACTGCCGACGGAAAAACTCCCCCCAAAGAAAAAGCGCATCAGACTTGCTCAAATGGAACACTCATCTGGCGAATCCAGCTTTGAGTCAAGTCTCTCTCGTAGCCTCAGTAGAGATAGTAGCTTGTCAAGGTGCTCTAGTATTTCAGCCTCTTTTGACAGAGATGATCCACCAAGATCTGACAGCCCATCAAGGGCTGATAGTGTTGGGAAGCCACCAGAAGCTCAAGGGATCCCTGTAGCAAACAACACTCTTGGAGTGCCAGGCATGATGAGACGCGCTACCTCAGAACAGATCAGCTGCACTCAGTCATCAGTGGAAATTTCTTGTGACTACCGTAGCAAATCCTTTGACTGCAGCAGTATGTCACCCAGCAGGCCTTTGCCACCAATGCAGACTGCCCTGCCAAAAACTACACATTGTCCTCCAGCTACCCAGGTGCCTCTCATTGAAAGAAGAAGAGGGCCTTTAGTACGTCAAATGTCCTTGAAGATTGCACCAGACCCTCAATTGGCAGTGAAACAGACTCCCCCCATCCAAAGAGTCCCCTTCACCAATGAATGCTCTGGGTCCCAACCTAGACCAGTAAATCTGAACACATCTGCACTTGTTCAGTCCTTTGTCCTACATTCTGGAGAGGCCCCGCTAACGAAAAATGAGCTAATGGTTCAAAGCATCAACCTTGGAAGCCAAACCCAACAACCCCAAGTTCATGGCCTTCCACATCCATGGCATCAGACCTCAAGGGTTGTGGCATGCCACATGCAACCTCTGGTCAATATGGGGGCTGGTCAGACAGACATTCAGAAGAGCTCTGATGAAAAAAATCAAAAGAGTTTTGAACCTAAATACCAAATGAATTGCCCTGTTCTAAAAACAGGCCAGACATATTCTTTAGCAGGTGTGAAAGGCACGCAGATCACATTGCCAGTGCTAACAATACCAATTGCTAATGAAATTAAGGTGTCACAGTCCAATGATGGAATGAAAAATGTCTATGTAGCACAACCAGCTTATAAGGCTGTAATCAATAAGCCTCCAATTGTACTGCCTGCTGGTGCACAAGTTGATACAACATCTCATATAACGCCAGTATCTACACCTGTACCACAGATTCTAATCACCCATGAGCACACCCTAGCACCCGTGTCTACAGTCAACTTTCCTACGGTACATGTTGTGAACAGTAATTCAAAGTTTGGACCAGAAATCCAAGCACACAGGCAACATGGGTCTGTTGCTGTACAGATGAAAAACAACATTAAAAAAACCACTGAGCAAAGCATTCTGTCCCTTGGTTCACTGCATTGTACACAAAAACTGGCTTCTGCAAATTTATGCCCCCAAGAATCCACTGCCTCAAGCAAGCGTATGCTCTCCCCTGCAAACAGCCTGGACATAGCTATGGAAAAGACACAGAAACGGGCTAAAGATGAGCATGGAGCTGCATGTCTCACTGATGGTAGATCTCTAAACTACTTGAACTCAAAGATGTCAGAAATGACCAGGCAGAGGAAGTTAATGCTGGTTAGACAGGTCTGTACCACAGAGCCAGTGGATAGCCCAATTGAGACTGATGCCCCAGAACAATTGCCAGAGACTTTAGAAGCTGAAAAGAACACCCAGGAACCAGTATCTCAGATAACAACAACTGAGGTCAGTGAACAGGAGATGGAGAGTAGAACACCTACCACAACACCTGCTACACATTCTTCACCTGGAGTTCAAAGCTATGCCATGCCAGAGAATTCCACTCTAAAGCCACAAGAGAAACCTGAGGAGCAGCGCTGGTCTCCATCGAAATCTCCCCTGAGGCCTTCAACATTTCAGGGACAGGTGAAGTTAGCTTCTTCTGTGTCCGTTGTCAACACCAGAGACAGCCATCGGCTGTCTTTCCCCAGTCTGAAAACAGCTACAACCTTCACCTGGTGTTTTCTCATGAAAAGGAAATCCCTCCACATTCAGCAGACAGACCAGAGGATCTCTGCCTACTCTGCATGGGTAGTAAACCCAAACAATCCCAATCCATTGGGGCTTCCCACCAAAGTGGTTATGTCCTTGTTTGACTCCAAACAGACATCCAAGAAAATACATTACACCCAAGCAAAAACAACAACTTTGAAATCTGACATCTTGACCTACTCTGGGAAGCTGAAGGATGTCTTGCCAAAAGTAAGAGCATTTTCACTTAACTGATGCTGGTTTAATAGTTAGCTAATAATAGTTTGCTATTTTACATTTTTAATGCATTTGTTATGGTGCATGCATGATTAACAAATTCTTGTATTTTGTATTGTTTTAGGTTTTGATTCAGCAAAGATCCGTGCCAACTGAGAATAGTGGAAAAATAAAACCAGAGACTCAATCAATTAATCAGACCGAGCCAGACAGAGACTCTTCCAAATCTGAACCCCAACGAGTGAAGATCTTTGATGGAGGGTTTGTAAATCTTAACATTTATCTTACTTTCTATATATTCAACAGGAAATTGTGTTTTAATGTGCTATTTGTGGTATATTTTCAGTTACAAATCGAACGAGGAGTATGTGTATGTTAGGGGACGTGGAAGAGGAAAATACATCTGTGAGGAATGTGGAATTCGCTGCAAGAAACCTAGCATGCTGCGGAAACACATCCGTACTCATTCGGACATCCGTCCATTTCACTGCACGCACTGCAACTTCTCTTTCAAGACTAAAGGTGGGTTCAGTCTGAAACACTGATTTGAAAGCTGTGATGGATACATTTTGTTTTCTTCCTCAATTGGCAATTATTGTTACAAATAATGAACAGGACAAAAAAAAAAAAAAAAAGATATTAAAAACAAACAAATTTTAATCCATAAAAAAAAAATGGGGTTCATCATGACTACCTTCATAAATAGCAAACTCGTACACTTGCTAAGGACAAATCTAAACATGTTTTTAACCTAAAAGTTTTTATTTGTTTTTAATGAAATGTGTCAGAATTTGAGAACAGTTAGCTAATTTAGAAAATTCTTAAGGATGGCTGGAAATTATTTCTGTGCTTTTTTTTTTTTTTTTTTCTTTTCTTACCTGCTTTTTTTGTAGACTGTGCCTGTTCTCTCAAAAAAGCCAGTATGATTCATCACAGTTGAACTTCCCACGCTGCACTGCAGAACAGCACACAGTGTCAGACCAGCCCACGTTCCTTTAAGAACTTCTTTATCAGTTACTCACCCATTACATAGAGCTAGTGCTTGGGAACATGTCATGCTTATGTAAACCACTCCCATGCCCTGCATTCGCCTCCCACCTGAGTGACCTCTCTGTTCCCTTTATCCACACAGGGAACCTAACCAAGCACATGAAGTCCAAAGCCCACAGTAAGAAGTGCATGGAAATGGGAGTTGCTGTGGGTATTATTGAGGACCAGGACACAGAAGACTCAGGTAGAAGTCTCTCAGGTGTTTTTGGGAATATAAGTCTTAAACAGTTATTGAATAGGGGAGTTTATTTCATGAGGACCCACACTTTACCAACCAACTCAGAAAGCAGAAACTATAGTTTTGTTTACACCATTACATAGTCATTTTTAACAACAGAATCAACCTGACCATAAATAGGTTTACTAATAATAGTATTATCTGTTAAATGTGGATTGTCTCTAGCTATGTTCTGTTGCATTGATGATCAATGGCAATGCCACACACAGTCTAATTAGAGATTCTAAATGCAGTCTTTTTCCTTGTTAACTCTTGGTGCACGTGGGCGGCATACACAGCGTTTACCGTGAGGAAATTGCAGCATCTAATTTTAGCAGGAAAGAGAGAGAAAGAAGCTGTGAGCTTTCTCTGGTCTCAGTTACTGAGAGCATATTTGTTTTCCTCTCACACAGTTCCGCACAAGCTGTCAAGCACAGGCTGCATTTGTGGCCTGAGGTGTTAATGTCTTCCCTATATAATGAGAGGAGTGTTTCTAGACCTATCATTCCTTATTTTGCCATGCAGTAGATGTAAAAGCTATAACTCAGGAAAGTGAAAGCTTTTGAAAGACCAAACATTACTTAAAGATCCCTAAAGACTAAAGGTCACATTCTGAATGATCAGTGAATGATTGTGAAAAATTTAAGTTCCTAGGAGAATTTTCCAAGTAGACATTATACTACATTATACTACATTATACAATTCATCCTGCTCTTTTTGTTCATTAAGTTGTTTTTTTCCCCCAAAGGTGATCGAGGAAGAGCAGAAAGTGCTGACAGACAGGACTCAGATGGTGATGACTCTGATGGCCCAGATGATGAAGATAACGATGGGGAAGAGGAAGACGAGGAGGACAGCCAGGCAGAGTCTGGCCTTTCTGCAACACCATCAGTTTCTGCAAGCCCACAGCATCTTCCTGCTAACCAGGCCGACACAGCTCCTAGCTCTCTGCTGGCTCAGATGTCCATCAGCCCGAACCCATCCCCAGCTCCCCAACCTCAGCCTCCTCCAGCTTCAGACTCCCAGACCTCAGACACAGAGTCTGTGGCTATGATGAGCCCAGTTTCACTGGTCAGACAGATGTCAATTTCTGCATCCTGCTCCAGCCCCGGCCCTAGTCCCACCTCTTTTACATCCCACCCTGCCCTTGCCTCTGAATCCCAGACCTCTGATACTGACTCCGTACACATGATGAGCCCAGTGTCGCCTTGCAGGCAGATGTCCATCGACTACCCTGAATTTGACGTTCCCCCTAGTCCCCCAGTGCCAGGCAAGGCCGCCAAGCTCGGCCAGGTGAGACCCATGTCCTCGCAATCACTGTCTTTCTCGTCGTACATCCCTCCCTCTCTACATGTGCACCTTACCCCATACCAGTACCAAACCCCATATGCATTCCAATGTCTTGAGTCTCGCATGCCTGGCACGTCAGCAAAACTGCTTTGAATGCATGAAAAGGTGAATAGAATTTTAAATGGTAGTCAGTGACTGTAATTTTGTGTTGTTTGGCAGTGTTGATAAAAGTATTCATAACATTGTTTTTTTAACAGGATGGAGTGTCGAGCACCATTTCCCAGCCTGCAAGTGAGTGCAATGCTAACGTCGACCGTGGTACTCAGACCTCTTCTGACCCTCTTCAGGGACCCCTGCACTTTCCAAATGCAGGTCCGATGCACGAGCCCAGAGTAGGAGCCACTACTCATCTCTTCAGCCACCTGCCTTTGCACTCCCAACAGCCCCCTCGTTCCCCATACAGCATGGTACCTGTGGGTGGCATCCAGCTTGTTCCCGCCGGCTTGGCTGCTTACTCCACATTTGTACCTATTCAGGCCGGGCCAGTTCAGCTAACCATCCCAGCACTCAGCGTTATTCACAGGCAGACTGGCAGCCCCCTCCCAGCCCCCAACACCTCTCCCCGGCCAGAGGGTTCTCCGACCCAGCCGCTGGTAGTCCAGGAGCCAGTCAGTAGTGTACTGCCTTGTTTCCCTCTGGGCCAAGTGGCAGGGCTTCAGACACTTGGTGCTCCCCAGACTGCCCTGCAGCCTATGGGTTTGGAGACCTTGAGTGTGGTGGGTTTAGCCAACTCCACTCAGCTGATGCCTCAACAGAGTCTGCCATTAAATGCCACCCTAGGCGTGCAGGTGTTGGCAGCTAGCCCCACCCCTCAGTGCAGCACTGCTTCCCCAGCACAAATCCCTGGCCTGCAGATCCTCAACATTGCCCTGCCTGCCCTTATACCATCCCTCAGCCCTCTCTCAGCTCTCAGCCCACTCCCTGCAGCCCAGGACAAGCCACGTAGCCCTGAGGGTGTAGCATCTGTACCTTCACCAGCACAGGTTGCAGAATCACTACCAGCAAATATTCCCTCAGCCAGTCCTCCAACAGCCAATCCAGGAGATGTTCCTACAAATGCAAAGCCATCCACAGAGGCAAAGCAGGTCTCTCAAAACAGCACTAGCGCTGGATCTAGGGATACAGGGGGCACAGAGACGACAACAGCCATGGTGGAAAAACCAAAAATACCACCACAGCCATCTTTGCTCTCCTTCCCCTTATCCTCTAATGAGAGAGGCTGTGATCTTGCACACAAGGCAGCAGCAGCTGGGGCTAGTGAAGTGAAACCACGTCAACCTGTCTCTAGACAACCAGTGACTGATGACTACAATGAAGCCTCCAGTGATGATGAGGATAGACTTGTCATAGCTACCTGAGAGTCCCAATAAAAGCTCTTTCTTTTCTGCCTATGAATTTCTCTCTTTCTCTTCCGACCTCTTTCTCCCTCTTTTTTTTTTTTTTTTTTTGTAAAACTGTGTCACTTTGTAAAACTGAAACACTTCAGGAGGTTTGCAGCTCTGCAAGCCTTCTCTAAAAGCACATTTTCTGACAGTCATATTGTATGTGCAATCATAAATGATGACCAATTATTTTATTTTGTACTCTTTTGTCAGCACCAGACAGTTATTTTCTTTTTGTACATGTTGTATAGACAATTGTGCCTTTTTGGAGTTTCACGTTTAGAAACCTGTATATAATATCTTATAAATCTAGTAGTTGCCTATTAAGTTGATATGGAAGTCAAAGAAGAATGGAGGAAATTTGTTTTATTTTTTAAATGTTTTCATTTTGAAAAGTTTTATGTCTATCATAAATTGATGGGGAAATTAATGTTGTACTGATATATAAACATTTCTATGGCTTTTGGGGGTCAGTGTTCCTGTGCACAGATGTTGTGGTCAAGTATTTATTATATTACACCTGGTGCCCATTTTGAACTCCATAAGTCCATAGGTATGAGTAAAATGGTGGCTTTACATTTGCTGTATCTATAATATCGACAGTATCAGTAAAACCTTGTTTACAAGTGCAGAAACGCCTCTGAAGTCTCCTTTTTTCTTTCTTTTTTAAGTGGTGTAATTAGCTTTCTGATTTTCTCCTTTAATCAACCTCGTAGAAAGGGTTATTCCTGGGGCTCTCTAAGACACTAGAATTATTCAGCAATTCAAATCACTAATGAGGAGCTTGGAGAGGCCAGCAAATGACGTCACCAATCAGCTCCTTTACGAGGATTATTGACGGCGACATTGTCCTTGTCTCAAGAGGCTTGGAGCAAAAGCTCTCATTACAGCCCCGGAATGACTCATTCAATTGACAGTATTTGCTGTCTGCCGCTGCAGTCCGCCAAGACTGTGACTCAATAGTGTCACCTGCTGGACGGGTCGTGTCACTGTAGGCAAAGCAGAGAAGTACAGGGAGCATCATGCAGAAAGGTGGGGTGGGGGAGGATGTTGCTTAGTTACCCAGCCCACAGAAGAACATGAGAGTGGGTGAGACTCTCTGGAAACAGTTCTGAACATTCAGTCCATCCAAACCTGGCGAATTTAGTGAGAGCAGAACATTGAAAATCACTTGTACATACTAAACTATTCTGCATCCAATGGAATGCCATTTCTAGATTTGACCGCAATCTAAATCTAACTTTAATCTAATTTAATCAAATTTTTCTTTCATTGGTAAATGTGCTGATCTCAATGCATGCTTGCATCAGTGCTGTTCTGTTGGGGAAAAAATGAATAAATAAGGATAAAGTATCATCGTTACGACCTGTATGTACAGGTGAGGCTTAACCTTGACTGAGTGCGATGTCAGAATATTTGGAAAACTATTACTGTATTCATGCCACCCTTGCCTGAGGAGAGCAACACTGAAAAACAGAACAGCATATTTCCATAATTGTCCTTAATGCAGCATCCATATTCATCTGATCTTAATTGATTGCCTTTATTGTTGTCCTAATTCTCTGTCTTAGATGGAACAAGCATGAACAAGCTACACGTATGGAATCTTCGTGCTGTATTTCATACATTTTTGGAGCGGGTGGAGGGTTAGCTGATTGTTAGCACAAACTGGCACGAGTTTCCATTAACAGTATTTTCCATTGGGCAGGGACAGAGCTGGAGGCTAAAGTTTCTGAACTCCTGTTAGTGAGACCTTTTAAACCTAAAGTGATTCAGGGCAAACCAAATGATTCTAAATTACTCTTGTAAATCTAGCTGTGAATATTATTTTTGTCACAGATATATTAATGTCAAAAACAATTATTTGAATGCAAATTTATAAATGACTACTGTTGAAGCTCGGCCAGTTTTGTGAGTTGTTGTGTTTTATAATTGATTCACTAGTTAAATTGTGCTTTATTTTGTTTAATAGCAGGTTCAACTTACCCCATATAGAGTGTTCCAGTAGCGGGGTTTTGTTTTCACGACGTTTTTTTTTTTTTTTTCTTTCTCCTGGGCAATATCGACGAGAATGCTCAATAGATTTTTCGAAGCCAAAACATGAAATTTCGCGTCTATACACGCTAACATTTCGTAAAACGTAACTAACCTGTTCTAGCCTATATGAATATATAATACAAAGAATTTGTGGAATATATTAGCCTACTTATATTGCTTAAATGTATTATTCGCATTGTTCCTAACCTCTTTTGGAGCCTCAGTATATTTGTGTGCGTAGTCTGTACTCGCGCGCCCTCTACTGCTCCGTATGAAACTCACCTTTCTTACCATGAAACTTGGCACCGAACGACCGCCCGGCGTCTCCATCCCGCTGGAATCTCAGGAATACAAAGTTCTTATCTCGCTCCACACGTTGCTTGTCTGTGACTATTAACAAACAGCATTGTGTTCGCGTGAGCGAACGGGCGGGAGGCGGAGAACGCGAGTATATAAGCGCTCCTGTACAAGAGTGTGCTTGAGACTCCAGAATAATGCATTGAGAAGACAGCAGCTTAATAGTGCACAACTGAAGCTTTTTAACTTTGCGAATTTATTGGACTATCACCGTTTGTGCCACATCTGGGACTTGCATAAGATTAAATAAAATGGATTTGAGGATTCTTTTCCCAGTGTTGTCCATGCTGTCATCTGGAATATTTGACTTTGGTATGTACTTATTTTAAGTGTATTTATAGCCAATATTTGTGGAAAATATTATTTGACTGCTTTTTAAATAGTTTACTCTATTACTTTTTTAACCATTAAAGAAGCTGGAATGTGTTAAAATACAGACAGAAAAGTGCAGGGATCCAGATTTAATAAACTATTAGTACTATATGACGTTGCTTAAACAACATATGCTAGATAGTTTTAATATTCTTGTAGTCCATATGTTGAACATCACTGTCATTTTTAATTGAGCGTGACAAATTCCAGATTTTCCAGTCCATCAAATATAGGTTGTGCAACTTAAGAATTTAAAAATCGCAGTGCATGTTTGTAGATGGAAATCTGTATCTCGCAACAGCTTATAAAGTCAACATAATTTTATGATTTTAGCTGCTCCAGCATCTTTGGGTCATGGCACAGCACCAGGCACATCAATCTCTGCCCACCACTCCAGGACTAAGAGATGTTCCTGTGCAAGTTTTCTGGATAAAGAGTGTGTCTACTTTTGCCACCTGGACATAATATGGGTCAACACACCAGAGTAAGTCATAACAAACATTATATAATGGAAATCAGAAGTGCATATACTATTGAGTCTAAATATAGATAGAAAAATATGAATCTATGACGTTTCATGACTTTTGAATGTACAATAAATCTGTAAATTGATTCATGCTTCATGCTTATGGCATGACTACATTTGTTATCTAATTATTTTTTTCTTTTCCTCTAGGCGAACAGTGTCATATGGACTTGGAAACGCTCCACGGAAGAAGCGCTCAGTCACTGAACCTGTTGTCCCCAAGTCACGCTGCAAATGTGCAGATAGCAAAGACAAAACATGCTCTTCATTCTGTCAACCGAACAATGCCTTACGGTAAGTACACACTGAATGCAAATAAGGTGAATGTCATCATAGTTCAAATCCAGATAGTTTTAATCTTAAGACCAATTTCAAGGACAAAAATATTTGGGACACACTTGTTTTCTTGAGCATGAGCTGTGCGTCGGAACCTCAGTATTAACATACAGCCATAATATCTGTCACTACATGACTTGGCTGAACTTGCAGAAACAGGTTTCAGTTCTATTTATGGACTTTTATCAAACTTGCTCAGGAATTGACTGCTGAACTTTCTTTCACAGGTATAAAGCAGCGTCAGACAAAGCGATCCATGCCGCCCAGGGCCACGATTGCTCCGAGAAGCAATGCAAACACAAGCTGGCAGACAAACAGACAAAGCTTAGACGGTAAGACAAACCAGATACAGACTGAAAAAAAATAAAGCAGCACATTCTTATTCTCACGTACATTTGAGAAATAATTGTGCGCTTTAATTACAAGCCTCTGTAAGATTGATGTCTCTTGTGGCTGTGGCAAATAACCTGACATTAATTTTCATGACAGATATAAGCGCATTAACTTTGAAAGTAAATCGTTTTTCGAAGACTTTACCCTCAATATGTTTAGATTATGGTTTTATTATTATATGAAATCTTAGATTTCAGTCTATATTGAAGCCTCAAAGCCTCTGAGCACATGATTTCAGTTGTACAACTAATGCTTGCCAGGTAAATCTGGTCAGATGTTCCACCTGTGTTTGCTGTGATATTGACCTCACTGCTTTGTTTTTCTACAGTGTGAAAAACACAGAACAGATCAGTGGTGTCCTCTCCAGGGTGAGGGCCGTCAAGAACATCCATCTTCTCCTAGAGAAATGGCGAGTAAGGCAAGCACCACAGGCCACGAGTGAGGATGTCTGAAAATTGCTGCATTATAGAGATCAACCTTTTGAGCTTCGCTGATCCACTACAGGATTTACCTGAATAAGAAGCTCTTATCTGCTCATTCTTTGCACATGTCATGCAATCGGGTGTCATCAGGTGTGTTGGAATACCTGCAGATGCAACCGTTTTGGATTGCGGTCTTTGTCATGTGGTCTTCACTCTCGGGGCGTGTCAGCATCGGTGTGGAGCTCAACAGGAGGAAGAATCAAATCTGATGATGTTGTTGACTGAAACAAACCAAACCTCAAATTATCAAGACTAACCTCTACCAACGTTTCTGAACTAGAACTTTTGGTGCATGGGATAATTAGTCAGAGAAGCCACTGCGTCCTCCACGCGGGACGCTTAAGATTAAACTGATCGCAAATAAAGACTTTGCATTGAAGATACTTGTTGCACAGGAGGAATATGCTGTAACCAAATGAAACTGTGGACTCCAGAAACCCAAAGCAGTGTGTGATGCCCATCCAGACACTACAAGCCAAAGACTCTGGTGGAAGAACGGCTCTGGTTCTTGTTACTGGACTTTATACACTGTAAATCAATGAAGCTCTGCAATTGCATCAATGGAAATGTTTTTTTGGTTTTTTTACATTTATATTAAATATCTTTTAATTAAGCCATATTGGCTAATAAGATTTTTCTCAATGTTATTTCTATGAAATTATGATATTTAATTGCCATTATTGTGGTAACCATTTTTAGGTAATAATAAATATTTTGCATTATTTAAACAACTTCAGTTGATTGTGAATTTTTCTGTTTATTTTGTATAAGTCCCACTCAAATGCATCATTTCATTTATGACAATCATGTTAAGTTAAATGTAATCATGCATATGCATTATGTATATATATATATATATATATATATATATATATATATATATACACACATATATGCTAACAAAAATGCACTACAAAGTACCATGGTTTATTACGTAACTATTTTAATCTCTCAGTACTACCATACCGTATATACTGTAAAAGTAACATGGTCTCACCATCTGATACCATCACTGTACCATGGTGCTGCCACGTTTTTGTGAGCAGACTTTTGTTTGTGCCAATTTTGTCTTTTAAAATGATACATTTATGAGCAACACGGGTGACAAACAAGCAGTAAAAAGACTTTCAAAAATACAAACTTTCAAACACATAAACAAGCACACATGAGCGAAACCCAAAAGAAGCAGGTAACATACAGAGGCATTACAGGGATCAGTGAGTTGGTAAGCCTTCAATGAACACAGGTCAGATGGCTTATGTGTGTGCTGAAAAAGGCACATGAGAGATGAAAGATGAAGCAAATTGGATATGGTAAACAAAAGTTTTCATCCATTAGACATTTACATACCAAAACATTTAGTTTAATCTTAACAAAGCACTTTAAAAAATATGTAAATAGTGAAAGCATTGAAAATAAGGTGATACGTAATTGACAATGACAGAATGGTTCTTGGACCGAAGGTCTGGGTCAGGTGTGAGATCTTGGCAGATTTGGGTCTTGGGGGACTGAGTCTTGGGTTCGAGGGTCAGCCTGACTACTATCCTATTATACTATATTAATATATATATACATATATATTTACATCACGAGGATGGCCGGGTACGTGTGCGTCGCTTACCTGGGGAACACATGGCACCAGGATGCACTATGGGAAGAAGGCAAGGCGGCAGAGGCATTGTGATGCTTTGGGCAATGTTCTGCTGGGAAACCTTGGGTCCTGCCGTCCATATGGATGTTACTTTGACACGTACCACCTACCTAAGCATTGTTGCAGACCATGTACACCCTTTCATGGAAACGGTATTCCCTGGTGCCTGTGGCCTCTTTCAGCAGGATAATGCGTCCTGCCACAAAGCAAAAATGGTTCAGGAATGGTTTGAGGAGCACAACAACGAGTCTGAGGTGTTGACTTGGTCTCCAAATTCTCCAGAGCTCAATCCAGTCGAGCAACTGTGGGATGTGCTGAACAAACAGGTCCAATCCATGGAGGCCCCACCTCACAACTTACAGGACTTGAAGGATCTGCTGCTAACATCTTGGTGCCAGATACCACAGCACACCTTCAGGGGTCTAATGGAGTCCATGTCTCGACGGGTCAGGGCTGTTTTGGCATCAAAAGGGGGACCAACACAATATTAGGAAGGTGGTCATAATGTTATGCCTGATCGGTGTATAGTCAATAAAGTCATTATTTGCTTAGGGGTAATAATGAAACCACAGTTTTAAAAAAAAAAGCGATTTTCACTATTATTTACAACAGAATCTGTGGGTTTAAATAAAAGATTTTTGTTTTAAGAGAAAATAAAAACAACTGTGCATAAAAATCACTACTGGTAAAAAAAAAACGAGTCAACAAGTCTGTGACAGATGTCAAACATGTCAGTTTCTAAGTAACGCAATTTATTTAAGCCATGAAAAAACGTAATTCTGTAAAATAAGTATAACGAACTATGCAAAATAAAGTATTTCGAACATCTCCAGAACATTTATAATTACCCAAAAATCAAACACAGTTCGCCCCTCATACATGTTATCATGTCTGTCAAAAACTAAGGCTGGCTGTTGGTTCACTCATGGGCATCAATCACTTCACTGAATACATGCCGACTAAGAAATAAATGATTACCTTAGGATTCATCTGTTTTCAGATCCATGTCATTTGAATATAACAACATTGATGTCTTTAAAAAATAAGGTGCCCAATACAGAGCAGAGGTCCAGCAAGTCACGTATTTCCTGGAAACCCACATTACTGGATGTTTTAAGAATGTCATCGCTTTCAGAGAAGAGAGAGAAAAAAAGGCTGCCTGAACGGCTTCAACGTGCTGTCTGTCAAATACAATAATGTGCATAATACATAATGCACGTGAGTATAAATTTGTTCTGTACTTGCTGAAATTGAATCTGAATGACCATGGAACTGAGTGAAATACCTCACACTGCATTGCCAAAGACAATAAACCAATTGAAAAACTTTGCCGGGTTAGCGAACATCGTTCAGCATGTTGGTTTTGACAGACATTTTTATGCACGAACTACGCATTCTGATTCTGACATGCCTGATTTGAATATTTTCAATAATTTTCTATTCCTGACTGATCTTTTTTGCATAATTTTGGTAATAGATGAACTGTTAAATGAGTGATCTTGAGACAAGTCCCTGTAGCTGTCCAATTTGACTCTCATATGCTGATGTAATGTATATTATAAACTTATAACTTTCCAATAAAAGATGATACATTTTTACATTTCTCCTTGGTAACCCCCTGCTGTTACTACAACAAAAACACCATATAGTGTGTTTTATGCACTATACCTTATAAGCACTGTTTATTAAAATGAATTTACATCTACAAACATCCCAAAAAGTTTTATTATATTATGTTGATAAGACTCCATCCACATTGCATTCCTGCATTACAGAAGCTTAGGAAAAGACATAAGAAAATACACCCTGCAGGTAATTTCCAATAGATGCTTTTGATTTGCCTGTTTTTGTCCATACGTGTAGAAGAGAGCAAGAGAAAGACATATTCTAGGATCCAATAAAGTCAAACACAAAGGCTGGCTCTCCTCCTGAGCTGTGCACTTTTCGTATGCGGGTCTCCAGAGGCCTGGAAAACTGGCGTAAGTCATTAGGGCTTGAATAGAGCTTGAGCACAAATAATGGGCCATTATGGCACAAGGAATCTCCTCAAACCGACAGGCATTCAGCGTGTATGGAGCGAACAATGGAAGATACTCTGGGAGGGGTGGACACGCCTCAGGCTTCTGACGTCTCCGCGTGCTGCCGGGGTCACCGCCCTGAGTTACCTTCTCACACTCACACTCACACACACACACACACAATTCCAGCAATGTCCCGGGACTGTGATTTGCTGGCTGATGGCTGTTCCAGCTCAATCTCTTCACTCATCATCTCAGAACAAGTGAGTCATATGAGAGTTGATTGATGGGATCATGGCTTGTTGAATGGGTGCAGATTAGTGTTTTAAATGATCTAGGCTGTCTTTTGCGGTCATAAAAATTGTTAGCTAATGATTCTTTATATGTCTCTGAGATCCTCCTCAATAAATAAATGTGTCATGGAGTGCAATTGCACTTATACAGGTGAGCTGACACACTAATATCTCTGCAGTCATCCATACACCTGGCGGAGAAGGATGACACATTGGATCTGTTGCAAAACCAAAAATAATCGTACATTGTTATAATGTTTAGGTCAAATTTTAAGCCAGCTTTACATGTATTTTTGATGAATTAGACTTAGAATTAGAATTTCCAAAATGCAGTGAGCACATTTATCAAAGATGGCGAATAAAGTGAGAGAAATGGAAATAAGTTTCAAGTCCAATGATGATGAAAATAGGTGAAGTAGTTCAAAATGGCAGCTTGGTTTATTAAAGAAAGCAAAACAGATCTCCAAACAGGTGCAAACACAATGAAACAGCGTGCATGGCACAAACAATACCGGACAATGAACTGAGGGACTTAAATACACAAGGATAATAAACTCAAATATGAACAGGTGTGTTAATGAATCAAAAACTATAGTAACCAACAAAAGAGTTGGAAAAAGGAACAAAGGAAACAGGTAACAAAGAGAAACAAACTAAAAGTCCATGAAAACGAAAGTAAAACACACTAATCGTGACACTAATATTTGTGTGCACATGTGTGTATTGTGTATTTTTTTTTTTATTGTTTTGAAAGGAGTCTCTTCTGCTCACCAAGGCTGCATTTATTTGCTTAAAATCCAGTAATATTGTGAAATATTTTTCAATTTTAAAGTTTTCTATGTGAATATATTTTAAAATGTAATTGATTCCTGTGATCAAAGCTGAGTTTTCAGCATCATTACTCCAGTCTTCAGTGTCACATGATCCTTCAGAAATCATTCTAATATGATGACTTGCCGCTTAAGAAACATTTCTGATTATTATTTGAAACAATGTTTTTTACCAAACAAGTTTTTGTCAAATCTTTTACTCTCACTTTTGATCACATATATTTTGATTTTGATATATATATAGTTTTGAAACAGAGCTTTCATTTCACAAGGCCAGGTACTTCATTCTTCAATCAGTCTTTTCAACCTAATCCAGCTCTCTCTGTGGTAAACACACATTTCAGACACACACAAACACACCTCTACGCCTCCAGTCATCTCCATCAGCGACAAAACAACTTCAGAAAGCTATTATGGAAGATCCTCAAAACATTCTCAGAATTCTTTTTTGACAGAACGCAATTTGCAAATGTCTAATGAGCTCAGATGTACGCACTTACTGTGCTTGTCTAATCTGAAAACTTGGCACAACAGATGGCGGGACGTTTCAACCATTTCAAGCCATGAGGGCTGTCTATAAATTAAATTTAGTCTCACAATCTAGACTTTTTACATAATGTTTTTGAAAAGTACTGATAATATGATGTTTGCAAACTCGGACACAAGCCTGTCCACATGCAGTTTTTGCAAATCTCTGAAAAAATCTGAGATATTAAAGAGAACCACATACAGAGTTGAATGCAATGTCATATCAGACTTTCAGAGAATAATCATCATATTGTACAAATTAGTTTTTATGCAAATAGCTAAAATTCTTACATATATCCATTTAAAGATCTTGTAAACTAAGTATGCATGCCTTTTTAAAGAGATTATTTTGATTACCCACTAGCTAATTCGCTTAACTAGTAAGTAGTATTATATCTCTAACAGAGATTTTAAAAATATGATATAGTGCTGAGGAGACTTGATATAACATGCATGAGAACACTGTTATTTTCAGATTCGTCTTACAGATTCGGTTGACACTGCCAGGAAAGCATCATGTTTTTATACCTAGAAGCAGAAAGTAAAAGTTACACTGTCTATTTTACCAGAATAAACATACATATTTCACTTGACGATGGTGAAAAACAGCTCACCCAAAAAAATTGGTGCAGAAACAATTTTCCCTCAGAAATTGCTAGTAAATTTCCCAAATAATTACAAAGAAATGGCAAGTAACACACATGAAATTTTGAAGTAGAAAAACTGAAATACAATTTTCTTATAAAACATAGTAATGTTTACACAATGTATAAACCTTAAGCTAAAGTTTCAGTTCACAAAAAATGGCACAGAACTGAAGATTATTATTCCAAAAAGTATTACCACTTCAATACTAAACACCTCAGGTAAAGAAAGAATACGTCACAGGTGTGTTTCGAGTAATATTTTGAAAGAAAAAAGGGTGCGTGCGAATGGGCTGCGGTCATGAACTCTTTCACATAATACTGTATTCGCTTGCACTTGACATTTAACCACCCAAAAGGTAAAACCCATATATAGGTGCTGTAGGCAAAACCTGCTAACTACATACTGAAAATAGAAAAGTGCTTCGAGTGCATTCCAGCATGCTGCATCATCAAAGCATCCTGGCACGAAACACAAAGGCCTCTGGGAACTCTAGGGTCCCTTGCCGCCACAAATCAGACAACGCCTTTTACCTTTTGCCAGGTGAGTAGAAATGTCTCCTTTGGCTGAACCAGATGTTGTCTGGTTATTGGAAGGAACGCCTATGCCAAACCTTCCATCATCTTTCATTGGAAGGATCTTGCTCCATTTAATTCCTGTTGAAATGCAGAGAGGAAGATTTGCAGATTTCAAATAAATGCTGAATGTTCTATTCATCAAAGAATCCTGAAAAAAATCTATTATGGTTTCCACAAAAATATATAGCAGCGCAACTGTTTTCAACACTGATAATAATTAGAACTGTTTCTTGAGCATCAGATCAGCATATTAGAATGATTTCTGAAGGATCATGTGACTCTGAAGACTGGAGTAAAGATGCTGAAAATTCAGCTTTGATCACAGGAATAAATTACATTCTAAAATATATTACAATACAGTTATTTTAAATTGTAATGATATTTCACAATATTACTGTTTTTACTGTATATTTGATCAAATAATTTGACTAACATCAAGGTTTTATTAATGTTTAAGTAAGCCTGATGTTTAAAAGATGTGTAACGAGTGCAAATTTGATGCTAGTCATCTCATTTACTATATGAAACAACTACGTAGATGGCACTCGGGATGTAAATACTAAAATCATCCAGACAGACAAAGGTCTGTTAGAAAATAGATCCTAAGTTTCCCCAACCCGGAATACCACAATTACTCCTGCGATGCCACAAAACGAGACACTGTTTCCAAGTTGGAGGCTCCTGACAGACCTAATGGGGTTCTGGTAAGCTAAGGACACATTCTTTCATGGATTTTTTTTTTTTTCTTTCCCAAAACACCATTTTTTTCCACACTGCCGTCACTCTCATATACTGTAACTGAAGTCTACTTGACACCGCATACCACACTAATAGACTGAACAAAAACAAATAAGATGGGAAACACTATCCTGGGGGAGGAGTTCCTCCTCAATGCTGAAATTCACTGACCTCGTTTTCAACAAAATTGTAGTGAATACTCTATTTCAAGTAATTAGACTCATCTTATTTCATTGTTTTGGTGAGGCACTCTAAAGAAAAATCTCAAAAGAGGAGTACTTGAGTCTGAGTACTCATGTTAAGTAGCTGTTATCTAGCACAACGTGATTTACTCAAGTAGGACATCAACATCCTTCCTGGGACATTCCTACAGTATCAACCAATCATAACCATGATTCCTAACCTTAATATCAGAGAACAGTGCACTCTTAGGAAAAAAGGTTCAGTGGGGTTCAATAGCTATAGACAGGGTTTCTGCAGGTTTCATCAAATATAATGCTTTTTAATGCCTTTTTAATGCCAATTTTGAATGCCCTATATATATATATTTGTTAAAAGTCGATAGATGATGTCATATGGCAATTAGAATATTCATTATGTCATTAAGTTGCATTCGCATTCTGCCAAGTGTCTGCAGCCCTTTACATTTGTTTGCTTCTCTGCTGCTACTCTTTGTGCTTACATAATGTATTTTAATGCAGCCAAAATCCCAATAAAACTATTTCATCTATTTCTTTTTCTTGTCAGACAATATGAAATAGTGAGTGAAACGCGGCCCATTAAGATTACATGCAGGGCTCGACATTAAGTCTTGTCATGAGTAAAAAAGTTGCTTGTCTGGAAAAAAATAGGATTTTTGTGTGTTGTAAATATAAATGGACTCTGAAGCAATATTCTTTTTTCAGAATATTCTTTCAGAATATTGCAGTTTTGACATTTAAATCTGCATTTTTGTTATATTTATCCCATTTTTTTTTTAAAACTTTATAAATTCTTAAATTTGATCAATATATTTAATTACAATAATAACACACTATAGGGCTGGTACCAATCAAATTAAATAATTTACAATAAAAAAAATTACAACTGCATTAAATAATGTTATGAGATTGTTTTAAATTTTTTTTGAAAATACAAATAATGTTGGGGTGAAAATGATAGTAAACTGCCAGTAGGTGGCGGCAAGTGACCGTTTTAATAAGTGAGTCATTCATTTAAATGGTTCGTTCAAACGGCTGATTCATTTAAGAATGAGGCAGCTATTTAAAAATGGGTCACTGAATCATTGACTCAACCGATTCGTTCAAAACGCTGAATCATTCAAAACACGGTAAAGAAAACACGGTAAAGAAAACGCGGTGGAGTGTTGCTGCTAGATGCGCTTATGGTTCTGCTGTGATGTTTATTTGGAACTTTTTTTGCTGCTGAAACAGAACAAAAACAGTCAATATTCCTTCTAAAATGTAAGTGCCTTAATATTAACTACTTGTTTATTAACTGTTGTATGAAATCAGTGTCACGTTTACAATCATGATGGTATTCAGGAAGATAGCACTCTTGGTCGTGTGATGTTGCTTAACTGTATCGTGTTATAAATATAAAATTTTTACAGTAGCATTTAACCGAGTTCTTGGGTGTGCTGCGCTCATTTTCGATTTCTCCTGTTACCGTCAGTACATTACACATTATATAACCTATTATTATCCACTATCGATTGCTACTTGCACTAAATGTAATAAATTAACAGAGCAGACGCAGACAGAGGTGCACCTGCGGCAGGAAAGCAAGATCTTGCGCTTGTGCGGCAGTACTGGAGAGTCTACTTGGGCCGCTGTCCAAAACAGCGTTACGGCAATTTTGCACCGGCCGGAGTCAATTACCAAACTGGTTCTGCGTGTGTATCACACCGATGTTCATATTTTGCGACAGCAAATCAAAGTTATTAATTATGAATGCTATATTCAAAATGAACCGGTAGGATTATTTTTCTTCAAAACTATCTAAAAAAAATAAAAAAAAATGCCTGTAGGAATACAATTTAATGACTTTTAATGCCTTTAAGGCCTTCATTTTTGCAAAATCCATTTAATGACTTTTAATGCTTTTTAATGCCCGTGGAAACCCTGTATAGAACCTTACGGTTCTTGACTTTTAAAATACCATTTATGCCACAAAATAAGTTCTATATAAGGTGAAATGCCTTAAAGTCCCCCTGAATGGTGTTAACTCATGAATTTGCACATAGAGCATGCAGTGCTCAGATCCGGTGCCCAGTGCCCAGATCCGGCCCACATCTGGTAGATGCGGATTACACACGGACCAGATGTGGGCCGGATCTGGGCCGACACAATGTTGATCACAAACATGTAACCAATCCTGTCACAGTGAGCACAAGAACACCTTTAAGAAGGGACAGGAATAATCAGGAACATATAGCAATATAGCGGGTGAATTATGTATAATGGAGGCCTATATTATGATGTTACTATATGTCTTTCTTCACTGACTTTCTATGATGTTCAAATCATTTCTAAGGATGCTGAGTTTTAGAAGGCAGCTGTCTGACTCTGAGATGGTGAACAGGAACATAGTTTGTGTAACATTAGCAATGCATTATTAGCTGTTTGATAACGTAGTCAAGCCAAAGGCTAATCATATCAATTACCGTTATGTGTCCAACACTGTAGAGAGTGATACATAAAACATAAAACGCAGTACCATTCTACATCAACTTGTAGACAAGCCTGTATAATTCACTCTTCCACTTCTTTTTCTAAATCAGTGTCTGGCTGAATTAAACCAATATTTCCACTTGCCATTGCGTGGTGCTTACTACAGTCAGGGTTGTCAGGTTTTCAAAACAAAACCCGCCCAATTGCTACTCAAAACTAGCCCAAAACTAGTCCAATTGCATTTCAGGGGGTAAAATTTGCATTCCAGGTGTTAAATATGTTATTTGGGGTCGTTTCAACCCGCAGACATGGAAAAACTACCAACAGTGTTAAAGTAGCCAATTTCTGCGGGAAAACCGCAGATTTGGCAACATTGACTATAGTTGACGACTGAATCAGGTAGTCCGAGCTGGTGTGATTGAGTGGAGACGGGGACTAATTTGCATATTCATGCTTCCAAGTAGGCCTATACTAAATGAAGCAAGGGTGTAGAGTTACATTCAAGCTATTTTAAGGCATGAAGAAATTATTTTCACAAGAAAAACATTTAAATATGTCATTTTGATTATCACAGATGTGTTTTAAGGGATAAAATGATTGACTGCAGGGTTATTTCAAAATTTTCTAGTAATAAAGTATGTTTCCAAGCTGTTTAATTCATAAAATTAATCATAGCAGCAAATCAGCATATTAGAATGATTTCTGCAGGATCATGTGACACTATAAGTAATGATGAGTGATGATGCTGAAAATCCAGCTTTGATCACAGGAATAAATTACTTTGTACTATATATTCACATAGAAAATAGTTATTTTAAATTGTAATAATATTTCACGATATAAATATTTTTACTGTATATTTGATCAAATAAATGCAGCCTTGGTGATCAGACGGGACTTCTTTCTCACATAATATCTCACAAAATTACTGCTTTTGCTGTATTTTCAATCAAATAAAAGCAGCCTTGGTGAGCAGAAGAGACTTCTTTCAAAAACATGAGCCCAAACTTTTGATATGTACCTTTCAATGTGGGTTTAAACTCATAGGTGCCAGTTTTTGTGAATGGGGTTTTGGTGTCAGCGCAACCCATCAACATGTCATTTCAGACACAATACGGACAGACGGTGCTCTGGCTCCTCTTCTGTTGCGCTCAACTTTCCTACATAAGAGGACAGACTGAAAGAACCGAGCTATTATCTTACTGCTATTATCTTATGACACCAAAACATCAGCATTACACCACAGAATGTTCTGGCAGAAATCAGTGAATAAAACATAAATAAATGCGTAATGTTACCGGAAAAGATTTTGTCAGAAAGGAAATGGTGACCATGTTCTGGTGATTATCAATCAGTGCACCTTTCCACAATGTTACAAAAGAGTTTCACTGAAAAACACTATTATAGCCACCTGCTCTTTTTGAAACATAAAGGCCTAATGACCTGACCTCTTCCCCTTCGGCTTCTAATGCACTCAACCTGATTTATGTCAAAACACTAAACACAAGCTTTTATTGGGGCAATTCAGGGGGTATTCAAGCTATTCAGAGCACCCTTGTGAAAATAAGGAACATTATAAAAAGGATAGTTCTGGATAGCCCTTGATTCTGATTGGTTGAGCCACGTTCGAAGCCGTTGTAAAATTCCAAAAAACATACAGCTGACCGCATTACATAAGTATCGCTGAATGTGTGTGTATGTTGCTGCGTCTGTCTTGGCAACCACTCTTAGCAACGAAAACATATGTTTGTTCTCAATTGATTTTGTTCATTGAAGCTTACTGCATTATGTAAAAGAGTATTGTGAGAAAGATATTGAGTGACCGAGTGTATTACCTGCATTCAGATTTAGAATTTTCCTTCAGGTCAATCCTATGTTCATAATAAAAAATCCATTTGAATGTCCACTGCGATCTTGTCCTTTTAACATTTAATGGGTTTTCCCGTGCCCTGCTGACACTGACAGCGCTAGTCAAAGCATTTGTCATTTGCGTCTTGTTCTGTGTTCACAACAAGTTTCAATATAAAAGTCTTTGCGACTTTGCAAAGACAATCTTTGCCGCCATCCAATGACGTAATAAATGTAACTTCTGTTACAGTTCACAGTCAGGTGATTTTTTCCAGCGGAAGGAAGGCTTTTAATGATTTTACTTCATTAAAAGTTGCATTGATATATATTTTTTGGCTTTAATATTTGTATTGTGTGGTAACCACTTAATAAAAGCTCCACGTCGTGCCTAAAAACACCCCTTAGCTGTTATAAAATCACTGTAAACCACGGCTTCTTGGAGCTTATTGCTTTATTTAAAGCCGCTTCTATATGAAACCCTGCAACTGCCACTGAGAAATACAATAAGCATTTAATGTGTATCATTCTGATAGACCTCTATCCAATGAAATCACCAGGTTTCTCTATTTAATATACTTAATTATGCAGGTTTGAATAAGACAAGCAAAGTAAAAAGAAAATGCAGTTCAGCGTGCTGTCACAACTTGCAAGAAATCCAATGTCGAAAAAAAAAACGTGACTTTCTTCAGTCACTGGGACAATATGAAACACCTCAGGAAGGCTGTATGACCAAAACATATTTCTGTGCCAATAAATATTAGATATCTAGCAAGCTCTGGCAGTGTGAGAGATTTTATTTGTAATACACACCAGCAACCATTCAGTGTGTGAGGAGTGTTTATTTACCAAACAGTTTTATTAGAATATTTGGTAACACTTTACAATAAGGTTCATTAGTTCAACATTAGTTAATGTTGTAACTAACATGAACTAACCATGTGCAATACATTTGTTAGTGCATTTACTAATATTCGTTAATGTTAGTTCATTGTTTGTTCATGTTAGTTGACAGTGCATTAACTAATGTTAACAAGATTTTGACAATGTATTACTAAATGTTGAAATTAACATCAACAAAGATTAATAAATGCTGTAGAAGTGCAGTTCATTATTAGTTCATGTTAACTAATGTAGTTTACTAATGTTAACTAAGTTAAAGTGTAAAGTGTTACCGAATATAATTTGGTTAAATCATTACATTTAACTTATAATCATTTATTCTAATATAATGCCAACAGCACCACAGTACTAAAATAATATAAAATAAAATCAATTGCATCCTTCTGATAGTCTTTTATCCAATAAAAATCAGCAGGTTTCTCTATAAAAATGAATTGTTTATACTAGATCTCTGACTTCAGTGGTCCATGTTAAATTAATAAACAGAACATTTATTAAATGTTTAAAGTTTATTTCTAATATCTCATTCTGGCTTTGCCTTCAAAACTTCCTGGGAAGTTCCCATTGAGGATTTCAGAAATTTTTCGAGGATTGAGGATGAGGATTTTCATAATTTATTTGACTTTTTCGGAATGACACGCACCTGTTGGGAAAATGCATATTTTTATAATTCTCATATTTCTAGTATTTTCTGGCAAGCTTTATACCTGGTAAACACAACATACTATAAATCCATTTGTGATCTGAAAGCAGCAATAGTGTTGCTTCAGTTTTCATTTGGGAGACTAAACACTTGACTGAAAAACAGACGTAATGAAACATTAATGACAGCATTTATTACCCTGGCAGCCATCAGCTCCATGACCTCAAGCTCTAGAATAAGGTTATACATGATTGTAGGACAAACACAGCAGCTTGTTCCATAATATTTAAAATGCACCAATGGCATCTGCCCAAACGATGACGAGGGAGAGTGACATAAGATCATTCCTACAAAGAGATGTGCTTAACGTTTCAAAATGTCAGTGTAAATGCCACAACACATGAAGAAAAAACTCTGTGGTGTCTGACAGTGTGACGCAAATACAAATCAAACTGAGACTGTTTGCAAGAAGGTAAAAGATAACAAACAATGCAAAAAACAGTAACATGAACATAACAAAATGAATCAGAAAGTGATCAGTCTGTAGCCTTTCATACATACAGTATTTACTGGTAAATTACCGTTAAGAGATCATGGGCCAGATTTACTAACGGCTTGCACCAGCGCAAAACCTTTTTTGGCGTTAAAAAAGTACTTTCAGGATTTACTAAAGACACACAGTGAAAAATTAATGCTGAAAAGGTGTGGACAAGAGTTATTTTTGTGGCTGATCTTATTGCATATGCATTTGTAGGAGTTTCCCTTTCAGACGCAAAATTTATGGGAGGAGAGTATTTAAATGAATCAAGTGATTTACTAAGGTTTGCGCTAGTCAATTTACTGGTGTTTGCAGCATTATTTACCGCCAAAAATATCATGTCTTAAACCAGACGCTAATTTGCACTGCTCTTGGTAGATAATGTTGGTCATTATGGAAATTATCCGGCTGCGTCTGTGTTCTTTAATTTGCATGTCGTCAGAAGATCACGCACAGAAATTTCCACTCCCATCTGCACTTTTTTGGAATTTCGCTCTCATGCTAATTTGCTCTGTTCAGGAACAGGACCTTTTCAAACTTTTTATGCATTTTGGACGTTCATTTACACGATAACAGTGTTTTGGAGTCCTAACAATGCAAACTTTTAAAAAACTGGGTTTCAAATTGCACGATTTTGAAAACGATACCGTTACCGTCGCGGTATAAACTCCAAAAATGCGAATTGGTGAAAATTTGTCATGCGCATTACGTGTTTAGTCTACAGGCACGAAGTGTTTATTTACATGGTAACATCGCCAACTACTGGCCTGGCAGCAGAATACAGTGTTTTTTAATCGTTTTCGCGGAACCGTGTGAACAGGGATAGCTTTGACAATGGTGTCATTTCTACGTGTAAAAAGCAAAGGAAAAATGTTTCTGTCTTTAGTACATCGTTGTCGTGCCAGTTAAACTTACCCTTAATTGTTTTTTATGTAAACAAGCGCTAGACGAACATGTGACCAGTCGTGCGCTTGCCTTCTTTTCTAGTCATCAGCGCCGGAACTCTGCTGTTACTGCATAGTAACTGCAATACTATAGTAACTATTATGCGTCTCGTGTTTTTAAGAGCAAAATCATGTACCATGTAATCAGCCCCTTACACCTGTCACTCAGAAGTAAAAAAAAAAAGAGTAAATTTGACAGACGGTGAAACTAAATGTTTGTTCTTATCCAGGTGGGTGAAGAAATCAGACCAGCGTTTAAAGGTAATTTCTGATGATTGACATCACAAGAGTTTTATATGTTACTACTGATGTGTGAATTGTAGCCTATATGTCTTACTGGTAAAAGACGGAACGCCATTGTTTGTGTGAACAGCACATTTGTGTAGGCTATTTACCGGAAAAAAGTCGTTCTGCTAATTTTACAGTAATTTATCGGGATTGCTGTATAAAGAGGCTTATGATTGAATTTATAGTAACTACTGTAAAATCTTAGAACAATTTGTGAAATGGGGAAATAAATACAGAATATTTAACATTTGCAACTCATTTTACTTTCGCAATTTGACAAATTTGCATTTTATTATCTTTGGAATAAACAGGTTAACACTTTAAAGAAGTATCAGCTGTAGCTAAAGTTCTCTGTAGCGTGACTGATAGTGTGAAGGAAAGCAGGCTGTCTGGACTCACACTGTGATGTTTTCATACAGATACTGATGTCACTGGCCTGAATCAGTCTCTCCGTCAGACGTGCGTCTCGTGGCATGAAACAGGTCAAAGCAGGGGCCAAGAGGATGGAAAACATGCAAAATACCTGTCTGTCAGTTATGTCACTTTTTTTCAGAGAGAAATAGCTCGCATTCTCATCTGTTATTGAGTTAATTGCCTCAATTACAGCATAATGTAAAACCTAATGAGTTATAGTAATAATAATAATAATAATAAAACGCCAACTGCCTTGGAAAAATGATGGAATTAAACTGCCTATAAACCTGATCTTGGAAAAAGAAAAGAGAGAGAAAGAAAAAAAAAAGAAGTCTCTTCTGCTCACCAAGGCTGCATTTATTTGATGAAAAATACAGAAAAAACAGTAACAATGTGAAATATTATTACAATTAAATTATAATTTATCTAGATCAAAGCTGAATTTTCAGCATCATTACAGGATCATGTGACAGTCTTCAGTGTCACATGATCCTTCAGAAATCATTCTAATATGATGATTTGTTGTATTTAAAAGTGTTGCAATAAAGCAAAATCTAAACATAGTGTTTCATAGTGACACAAACAGTGATTCACTATTCAAATACTTTTCAAATACTATTCAAATACACTATTGTGAGAACAAATCATTGCAAGAACATGTGCAGTTTTGTGTTTTGTCCAGCTGTCTTTGAATACAAGAACAGCTCCATCTGCTATGAATGATGCTGAAAAGTAATATTAACTTTACATTGCATACATAGATTTGACGTGGCAGCTGTGAAGTTGTTTTTTAAACGTACCTATTGCATCTGTCCATGCAGTCTTTCTGACATTAGTCTCAGAGTGTTTTTGTGGTTGCTGCAGCTGTAGGTGTTTTTGTCTCCTCCGTACAAACAGTCAGCAGTGGGAATTCCCTGCGTCCGGATACAAAGCAGACCTCCGAGGCCTGTGCTGCCCATGCACTGCCATGGAATTCTGGGTGGCTGGACCACAGAGGTCACCACACAGCAATGCTTTGCTCCACAGACCTCGACCAATTCAAGCTTTGAATAAGACAAACAAGGTATAAAGAAAATACAGTTTCAGCACACTGTTGCAACGTGCTAGAAATACAATATTGAAAAGAAACATGACATTCTTCATTCCCTAAGACAATATGAAATATCTCAAGACTAAAATATATATTGCTGTGTCAATAAATAATAGATTTCTATGAAGCTACAGCAGTGTCAAGGATTTTCTTTGCAATATGTCCAACCTGCAATTATTCGTGTGTATTTACCAGACAGTTTTCTATTAGAAATCTATTATTAGAATCTTTTATCAGCCAGGCGGTTTAAAATTATAATTTAGCTGAATTTAAAATATAAATAAAAAATGTTAATCTAACTTAAAAAAAAAAAAAAAGTTTTATTAGCATCTATTATCAGCCAATAATAAATAATTTATAAGCTAAATCATTTAATTTAATTTAATTTTTAAAATAAGCATTTCAAAATAAAATAAAATTAAAAAAAGTTTTATTAGCATCTATTATGGTTTAAAATTATAATTTAGCTAAATAATTGAATTCTTAAATCAAATATTTTAATCTAACTTATGAGTAAAATGCCAACTGTATCAAAACAAAAAAAATTAAAGTTAATTAAATTAAATTAAATTAATAAAATAAAATAAAAATAAAATACAGTTTTATTAGCATCTATTATGCTTTAAAAATTATAATTTAGCTAAATAATTGAATTCTTAAATTAAATATTTTAATCTAACTTATGAGTAAAATGCCAACTGTATCAAAACAAAAAAAATTAAAGTTAATTAAATTAAATTAATAAAATAAAAAAATACAGTTTTATTAGCATCTATTATCAGCCAGGCGGTTTAAATTTATAATTTAGCTAAATAATTACATTTTTAAATTAAATATTTTAACCTACAAAAAAAAAAAAAAACCAAACAAACAAACAAATAAAATTGTTTTATTAGCATCTTTTATCAGACAGGTGGTTTAAAATTATATATTAGTTAAATAACTGAATTTGATTATTAATTAAATTAAATATTTTAATATAACTTAAGGGAAAAAAATCCAACTGTATCAAAATAAAATAAAATAAAATAAAAGTTTTATTAGCATCTATTATCAGCCAGGTGGTTTAAAATTATAATTTAGCTAAATAATTTAATTCTTAAATTAAATATTTTAATCTAACTTATGAGTAAAATGCCAACTGTATCAAAACAAAACAAATTAAAGTTAATTAAATTAAATTTAAAAATAAAATAAAATACAGTTTTAGAATCTTTTATCAGCCAAGTGGTTTAAAATTAGGCTATATATTAGTTAAATAATTGAATAATTATTAATTAAATTAAATATTTTAATCTAACTTAAGGGTAAAATTCCAACTGTATCAAAATAAAATAAAATATTTCAGACAGCATTCTTCACCTGTAGCTGTGATTTCTGTCAGTCAGTGTGCATGCGTTTGTTGTTTGGAGGCAGTGAGGAAACACACTGCCAGTGTCTGCACTAACATCCTGTCGTCTGCAGTCCACAATTGTTTGTGTCTGTGCCACGATTGTTAAGGGCCTTTTTCAATATGATCACCATCATCATGTTCGTCAAAGGAATTTTTACAATGCAGTACAGTAGTTTATAGGAGGGGTGACTGTACATGGAATCTTGCACTACTGGAATTCCAGGCCACAAATGAATAACCTTGACGCATTTGCATATTGTTGAATGCCAGGAATCGATAACATCATTTAAAGCCACAAAGATTCATAGTTTACCTATAAAAAATACATTAAACACATTATTAGTGCATTAAAGACATTAGCAGATATAAATGAAACTGTGAAATATATTTTTTTATACAATAACTGCGTAATTGTTTGATGTTATACCATGATTCTTCAAAATGAAATAAATCATTATAATTATTATAAAAGATAACATTCATATGTGAAGGACTACTTCCACTTTCTGTCGAGGATCAGATTAGCACCTTATTCACTAAAATAATTATACAAATTAGGTAGGCCAATGGTGCAAACATGCACACAAAATACATGCAATTTTCATAATGCAACTTCCAATCTTGCAGGTCAGTCCTGAGTGATAGTTTGAGAAAAACTAAACGCAATCTTGATCAAGACACCTGAACGGAGTCTGCAAACAATTATTAAAATGTAGGGTTTTTTTCTTGAGTGTTTATCTAATAATATAATTTAAGGGTACATGCAAAATAAAATAAAATAAAATATAAAATAAAATAAAAAATCTCTCCTAAGAAAGCACTTTCTGGTTGTTTTATTGATAATATCATTCATAATTGAATTTAATTCATATTTAAATATTTAAATTAAATAATCTAATTTAAAGATACAAGCAAAATAATAAAATAAAATAAAAGCTCTTCTAAGAAAGCACTCTCTGGTTGGTTTATTGATTATATAATTCATAAATGAATTTAACTAATATTTAAATGAAATAATCTAATTTGAAAAATACAAGCAAAAAAAAAAATAAATAAATAAAATAAAATAAAGTTCTAAGAAAGCACTTTCTGGTTGTTTTGTTGATAATATCATTCATAATTGAATTTAATTCATATTTAAGTGAAATCTAATTTAAAGGTACAAGCAAAATAAAATAAAATAAAAACTCTCCTAAGAAAGCATAATATTTGATAATATCATCTCTGTTCCATGCATATATTTCCCCCTGAAACACTTCACAGATTAAACTGGAATGCAGTGCTAAAATAAAAGGGGCAAGGGGTCCCATCTGGACGCAGGGGACACGGCAGCACGAATGAGTTTATCGTGCCGTCCACTGACTGCTGTTTGCTCAAGTGACAACTGCATCCTGTCTGAAAAGTGTCGCTCTCTTTTTCAGACCTCTGCATCCGAACCAGACTGCAGTCTGCCCCGTATCAAGCACTTATCACCCGCCTCAACAGGCCAAAACTCTGGCTGAAATTCAGACATCTGCATGCTACAGGACGGTGCAGAGGAAGAGAGCAGATGATACGGCAAGGTATATCGGAGTTTGGAACGAGACTTTGAGATAACTTCTGCATTCCCTAACAGACTGTTCATCCACTTAAAGGGACAGTTCACCAAAAAAAGACAAGGTTATGTCATTATTTGCTCACCCTCGTGTTGTTGCGAATCTTATTTTTTCTTTAAAAAAAAATCTTGCTCTTAAAATTTTGCTAAAACATGAAGGTAAGTATTTTTCATTTTCAGGTAAACTAGTCCTTTTAACCCCTCTTTTTTCTGTTTCCCTTGTTATCTTAAGATAAAGATGGACTGAAGCGAATGAGGGATGAAAAGATAGATGCATGAAACACGCTGCCCTCACCCTCTCAGTTTATCTTGGCGCTTTGTTTGTTATTCTAGCCTCCATGTTTTATGTCAGAATTCTTGTGTCCTTTTGTCAAGAAGAGCGATTCTACAAGAATGAAAACAAACAGCTTTCAGAGGCTCTTTTCAGGGGCAGGGATGGGCGCTCATGAGCGATGGATGTTGGGACGCTCTCATTAGGTGACTAGTAGGGAAGCGGGTGGCTGCTGGTGTTAGTTCAGGGTCACCTCACCCATTCACACAAGCTTCTGTGTACACAAACATGTCCAGAGCTTTCACACATCAAGATCCACTAAAAAACATAGAAAACTGCTTCAAAAAACATTGCAGCAAAAGAAAAGTTGAATTTGGACATTAATTGAATTTAAACAGCCTCATTCAGTGCTGATTAAAGCCAATAATGTTCAAAACGTTGGAATCTTTAAAGGGTTAGTTCACCCACAATTAAAACTGTCATAATTACTCACGCTCATGTTGTTCCCAACTCCTGAGACTTTCGTTCATCTTCAGAAGACAAATGAAGATTTTTTTGATGACATCTGAGAGCTTTCTGTCCCTCCACAGACTGCCTTTGCAACTGGAACTTTGATGCTTTTCATATGAAGTTCATAAAGAGATCGTAAAAATAATCCGTATGAATTGAGTGTGTTTAGTCCAATTTTTTTTTTTAAAGTCACTTTATATGATGAACAGATTTAATTTAGGGTTTTATTCACACATAAACATTGATCAGCGGAAAAAACAGAAGCTCAAACCAACCTGAATGACGCACGAGAACAAACCTCTTCCGGAAGCTCAAACATCCTGTGTTAAGGCCCAAAGAACGATAACTTTAAAGATAATGCTATATTTATTTATACATATATAAATATATTATATATATGCTATATTTATAATAACTATATTTGCGTCCACAGCAACGAACAATAACGATCTGTTTTTTCTAAGCTCACGCGCTGCGGTTTCAAAGTGTGTAAGCTACAACATGTTTTTGCTATTCTTGTTGCATTTACACCTCTTTAACCAGCAGATGTCCTCAGCATGCTATGTTTCGAGTGAATAGCTAGTGCAATCGATCTCTAAAAGTGAATTTACCTGATAAAGTCAATATAGTAGAATAAAAACAACGCCTAGTCTTTTTCACTGCAGCTTCAAAGGAAGCAAGACAATGTTGTCGAAACTAGCGCTGGACAGCCTAGCCTACCTGAGGTAATTTTATATTTCACTGTTTGCTAGCTTCCAGGGCATATTATGATCTCATTATTTCACTTGTCAAACAGCCGTGGCTTTTTCTGGACCTCAGCGATTAACTTCTCCGCAATGTCGTCTGCCATTTTAAATGCGCGAGCCCTTGAATTAGAATGGAATCATCTGATTGGCTGTCAGTCTTTTATCGTTCAACGGCTGGGGAAAAAAATCGTTGTTTCTCTATATCGTTATCGTTATGGCTGTGGTGTGGACAGTGATATTCTTTTATATTTAGAACGATTCAATTCAAAATGATCACGGTTTCCACAAAAATATCAACATTGATGATGATAAAAAATGTTTCTTGAACATCAAATCATCATATTACAATGATTTCTGAAGGATCATGTGACACTGCAGACTGGAGTAATGATGCTGAAAATTCAGCTTTGATCACAGGAATAAATTACAGTTTAAAATATATTACAAAATAAAACAGATATTTTAAATTGGGATAATATTTTACAATATTACTGTTTTTACTGTATTTTTGATCAAATAAATGCAGCCTTTGTTCCACAAACTTTGGAACAGTAATGGTGCCGTTTGGCAAAAATAAAAACATTATTTGCTAAAAGTATTCATTGTTCTGACAATATTGACAGACTCACACTCATAAATTCAAATGCCAGTTCTGACATTTGCCCAACCCTGGTGTTGCACAAAAGCACTTGTACTAATTTCTAACGGAAACATGCTGTTAAAGCTTAGTGAAAGATAGAGAAAGAGCAAAGAGCGGTAGGAAGTTAAGACCACGGGGCAGGTGAAGTGGAACGGCAGGTATGGAGCTGAATGCAGCCGTCCCCTTTGAAGCGCAGCCGTAACTCAATCCTGAGGTTTGGACTGGGGCATAATGGTGGTCTATAGTCCATTCAGCACATGGAGGGAGTCCAGGCCCACCAGCGGATCCTCTTTAAAACACGGCGCCTCCTGAGAGCAACTTATCACCTTTAGCCTCTCACTGAAAGGACCCTCTCTCTCTCTGCACCCTTTCGTCTTTGTTGTCTGGTCTTTCTTTTCCTCTTAGAGTAACATGCATTTTTCTGGTTCATTGCTTTTCAGGGAAGCAGGGGCGAAAACGACACAGACATGGTCAAGGGCCGATAGAAGCTTTGTTCAGGGAGGTTATTTTTCTTCTTTTTTTTTTTAGGCTCATCACCCTGCTGACCTTTGACCTCATCATAAACTCAATCAAAGATGGTGAAGGATTTTTCACCGGCTTCTGTTGATCTTCAAATCCCAGCTGATGACAGTAATTATGTTGAAATATATTACTGAAGGTGGGGAATTTGTTAGAAAGCTGTGCTTTGATGGCCGTAGCGGTGATTAGTAGAGTATCCGTGTGCTGACAGACCGTCTTAAACCCTCTCTGAGAAATGTGTCTCTAAATTAAAGCAATGCTGCTGAAAATATTGAAACTAACAACAAACTAAGAAAAAAGTGTTTACACTGTAAAAAATTATTTTCATGATTTGATATCACAACTTTCTTTTCTTTTGTCAAATCAACTTGGATAATTAATGTGGTTCAGATAACATCATATTTTGAGTTTCTGTTGATTAAATCAATCGCCTTCATTGTATTAACTCAAATTTTTAATTTCAATTAACTCAAAATTTTAAGGCAACCAGGTAACTTACTTTTTTAAGTAAAACCAACAAAGTATTCATTTCTTTAAATAAATAAATATGTATATTTTCGGATCTTACTGATCCCAAACTTTTGAATACTAAAATATGAAGCAGCTCAACTGTTTTCAACGTTGATAATAATCAGAAATGTTCCTTGAGCAGCAAATCAGCATATTAGAATGATTTCGGAAGGATGTGACACTGAAAGGATACTTTGACTAGAAAGTTTCAAAAAACATCATTTATTTGAAATAGAAATCTTTTGTAAAATTATAAATGTCTTTACTGTCACTCCTGATCAATTTAATGTGTCCTTGCTGAATAAAAGTATTAATTTCTTATAAAAAAAAAATCGTACTGATGGTAGCGTGTGCATATATAACTTAATATTTACATCATAATTTGATTTGATTATGCCATATTGAACTAAAGTACAGCCATCCAAGTACATTAATGAACACAATATAACAAATATAACCTTCTGTGTGTGTTGTTGCAAACATCTCAAACACTAACATCTAATAATCCTAAAACTATCCCAAATTTTTTATGATACAGCAACAAAACATTGGTAATAATAAAAAACTACACTTCATGAGTTCTTCCGACTTTCATTGTATTCTAATTGTATGCTTGTAATTGTATGCATTCATATTTGAATTCTTGAATTTTTTTTTTTTTTTTTTTTAATTGAACAAATTCATTCTCAAACCTGAATAAAGCACAATCCTGGCACAAATTAAGAATCTGCTTCTCTTATTTATTATTAAATTGATATAGACACAGTCATACCCTATGAACTGAAACTATAGTGGCTCACATTCAACATTTCCAAAGCTCTGACTCACTTGTTTTGCCACTGAAGCCTTTTGCCGTTTCAATTTCTGCACAAAGTTTCCTCACAGACATTAATTCAGCTTGTATAAGTATTCTTAGCCGCCTCCAAAGAGTAAATATTTTCAGGCGTGTATCTACTGAACAATAAATATATCAGTCTCACATATTCAGTTTCTTTCTTTTCATGAAGGTGTGGCTTTATTCAATTCACCTGCCATTTCACAGCATCTGTGGGCATGCGTTGCCAACCGCTGTGTTTGTAGATAACAACCCTTTGTTTGTAGATACCATAGAAAACTTTCGCTGCCGGCTGCAATAATCGCATACTTGATGAATCATTGGCATTATCACAGGAGAGCTTACTGTAAGAGACCCAGATTACGATCTTATTCAGAGGTGTTTACTACTAAACCTTCATACATTCTTTAGACCCAAGAATAGCAGTTGTTTATTCTGTGGAATCATGCGGGAAAAACTCTACATATCATAATAATCTTGTGCCATTGACGCTCATTGGCTGGATGATAAGAATGAATGTCCTCATGTCAAAAAATCGCAAACAACCTTATCTACATTTTTCAAGTGAATCTTATGCTGGTGTATCTCTCTCTGGGATGCTAGTGTGCATTCTAATTCTTAACACAGAATAACAGCTACACATGGACAACCAAACACCCAGTGCAAGGGAGGAACTCATTCCCAAGAAAACAAATGCATGTGTTTCCTCATACCTTGGGTGGAGTAATATTTTGATTAGTTTGCATATTAGTTACTTTCAACTTAAGTCAACATGGAACTCAGTCCACTATTAATTTTATTGAATAATATGATGAATTTCTAAGTTAAATAGGAAATACTGTACAATAGAGGAGATGGGACTTGGGATGGGACTTTTTGCAGAGTATCATGGGTAAGACTTCTGTTAAGCAACATAGTAAGAAAGGGATCTCATGAGATATTAATAAGATGTGATATTGCTGCATCAGGAAATAAATCAGGAAACTGGTTTTGAGTTAAATAAGTGTAAATAAACACATTTAGTAAGCATGTATAACGTGAGTTAAAAACAGATCACTATTTACAGGTATTGCGTTTTTATTTATGCAGTTATAACTGCTTATCTATGATTCATAATGCATTTCTAAATGACTTATTAGTCATTAACAAACACCTTTATAAACCCATTATAAAGGGAACCTTAATGAAAGTGTTACCAGATTTTTTTAGGGCACATTACCAAATGTTTTACTATGTTTTTCAGGACCATTTAACCTTTTCAAATCATGTTTTATTTTATTAAGTGCTAAAACCTTTAGCAAGCTTCGTTTCATTCTGATGAAGTAAAAAATTATAAAGAACCAAAACATTAAATTTTTTGGTCAAAAAAGACAGAAGAGCACCAGAGTATGTAAGCTTGTTTCCGTCACTAAATAAAAATAAAAAAGGTAATTGCAACTTTTTATATCACAATTCGGATGTTTTTTTCTTGCAATTGCGAGTTTTTATCACACAATTCTGACTTTATCTCTCGCAATTCTGACTTTATATCACGCAATTCTGACTTTATATCTCGCAGTTTTGACTTTATATCACACAGTTCTGACTTTATTTCACGCAGTTCTGACTTTATAACTTGCAATTCTGACTTTATCTTTCACAATTCTGACTTTATAACTCGCAATTCTGACTTTATATCACACAGTTCTGACTTTATATCACACAGTTCTGACTTTATATCACGCAATTCACAATTCTGACTTTATATCATGCAATTCTGACTTTATATCACACAATTCGCAAGTCTGACTTTATATCACGCAGTTCTGACTTTATTTCATGCAATTCTGATTTTATCTCTCTCAATTCTGACTTTATATCTTGCAATTCTGACTTTATATCACACAATTCTGACTTTATATCACACAGTTCTGACTTTATATCACGCAATTCACAATTCTGACTTTATATCATGCAATTCTGACTTTATATCACACAATTCGCAAGTCTGACTTTATATCACGCAGTTCTGACTTTATTTCATGCAATTCTGATTTTATCTCTCTCAATTCTGACTTTATATCTTGCAATTCTGACTTTATATCATGCAATTCTTACTTTATATCTCGCAATTCTGACTTTATATCAAGCAGTTCTGACTTTATATCACGCAATTGTGAGTTTACATCTCACAAAAAAAAAAATCATAATTTTGAGATATAAACTGGCAATTGCGAGAAAAAAGTCAGAACTGTGAGATAAAAAGTTGCAATTACCTTTTTTATTTTTTATTACATGGCGGAAACAAGCTTCCATACCAGAGGGTTAAGTTTTTTCTTTATTTTATTTTTTTACAGAAATTAATACTTTTATTCAGCAAGGATATATTAAATTAAGAAAAAAAATTATAGTATTAGTATAGTATTTAATAAACTTAAAGATCACTCAGGAAATCCACACTAAAACAACAACATAAACATGACCGAACAAAGAACTGAATTAACTGAAGGCTTAAATACACAGACAGAGTAATCATCGTAAAACAGAACAGGTGCGTAAATTAGGAACTATGGAAACTAATAAGCACAGGGAACTCAGGCAAACTGAACAGGGAAAACTAAACCAAAATAGAACATACATGTTACATAAATGCAGTTCTTTAGCCATCAAAAAATTCAGAAAAATTAGAACAAAATATGAAGCTGCATGACTGTTATCAACATTGATAATAAGAAATGTTTCAGCAGCAAATCAGCATATTAGAATGATTTCTGAAGGATCATGTGACACTGACGACAATATTATTGCATTTTTGATCAAATAAATGTAGCCTTGGTGAGCATAAGAGACTTCTTAAGAGAAAAATCTTACTGAGCCCAAACTTTTGCATTTTTTATGTGGGGATTAAGAAGTATTTAAGCATTTCTCTCTGTGTAGGAAATAAAAGAGCCAAGTGTTTAGTATCAAACGCAATCTCAGATGCCGTGACAGTATTCCGCTCCAGTGCACGGCATGTTATGTCACAGTCCAAACCCCAGAAGACTTGTGCTGTAATTGCTAATAAACTGCTCTTTTTGCTGGTATGAACCAGCATTCATTCTGAACAGGGGCCTCAAGCTTCATCTCACGCAAAGTAGCCTCCCGTGACACCGAGAGCGCGCTAACACGGATCAGGGAGGAACCCCAAACACGCTTAACTGCTCACACACACACACACACACACACACGCTGACAGGCGGCTCTTTTAGCCGGTTAATCCGCAGACTGATGGGAGGATGAGAGAGCGACACGGCAGGCGTCTAGGACCTCCGGACTCAAGAGGTGTGAGCTGATGTCACTCTGCTTGACTGACCCCCACTAACTCCTAATAAACACATCCAATAGCACTGCAAGGACAGGACACACACTGGACCAGAGCTGGCTCTATACACAAACTCAGGTTTGATACAGGTGTTTTTCAAATGAGTTTTCTGTGAACATAATTGATGTGTGTGATAGAAGTACAAACTGAACTCAAATGTTCTGGAGACAGTATGAGTGGTTCTTGCATGTGTAAAGGAACATTTACACAAAATTGTCAGTCAAATCACTTAGAAAAAAAAACAGCACACCTCTTCTTAATAAGACACATATTTCATAATAATTAGGGTTTGGGGCTTTTCAGTATGAGCAAGAGTGATAGTTATGTTAGTCAGGTCATGAGGGACAGCTGATACCAATCAAGTCTCAAAATACAGCTAAGCTAATGCCGTTCAAAAGTTTGGAGCCGTTAGATTTATTAATGTTTTTGAAAGAAGTATCTTCTGCTCACCAAGGCTGCATTTATTTAATGATAAATACAGTAAAACAAACAACAAATGCAATCGAACAAATATAATACTAACTTTCCCTAATCCTAATAGGGGTTTGGTACAAGGATATACATTACACCTGACCATCAGGAACATCTTAAGGCATCCACAAGCTATAAGATAATCAGGCCAATTTTGGACCCAATGCTCCCCTACCGACAATCCTAGGTAAAGTCCTGATTATCTTGATGGTACTGCAGATTATCTTCTCAGATTTTCCTGTGGTGTACGATGTGTTAAGAATGATTTATTCTGATTGGAAGAACGTCAGAGAAGCCCTGATCTCCAATCATAAATATCCAACATGTTGAATATGGAATGATACCCAGATAATCAAATAATCAGAAAGTAAGCTGACGGAACACAGAAGCATAACACGACTTCATCCAAACCTTTTCCTTTTTTTACCCTTCAAATTTTCCTTAAAAATCAGTCCAAACGCTATATTATCGACATTTATTCTTGCCTGTCGTCCGCCATGTTTGTTTACTCTAAAGTCACATTTGACTGCAAGAGATTTGGTAAGATTTCCCGTGTTCACAGTCCGGTTGTTTTTGAAGTGTGCGGTGCAGTTTAGGAAGTGGTCTTGGTCACATCGTGGCACTCCACACACTGACATTTTGAAAATCTGATAAGATTTTTAAAATCTTTTAGTGTGGGCCAGCCTTTCTATGAATCTGTGCTGTCAGTAATTAAGACTCAAGTGCCTGAAAAAGCTCTTGATGATTGACGTCAACGCATGTATCTTCTTAACGCATTTTTACTCTGGTAAGCGTGTGGTAGAGCAAGACCTCAAGACAGGATGACGAATGACTCTCTTTAAATTAGGAATGTAAAGTTCAGAGTTGGAATGTAAAGTTCTGAGTATGGAATCTACGTACAGTGATGGAATGGTAGCCATCAAACACATGCACTCTACACATGTGAAAAATATTGAGAGATGAGCTGGAGTAAGATGGAGCAATGGAGATAAATCTAGCAATGAGTAATGAGAGGTGATGTTAGAACAGACACAACACTCTTAATGTAAATAATAATATTAGTCTTTCTGTTTATCCCGAGGTTTACCGTAGTCAACCGGATCCGGGCCGCATCCAGGTAAGACCAAGGACCTGCGCCTTGACACGACCACAACGCAGCCCTGAAGTATCAGCAGAGATTGAGTCAACTAGATCATCCACTGTGAAGGCCTTAACAACATGACAACCAGTGGCGCATCTCCTCAACAACCGTCCATACCGGTGTGATGAATACGATCCTCAGCTGGATGGAACTGAATTAAATACTTTGAATGTTGCGATCCTGTCTGACTTATGATAGCAACCTGAGTCGTAACAAAGCACTGTTTGCCAGAGGAGAACTGGCCCGCCGACTAAGCCTGGTTTCTCCCAAGGTTTTTTTCTCCATTTTAACACCTATTTGCCACCTGTTTGCCACCTGATGTCACCTGTTGGAGTTTGGGTTCCTTGCCGCTGTCGCATTTGGCTTGCTTAGTTGGGGACACTTGACAATTGACATTTGATATTCAACAGTGCTTTGATCTGCCTGCATTGACACTATTCTTTAAAAGCTGCTGTGCAGCCAAAATTATGTACCAGTTATCACTGTAAAGCTGCTTTGACACAATCTACATTGTAAAAAGCGCTATATAAATAAAGGTGACTTGACTTGACTTAAATATAAAGGTTCCTCAGTGGTTCTTTGCAGCACTTCAGTTTCAACAAAGAAGCCTTTTCTTATCAAGAAGCTGTTGCGACACACAGTAGCATCTCATATACTGTCTGTATGAATGTGATCGACAGTTTTGAGCAATCGCTCGCCACAAGTTACAACCCATGTAAACATCTTTGTATTCGTCATGCTAGAGTTGTACAAATGAGGGTTCTTTCTAATCTCTTCACACAATCTCTCATCTGTATAGGCCTCAATTTGTCACTGTAGCTTGCATGCTTTTCGGTCTGTTCTGTTAATGCAGTTTCTCTTCGACTACCTTGAATCGATGCCCCCAGGGCACAGTTGCCACCTAGTGGATAAACTAATTACTGCAAAAAAAATTAAATGAGCATGTGCGTTAACAAAAATCTGGCGGTGCGCATACTCTTCCGATGACGAAATTCACGTCACGCGCACTGTATGCTGACTATACTTTGTGCTTAAGTTGCCAAAAGCAAAACCGCTCACGAAAACACGTAACACACGGTAGACGCACATTTGTGCAGCGCAGAGCGGCTCTCGTTTCCACCATTAAATATAAAAAATAAAAAGTCATTTTTCTTGTGAGTTTACATCCAGCAATTCTGACGCAATTCTGAACTGCACGATATAAACTCACAATTGTGAATTATAATGTTAGAATTGCGACATATAAACTTGCAATTGCGAGTTAAAAAGTCAGAATTGCGAAATATAAACTCACAATTCAGATGTTTTTCTCAGAACTGTTTATTATTATTATAATAATTATATATATATATTATAATATTATTATTAATTGTGTTTATATCTCGCAAATTCTGACTTTATTACATGCAATTGTGAGTTACAAAGTCAGAATTGAGATATAAACTCGCAATTCTGACAAAAAAGTATTTTTTCCCCCTCAGAATTGGACTTTATATTTCACAATTCTGAGAAAAGAATTCAGAATTGTGAGATAGTCGCAATTGCAAAAAAAATAAATAAATCAGAATTATGAGATATAAAGTCACAATTGCAAGAAAAAAGGCATAATAAGTTTATATAATAAGTAATAAGTCTTTATAAGACTTTATTTTATATCCCACAATTTTGACTTTAACTTGCAATTGTGTTTGTTCTTTAAATGCGAGATAAAAAGCAATTACATTTTTTATTTTTTTATTCAGTGGCGGAAACAAGCTTCCACACTCTTGCACTGTATGACCTGACAGACAACTAGTTGTCCAGTCCGGTTACGTTCACACACCACGAGTTGAGTTTTTCGAGAATGCAGTTGTGCAGCCTGAAAATGTACAGGTGTGAGCTCCCGTATAACTGAACTGTGTGAGAACGTAACCTTTTTAATACGGGACTGACTCTATACTGAACGTGGCCATAGAGCTAGAGAATAAAAAGTTGTTTTTGGAACTTCTGGAAAATTCTCTCCAATGACATCAGACTGTAAAGACTCCTTCTAATTGGAATCTGTCTGTACAGAGTGAAGAATGCATGTTTCAAATGCACTCCAATTCCAAATTGTGTGGAAAACTGAGACACTGCAGTCCCCGCAGGGAGCGTTACAAGTACAGTCTGGGTGCCGAGGGGCACCTGCAAAGAATTTTCAGGCGAGAAACATTCCATTCATGCACAGTGACCTCACAGTTCACACAAGAGCATTCCAGGGGCACTGAGGAGAATCCGGCAAGAAAAACGAAGAACACATTCCACGACCACATGTGAAGCTTCTGATATCATACTGTTGCAATGCAATCACAGAACGTTTAAATGATTTGTGTAAAAAAGGGCAAATATCTAATATGATATGATTTTATGGTTGACAGAGTGTATGGATTGGGAATATAGTGGCACAAGATAACTGGAACAAACTACAGCGAGAGCAAGTCTTTATCTCAGTTTACATATGAAATGCTAGAATCTGTAGGCTTGAAAACACGGAACACCTACAACCAAAAAAATCTTCAAAACCTGCATTATAGCAGCAATTTCAAACAGCACTCAAAATTGAGAGTCTACTAGCATTTTTTATCACAAGGCACCGACAGAACGATCCTCTCATTACACACCTTGTTTTGTTCTGGAGTAACACATCGCATGCATCACTCATGTCTGGTGTTTGTGTATACTTCTTTGAGGAATCTGGGATGTATGAAGGATCAGAGAGGATATTTGAGTGAGGAGCGTAATGTGATATTTATAGATTGAGATGTGTTGGCTGACCGCAGGGGGTCTCAATGCCCTGACAGGAAGAGCCACTCTGGAGAGCCGCCACCTGGAAGTACTTCTCAGAGGTCGGAGGTCAGATCTATTGAACATGAGTGACAACATCTACACATAAACATACTGACATGAGTCTGTGGATTAGAGAGACACTGGGATTTAGCCTTGAGGCTGTTGTTTAGATAGTGCCGCTGCCAAAACCAACTCAAAGTTGCTCATTAAAGGGATAAAATGAAAGTCATCCTTTACTTACCCTCATGTCATTCCAAACCTATATGACTTCCTTTCTTCTGTGGAACACAAAGTCCACACTTCACTTTTACGTTTTACAAAAGCAATGACAAAAACATTTCTACCAGAAAGACTCAGGAGGCAAGATAACATAATTATATTTATTAACAATCAGCAAGCAAAATATTGTGAGATAGTTCTTTGGCGTAGGCCCCGTCCGTAGCTCGCATCCTGAGGGTTGCGGACTCTGCATCTCCTGCCTGAAGATCCCCTGGGATGTATGGACAGGGACCATCCTGGTGGTGGAGGGGAGGATGGGCGTGAATATTTATATAAATATAAATATATGTACACACATATAATTGCTGCATGTTTCACAGTGAAGCTTGGCTCTGTGTTCATTTACACACGAGCAGATAATGATCTGGTGTTTTCAGCAGTACGGTTCACACTAAGGGGCCATTTACACGACACACCGGTTTCAACTAAAAACTTTTTGGTCATTAATTTACATGACAACTGCGTTTTAGGGGCCTGAGAAACTTTTGAAAATGGGTTTATAAAGTGCAAGTTTTTGAAAACAATACCTTTATCATGTGTAAACTACAAAAACGCGAATTTGTGAAAATTGTGACGTCATGTGCATGCGTATTACATGTTCAGTCTATAGGCGCGTAGTGTTTCTTTACAAAGGAACATTGCCAACTACTGGTCTGGCAGCAGAATACAGCGTTTTTAGTCGTTTTCGCAGATCTGCGTGAACGGGGATTGTTTTGACAACGTTGTTGTCTGTATGCGAAAAACACAAAGGAAAAACTTTTCAGTTTTTAGTACATTGTCGTCGTGTAAATGTACCCTTAATGCAAAAGTACTTTGGGCCACTTATAACATGCACTTGGAAATGCAATAACTGCCAATCATCTTCCCAAACTTGCAAAGAGAAGCGCTTGTAAATATAAAGGGTCTATGATAAATTAAATAAAAGCTTGATGCTTTAACATTTGAAAATGAAGAAATGAAGACAGTCATAAATATTATTATTATTTCATAGTCATACTGATATATAATCACAAATCACACCATTTTTGGTGAAATTGTGCAGCCCTACAAACAAGCACAGTAAACCTGGAGTTGTTTTTCAAATAATAAAATTAAATAAAATTAAATTAAAATAATAATAATAATAAAATCGCAGTATTTTATCACACTTTTTCCCCTCCAAATCATGCAGCCCCAGCACACTAGGACAAAATGTTAATTTTGGATGAATGAATCATTTAAATTATTTAAATGTCACAAAACCTGCAACACACACTGAAGAAAATGAGTTGATCAAGAAGAGAACTTCCCCAATCACTCATTAATGACAAACTCAAATGAGCCACATTTCCTTCTGGTGTCCTTGAAACTCCTGCAGTTGCTTCAACGAATAGAGTCCCTCACACAATGATAGGAAACATTCAAATGCATTAATATCGTGCCGTGCATCTCCTGCAACAATGAGAGTTGATAAGGAGCCAGAAATAAGAAAGGGCCAGTTAAATGTCAGTGCCCGAGGTTTAATTATAGGGACCGTATTCACATGAGCAGGCCAAACGAGAATTGTTATGAAAATTATGTTTTAAATCAGTGGCTTTCAATTGGTTCTGTTTAATTTATGACAACACAAAAGTTAACTAATAATAATATAATATAATATAATCCACCAAGTTCATAAATCAACATTCTAAGCATGGGGCCAGGAAACTAGAAATGTTGTAAAAATCAATTATTGAAATCTATCTATTAATAATAATTATAAATGTAAAATTAAATTAAATATAAATAAAAATAAAAATATTTTAAAAAAATAAAATCTTGGCAAATTCAACAAATTAATAAGACCAAACTCAGAAAAGAAAGTGAGAAAGTTTGTCATACCAAGTAAAGAAAAACATTTCACAAGTTTCAACAAATGTGAGCGTATCACTAGTTTATGCGTGTCGCAGACGATAAGACGCATCCTTGTCTGAAGAATGCACTCCGTTTTTAAGTCAACAAGCAAACGTCCTGATCCATAACCATGCTGATAACCATTTGTTCAGATTAACTTAATCAGAAATGAGGGAAAGAAACCTGCTTTGCCGTTGACCTGAAACCCAACCCAGTAATGTGGGTGACATTAGCAAAGGCTGCAGGCTCGACCGAGGGACCCTTATTTAGTCTGTTCAGCCCTCTGACAGAAACAACATCACTGGGATAGTGTTCATCATGTCTCGACCAATGAAAGAATGCCAATACTCTGCTCTGTGAGCGCAGCCTGACCTGAGCGCAGTCGCACCATAACATGGATTCACAAAAGAAAAATACTGAACACTTGTGACCCCCCCAACTAAAACAAAGGGGGGCAACTTCCTGTTTTGCTCCTCTGCCTTCTTACCATTAACCCTTGCTTTGAGCCACTGCATCATATAAAGGATGGACGGTCGAAAAAGATCATTAAAACAATGAAATTATGTTTTAACTTCCCTTCAACCAGTGTTTAGTTACTTTTCCATGTTAAGTCATTCGTCAGCACTTATTTAACTGATTTCGTAATGGTTGTTCACAAGAATAGAGAACAAATAAATATTATCTGAAGCAAATGTGATTATTAATAGATGCATCACACAAAAATATTCCTAGGTCACACACCAAAATTTAAAAAATATATTCCAGTCATCTCAGAATAGTTTTAGCATGTTACTGAATATGTTAATGTATTTGGTTTTGGTGGATTATATTTGCTACGCTGCTGCTGCTTCAGAGCAAGTGTGGACTTGCTACTGCTAATAGATACACAGTAGGGGTGTAACGGAATACAGAAGTCACGGTTCGGTACGCACCTCGGTTTTGGGGTCACGGTTCGGTACGTAAAAATGGTCACACTTTAGTTTTAGGGTCCAATTCTCTCTATTAAAGGCACAATGTGTAATATTTTTTGATTAAAATATCCAAAAACCACTAGAACAGTGTTATATATTTTGTTGACTTGTGTACTTACATTATCCCAGATGTTTCCAAGAATATTTAAATAAGCAATTTTAACCAGGACACGGACCATGTCATTGCGTCGCCTATCAATGACATCATACGTTACCCTCGATTTCCGTGTTTTATTAGACAAGGGAACAACTGTCTGGATACATTTATAGACAGAAAACGAATCATTGTTATATACTGTAGCTCACGTTTAGTCTTATTGTTTAAATCGTGTTTTCTTGATTATATTAATATGATATTCTAATATCGATCTAGCTTACTGCAGTGTGCAACAAGTGTCTCACAGCAGCCGGCGAGCGAACGCACAGAATAACGTTATAACGTCATTTTCAACACACTCAAATGTATCTAATATGATAAACAGCGCTGCTTTACCCCACATACAATCGACCAGAAGAAGCGGAAACGGCGACTGGGGCATAATAAAAGTTTCACTGCTCTAGAGCCGTGTGTCGCGCTCGTCTCTTATTAGCAATCACTCCAGCGGCCTCGTTAAGCTCCCGCAGCACACGGCCCTGCTCTGCTTCATACTACAGTAATGTTAATAACATCCCATGATTCAGCATCATCAAGCTACGCCTTTTTTTTGAATAGGCGGCCTCTAGCTGCGAAAAGTTACATATTGTGCCTTCGACCAACTTCTGCCTCAATAAACCCCTAATTACTGTTTATTAAGGTTGTTAAGTTTAGGTATTGGGTAGGAATAAGGTCATGCAGAATAAGGCAATAATATTTGCTTTACAAGTACTAATGAACAGCCAATATCTTAATAATTAGCAGGCTAATAGTTAATAGTGAGAATTTTAATAGTGAGAATTGGACCCTAAACTAAAGCGTTACCGGAAAAAATAACAAAACCACAATAGGTTTCTTTTCATTTATTTTGAACAGACAGTGTGCAAATTACAGTTTATTCCACCTAGCGGCATTTAGTCCCCTAGTTGGTACAGTACAGTCTCTGTTAGTGTATTAAGCACTAAGCAGTAAACAGAATGCACTCTTGCATAGGTCATATTTTTTGTAGGGATGATAAAAAAACAAAACAAAAGGTGAGAGCGTGAGCCTTTCAAAGTATACTGATTCTTCCGTGAGCACAGAAAGATGCATTCGACATACATGCGTGCATTTAGAGGACTTGTTTTCAAGTGGTCAGTAGCACATGTGCTATTCTTCTTCTGCTCTTTTTCCTGTTGTTAGCAAACAGCGTTACATTACCGCACACACCCCCTTCTGGATTGGAGTGTGGATCACCTGTGACTGACTGTACTAACTGCATGAACTGAACTGAACAGAACCGTGACATCCAGTTCGGGATGAATACATGTATCGTTACACTGACATGCTGCTGATGCATACATAAATCCCGTAGCAGGTCTAGGCAGGTGGAGCTGGGGGAAGTGGAGGGTTTCACAGGAACTCTTATAGTGTGTTGCAGGACCAGCCTACAGCAAACAATGAACCAGACCAGCAAGCAATCTCATTGGCTGCAGGATCAGTAGAGGCTTGTGTCATATGCTAATGATGTGATTGCTTACATATTGCATGTTAAGGAACTACTGTATCAGCCTGCGCCCTCTAGAGCTTTATGACTGAACAAGATTTGCAAAATGAAAATGCAGCTTATTTAATTTTTGCATTGTGAAATTGCAATTATTCAAATTTTCATGACAATTAAGCACATTTTCCCTCCAAATTCTCATTACCATTTAAATAACTGCAAAATTATCATCTTAATGGTCCCAAATTGTCTTATTTTTCATTATACAAGATGGATTATACTGTATTTTGGGGGGATAAAATATAACTGAAGCATGTCACCCAATTCTTTCCACAAAATTTCATGTGAATTGTTTTGAAATTTTGTTATTAAAAACAAAATCCCTCGAACACAACAGGCATCGGAAACAACCCATTTAAAAACAATTATCTTGCTTTGTCACACACCGTATTCTTCTGAAGCGTACAGATTTCTAATTACAACCTCAACTATTAATATGAACAGCATATAAGCCATTATTGTCTTGGTCAGTTTTTCCTCTCTACACAATATAAACTCTCCAGCAACAGGAAAAACACACTGGACCCTGTTCAAGCTTTCCAGCAATTCGGGAAGACCAGCGCAGTGCGCGGAGAGGACGGGGTCTCCTTATATTGCAAATGCCGATTGTTCTCGAACGTCAAAACAACGTGCGCTAGGCCTACCATGGGCTGGCATTGCAATAACAAACAATCTAAATTCTTTATACACAATCTGAATTGTTCAATGCTGAAAAAGCTGGTGGATCATTGCACAGCCAAGCTGGGAGCACGGATCGGCCTCTGTGACATGAAACCGCAATAACAGGAACCACTAACCGGCCTCTGCAGCGGTGCAGATAAGAGCCGTGCTGAATGAAGCCCAGAACGCACCGTTACTGTAATGATAACAACAGAATGGTGACTGGAATGCCAAAGATGCAGGTAATAAAACAAACATGGTCTGACTTCAAATAAAAGGTGGGGAACTGATGGAAAGTGATACAAACAAGCCGATAACAGCCCTCAGGCATCCCAGCACACGTTAAACTGACACTGGAATGCCATTAACCATAAGGATGTGTCACATGAAATGTGTTTCTTTTGACAAGGGCGAGTGCTGGTAGTTTCCAGTGTAATGGAAAACTCATTTAAGAAACACTCCATAGTTTACTCAGACTGTTATGTCTGTTCAACCATGTAAAAACTCATAATTCCTATAAAAACAACACAAGATGTCAGATAGCATGACCATTGTCAATACAGCCTGGCAAGTTGATTAATAGTCCGGCTCGTTACACTAATTGTGTGATGGAATTTAAGTGGTTTTTAAAACAGTGTGAAGTCACTATTTGATTATGTTATCATGCAACGCAAACCACGTCACTTATATCGAGTGCAACAGTCGTGTTCGGGAAGTAAAAACTCATTCACTTTCACAATTTAAAACTATTTTTAACAATAACTTATAAACCTTTAAAATACAGACCTAATGCGAGCTCTGAGGTTGTTAATCAATGATACTTTTGTTGAAGCCATCTGTTTGCATTATTTCAACTTTGTTTAACAGAATTTGTGGCAAAAAACTACATTACCCATGGCTGTACATAAAATTCCACCAATCAGAGAGTCGCAAATATGGCGAACGAATTTAGCAGGGAACACCACGAATGACTCATTCAAGTTGGTCTCCCTAGGCTTCTAATATTGTGTCGGTCCCCCTTTTGCAGCCAAAACAGCCCTGACCCATCAAGGCCTGGACTCCATTAGACCCCTGAAGGTGTGCTGTGGTATCTGGCACTAAGATGTTAGCAGCAGATCCTTTAAGCCCTGTAAGTTGTGAGATGGGGCCTCCATGGATCGGACTTGTTTGTTCAGCATATCCCACAGATGCTTGATTAGATTGAGATCTGGGGAATTTGGAGGCCGAGTCAACACCTCAAGACCAGACCACCTTTTTCCATTGCTTTTTCCAGTTCTGATGCTCACGTGCCCTCTGTTGGCGCTTTCGGCGGTGGACAGGGGTCAGCAAGGGCACCCTGACTGGTCTGCGGCTATGCAGCCCTATACGCAACAAACTGTGATGCACTGTGTATTCTGACACCTTTCTATCAGAACCAGCATTAACTTCTTGAGCAATCTAAGCTACAGTAGCTCATCTGTTGGATCGGACCACATGGGCCAGCCTTCGCTCCCCACGTGCATCAATGAGCCTATACGCCCACCGGTTCACCACTGTTCCTTCCTTGGACCACTTTTGATAGATACAGACTGGGAACACCCCACAAGAGCTGCAGTTTTGAAGATGCTCTGACCCAGTCGTCTAGCCATCACAATTTGGCCCTTGTCAAACTCACTCAAGTCCTTACACTTGCCCATTTTTCCTGCTTCTAACGCAGCTGCTCGTAGCTGGTTGGCTTAGTTCATGGTTTATAATGCTTTAACAAAGACTTGAAAAATGAATGGAAAAAATACATCCGGAACCAGTGCCACTGAAAAAGTGGATGGGCTCTAATGCACTCTATTACAATCCTGAGCAACAGAGAGAATTAAGGGGATAGTACACCCCAAAATAAACATTTTTTGGGTGAACTGTCTCTTTAAGCGGGTCTGCCGCTTCAGGGCCCTTTACACAATAATGAAGAGTATTTTCCAGATTAATGCGAAATCCAATATTGTTTCTTGTTTTCCTAGAAGCACGCACTGATTTGCTATGCGAGTGAACCAAAGTGAAATGTTATGGAAATTGTAGCAAATATTTGAAAAGCCAAAACAATAGTTATCAGTTATGATGATCTGAATGGGAAAAGAGAGCAAAGGGTCATGCCTTCCGGTCATGCCTTACATAATTCTCTCATCATGACCAGGCTAAACTACAGCCACACTCTGTCTCATACAAACACAAAGATGTTGACAGTGAAAACCGACTTGAGCAAAGCTAATGGAGCTTCTGTAATGCGGCTGGTATAAAGAAAACAGAAATATTGCCCAGACCTGCCTTTCAGAGTGCACGGCCTTGCCTTCATTACAAATATAGATTAATCATTACAAATACAGACACACAAAAATCGTCCTGTCTTTAGGCGTTGGGCGCGTGCCAGTGGAGAAGCCAGGCATTAAGGTCAATGGAGAGCAAGTGCCTGTAGGGGCGTGGTGGGGCTTGTTTGTGTGAGTTTGGACAATTCTGGTCCACCTCTTTATCTGCATTCCCTGTCTGCCCTCCTTTTCACATATTAGACGTGTTAGCAAACACATTCTAAAAAGAGCAACATTAAGGAGTGGTTAAACTGACTGGAACAGGATTTTAGACAGGGTGGACCGCTCAATAAAATGATATTTTTTTTACATAAAATATATATGTATGTTTCTGTCTGTCTGTCTGTCTGTCTATCTATCTATCTATCTATCTATCTGTCTGTCTGTCTGTCTGTGTCTGTATATCTATCTATCTGTCTGTCTATCTATATCTGTTTGTCTGTATGTCTGTCTATCTATCAATCAATCTATCTGTCTATCCGTCTATCTCTGTCTGTCAATCTATCTATCTATCTATCTATCTATCTGTCTGTCTGTCTGTCTGTCTGTCTGTCTATCTATCTATCTATCTATCTGTCTGTCTGTGTCTATCTTTCTGTCTATCTGTCTGTATATCTATCTATCTGTCTCTATCTGTCTGTCTGTCTGTCTATCTATATCTGTTTGTCTGTATGTCTGTCTATCAATCAATCTATCTATCTGTCTATCCGTCTATCTCTGTCTGTCTATCTATCAATCAATCAATCAATCTATCTATCTATCTATCTATCTATCTATCTATCTATCTATCTATCTATCTATCTATCTATCTATCTATCTATCTATCTGTCTATCTATCTATCTATCTATCTATCTATCTGTCTATCTATCTATCTATCTATCTATCTATCTGTCTATCCGTCTATCTCTGTCTATCTGTCTGTCTGTCTATCTATCTATCTATCTATCTATCTATCTATCTATCTATCTGTCTGTCTGTGTCTATCTTTCTGTATATCTATCTATCTTTCTGTCTGTCTATCTGTCTGTATATCTATCTATCTGTCTCTATCTGTCTATCTGTCTGTCTGTCTGTCTATCTATATCTGTCTGTCAGTCTATCTGTCTGTATCTATCTATATATCTGTCTGTCTGTCTATCCGTCTATCTCTATCTATCTATCTGTCTGTCTTTCTATCTCTCTATCTCTCTGTCTGTCTGTCTATCTATCTGTCTGTCTGTGTCTATCTTTCTGTCTGTCTATCTGTCTGTATATCTATCTATCTGTCTCTATCTGTCTGTCGGTCTATCTATCTATCTATCTATCTATCTATCTATCTTTCTGTGTGTCTGTCTTTCTGTCTGTCTATCTATGTGTCTCTGTCTGTCTGTCTGTCTGTCTATCTATCTGTCTATCTATATCTGTCTGTCTGTCTATCATATAAACGCTACAAATTTTATTTAACTAACTACCTGTCTATCTATAAACAAGTCTGTGTCAACGCCTGAAATCTGTGCTACCTGTTAAATGTCACGCCTGTAGCACCACAGCCATGAAACCGCTTCCAAAACAGCATGAGAAATAACAGGAAATCACCCTTCAAATCAGTGGCCTTGCAGAATTTATGCCTAAATGCGGGAAAACCAAAGGGTCTGACCAAACTAACACCATGTTCTCCTCTGACAGAATAACAATGCCCCTGCCTGACGCCCAGGTTTGCCTTTCTCTTCTTGGCTGTTTGTGCAAGGAAAAGCAATTCACTCCATCTTTGATGCTTGTCACAGCTCTACTGGCTTCATCTCGTGTGTATTTTTGGGATGTTATGTTGTTGAAAATCGTTTTTCCTGTAATAAGAGAAAGAACAGACTGTGATTGTGCAGTTCTATGCATGTTAAGTATATTTCCAAACAGGCTGATACAAGTTCACATGGATCAGCTGTCTACTCGACTGATCCCAGACAAACCACAGCTCATTTATGACAGCTAGAGCTTGCTGCATGTCTGACATCTGCATATATACTGTGACCTAATGTACATTCTTGTGCTTTCTGCCATTTTTGTTTTAATTGTTAAAAAAATTGAGGACATCATTATACATTATACATTGGGCCAATTAAAACAAGCACATCAAGACTTAAAAATGACAAGTCTTCAAGATGCCAAAGTGGTGCTTTAAAAGGGATGAATTCTTGTAATGTCTTTACAATATGATTTGTTCTTTTATATATTATTTTGTTCTATCATTCTATCATTAAATGAAAGACTTCAAGAGAAAAATTAGCTTTATTCAGACGCCATGTCAAGTTAAACTTTAATAAACATCATCGTCTATATGTGAAACACATGCAACTAATTTGTCTAATTATACAGAACTTCTTTAATATCAACTATTCGTTTTACCCACTACTAAATTATTAAAATGTGTTGTTGGTAAATATTCAATGTAGATAATGTCAGAGAGATCTTGCATAATGTTCCTCCAAGACTGATTCTGTGAAAGGCATGTAGAGGCAATGGCGTCTATAAAAACAAGCCCGGTATGCTGAACACGCGCCAGTCAGAAGATCAACAGGTAGACAGAACAGAGCCAAGTAAAACTCGTCATGCAAATCTGAATGATCTACAACAGCACATCCATGTGAATAATGTGCCCTCCAAGGTGACGCAAACAGCTTCGACTGGAAGTGGGGAAGTGGGTAGCGATGTGGTTTTGAAAGCAAGCCCAGATCTCTAGAGAAACATCTTCAGACCTTACACCCTCCTGTGACAACGTAGATGAGCACGTCACTTTGCGTTTTTGGCAGAAACTGAGGCAAAGGTTACATTTTGCATCTCAGACCCCGGGGTGTGTAAATATTTGCTGAGCCCATGTCTGGTTGCATAGGGGATTAGGGAAGCCAATCTCTTTGCACGCTTCATTCCTGGAATCACGCCATTAACACGGGATGCGTCAAGGATGGCGAGCTGCGGTGTTCACAGTTATTGCACAGAGCGCCGTCTGTATGCGGGACGACTCTTACAAAGTGTGAAGTCACGAACACCCACATGGGATTACCGTACGAGAGCTGACAATCAGTTCACACCGGACTGGGCAAATGGGTCAGTCAGGGTGCACATGTGCTCATCAAAAATACCAGCATGCAATGCAGCTCATATTCACTAATCTGCTTACAGGGTTCACACTGGATGGAGAAAAGTGAAATGCAAAAAGTCAAAAGAAAGAAAGAAGTTTGAATGTTGCTATTTTGAAATTTTAAACAAACAAAATGCACTTATAGTCTCCAGGTGCATTTGAAATGTTTTAACTAAATCATCTTAATGAATGCTTTCTGAGTATGAATTATCATATGCAGTAAAAGACAACAATACTCAAGCACTGTAAAAGGTTTTACCACAAACTCAACTGACTGCATTCTCTCCTGTCTCTTTAGACCTTACTGTACATGAATTATGAGCTTCTACAACTTTTGTCCTCCTATCTGAAATCCTTTCCACAAATTGATCATAGAAATAAAAACAATATAAAGAAAAATGAATAACAGTTTTCTCTTAGTCTTATTAAGTGCAAACAATAAGTGCACTATAATCAAAGTACTCTCTCAATATTTAAAATGAGGGGTATTGAAATCGCGTTTGAATGCGCATTCGCGTTTTACTTTCGATTTCGTGATCTCGCGTACTCTGTGAATAGGGAGCGCCAGTGCTGAGCGCGCACTCTACAAGATAAGACATTTGTCAGATGCTTTTCATTGCATTTGTGCAACGAATCCTCCACCATGGTCTTGTCAGTCATCTCGTCACTTACTCTCGTCACGTGATCAGTGAAATCTGATTCCTGCTTCACTACATACGAATCTGCAGCTCATGCTGGATGAAACCGAAGCGACCGTTATCCAAATGAATTAAATGGTTTTCATTTCTATAAAAAGCAAAATGACAGAGGAGGCATCCTCACCCTCCGTCATGGCAGTATCGCAAGACAGATTTTCATCTCAATGAGAAATCTCATCACATTTTAATCTTGCAAGATCTCGTGGTACAAGATCTCGTCACACCCCTATTATTCACCTATCATTTCCCTCTGATTTTAGGCATGAGTTATGAGTATGGTTAGGTTTAGGGGTAGGGATAGGATAAGGACTACATTTTCAGACATGTTGTTCCAGGATCAACAAAATACTTTGACCCAGGAACATATCTTACTTGGTAAAATCACCGTGACCCATAGAATATACAGCTTTCTCCCAACCATTCATTCACAATTTGAGCCTGATGAATCTTGATATTGTCATCCTGATCCTGGAATATGGATTTGATGTGTCTTCCTATGGTTATTTAAGAAATGAAAAGCTACACACTCCATCGGTTAGGGTTAAAAGAACTGTTGCCAAACAATGGTTGGAAAGAAAGAAAGAAAGAAAGAAAGAAAGAAAGAAAGAAAGAAAGAAAGAAAGAAAGAAAGAAAGAAAGAAAGAAAGAAAGAAAGAAATTGTGCAAAACAGAAATTAGGTTCTTGAGATGTCAGTGCATAAACCAAGTGAGAATAGATAAACAAACAGGTGGAATCTTTATATGGCAGGTCAGATTTCTACCAGCTTGTTTACTGCATGGCTCTAGAAACATGTCCCTCATGGCTCACCATACATTGTGTTAGCTAATGCAAGAAAAGGATGTTTTCCAATCCATTATCATCTGCCGAAACCAAGCTCCATCATGGCTGTCAGGGGACTTTTTTTTTATCTCTTATTGTCATGAGGGCTTGAAACATTTCACCTCTGCTTACTAAACTTCAGCGCAGAACTTGCCGTGCTGCATCCACACCGACATCAGTTTGCAGATGTATTACATACCAGCACTGTTAATGTTCATCAGACCAGCTAAGACCAATAATCTCAGGATGGTTAAAGACATTTCTTAGCAGGCTCTTTGCCCACAACACCCTGCCACTTCAGCAACATTTTTTTTTTTTTTTTTGCACTAACATTTTCATCAGAAATAAATTTAATTTAATCATATTTTTCCCTTGAATGCACCAGCACAAGTGGTGTGAAGGGTCATTTGAACTCACAAAGGTATATAAACTTATTGTAATTAAAATTATTATTTTTTTTAATATATAAAAGGAATTGATTCAGTGTGAATATATATATATATATATATATATATATATATATATATGCCAATACATACATGACACACTGCTGTACAATAAAGCATACATGAATTACCCGTAGCAGATCAATACAGGTGGAGCTGGGAAAGGTGGATGTTTCTGAAAGCGTGCTGCAAACTGCTACCGAAAATGCTGACCAAGTACTTGAAGGTTGAGCAGCAAGCTCATTGGCTACTGATAAAGGAAGAGCAGGGGCGAAGCCATCATTTCAGAAGTGAGGGGGACAGAAATGTTGGGTGTAATACCAGTTTTTATCTGAACTTTGTCTAATTGATAGATATTTATTTTTATCTCATCTCTTGCTTTTAATTTAAAATCAATTTGCTTTTAATAAGAAATCAAATACACTGCTGAACAATAACAAATATCTAATATTTTCTCCTATATTTTAATGACAATTTTGGTTTATGTACTACAAACACTTGTGCATGGATTTTATACAATGTAAAACAAGATCACAGAATAAGGCAGAAAATACAGTACCTATCAAAAGTTTGGAAACATTACAATTGAAATAGGCCTATGTCTCTTCTGCTCACCAAGACTGGATTTATTTAATCAAAAAATGCAGTAAAAACAGTAATATTGCGAAATAAAATAGCTGTTTTCTATGTGAATGTACTTTAAAATGTAATTTATTCTTGTGATCAAAGCTGAATTCATCATTACTTTAGTCTTCAGTGTCACATGATCCTTCAGAAATCATTCTAATATGCTGATTTGTTGCTCAAGAAACATTTCTGATTATTATTAATGCTGAAAACAGTTGAGCTGCTTCATATTTTTGTGGAAACCATGATACCATTGAAACATTTGTGGTAAGATAAAAAAGAGAGATATTAATACTTTTATTCTTTAAGAATGCATTACATTTATCAAAGTGACAATAAATGCAAATAAATGCTGTTCATTGAACTTTCTAGTCATCTAAGAATCCAGAAAAAAAATGTATCATGGTTTCCACAATCAAATCATCATATTTGAATGATTTCTGAAGGATCATGTGACACTGAAGACTGGAGTAATGATGCTGAAAATTCAGCTTTGATCACAGGAATAAATTACATTTTAAAGTATGTTCGCATAGAAAACAGCTATATTACTGTTTTTACTGTATTTTTTGATTCAATAAATGCAGCCTAGGCTTCTTTCAAAAACATTAAAAAGTTTTCTACGCCCATGAGCAAGAGCCAATCAGCTGTGCCCTATAGAGAATGATGTGATTGCAAGTGGATTGAGTTAAGGACCTATTAGCCTGCACCATGACAGAACTTTGTATTTGTGTATACTTAATATTTTTGTCCGATTCAAATGTGTTGCAGGACATTGATGATTGTCTTTAATTGTATAATTTGCATTCCCAGAAAAAAAAGAAACTTTCTAAAGAAAGCACCTCAAATGAGAACCGCCAAGATGTTTTTTTCTCCATGTGGCACAGCATACAGAGTGTTATCTTCTGGGCCATCAGTGTGGTTTGGAGTGATGGCTTTAGTGCAGCGGAAGGATGGTCTCCAAAACCTGGCATGAGTTCACCTCCAACATTGCATAATATCTGCAGGAATGTGCCAGAAGATAAGCAAGATCTGTAGAAACAATTCATAGTTACATGAAATATTATCTTGTGTTGTGAGGTTTGAACTGATTATATACTCTAATGAAGTATTTTAGGAGGGTTGAGGAACCAGAGAGATGAGCAGTTCGGTTCCAAAATGCAAATCACCGAACATGTTTTAGCACAGTTTGACGTATGCTGCAAGAACTTTGGCTGCAACACAAAATCAGCTAGTATGCATGTTCATACTGTGCAATCTACACAAACACACACGCAATGCACACTCATATACGTACATGCATTAACGAAACCACCCACATATACAAATGCATATACTTGTGTTTTTTGCAAGCACTAACAAACCACATACTGTATACACATTTACAAAAAACATTTACCCTAATGATTCCTGCGAATTTCTCTGGCATACAGGAGTGTGGTCCAAGGAAAACTTCACAGTGATTTATTAATCTGATGTGCGCCGATACTATCAATCACTGTGTGTGTGTGTGTGTGTGTAAAACCTTAGCCTCAGGGTGGGTTTGAAATGATCCTGTATCTTGAACTTTCTATTCATCAAAGGATCCTGAAAATAAATGCATCACAGTTTCCACAAAAATGAAAAAAAAACACGACTGTTTTCAACATTGATTATATGAAATGATTCTTGAGCAGCAAATCAGCATATTAGAATGATTTCTGAAGGATCATGTGACACTGAAGACTAGAGAAATGATGCTGATTTGCCATCACAGGAAAACAATACATTTTAAAATATATTAAAAAAGAAAACTGTAATAATATTTCGCCCTTTTTTTGTATTTTTAATCCAATAAATGAAGCCTTGGTGAGCAGTGTTGGGGAAAGTTACTTTTAAAAGCAATGCATTACAATATTGTGTTACTCCCTAAAAAAGAAACTAATTGCGTTACTTAATGCGTTACTTTTTCTCACCTGGGCTGGGCTTGCTTGTTTGTTTTTAATAACAACAAAAAAAGTTATATTTTTGGCAAATTAAAGGCCATTTCACATCAAAAGTGAAATAAATCAACCTCAGGCTGAAGGAAATGCATATTTACGCCTGTACAGTAGAGGGCGCTGCTCAAACAAACCTTTCAGCTGTGCTGCCATTCTGGATTGACGAAGAATAGGATACAGGAGAAGGACGTTCAACACTCTTATTTCTAAATCTAATATAAAATCATTTTTGCTTTTTAGTATGGTTGAATTGGATCTAAGAAGGTCAGCAGCAAAGACATTGGTTAATAAAGTGAGACTAAATACATAAAGTATATTTGTGTAATTTAATATATTTGATTACTACAGGTTTTCGTAAAATTCTGAGATTGCATTTCACTGTTTTTATTCATTTTGAGGAATACTGAATGTTTTCGTGCAAGTGAGATGAGTAAATGCATGTTCACATTTAGTCTAGAACTACAATAACCATCATGTTCACACAGCGCACACAACACCTCTGAACTTTATTACATGGGGACAGGAGAGCTGTCAGTCAATAAATGTGTAACTTGCATTACTTATTTGAAAAAGTAATTTAGATATTTTGTTTTAAACTGAAAAAGTAATGTATCATTTACTAGTGACTCGAAAAAGTAAGCTGAATATGTAACTCAAGTTACTTGTAATGCATTACCCTGTTGGTGAGCAGAAGAAACTTCTTTCAAAAACACTAGAAATTTTTTTTTACATACCCCACACTTCTGAACAGTAGTATAAATCTAGAATACGTCACCCTTATTGAAATCAAAATACAATGTAAATCAGTTGATCAGATGCTTTGTATAAATTAAGTGTTGGAATGTCCTCTTCTAGAAAATATCCACTGAAAGTGGCAACTTGATCTGTCATCCTGTTTAATGTCACCTGGGGCACCACCGACATGTCATGCACTGGATGTTTGCTTTAAGACCTGATCCGACTGGAGGTGTTTGCTCTTTACCATAGCAACAGAACCTGATCGAGCTGGCCGTGCAGGAAGTGCTACAGCAAGGACAACAGGAAGTGCCCTGGCTCCGTCGGCCAGGCTTCGAAGAATTCCAGGAAGTTATTGTACTCTGTGGAATGAGCAGTGGAATGCAGCATGTCTGCGGAGCAGCGAAGTCCCTGGCCGTGTTGTGAGTCACCAGGCGACGGCTTTTGAAGATAACGGCTCGTTTTTTCATGCATATGTGGCATAACGCTGGCAGAGGCATGGGCCTGTCTGGGTCCTTGCTCGCCGTGACTGCATTTCTCCTTCACACAACACAGGACAGGCTGAGACATATTTGAAATAAAGCCAAATATATATATATATATATATATATAGTGTATGTATATATATATATATATATATATAGTGTATGTATATATATATATATATATATATATATATATATATTTTTTTTTTTTTTTTTTTTTTTTTTTTTATTGATGTAGCCATCTTTGAAATAACTTTGGTCAGAGAATACGGGCTTGACTCTCTTTGCACGTTCATATAGACAGTATCCGAGACGCTGCTGTAAGTTGCTGTTTGAAGAGACATTTCAAGATTCCTGTAAGCAAATGTGGTTGTCAATCCCCAAAACTGACAGTGTGAACGTGGTCTATTAACGCCGCAGTTCACTCAGACTTGCTGAAAAAAAAGTTGAATATCTCCGGACAGGAACTCTCAGTCAGAATTACAGTTGACAGTGAACACGATAACTTCTTGTTATGTCGAACACAACAAACATATTCACCTCAGAGAAGAAAGTACATGAATTGCTTTTTGTGTCGTGTCTTTCTTAGTCTTGATTTCTCACAACTTGTATGTTTTGTCTAGGTGTGTGAACTGGTGCTAATAGTGTTTTATGAATGCGTACTTAGCCGTGCAAAGCAAATCAATAGCCAAGGTCAGGATTTTAGTTAAATAATACATTAAATTTCATATCGTATACCCCCAGAACACTTGGAATATAACACGTGGTCGCATTGGATCATTCTTTGACACTTTTGCATTTTTTTTTTTAAGTTTGATGTTGGTCACAATTCATACAATATATGGACGAGTGTGAGCGGGACATTTTTTTTTTTTTTTTTTTTTTTTACAAATTCTCCTTTTGTGGTCCATAAAAGAAATATGGCATTAGAAAAATACCAGGGTGAGTAATTTATGATTTAATTTTCATTTTAGGGTGAACTATCCCTTTAAGTATGAGCAGTGATAATGCCTTAGAAGCAGGCACTATACACCAATGCACTTCTCTAGTCTGTTTTTTAAAATATATTTATTTGTGCTTATTTTGTATTAAGACATCTTACACATCTTGAAACCTATAACAATACATTTAAAAGAAATGCCCTGAAATTGCTTGTCTTTATTCTAGGAATCATCTGTTATGAAACTCAAATGCTTCTTAATTTATTCTTTTTTTAAAAAAAAAAAAAGGAAGTGAAAAACATGAGTGTGAAAAACAGCATGAACTTGAATAAATATGCAATTTTTCCCTAAAACATCAGCATTAATAGGAACGGAAGTCTTTCCGCTGACCTGCACCACTTTTTTACTATTATGCACACTTAGGCTAATTTGCGAATAAAAAACCCTCAACCTAAGTAGTAACTTTGATGTGCAACTCAATCCGAGCCATGTCTAGAGACTAGAATATCATAGAAATCTGCATTGCAATGTAATAAAAAAACACTCAGAACACTTTAGCAATCACCCACAGCACCTTAACCTGATGAGTTTTGTATATGCACAAACACCAATAAAAAATATAGTTAGGGTTTTCTCTTTTCCTCCAGATTAATCAGATTTTATTCCATTCCTCAGTTTTCCCGTCATTTGATCCTCCTCTAGTTCCACCGGCCAAACTGGCAACACCTCTAGCCAATCAGAGTGAGGAACTGCAGTGTTCCGGAAGGTTCCGCCTGACAGTCGATCTCCCTAACGCGTGGACAGAGGTGCGCAGGCTGGAGGGCAGGGGTGAAAGGTTAAAGGTCAGCCCTGGTGGTTAAGCTTTAGTAAAAAACACAGCTTTGACAGTCTAAGCGACACACTTTCGTCTCGCTGACATGGAAAGCCTCAAAGCTCATCAAAACAAACCTTCCCTCTACTAGCTTTTACTGGATTAACATAAGAGATCTGGAAAAGCCTAATAGTAAATGAATTTAAATGAAGTTTTCTGTGATGAGTAGGTTTAGTGTAGGGGGGTAGAAAATACAGTTTGTAGACTATAAATATAATTATGTCTATGGAAAGTCCTCATAAAACATGAAAACCCGGTGTGTGTGTGTGTGTTTACAGTGTTGACAGAGTGTTTTGGTACGTGATCCTCTGGTGTCTTTGGTGTAGAGAATGCCATGTTGGCTCACACTCCCGGTGTGTGTTTCAGCAGTCAGGTTAATGACTTTGACCTCTGTGATGAATCCCTCCTGTTTAGTGAAACTCAGGAGATAAAGATCAGGATCTGTGTACCTGTTTCCAAAATGACACGCACTTTGATGCCAAACCGGGGGACAGCAAAAACAAGTGACAAATAGTGTTGAACATGGTGAAAGTGATGTAATCTTACTGACGGTCAACAGCACCTTTGATAGACTATTTCAAAATGTGTATCTGGCAAGCAAAATAAGGTAAGATTTTACAGTAAAGGCCTCATTTGTTAACATTAGTTAATGAATTAGCTATAGCAATATTTTTTATATAGCTTTCATTATTCATTGTTGGTTAGTTCATAAAAATACAATTGTTCATTGTTTGTTTGTTCATGTTAGTTAACAGTGCATTTTATAATGTCACCAAGAAATCAAAATCGACAAATTGCAATATTTATTATAAATTATACTATGGGGCTGTTGAATCCTCGGATCTGATTGGCTGATGAACATTGTAAGGTGTGTGCTATTATTTTGCACGACTAAACTAGTTCTAGGGCAGGTCTTAACCGTGTTACATGTCCATATCACTTCGCCAAATTATTTCAGTTATTTCAACAGGTCCTATAGCCTACAACAGCAAAAGAAACAAAACCCACAACGACACCGACCAAGCAAATAAATATAGTAAACAATAGGATGAAAACGTATTTTACGTTTTATTATGTCCTGAAAGCACATACTCTCTCTCAAACGCACACACACACAGTACGAACACACCCTCACACAGAAGCGTGTTGTCAGCGCTACTCTGATGATTTTATCAGTAATATAGTTTAGCAACATAAAAGCTACATGACATTTCTCACTAGCTAGGTAACAACTGTGCGGTTCTTGAGGTAAATAAACTTACAGTTTCGCTATTAGTAGAGACACTCCTGCCGAACACTGTTGAGAGACGCACAGACTCGGGTAGGCTAATTCATATATGCTTATTCTCTCTCTCTCTTTCTCTCTTAACTGCATTAATAACTGTATTAGTCTGCTTTCAGTGGCTCAAGCCTTTGTTACTAGCTCTAAAATGACATTTTGGAATTAGCAACGTAGGCTTGGGAAGAAATTAGTCCCACACACAAGTGTTTTAAGGACAAAAACATGACAAATGTCTTGAAATGCAAGTCCTGAACACTGTCTTGAGGTGTGGGAACCGCAGTATAAGCGGAATAATTGACTCCGGAACATTAAATTATTAGAAAATAATGCAACACCCAAGGTGTAACACCCCCTCGGGTGTTATGCTTCGCATCATGGCCGCATTACCACCTTGGGTGTGCATTATTTTCTAATAATTCAACAGCCCATCGTCAATCCATCATAGCAAATCACAACCATTCAATCAGTTCCCCATGGACAAAATGAACCTACATTTTTTCTTGTTTGAGAAGCACTTTCATTCAGATATATATGGAAGCCTGTTTCCGCCACAGTTAAGTAAAAAAAAAAATGATTCTTTAAGTCATAATATTGAAAAACTTTCTCATTATAATGACTTACTATGCCATGACAATGAGAAACTTTCTAGTAATTATGACTTAGTTTCTCATAATAATGAGAAACTCTCGTAATTATGAGAAACTTCTACGCATGCGCACTTGCGCAAAGCAGAAAGGCGTGGCACGCCCGCAACATCGGCTGGTCAAAGCTTGTGCGAGACAGGAAACATTCTGCAAAAAGGTTGTTTTCGTTAAAGTTAGTGTAATCTACAAAGTGCAGTCTACAGTATCATTAAATAACATAAATTATAAAGTATCAGTATATTTTCAATACTTGTTCATGCGCACGAGAAGGTGGAACGCAAAGTGGTTACCGTGGTAAGTAACGAACGACGCCTGCTCCGGTGAAAACTGTTGCATGAACGCGACGGCTTACAAAACTATCAAATTAACGAAGGAACGTGACATTTATTCGTTAAGTTTAAGTGCAACGTCTTCATAAAATGTGTTGGTTGATGTGTTAATATTAACACGTAATTCGCGGATAAGTCTAGGCTATTTGATGTGCACGTTTGCCTAGACATACAGAAAAGATGTCTTTTAAGATGTTTATGACTCATTAGAATGTATACAGAACTGCTTGAAATATGTTTAGCAGATGTTTGTAGACAGCTTTCCAGATGAAGCGTTCTTTAACAAACTTGGATATGTAGGTGTGTGCCGTCTTATCATGGATCACCATTCTGTGTTTCTGCTTGTTCATACACAAAAATACAAATGAATAAAAGACTATATCCTGATCATTTATCAATAATGTTATTTAATGATATTATAGATCACACTTTTGCAGAACGTGCCATTGTTGCTGAGTTCTCGCATTTGACCAGCGGATGTCGCTAGCGTGTCACTGTTCCGCTGCTTTGCGCATGCGTAGAAGTTTCTCATTATTACGAGAAACTTTCTCATTATTATGTGAAACTAAGTAATTATTACGAGAAAATTAGTCATTATTATTATGAGCAAATTTCTGAGAAAGGTTCTCATTATTATGACTCACAGAATTATATATAATTTTACGCAACTGTGGCGGAAACGGGCTTCCATAGGATATAGGCTATGTCACAATAGGGAAAAAAAGACTATCGCAACTTCCATTTCATGCTGACAACAAATACAGATTTTCATTTTAAAAAATGTATTGTTGAAATTTACATTATTTAGCATCAATAAATTATCAATAGATGATACTGTTCATTTTAAATTCACATTAACTAATGTAGTTAACAAATGTTAATTTATTGTATATATTAATTTATTGTAAAGTGTTACCCAAAATCATTTGTAGTGGCATATGAAAAAAAAAAAAAAAAAAAAAAAAAAAGATTAGATTGAAAGAATAAACTCATTCTAATGTAAATACTTACAGTGTATTTTTGCCTATTTATATTTCTTCACTTATCAGATGCTTTTATCCAAAGTGTTTTAGAAGTATAAACCATTTATTCTACTTTATTTTTAGGTCATCCTTTCAAAATGAGCACAATACACTATCTATTGTCTTTCAAAGCTTATTTAATACCTTGGCATGGGGACGAATTTCTCTAGGTTTACGGCTCACATTTTGCATGTGTTTGGCGCCCTCAAGTGTTTATTCATGGAACGACATTACCAGGTTAAGGTGTTTCCAAGTGTAGCCAACTTTTGAAAGGATGTCCATAAAGAATGATGCATTTAGCCTTTTACCAGCAGAAGCTAACTGACCACATGCTGACCAGCCACTTTTGCTGTCCTGTATTTAAAATGTAATTTATTCCTGTGATCAAAGCTGAATTTTCAGCATCATTACTCCAGTCTTCAGTGTCACATGATCCTTCAGAAATCATTCTAATATGCTGATTTGCTGCTCAGTTATTATCGATTATTGGTGCTCAGTTATTAATAATGATTCTTATTATTATCAATGTTGAAAATAGTTTTTGCTGCTTAATATTTTTGTTGAAACCGCAATAAATTTTATTTTTTTCAGGATTCTTTGATGAACAAGGTGTAATAAACAGCATTTAATTGAAATAGAAATATTTTATAATCTTTAGCATTATAAATGTCTTTACTGTCACTTTTGATCAATTTCATGTATCCTTGCTGAATTAATTTCTTTAAAAAAAAAAAAAAAATCTTTTGAATGGTAGTGTTTCATAATTTCCACAAAAATAAAAAGCAACACTGATAATAATGAGAAATGTTTCTCGACACTGAAGACTGGAGTAATGATGCTAAAAAATTCAGCTTTGCATCACAGGAATAAAATACATTTTAAAATATATTCCAATAGAAAACATGTTATTTTAAATTGTAATAATATTTAACAATGTTATGTTTTTATAATTTTGATCAAATAAATGCAGCCTTGGTGAACAAAGAGACTTCTTTCAAACAGTTTTAAGTTGTATATTGAAAAATAAAATTGTATTTGTATAAAAAAAATAGCAAAATCTATTATTTATAAATAATATATTTGTGGACATTTGACTATTTGAACCTCTTTTTGTGACTTTATCATCTCGAGCAGCACCATGGACAGCTCCACACACCAGAATGTCCAAAATGACCCAAATGAAACAAGCAGGAACTCTGGACAAATACAACTCATGCACCATACAGGAGATCACGTATTAAAAAAACAACACTGATCAGCAAAACATATTTTGAGAACTAAACTTGTCACACGTTTACAACCAAACTAGATGACCGCGATTACAACTTTCACATCTACTGCAAAAACCAACTTGCTTATCAGATGTTTCATCAGATTATAGCTCTATAGAGATGCTTGTGTTTGTCTGAAACTAATAACAGAGGTTAGCAGCGCTTCTTCAGATCTCAGTGCTGCAGAAGATTTCTACGTTAGTAAAATGACAACGATGCATGAAAATTCAGATTTCGTTCCTTCTTCAAATGACAAATGCTGTCCTTGCGAAGGTAAGAATGGATGTGGGATTTCTGCTTCTTTATTAATTCTTAATTATTTTCTTTTAGTGTTTCATTATAGGTTGTCAGCGTATATCAGAGGAAATCACCCTAAGAAGAATTTTAAGAGAATTTAGGCACAATTCATGTAAATAAAACACATTTAAAATGCTTTATAAGTCAGGTAGTATCCTATAAATCATATAAATGTGTTTTATAAGTTTCTGTATATAAAAAAATTAGTTTTTTTTATAAAAGCTGTATTTTTAATTTTAAACAATAATTAGTGATGAACTTTATGGAAGAATTGCTTTAAAATGTAGTGCCATTAAATTAACTCATACACTAAAAGAGTTGAGACAACTTCTGCTGCTGATGTTTCTGAAGAGTGTATGCTGCTTCAGGCTTCAAAAGATGGCACTATTTTATAATATATACTGTGTGTGTGTGTGTGTTTGTATGTGTGTGTGTATATATATATATATACAGGTGCATCTCAATAAATTAGAATATAATTTTTTTTCTGTAATTTAAAAAAGTAAAACTTAAATATATTCTAGATTTATTAGACATAAAGTAAAATATTTCCAAACTTTTTTGTTTTCATTTTTATGATTACAGCTTGCTGCTCATCAAAATAAATAAAAAGATCAGTATCTTAAATTATTATAATATTTCATTTCAAGTTCTAAATTACCATTCTCAGGGTATAAATACTGGGTTTAGGTCAGTAATCCCAACAGCAGTCATGGGAAGTCTGCTGACTTGACAGTTGTCCAGAAGACGATCATCAAAACCCTCTACAATGAGGGTAAGCCACAGAGGGTCATTGCTGAAAGAGCTGGCTGTTCGCAGAGTGTTGTGCCGAAGCATATTCATGGAAAGTTGACCGGAAGGAAAAAATGTGGTAGGAAAAGGTATACAAGTGAAAGGAATGACCGCAGGCTTTAGAAGATTGTCAGGCAAAGCCGATTTAAGAACTTAGGAGAGCTTCAAAAGGAGTGGACTGAAGCTGGAGTCAGTGCATCAAGAGCCACCACACACAGACGTCTTCAGGAAATGGGCTACAACTGTCACATTCCACGAATTAAGCCACTTCTGAAACAGAGACAACATCAGAAGCGTCTTACCTGGGCTAAGGAGAAGAAGAACTGGACTGTTGCTCAGTGGTCCAAAGTACTCTTTTCAGATGAAAGTAAATTTTTCATTTCATTCGGAAATCAAGGTCCCAGAGTCTGAAGGAAGAGTGGAGAGGCACAGAAACCATGTTGCTTGAAGTCCAGTGTGAAGTTTCCACAGTGATGGTTTGGGCTGCCATGTCATCTGCTGGTGTTGGTCCACTGTGTTTTCTGAAGTCCACAGTCAACGCAGCCATCTACCAGGAGATTTTAGAGCACTTCATGCTTCCTTCTGCTGACAAGCTTTATGGAGATGCTGATTTTATTTTCCAGCAGGATTTGGCACCTGCCCACACTGCCAAAGGTACCAAAAGCTGGTTCAATGACCATTGTGTTACGGTGCTTGATTGGCCATCAAACTTACCAGACCTGAACCCCATAGAGAATCTATGGGGTATTATCAAGAGGAAGATGAGAGACACCAGACCCAACAATGCAGATGACCTGAAGGCCGCTATCAAAGCAACCTGGACTTCCATTACACCTGAGCAGTGCCACAGGCTGATTGCCTCCATGCCACGCCGCATTGATGCAGTCATTCATGCAAAAGGAGGCCCATCCCAGTATTAAGTGCATAGAAATGAACATACTTTTCAGAAGCCTGACATTTCTTTTTGAAATATCCTTTTTTTTTTTTAATTGATCTTATGAAGTATTCTAATTTATTGAGATTGGTGGGTTTTTGTTAAATGTGAGCCAAAAGAACCTAAGACTTTAGTCTGTGAAATAAATTCAGTGCACACAGACTAAAGTCTTAGGTGGTCAGAGAGCAGGTTCGTAAGAGGCGTCAGGTGCTGGAACGTGTTGTAGATATTGTGAAGGCAAGAGAGGACTTAGCTACAGAGGGTCCCAGTCTGAGGCACATGTCCTGAATCTTGTGATGGGAGACACCACAAGAGTAGTTATAGAAAGTGCATCACTATTCTCACTACTAAATGACCTAGCAGTTTTCATTCAAGAGTCCTGTCAAAGAATGAATGTCTGGGAGAAAAAGAGTCAGGACCCTCGCCACAGACGGCTCTCTCCCATTGGAGAAATACGCTGGTGGGCCAAGGATGCTGCTCTGAAGGTCTTCGGATTTTTTGGCAACCCACAAAATGCATTGTTTTTGGATGTGGATGTTCTCACCTTGACAACTATTGAAGAGATGGCAAGTCAAAAGCCAAATGTACGTGTCAAAGCCAGAGGGTTAAAAGAGGCCCTGGTCAAGTATGAAACCATCCTCACTGCCCAAACATTTTTGTATGTATTTGAGAAAACGTCTCCTCTCTCCAAGTACCTACAAACCAGCGGATTGGACATTCTGACAGCACATCGGATGGTTGTGGAAATACAAGAAGCTCTATAAAAAGAATGCTAGAGACTTTGACTCCGTGAAAAGGGCAGCAGACAACTTTGTGCAGTGGGCTACTGCCAAGCTACAAGAACAGGATGAAGACATCGAACTGGAAGTGCAAACTGAGCTGCCACAGAAAAGGATAAGGAAAAGGAAGACAATGCCAGGGGAGTTGGCTCAGGATTAGGTGGAAAGGGACGTGGAAATGGCATACAAGACCAAAGTACACTGAAAGCATCCATGAACGCTTTCTGGCACATGGCACATTGTTTGCAGACCTTGCTTATCTGGACCCTAGAAGATTCTCAGAGATAATGGATTGCCCAAGACGTTGCTCACAGAACTAAGCACATGCTTACTAAAGTTTGACAACTGTTGTCACTTTACAGAATGAGCTGACTAGTCTCGCTGGTCAGTGGGAGAGACTGAAAAAATCTACAGTGGAGGAGTACACAACTAGGGTTGTGAAAGAGATACCTATGTATGGAACTGATGAAGAACAAGTAGAGATTGTGAATAAAAGTTGTTCAACATGTAAGAACTGTCCTGTGTGTTGTTATCAACTTTTACGGCGATACAACTTGTTAACAGATGCTTACCATGTTATAGGCCTTGGGTACAAGTTCCTTCTCACCCTCTCTGTCACCCAGGTAGCTTGTGAGAGAAGCTTCTCAACACACAAATTTGTATAAAAAAATCTACTCAGGAGCACCATATCAAATGATCACTTGGAGGCATTTATGTTGATGGCAACTGAAAAGGAAATAGCCATGGCCCTAGATACAGATGTTGTCACTGACAGGGTGGCAGAGAAGAGTGAATTGCTGCGACGCCTGCTGACAACACAATAAAGCACAGTAACAGCAGAGACCAGCAAGAAGAAGCATGGACACAATGACAGTAAGGTACGAGTGAAGAACAAGTATAATCACAGACAGCCATACAGACATTAAAATTGCAGAGTTAGAGAGTTAAAATGGATGAGAAGATGGAGAATCAGACAGAAAATATGTACAGTGTCAACAGAGAAAAACAAGGAGAATCCAACAGACAGTGACTGACAACAAAGAACAACATACTGTAGACAATGATAGTAACAGCAAACAGCATAAACAGCACACAAACTCTACAACATTCTCAGATTTTTACTTTTGTTTTTAATGTATCTGTAAATATGTTATAAACGTGTGCTCTTTAAAAAGTAGTAAGCATTGTTTGCCAGTCATATACATTAAATGTTTAAATATCTGTTACAAACAGTGCTGCTTATATTATTTCATCATCTGTACACAAATGTCAGTAGTGAACCCAGGTGAAAAAAGTACACTTCCATAATGTACTTAAAGTGCTCTATTTTCACACACTAATTTTGTACTTAATATACAAAGAATTCTTCTTTAGTACTTCTTAAAAGGATAGTTCACCCAAAAATGAAAATTCAGTTATCATTTACTCACCCTCAGGTTGTTCCAAACCTGTATAAATTTCTTTGTACTGCTGAACACGAATGAAGATATTTTAAAGAAAGTTTGCAACCAGGCTGCTTTGGGCCACTATTGACTACCATAGTAGAAAAAAATACCATGGAAGTCAATGGTGGCCCAAAACGGCCGGGTTACAAACTTTCTTCAAAATATCTTCATTTGCATTCAGTAGTGACAAGTGACAACCAATTTAATATTAAACCTTACTATTTGCGGCTAATTCATTATAATGCAATAAAATCATGTCATCAAATGCAATATTTATAAAACTATTGCTTTACCTCATCCATGAAGATGATTTCTGATTCCCGTCTGACTGAAGTGGAGTTGAAGACGACAGTTCCCATCATTCAGCGCTCCTTCACAGCGTCATTAAGCTAGGCTGTTAAAGTGCAGGGGAACATAATTCAAAACTCAAGCCACAAATAGTTAAATTAGATAACCCAGAGTGATCAGTAAATAAATTAAAATTAAAGAAATGATTAAAATAACAAAAGTATAGCCAGAATTGCCAGCTTTGTCTTTTTAACTGCAGAGACAATAAACGCTAAACTGGAGTGGCAGTCTTTTTAGCTAAACATTCACAGCATCCAAAAATCAAATTAGAACCGGCTGAAAAGTTTTGAAATCACTTGTACCATACCTGATTGAGAGAAAAAAAAAAAATCCAGTCTTTCACGCAATCTGCCTGTGTCCGTTTGAGTCTTTTCAAACAGCACGCTAGTCAGCTTGTTAACGTTGGCCGGCAGAAGCGCGCCACAGTGTCGTTGTTGAGTGGTAGGCATGGACGGATTGGCCATCGGGCAATTCTGGCAAATGCCAGAGGGGCCGGACCATTTTTTTTGTTTTGGTCAGTTTTATTTTTAATATATAAATAAATAGTTTTTACAGTCCGACAGTGCATAGGACGGGTTTAGTGTTAGCACGATTTCACTATGATTATAATATTATTAATAATAAATGTTAAGCATTTGTCCCAGTCGACAATGGCCGGCCCGGTCCCGGTCCTGGTTTCACAGACGGCTTAAGATAGTCCTAGACTAAAATGCATATTTGAGCTGTTTTATCTGAAAGCAACTTATACTGACCTATATTAAAATTTGTCAGTGCCGTTGTTTTGTCTCAGGATGTACACCAGTAATGTTTTTTTCTAGTGTATGTTTATAAAAGATACTTAAATATCCTAATTGAGCTAAGGCCTAATCCTGGCTTAGGCTAAGCCCCGTCTGTGAAACTGGGCCTAAATATACATAATTTAACAGTATTATAAATATCGTTAGAATATTTTGTGTTTAGCGATTTATAAAAAGTGAATCATATTGTGTTTAGCATAACATTCTTGAATTTGAAGACAACTGAATTGATTGCTCAAATTTCATCATGCTTCTTTTTCTTCTTTTTTTCAGATTTCAGAGAACTCAAAGGAAAAGAGGCAGTAGTCTGATGGAAGACAGATTTTGAAAACTTCTGCCATTGGACTACTTGTATTTATGATGACACAAGACTTCTGAAAGTAATGTTGTTTTTAAAGGTTGTAATGCTTTTGTCCCACTCTTAAAGAATTTAATTTCTTTGTGTCTTTTGTCTTTTTTTGTGTTAAACTGTCAAATAAAATAAATGGACTCAATTGCTGGAAAGAGGTCATTTATGTTTTAAAAGGTTTTTCCAAAATTTTGAAATGTCACAAATTTGTTGACATACCATTTAAGTGCTGAATTATTAATGTTATTTTATGTTGGCATTTCAGTTTTATTTTCAATAAAAGGGATTTAGAATCAACATTAACACTGATCAAACAATATTACTAATGATTATTTTTGTTCATTTCAATATTGATTTAATCTAAGGCCCGGTTTCACAGACAGGGCTTAGACTAAGCCAGGATTAAGCCTTAGTTCAATTAGGGCATTTTAATAGCTTTTATAAACGTACCCTAGAAAGAAAAGAAAAAAAAAAAAAAACATTACCGGTGTGCATCTTGAGACAAAACAATGGCACTAACATATTTTAAGATATGTCAGTGTAAGTTGTTTTCAGTTAAAACAGCTCAAACATGCATTTTAGTCTAGAACTAGCTTAAACCTTGTCTGTGAAACCAGGGCATAGTGTAATGTTGATTCAACAATATTACCATCGATTATTTTTGTTAATTTCAATATTGCTTCAACATCGGTGATGCAGAATCAATCATAGTGTAATGTTGATTCAATAACATTACTATTGATTTTTTTTGTTCACCAAAATGTTTCAACATTAAATAAGGGGGCAAATGTGATATTGAACCAGCATCACTTTATAATGTTGATTCAATGAAATTATCATTGATTTGTGGTTGAAATCTCAACATTGCTTCAATATTAACTGAGGGTGCAAGAGTGATACTGAAGCAACATCACTTTGTAACATTAATTCAATGCAATTAGCATTGACGCATCAACACTGACTCAAGATTGTTTCAGTGATTATATGCTATCTGGGACACCTTGAAGTAAATGCGGTTGTCGATCCCAAAAACTGACGGTGTGAACGTAGTCTGTATTAAGGAGTAAAATACAAGACTGTCATCCATATTGTGCTGTTATGTGAACTTGTGGCCTAAGTGAACTGAACATGTCCCCTCCCCGTCACCGTATAATTAGTATCAAACAACACACATTGTATTTTACAATGCCAAAGTGATGACATTCTGTCTTATGGCAGCTTTAGATGCTGGAGTAACTTTGCATTTAGTCTTCCAGAACACTGCAAGAGTTGTTTTGAATTTAAGTGATATATTCATAACAGTGATCGTATTACAATAAGATCTCATGTGCAGTCCAAAAGCTTTGTTCATTTCCATAAAGCTAACAGAACATAACTGACATCCAGACATTTATATTTCCATAAGATAATATGAGGGAGTGAATTTGGCCTGGCCATGTGCATTAAAGAACAATTTAAATGTTCATGTAAACTGAACACTTTTTCCCCCCTTGAACATATATTGACCAGCCTCTGGACACAGATACTAAAGACATGAGCCAGACACATGGTGGTCCTTAATCAAATTATTTCCAGCTTCATTTTGGACTAAATGATCCTTAAAGTCATGAACAGTTGAGCTTGTCTAAATGTGAAGGTGGTATGACAAAATAACAGTAAGAGATTTCTGTTATTATCTCTGTCCCTGTTATTTCTCTGACCACGTAACACAAAACAAATGCTTTTAAATCATGCTAAATAATACTAGCCTTAGTAGTGTTATTTGACTGTTGAAAATGTCACATCAACTACCTTCTGATCAATGCTTTTGACATAACACCTCAATATTACATAGAACAAACAGACAAAGATAGAACATAAAAGCAAAGTGCATAAGTACAGCATCCCAAAACACCTCTCAGGTTATTCGCCGCTGAATGTCAAATATGTCAGAGAACATTCTCATGTTTCTCTAACATGCCGACTGGATAGCATATTGTTCAGACTTTATTTACCTCACAAATAAATAGCTACTGTACAACTTAATCTTTGGTGCTTGGTGCATTTCATCACTTCAGCACTCTCACTTATACGTGAAACTCAAACTTTTTGTTGGTTTTTTTACCTTTTTTTCATTAAAATGCTAAAAATTGGGGTTTGAGGGGGGGATGGGGGTGGCTGTACATATATTTAAGGGATATATTTATTATGTCGTTTTACAATAAGGTATTATACAGTCCATAAACGTTTATGTCCATAAAGCTAACAGAACATAATGGAACTCCAGTCATATAAGTTAGAGTTCCATAAGATAAGAGTGAATTTTCATTGGCCTGGCCTTGTGTGTACACATCAAATGACTATATCTAAATGAATGAATGTTTATGTAAATGTATCAGTTCCTGTGGTCAATTAAAATGCAAAAACTTTATCTTGAATGTCAAGGATCCTTCTGTGGCTAGTATTTTCCACACGCACAGGACACACAGTCACAACTTAAATAAAAAAATAAAAATAAAAAAAAAGGATAGATAAATGATAAAGGATAGACAGTATGAACAGAGGGTTTCTTCCTGGAAGTTGCACATATGTTTTGACAACACTTCAGCTTTATTTTTGATGATTTGATTTGCTTTAATGCCGGCAGTTGGAATCGCATGGAAAATGAGACTAAAGACATCATGAATGAATATTGCTATGACAATAATAATAAAGTTATAGCCCATGTGTTGATCGGAGCTATACCTGGAAACAATAAACTGAATAAGAAAGTGAATATTCCCTCTTACAAACTCGATTCCAAAAAAGTTGGGACACTGTACAAATTGTGAATAAAAAAGGAATGCAATGATGTGGAAGTTTCAAATTTCAATATTTTATTCAGAATACAACAGATGACACATCAAATGTTTAAACTGAGAAAATGTATCATTTTAAGGGAAAAATAAGCTGATTTTAAATTTCATGGCATCAACACATCTCAAAAAAGTTGGGACAAGGCCATGTTTACCACTGTGTGGCATCCCCTCTTCTTTTTATAACAGTCTGCAAACGTCTGGGGACTGAGGAGACAAGTTGCTCAAGTTTAGGAATAGGAATGTCGTCCCATTCTTGTCTAATACAGGCTTCTAGTTGCTCAACTGTCTTAGGTCTTCTTTGTCACATCTTCCTCTTTATGATGCGCCAAATGTTCTCTATTGGTGAAAGAACTGGACTGCTGGCTGGCCATTTCAGTACCCGGATCCTTCTTCTGTGCAGCCATGATGTTGTAATTGATGCAGTATGTGGTCTGGCATTGTCATGTTGGAAAATGCAAGGTCTTCCCTGAAAGAGACGACGTCTGGATGGGAGCATATGTTGTTCTAGAAATTGGATATACCTTTCAGCATTGATGGTGCCTTTCCAGATGTGGAAGCTGCCCATGCCACACGCACTCATGCAACCTCATACCATCAGAGATGCTGGCTTCTGAACTGAGCGCTGATAACAACTTGGGTTGTCCTTGTCCTCTTTAGTCCGGATGACATGGCGTCCCAGTTTTCCAAAAAGAACTTCAAATTTTGATTCGTCTGACCACAGAACAGTTTTCCACTTTGCCACAGTCCATTTTAAATGAGCCTTGGCCCAGAGAAAACGCCTGCGCTTCTGGATCATGTTTAGATATGGCTTCTTTTTTGACCTATAGAGTTTTAGCCTGCAACAGCGAATGGCACGGTGGATTGTGTTCACCAACAATGTTTTCTGGAAGTAGTCCTGAGCCCATGTTGTGATTTCCATTACAGTAGCATTCCTGTATGTGATGCTGTGCCGTCTAAGAGCCCAAAGATCACGGGCATCCAGTATGGTTTTCCAGCCTTGACCCTTACGCACAGAGACTGTTCCAGATTCTCTGAATCTTTGGATGATATTATGCACTGTAGATGATGATAAATTCAAACTCTTTAAATTTTTTCTCTGAGAAACTCCTTTCTGATATTGCTCCACTATTTTTCGCCGCAGCATTGGGGGAATTGGTGATCCTCTGCCCATCTTGACTTCTGAGAGACACCGTCACTCTGAGAGGCTCTTTTCATACCCAATCATGTTGCCAATTGACCTAATAAGTTGCAAATTGGTCCTCCAGCTGTTCCTTATATGTACATTTAACTTTTCCGGCCTCTTATTGCTACCTGTCCCAACTTTTTTGGAATGTGTAGCTTTCATGAAATCCAAAATGAGCCAATATTTGGCATGACATTTCAAAATGTCTCACTTTCAACATTTGATATGTTATCTATATTCTATTGTGAATAAAATATAAGTTTATGATATTTGTAAATTATTGCATTCCTTTTTTATTCACAATTTGTACAGTGTCCCAACTTTTTTGGAATCGGGTTTGTACATGTGGATGGCATTCTGCTGTTACAATAGTACAGGAAGATCATGGGTCTCTCAGGCTTATTGGGCCCTAAACAAAGAAAAAAAGAGAAAAAAGAAAAAAGAGAATTTCTGAGTCAAAAATGGGTGAAAAATTTTGAAAGAAACTCTAAAAGCAGCATAAGAAATCAAATTCAATGAAAAATCAGTTATGTTTGTAGGATTAGAAGCCTATCAGTTGTCAAAACACCTTTGTTTAAACACAAACACATTCTTTGTTTAGCTCCGCCAAAATCCCAAATTGGAATCTTACAATCATCCTGCTTTTGACTCACTGCTGTCATTTTTCTCAAAAGCCATTTTTGATGGTCCAATTATGGAGCTTTAAACAAAACTGAAGAATTTGGGGGTGATTTTTAATGCAAATCTAACATTTGAGCCACATGTTAAAGCTGTAGTCCGTAACTTTTTTTTGTTATAAAATTATCCTAAATCAATTTTTGAGCAAGTGCATAACCAGTCAGTGTTATCTCCTTACCTTAGCCTGATTCACAACAGTAACCTTGTAACAATGTTTTATAATTCGGGTGGTACTGGTGGGTTTCCGTGGGAAATTCGAGCATGCAGCCGTTCATCTTTGCGTCATTACATCCTGTCTGTTTACATGCAGAAGGAGTCCCAGCTAGTAGGCATGTATATGGCATGTGAAGATGTTACAGGTGGCGGATCATTTATAGCCTTTTCTCACAGCAGCTGCAATAATTAAACTTATTATTTTGATGACGGATTGTAATCCAGAACTGGAGATTCACCCGTAGTCAAAAGCAGAAACTGAAATCTACAGGTATCGCTAATACACACTAAATACTATGTTGTTAACATTAACAATTTGAGAACAAAGTATAACAATAATTATAATTAGCTATATAAGCTAAGCGATTGTTAGATTCAATCATCATTGGCAGCGCGATTTATTGCTTTTTTCCTCAGTTAGTCAGAACAAAAGTGTCAGATGACATTTTCCGGTGAAAATTCTTACTTTGTCATACTTCCAAGATGTAATTCCGAATCTGTGATTCCGAAGTACAGTATCCACACTGATGTTGTGACTGACAGCAAACATTAGATTCATCTGCACTGAGGAGCCGTGCCAAGGCACAACCCACATAAAGATAATAATATAACTGCAATTGAGGTTGCAAATTCGGCAGCTAGAATCCTTACTAGAACTAGGATAAGAGATCATATTACTTCTGTTTTGGAGTCTTTGCATGCCATGGATCAGGCATGCAGATTCTCTGGCCTGTCCCAGACCAAAGATGTGATGCTGGGGCAGAACATTTTTTGTTGTTGTTTGGTGTATTGTACTGTACAGTACATTAAGGAATAAAAAAATGTGCAAATGTATACACGTGTTCATCATGTGAAAAGTTTCTTGAGGGGGAAAACTACAAGCAACACAACTTATTACTGGTTTTTGGTTTTGGTTTTTGTAGTATTGTTTTGAATTTATCTCACCAGTGTGTAAGACTATGTTGTAGTTTGTGTGTTTCTGAGGGCTTGTGTGTGAAGTTTAGTTTTTCAGCAAGAGTGAATGGTTTTGAGTGTAGAGCTTCATTTTGACCTGAAAATAGGATGTTTGGGGAATTGGGTGAGACCTTATGGATTTGTGTTTACTGTTTTGAGAATATGAGGCATAGTTTCAAGTTTATGTGTTTAAGCAGTTGAGAAAAACTGTAATCAAATATGTTTCAATTCAAAACAGCAACATTTCACAAAAATGTTTAGTAATTTGCATGACTGGATATTACTGTCCGTCGCTGAATATTTCAGTCAAAGTACACACAAGTCACAAGCAATATCAGTGTAGAAAACTAGAAGTTTATATTCATGGCAACTTCAGTGCTGGAATGATATTTGTTCTTCCAGAGCAAGACAGGCGTTTTATTATACTTAAATATGGAGCTAGAATTATGACAATACTCTTTGAATTTGAATTGTGTAAATCTGAATTATAGACAAGTGTAATTTAATAAAACTGAATATTATGTGGCATTTTACATAGTTCTGAATTAGATTTTTTTTAAAGTTGAATATTAAACATTTGAAACTGAACACAACTGAAATGTTTTCATGGCAGAATTTTATAGACATGTATTTTTAAACAGCAAATTTTTCGTTCTGCAAATATCCAGTTTTTAAAAATACAGCTTCAAGTTTTCAAGATGAAGAAGAAATTCAGAACATCAAATTCAATACTGTAAATTTAAAGCGCAGAAATTCAGAAAGTAGGTCAGAGGCCATCAGCAGGAAAGAGTAGAGGGTCTCAGAAAAGTCGAACGGAGCATTTCGGCCAATTACAGAGCTGCAGTTGTTTTTCTGAGGCGAAACATTTATGAGCTGTATTATATGTTAAGTTGGCTTTTTCAGCACTTGAAACATTTGTCTAAGTTTCTCTATTGTTTGTTTTAAAGTATATTTGGTGTGAAAGTGATTAGCAATGCTACTGTGTCTACACAGGACGCGAGCGATATGACAATAGAACCCACTGATTATAATCAATATAATGTCTACACTGGATGCAGGCGGCGTGGCACAACACCATGTCTATACCGGACGCGATGCGATGCGTCACAACAGCTTGTAGTGACCACTGCAAAGAGCGTGGACTGTGTCAGAAATAATGGGAATTCGTTTGCTGTTGGGGATTTGACGTGTCGCGTCGGGCCGCGCTGCATTCAGTGTAGACAATATCACTGATTATAATCAATGGGTTCTTGCCTTTCTATTGACTAGTACAGACACGCACTGTGTAAACATGAATAAATGGCTTACAATAATGTGTATTGAGCGGAAATGAATGATATAATGCGTGGGCGTATGAACCATTGTATGTTGGTAGGGCAAGACCCATCCACTTTATAAGACCAATGATGTTGGCCCCACTCACTTTTACCATCTCTAATTCAGCGCGTCTGTTCACTTTTCAAAACGCCGTCAGTCAAACCATTCTACTTGAGGAATGCTCTAATAAATATAGTCAACAAACATGCAAATAAGTATAAATAAATGATCAAACTGTGTGTTTGCGCGAGGCGCCGGCGCGATTACTTGAACCAGTCACTTGAGTACTTATAGCTCCGGAAAACTATATACCGTCATTAATGCTCATAGCCTACAAAAGCATAATATTAATATTCAAGTTTTAAAAAATCTAATTCAGAACTATGTAAAATGCCACATAATATTCAATCTTATTAAATTACACAAATTTTACACAATTCAAATTCAGATAGTATTGTCATAATTCTAGCTCCATACTTAAAGGGATAGTTCACCCAAAAATGAAAATTCTGTCATCATTTACTCACCCTCAGGTTGTTCCAAACCTGTATAAATTTCTTTGGTCTGTTGAACACAAAGGAAGATAGTTTGAGGAACATTTGAAACCAGGCTGCTTTGGGGCACCATTGACTTCCATAGTAGAAAAAAAAAAAATACTATGGAAGTCAGTAGTGCCCCAGAACTGTTCAGTTTCCCACATTCTTCAAAATATCTTCCTTTGTGTTCAACAGAACAAAGAAATTTATACAGGTTTGGAACAACCTGAGGGTGAATAAATAATGACAGAATTGTTATTTTTGGGTGAACTATCCCTTTAAGGATTTTTGTACTCTTAGACGTTGCTGCTGCCTTTGATACTATTGATCACACACTGCTTCTGTCCAGATTGGAATCCCATGTGGGGCTAAAAGGTTCTGTTCTTAACTGGTTTAAATCTTACTTATCTGAGAGATCCTTCTCTGTCAGAATTGGCGATTTTATCTCCTCTGCTGCTCCCCTTGAATCTGGACTCCCCGAGGGCTCCATTTTGGCACCATCGCTCTTTTCTCTTTATTTGCTTCCTTTAGGTTCGATTCTGAGAAAGTTTGGAGTATCTTTCCACTTTTATGCAGATGATACTCAAATCTACTTGCCAATGAAAAGAAACGACCCTTCTGCTTTATATACTCTATTTTCCTGTCTCGACAAGGTTAAACTCTGGCTAGCCAATAACTTTTTAACTCTAAATGACTCCAAAACTGAGATTATTGTTTTTGGTCCATCTGATAAATTTGAGTTTAATAATACCGCCCCGGGTAATCTGTCTGCTTTTATTCAAATTGTGTACAGAATCTTGGTGTTTTCTTAGATATTTTTTCTTAGATAGATTTCTTAGATGGAAGATTGGCTTCCAGTTCAATTCAGGATCAATTTTAAAATTCTTTTATTTGTGTATAAATGTTTAAATAACCTTGCTCCAAATTATCTGTCCGGTTTATTGTGCCCCTACAACCATCCCAGAAGTTTAAGGTCTGGTAATCTTAATTTACTTTCAGTCCCTTGTTCAAGGCTAAAACGCAGGAGAGATAGAGACCTTTTCGGTGGTGGGACCGAGATTGTGGAATAGCTTGCCTGTCCATCTTAGAGCAGCTCCTTCCTTATCAGTTTTTAAATCTCTTCTTAAAACTCATTTGTTTTATTTAGCCTTTATTACTTGTTAATCTTTGCTTTTGTTATGTTTCTACTATTAGTTTTATTATTATTATTATTATCGTTGGGTTTTTTTTAATCTCACTTATGTACAGCACTTTGGTCAGTCCTGTGGCTGTTTTAAAGGTGCTTAAAAAAAAAAAAAACTTAAACTTTAAACTTATTTCTATAAGCTAAAGTTAGTGAATTTTTATTGGCCTGGCCTACATTGATATCAGTGACTGAATTTAAATGAATGAAGGATAATTTGAATGAGATTAAACACTTTATCTTGAATGTCATGGTAAAGGCCTTCTGTGTGGAAGACAGTAATAACTTATGGGAGCCAAAGATGAAAAAATAAGAGGACAGATAACCTGTCTACAAAAGCAGAGGATTTCTTCTGAGGAAAGCTGCACATCCTCGGTGATCATTTTTGGTTTGTGATTCAGTTCAGCACAGCTGAAGATGCGTCTGTTTGTCGTCTCAGTGCTGCTGGTGTTTGGCTTTCCATTCATCATGACTGATGTTGTAGATTCATTTAGCACATGCAGTGAGTTTTTTTTTAAAGAACAGCCTCCAGTAATGCCTGGCATTCTGGAGCAATCAGTCTCAAAGGATCAGAATCAGTACAGAATAATCTGTCAAAAATATAAGAACAGTTACAGATATGCAACTCTCTACAACATAAAAAATAAGATTCCAGTATTCTCAGCTTACAAATATATTGGGCACACAGGGAAACGACCAAATGTTGCATGGATGATCGAGCCACAGGTGAGTTTGCAATTTTCTTATTTTTTCCCCCAGTTATGTTTGAGAAAAACTCATCATTGTGTCTTTCTCTTTGTCAATTATCTGTTCTGAAGCTTGAAGATATAAACGCTGGAATGAGTGTAGCATTTCCCAATCAGGCTAACAACGGAGACTATATGATCAACAAGGATGTGAATCGTGGACACTTATTTCCCTGCTGCCATGCAGCTGATGAAGAAAATGGCAAATCTACATTCACACTGACCAATATTGTGCCGCAGTACACAAGCTTTAACGGTGGTAGCTGGAGTCGCATGGAGCAAAAAGTCAGAAGTATCATGAATTCTCACTGCCGTGATGAAAGAAACCCTGGGAATATCTTGGCCTATGTGTTGACAGGAGCTGTGCCAAGCCAAGCGCCACCACTGAATAAGAGAGTCAACATTCCCTCACACATGTGGACAGTGTTCTGCTGCTATAACAGCGAGAGCAATAAATGGGTGTCTCAAGCTCACTGGGCTGAAAACAAAGATGAGAGCAAAGAGAAAGGCAAAACTATCAGCGTACAGACCCTGGAACAATTACAGAACTTTCTGAAAAGCAAATATAATAAAGAAAACACACTGTTTCCCGGTGGCTGTTCAGATGTTTTAAAAGCAGATGTAAATCAGCCTCTAGATGGGGATACTTGTGATGAGCCAGACGACAACGATCAATCATGGTGGACCTACATTAAAAATATACCAACAGCATTATGGGAAAGGTTTTATGGCTAGTTTTTTTTTTTTTTTTTTCTGTAGAGTTGGCATTAAATAAAAAGAGTATAACAGATTTCTATTAATAACTCTGACACTGTTATTTCTTTGACAACTACAAAGCCATACAAATAAATGCTTTCAAATCATGCAAAATTATACTTGTCCCTACAGCTTTATTTATGTGTTGAACATGTCACATCAACTGTCCAGTGTCTTTTTGTGGACTTTTAAAAAAGCATTTACATTTTTACAACCACTTCAGCTTTATTTTTGTTTGTTATTTAGTTTTGTGTAAACAGGTGAATATGCGGCTGTTTATCGTGAGCGTCCTCACAGCGTTCAGCTGTCCATTCGTCATGTCTGAAGTTCCAAAAAATGTTTCATAAATGTAGTGAGTTTACGCCTGGAACACACCAAGCCGACGGTCGGCTGTCGGGTAGTTTTTGTTTTCTCAGTGTGTTCCACACCGTCGACTGAAGTTGGTCCTCGTCTGCTTTTTTTTGGCCGATTCGACATGTTAGCTGCATCTCATTTCAAAGGCTGCGTCCTCTGGAGGTCACATTTGAAGGCTGCATACGTCATTAAGGACGTCTTATTTAAGAAAAGTCACCATAATAAAATTGAAGGTTATTCCTCGTGAGGTGCAAAATGCTGTATTTTCTTTCTTACTTTGTAATCCAATGGTTATTTTTCTTAAATGAGCCGGCCTCAATGATGTATGCAGCCTTCAAATGCAACCTCTGAACTATTTTCGAAATGAGACACAGCTATCAAATCGGTGTCGGAGCTCGTCTGTCAGTCGGGCCATCTGATCATTCTGATTGGCTGTTCAGCTACTGCCACCTGCTGGTATAGAAAGGCATTTCTACGCAGGCGCAGAACGGATGTGCTACTTGGCTGTTGGGTGTCGAGCGTCTGTTTGGTGTGTCAGGGCAACTTTGGACCCAGACGCTGCCGACGTGATCCAACCCCGCAGTCTGCTTTCGTCGCCACTAGTTCGTCGGCGTCGGCTTGGTGTGTTCCGGGCTTTAGAGGACAACCTCCGGTGATTCCAAGCATCCTGAATCCACGCTCTGAGGATGATCGTTAGGGGTCAGGTGGTACAACCAAATATTTGTATAATATATATTATATCATTGTACCAGCTGACATGGAAATTGAACCAACCTACCTATACTCGAAATTAGCAGTTTTTATCAGTACTGAAAGAGCTATACAAACCTCTTCACTCTGCCACAATGATTTATTGATTTCCTCTGGATGTTGCATTATCAGGCTTGATGTTATTACCTTGTCAATTCATATAAAACTTGTTAAAATTAGTTTATATGTATATTCAAACATAAAAAATATGCCAAAGTATTTTATTTTGAATTTCTTATAAATAAAACACCATTTGGATTTGGGGGGTGCTGAATACAAAATCCCCCCTGCTCTTTCCACTACACCCATCTCTTCTCCTCTCCTCCTTTTTTACATCCTCCTCTCTCCTCATATGATCTCCCTCTCTCTGTTCCACTCTCCCTTTCCTTTTCTTTTTGCTCTATGTATACTTTCCCTTTCATACTTTCCCTGTTACATTATGCAGTTGTGATAAATGTGTAAACAGATAGAAAAACTGAACTTCCTGTGTTTATTACAGTTTTTCACAATTGCTAAGACACTAAACTCCATTCTCTAAACCAAATTCTCAATAGCCTAAACCAATGTGTCGAACAAATCACTCTTTCTGCAAAACCTTAAACAAGTTTAGGCAGTTAGACACTGTTTGCAAATCTCATGAACTCTTTTTTGCAAAACTCTAAACACATTCTCACTCACTAAAACACATTTCGCACTGTGATGCACATATGTTGAAAAATGGTAAACACAAGCACAACTACAACACAGTTGTCATCGTTTACAAAATTGTTCACACTTATTTCTAATATTGTGATCAAACCAACTGTATGAAATATAGGCCAGTTCAGAGTGCACAGGTGGCACAGGTGCTGCATGATGATATAGGAACAATAGATGGAAACAAGGAGAGGAGGAAGAGTGTGTGTAAGAGGAGGATGAGGAGAAAGAACAAGGCGTGTGGAGACAAGGCTGTCAAGGCTGGATCCGGCACACCAGAGGGTTTTTCCCTTTGCCTGGCAAGATGTGGACAAAGTCCTCAACAATATTCAATAATATTATTCATCTGACAGCACTGACTATTGGAAGAGAACTGAACTGAGCTGGATGATGACATCACTGTTTTCTGCAGAACTGCTTTATAGATGAAAAGAAATAATTTACATAATAATTTATGGTCTTTACAATGTAAGTGATTCAACACTGAACTGACTTCAGCTGAACAATGACACTATTTTCTTTTAGAGCTGCTGTACAGCTGAAATGAACTCTCTTCGCATTACTGATCATCATGTTCCTGTTATCACTGTAAAGCTGCTTTAAAACAATCTGTATAGTATAAAGTGCAATAGAAATAAGGTGACTTGACTTGACTCAGGCCGGACCCAACATGAATACATGATGCTGAAGCAGAATGAATCTCTCACTGGCTTTGGTTTTGCAGTTGCACTTTTTTTTTTTTACTGTAACATGCTTTTCATTTAGAGTTTCCTTCAACCTTTTAGGCTTTTGCATTTAGACTTCTGTATTTTTACAGTATACAAGTTCTGAATATACAGACATTCAATGCTATATAATATTCAATATAATACTGTACTTGCTGTACATAAAATATACTATATATTCACCTTACTTAGTTGTGATTACTTTTTTGTAATTGCAAAATTAGTTTACTGTGTTACAATATACTTTTGATTCTGTAACAAATGATATCATTAGTATATCAGCACCAGATCAGCACTGGAGCTGACATGAACAAAACCTGATGATCATGTTCTTCAGCATCATTTTAAATATTCCATAGAGCTTTAATGGAAGAAATGACTCTGACTATCTGTACAGAGTCACATGATCAATGAATGACACTAATTTACTTACATTTGTTTAGTGACTTAAAAAAAGTGCGCATTCTGAAATTATTTCTTCATTTCATGTAATTACTTATTTTTCCAAAATCCTAAAACTGTTTTTCTAGGCTTAAATGAACTAAAATTGCAGTGTGGTCTCACACTTCTGGGCCTCCATCAACAAACTAAGACAAAGCCATTCTTACTGTTGTGTTTCATTGAGTGTTTGGTCATGCAAACCCAGTGTTCTTCAGTGTCCATTGAGACCAATCCAGTGCGACTCATTAATTTTAGAGAAATCCTAATGGAAAACATGTACTATATTGAAGTAATTCAGTTTTTTTTTATTTTTGAATCTTTCATTAAATGCGTGTAAACCAATCAATAAAACTTGAGTTCCCTTTCGACACTGCGTTTGACACGCTATGGGGAACGCCTCCTTGTGAACCGGTGTCTGAAAACAATTATCAAATCTCGGCAATCCTCTTGGCCAGCGACAGCCTATGATGTCATCATTGCGTGACCCGGAAGTATATAAGGAGCGCCTAGAGAAGCAGTCAGTACCTTATCGTCTGAAGGGACTGTTCAGCAGGCAGCCCCAATGCATGGCAGGCAATGCAGTGTCTCGTTCCCTGTTCTCAGGGAACCATGGTTACATAAATAACCTGAGACGTTTCCTTTCGAAAGGGAACTCAACACTGCGTTTGACACCCTATGGGGAACGATAGACCCACGCCGCCATGCTTGAGGGGAGTGCATGCCAAAAAATGGCTAGACAAACATCAGAACTAGCAGTTTCAACTGAAATGCCAGAACCACTCCCCCTACGGGTCATAGTCAAGTCAAGTCACCTTTATTTATATAGTGCTTTTTACAATGCAGATTGTGTCAAAGCAGCTTTACAGTGATAACTGGTATATAATTTTGGCTGCACAGCAGCTCTTAAAGAAAATAGTGTCAATGCAAGCAGATGCAAAGCACTGTTGAATATCAAATGTCAAATGTCAAGTGTCCCCAACTAAGCAAGCCAAAGGCAACAGCGGCAAGGAACCCAAGCTCCAACAGGTGACATCAGGTGGCAAACAGGTGGCAAATAGGTGTTAAAATGGAGAAAAAAACCTTGGGAGAAACCAGACTTAGTCGGGGGGCCAGTTCTCCTCTGGCAAACAGTGCTTTGTTACGATTCAGGTAGCTATCATAAGCCCGATAGGATCACAACACTTATACACAATTCAGTTAATCTATGATAACCCCTTCATTTGCTCTGATGCCTGAATTTAAACAGTTTTACTGTTGCATTTTATAAAACCACAATACTACAGGTAAAGGAAAAGTAAAAAAAAACTAAAAAAAATAATTTCACTTCTGATTTGTACAGAAATGAGAACGTGGCTGTTTCAATAAGGAAGTTCTTGTGGTTGAACAAGATCTGTTTTGTGTTTAAAATAACAGCAACAAGTCACTTCAATAGCTATAAGAGCCATGTGCTATAGCTAAATGAATAATGTAAATGTAATGTGAGCTACATCTATTTTTAGTCTTGTGAAGAAATATTGTAGGTTTGTGTGAGAAACAGAACAGAATCTAATCACTGACAATCTGATAATTTTGCATTTTTATACCATGCCTGTTCTGTCACTTTGTATTTCTCTCTGTTCTTTTCTCCACAAGAGGTCAGTAATGCAGCATCCTCTACAGCTTTATTGAATGCTCCTCTATGATAAATGTCGCTTTAATAATAAAAGAGTGTAATAAATGATTAAATGTAATTTAGTAATGTTATTTTGCATATTGGTTTGATTGGATGAGGCATCTGAAAGGATGAAAACAGGAAAAAGTCTTGTAGAAACAGACTCTGTGACGTCAAAGGCCTACCATACATTTTTTTTTTTTTTTTTAACAGTATATAATGATTGCAAAAAAAGTGCACAACTACATCTGAATGGCTGTCAAATGAGTATTTTAGAAGGTGTCCTGGGGCCATATTCACAAAACATCTTAAGGCTAAAAGTAGCTCCTAAATCGCTGATTTATGAGAAACTCTTAAAAATAATGGGCGTGTCAGTCACAGCCACAATCACTGTCTCACATGTCTGGGCCCAGCATGAGTGGTGGTTCACGTGGCGTCAAAAGTTGGGATTTGTCAGTGTGCCATACCGACTCCTATTCTAAAGAATTCTGACAGAATTAAGGTCGTCCTGAAGATAGTTTGACCAATCAGATGAAAGGGGCGTTTCAGCGCCACCTACATGTGCGAATGAAATATCAAAGCTATAAACCAATTTGTATACCATAAATGAAACATGAAACATCTCTTTTTCCGTTTTTTTAAACTAAATGAATAAAGAGTCATTCCAAAAAGGAAATGAAATGATCAACATATATATACATGGATCCTATTGCTCCGTCGGCACCTTTGTCAACGTACTTTGTACTTTTGGTGAAAAATAAATGTAGCAAAGTTGAATACTTTAGTTTTTACTCAACTCAAGTAAAAGTAGAAGTACCGCAACTTAATTAAACTCAAGAAAGTAGAAAAAAATCTACTCAAGTACTGTAATGAAAGTATTTGTAGTTACTTACCACCTCTGCCTCCTTCCCAGTTCTGTTCAGGAATGTTGTATTATCATTTTCTATAGACCATTTCAAGGATGTAAACAATAACAAACGCGCTGGAATGCTACTGCACATGTCTGGTCCTGAAGCATTTCTGGTGGCGCCATTTTTAAATCACAGATCTGTCAAAACAGGCATGTACTTTTAGTCTAGTGCAAACAGAACAGCTAAGGCATTTACAAAAACCGAAAATAAATGATAATGTGGAATTACTGTACCCTTTAAATAAGGCCCTGTTTACACTAGATCCTCTTCTACACTGCTGTTCAGAAATTAACATGCGAAAACGCATGTCACATGACCGTTCATGCACATTGGGCATCTGCATACAAGTGTAAACTGATGCCTCTTGCACATGTAGGCTGTTTAACTGCACAATGGCTGCTAAAAGTGACAACAAAGCCAGCAAAGATTGCAGTTCAGTCTCCATGTTATTGTTTACACGGATGTCAAGGATACAGAGCGTGAACATGGGCAGCCATGCCATCGTTTTCAAAGGTCTCCATTGCGGTCAGTTTATACTGAAACACAACCCCGGCGTTTTCAAACTAAAACGGGGGGTCTCTGTTTTTGAGGTTCGAAAACGCCAGTGTAAACGACAGGCGTAACCATAGCAAGACATATACATTTTTAAAAGAAAACGCACTAATGTAAATGGGGCCTAAGACTTTGAGGCGCAAACTTTTCAACAGAAAATTAAACTTTTACCTGAAGTATCTTATCCAGACCCCACCTCGCCTCTCTCTTTCTTTATTTCTCTCAAACACAGAAGCACCCCAAAGCACATCTTTGTTAAGGGATGGGACATTACAGACTGACAATGTCACTGCATTTAACTCTACACAATGCTGGTGCAATGATAGTTTGTGTGTCTATTTGGTTGCATGCTGCAGTCAAAGCATTGTAACAGGTATTTTTAAGTTTCCAGACCATAGTCCTGAAAATCTGTCTGCTAAACACTGCTGACAAAGGAATATAATGCTGTCTACATAACTCAAAGATACGAAGGTCTCCTAATGCCTCAAATCAAAGTTGAAATAAAGATGATTACTGATACTGCCACAATGCCATAATGGCCACACCTAATATCTTATATTTCTCTGTTATTACATTTAAGGCACTTCATTGGGGTGAACTCTGAAAGGGGAACAAACACCTGATAGTATTATACTGTAAAGCTTTTTTTTTTTTTTTTTTTTTACAGCACAGTACTGTAATGTTTTTACCGTAACAAATTGTTGTTGCTGATTACAGTACGTACACTGTAAAATTAGAGCTTTATGATGGCAAATCTAGCTGCCAGTAGTTTAATGTTTACAGTATTTTAACAGGGAATTTTTTGCAGTGTAAGTGGCTGAACCTCAAGAGGAAGAAGCACATCATAGCCAAAACCACATACTGTTTCCTGCACTGGTTTTATTCTGCACTGTTGCAGGAAATTGTTAACCCAAGTTATATATGAAGAATTTCCGGCTTGAGTTTGGCATCTGAATTGTATGTAGTGAGATAACACATATGTAATGAGTGTAACATAACCTAAACAAATTTTCTTCTTTGGGATTTTCTGATCTCTAAAATTAAAGTGCACTGGATTGGTCTCAGTGATCTGGTCTGACACTGGGTTTGGGTGAATAACCAAACTCTCAATGAAACTGGTGTACAGTAAGAACTCTGTGTGAAATCATAAATCTACTCAAATGTTAATCAATGTTTAAATGACAATTGTGAATTTATGACAAGTGGAGAACCAACAAAAAAAATGGCGATGACCTAAACTACATTATTGCAAACACGAAAAATGTGTCTATACATAGATTGTTTGCGTGTTAAAGGTTCTGGTTCAATGAAAGGTCGAGTGAACCTGATAACTGGAGAGTACAGGATCCATCTGGAGAGAACTGTGCTAGCCTGGGAGAAGAGAATGACAACTTTCAATCTTTACTGTAAAAAAAAAAAAAAAAGGATAATGTACTCACAGAAAATTACCAGGACATTATCCAGTAATTTTATGGACATTTCCGTCAATCCTAAAACAACGTAATGAAGTTCAAAATTCAAAATACATGTGAAACACTAAATACAGAAAATTCTGTCAAATAAATTTTTTATGGGTTTTTTAGAGTGATCTTTAGCTTCTTGAAAAAAGAAAAAGAAAATGTTTATTTGTGTAAAGAAATATTAATTTACCTTCATCAGTGGTAGTAATTAATGAGGTCTATTTTGATTTTGTATATGCACATTAAACTATAGAGATAGGGCTCTTTTGGATTTGCTTGTATCAAGTTTAAAATGTTACAAGATCTGTGTTTTGAGTCTAAAATACAGCAACAATTAACTATAAAACTTATTGTGTGCTATAGCTAAATGAATACTGTAACTGTAATGTGTGCTACAGCTATTTCAAGACTTTTGAGGCCACATTATAGGTTTGACGATTGTAAACCTATAGAGGTTTACAATCGTGTGAGAAACAGAATTGAATTTAATCACTGATAATTTTGCATTTTTTATACTTTGTTGTCACTTTGTATTTCTATCTGTTCTTTTCTCCATAAGAAGTCACTAATAAAATGTCCTCTACTGCTTTATTGAAAGCTCTATGATCAGTAATGCTTGTGAAGTTCATCATTTGTATGTTGCTTTAATGATAAAAGAGTAATAAATTACTAAATGTTATGCTATTTTATTACTGCATTTAGTCAGGAAAAAGTCTTGTAGAAACATACGAGTGAAGAGCAATGCTGCAGGAATTTATCTGTCTGTTTTATATATCATTGTTATATTATGTTACAAAGAACTACTTGTTTTGTTTCATAAAAATCTGCTGAATTGTTTTAAATGATGTTAATCTTTTGACAGCCCTAAGATTTTAAGTCACAAGTTGATTGACAAAACAAGGCAAAACTGTTTCCCTTAGATCAGTGGTTTTCAATCCTCGTCCTGGGAACACACAGCTTTTTGTATGTCACTCTTTTCTGACAAATTCAGTTCAGTTTATGGAGCTCTTTTCTATTGAGCTGATGATCTGAATCAGGTGTGTTTAATAAGAGAGACATACAAAACAGTGGGTCTCCATGCAGGACCAGGATTGAAAACCACTGCCCTGGAACACTCTTAAGAACAACCTGGTTAAGTGTTATTTCACAAGTTCACAGACCTCTAAAATCATTATTTCCTGTCTTTGTTAATAAGAGCGACACTTTATGTGACTTCCTTATTCTCAACACACTCAACCAGCACAAAAGTCTCAGCAGTTACGTCTTCTGTCAGCTCATCTAATGGATTCAGACTGTGGAAATTATTCAGTTGCTACAGATGAAAACGGCTTTCAGTACAACGGTAAGGCTGGGATGATGTCAGTATGCATTACATTTCTATTTCTAGCACTGCGGTAACTCTAAAAGGTTTTTTTAGGTTCTTTCAACAATTACACATTGACACTACAACGTGATGCTCAACAGTGGTGATACTGAAGTCTGAGCTTCGCAACCATTCAGATCTTATTTACCAAATCAAATGGCAAATCATTTTTGTACTCATCTTTTTCTCTTCAAACAGAGATGTTAAGAGGGGAAAAAGAGAGATAGAGGGATGATAGAGAGAAAAGAATGAGAGAGAGAAAAAGGGAGGGTGAGTGAGGGAAATAAAATAAAAAAAAAATTATAATAATGATCATAGTAATAATTACAATATAAAAAAGAAAAAGAAGATTAATTATTGTAGTAGTAGTAATTGCAATCTTCGAGAGAGGGAGGAAAAGGAAAAAAGCATGTGCATATATATATATATATATATATATATATACACACACACACATACAATGTAAAAAAATATTTTTATGATTTGTTATCATAACATTTTTTCTTTTGTCAAATCAACTTAATTAATGTAGTTCACAACATTTTGAGTTTCTGTTGATTAAACCAATCGCCTTCATTGTATTCATTTAAACTTCATTGTATTAACTATTCTTTGTATTAACTTAAATTTTACTTTCAATTAACTCAAAATTAAGGCAACCAGGTAACTCACTTTTTTAAGTTAAACCAACAATTATTTTTTTATACAGTGTACAGGGACATTCTAAAACGCTTAACGTGAAAAAGCTTAACGTGGCTTAATTTACTAAGACAGTGTAACAAACCAAACGTAGTAAAAACCTTACTAATAAAGCATACTATGTACAGAAAAGCAGGTGAGCCCATAATGTGAACGCATTTAATTACACATTAAGCATTTTCCTCCCATAAAGAAAACGCTTAACGTGGCTTAACGTACTAAGACAGTGACATTAAAAGACTAAACTTAGTAAACACTATACTAATAAAGCATTCTATACAGAAAAATAGGTTTGTGCAGAATTTGATCTTTAAATATCACTTAGACTACATTAGACTACATTAAGTGTTTTCTTTATAACAGTTTTCTATGGGAGGAAAACACTTAACTTGTAATTAAACATTGCGTTCATATTCTGGGCTCATCTGCTTTGCTGTACATAGTATGGTTTATTAGTATGATGTTTACTGATTTTGGTCTTTTTATATCACTGTCTTAGTACATTAAGTCATGTTAAGCCTTGTCTATGGGAGGAAAACGCTTAACATGAAATTAAACGTGTTGCGTTCAAATTCTGGGCTCAACTGCTTTTCTGTACATAGTATGCTTTATTAGTATGACATTTACTGAGTTTGGTCTGTTAATATCACTGTCTTAGTACATTAATCCATGTTAAGCGCTTTTCACGTTAAGCGTTTTAGAATGTCCCAGTGTAGACATTCATATACACAAACACACACACACACACATATATATATATATATATATATATATATATATACACACACACACACACACACACGCACACACACATATATATACACATATATATTGTCATTTGAATTCTAATACTTTATGTTTGAATATGGCTATCTGGTTTTCATTATTAATATAGTCATTTAATAGTTGTATCCATTGTGTAATAGAGATTTTGTTTTTATTTTTCCAGTTGATTAGTATTGTTTTCTTAGCGATAACTAGAGACAGAAGTATAGGTTTAATGTATTCCGGTGAGGATTTTATTTGTGAATGATCGCCTAAGAGACATAATGAAGAATTTGTTGGGATTTCACAGTTAAAAAATACAGACAGATTGTCAGTAACATCTTTCCAGAATGGGATAACTGATGGACAAGACCTGAATGCGTGAAGATAATCATCTTGAATATTGAGAGTGCAGTGGACGCATTTGTCAGACTCCGCTATACCAATTTGAAACATTTTATATTGTGCTAAATGTGTTCTATGTATAATCTTGTATTGGATTAGCTGAATTTTGGTGCTTCTATTTATATTGAATGTGTTATTGCACACTTGTCTCCAGAGATTACTATATGTATTTATGTTTAAATCTTTGTCCAACTGCTTAACTGGAAGATTGGGACGGATCGGCTAAAAACTTTTTTGGCATTCTAGTTGTAACCAAATGATTTGAGAATGGTTACCATTAATACATTTGCACAGGTATTGTAATTGTGCTGCTATATGATAATAATGAAAATTTAGGTTCTTATTTTTCCAATAGAATTTATTTATTTTACTATTTAACTTTTGAAACAATTTTTTAGTGAGTTGTATCGGGATCATAGTGAACAAGTAGTTAATCCTGGGTAGTATAGACATTTTTACCGAAGCGATTTGTCCTATGAGAGGCAGTGGTAGATTCATCCAGTGATTTAAGCCTTCTTCTATTATTTTAAGTAGCGGAGTGAAGTTTAGGTTAAATAATTCAGATAAATGAGGGGATATATGTATTCATAAATAAGTAATATTGCCCACATTAAAATTATTTTCAATAATTCCTGTTCTCTGAAAAAGTTTATTTATTGGTAAAATACTAGATTTGGACCAATTTATAGAGTAGTCTGATATTTTCATATTTTCATATAACTTCTGTTAGCGATTTTTCTAGGTTTTGTACATATAGTCAGATATCATCTGCATACAATGATATTTTATGGGTAGTCTTATTTATTGTAAAACCAGAGATGTTATTGTTACCAGAGATGTTATTGTTTTATTATTATTATTATTTATTAATTTATTGTAATTTGTAGTATTTGGAGGACAGCAGTGGTGGCAACAATAGCAACAACACTAATACTAATATACTACCACGGAACATATACATCTAAACAACCTATTTCTTTTTCTTCTTTTTTTTAACACTGTCTAATCGAATCTACTAAAAATAACATGTTAATAGCAATCTATATATATATATATATATATATATATATATATATATATATATATATATATATATGGTAACACTTTAGTATAGGGAACATGTATTTACTATTAACTACGACTTTTCCCTCAATAAACTCCTAATTTACTGCTTATTAATAGTTAGTAAGCTAGTTGTTAAGTTTAGGTATTGGGTAGGATTAAGAATGTAGAATAAGGTTATGCAGAATAAGGCATTAATATGTGCTTAATAATTACTAATAAACAGCCAATATTCTAATAATATGCATGCTAATAAGCAACTAGTTAAAAGACCCTAAAATAAAGTGTTACCATATATATATATATATATATATATATATACCTGTTTGTTCTACATTTACTGAAAGGCCGTGGAATAACTTTTGCACTTTAATATTTGATATATGATATTTATATCTGTGTATAAGTATCTCTATCTCTCTATGTATTTCTGTATCTCTGTTTTTCTGTCTTTTTTTCCTTTTTAGTTATTTATTTTTTTCTACTTATTGGGGAAAAATATGTAGATCTGTCAAAAACATATTTAGATATTTGCTTAAAACAGTGCTGTGTAAACTGGTGTAAAGTTTGCCATTTTCTCGTCAAATTTCCAGGCAACTCTACTGAAGATCAAGAAAATGAGAGGAAAGTCTATCCTTCTAAATGGACTAAAGTTCTTCTGATTGTTTTCGCTGTTTCTCTGGCTTTTGCTCTTGGGGGTCTCTGTATTCTGGGTATACTGTGTGAGTATAACTATATGATTTTGATAACTAATATTAGTTTATGCATTGAATTTTGTAAAATTGTAAAATTTTGAAGCAGAAAGACTGAAATAGTATTATCTTGTAAAACGTACTCCAATAATCTTTGTTTTTTATACAACTTTGAATAATAATTTTTACATTGTATATCAGGGGTCGGCAACCTTTTTGTCCTGAAGTGCCATTTTTAAGTTTCTGAGTTAATCGCTGTGCCACCCCCAAATATGTATAAATACACAAACATATTTTAAATATTTATAATGGCTAAAATAGAAATAGTGAAGAACCTTAAATATTTCTGAAGCAGTTTTTCTTCAAATTTGTTTTACAATCGTCAAAATCCTTTAGTTTTTTTGTTTTCAGGTTTAAATTAGAGTTTGAAGAACAGATTTCCAATAGGCACCTGGTCATTCATGCGTTAAAGTGATCGAATAGCTATCTGTTTTGTTAAAACTGTTCCATTTACACTTTGCAACAGACATGCGTCTCTGCAAAATGAATATAAATCTAATCTTCAATTCCTGTGCTAAATGCAAATTTAATGGAGTTCATGTCAAAGAAAGCAAGATATGAGATTTTCTCTTCATATCTCAATTGCAGTCTTCAATTTTAAGATCAAAGACTGCAATAGACCTTTATCACACTTCCTATATCTCACACTTGCTTCCACTGCTCATAGCCAGCAATTACTCCTCCGCGTGCCATGCCGACCCCTGGTGTAGATAGACAGATACAAATAAATTGTTCAATTAACTCAAAATTAACATGTTCATTTAAACTCCTAATATAAGAATTATTTGTTACATTTACTCTCCTGATGCAGTCCCATGCAAAGCATGCTGGGAACTGCAGATCCAATTATTCACGGGGCCCCAAAACAAAATGATTATGTTAACTTTGTTAATTATGCGCATTAAATGCATTGAACATAATTGTGACACAATGTCCAAGAAATTGCTGCTTCTGCAGAGCAAGTACGGAACTTGTTACTGCCAATACATACACGACACAATATAGCGTACATAAATTACCCCCAGCAGATCTATACAGGTGGAGCTGGGGAAGGTGGAGGGTTTCATAAGAAACTGATAGAGCAAACTACGCAAAAACGCATGATGATATAGCATAAAAACCTATCTTAGATGTTGAATTTCAGATGATTTCTGAAAGCACGCTGTACTGCTAAGGCAAATGCTACTCATGTATTTGAAGATTGACCATGCAAGTCCATAGGCTATTAATACAGCAGAAACCAATCACCTGTGTCCTATAGATAACGATGTGATTACGAGCAGGTTGAGTTAAGGACCTATTAGCATGCTCTAGAGTTTCACAACAGAACTTTATATATATGTCACTGCTATACTGCTTATGCTTTGTCTTTAATCAGATGCCAGACTTTCAATGAAACTGTCTGCCCAGGAGACTAAGAGCACACGTGAGTAAAATGTATTTGATTCTTTAATGACTATAAGTGAATTTGTCAACTTGTTTCTGTACCAGTCATGGCAAGAGAATTTCAGGAACTTCCCTAATTCAGATTTTATTTAACTCATTTCATCACAGGTTTTTTCTCCCTTTTTTCCCCAGTAAATACAAGTCAGTGCTTTGAACACATTTCTCAAACCCCTTGTTTTCTCCCTTTTTTTTTATTACTTTCTTTGTACCAGTCATGGTGAGAGAGCTTACAGCCAACTACACCAGAGTTAGAGAACATCTCTGCACTAAAGACAGTAAGTTATGTTAGTTTTAGCTTGAACTAGTTTTGATTAACCCCACAACCAATTTCAGCACATTTTGAACACATTTCTCCAACCACTTGTTTTCTCCCTCTCTTCATAACTGTCTTTGTACCAGTCATGGTGAGAGACCTTACAGACAACTGCTCCAGAGTTAGAGAACATCTCTGCACTAAAGACAGAAAGTTGTGTGTAACGACTGAACCGATCAAACACACCATTGTTCCACTTAGGCCCTACACGGGTATTTTCAAAACCGCAGCTTTTTCCATGGGGTTTGGCCGTTCATCCACACACAAACACAGTATCCGGTAATTGAAACCAAACTTTTTTGAAAATTCCGGCCAGGGTGAAGATTTTCAGAAACTCCGGTTACAGCGTTGTCGTGTAGACGGTGAAACCGGAGATTTTGGTCATTGACATCAGAGTGCGCGCTGTTATCACCTTTGTTTGAGGTCAGGTTTTTCACTTTGAATGAATGTTTCATTGTATTGTTCTGGTTTATGGAATTAATAATAATAATAGTAATAAATAATGTTAGCCAGTGAAACCATTAATAAACTTTTTTCCAGGCTTCTGATTGGCCAACATGGTTTTTGACAGCACTTCATAGTGTGTTTTTGCGTTTTCATGTGGACGGAGATTTTTTTTAAAACCATGCTTGTGTGGACTTGATTTTTTTTTAAACGAAAAAGCAAAAAGTTTATAAAAATCCCTGTGTATGTGTGGACTAGGCCTTAATTTCACAACCACTCACCCAGGCAGACTCTGTGATGTCTGGTTTCCCCACTGAGAATTATCACCCCTTTTGCTTCACTCATACACTTCAAAGACACTTGGGACATTGATTGTTCTCAATGAGAGAACAGTACAGGCTACAAGAAACAGACATGCAGTCCCATAGAAATTCATTGACAAATCTGTCTGATGAATGAACATGCATTTCCTCCAGGACATTTTGTATGTTATTACTGTTTGTATACTGTCTTTTTATATTGTATAGTGTTGTGCATGCCTGACGACAGAACTACTAGATAATAAGCCCGTCTCCTATCAAAATATTCCTTGTTTAATGACTCGCACTTTGGTGGACATCACCTTCTCATAGAATGCAGTTTGTGTTATATTTATATTTATTTATGAGTATAAATGGACACAAACTGCCTACTTACTCCAATCATGCAAATGAGTCAGCTTCCCAAACAAAGGAACTTTTCCGCTTGAGAATTGCACCTTTCTCATTGGTCAAGCCAAAACTCAAAGGTGTGACCTCTGTGGAACTTAATAACCAACAAAAAGTTCCCTTCTCAATCTCTGGTGTCTGTTCCCAATTGCTATCTATGTGAGACCTCACCTGGCCCAGAGCCGGCGCAGCCGCGCTAGCAGGCCTCATCAACAAGCCATGCGTAACTTCCTCGACCACAACAGGGTCAAATTAACAATGTAAGTTCGTCATCATTTCTTCATTCAGTGCAGAAGAAATCAATTACAACTTCAGTTTCTTCCGACACTGCATATCCGGACGCTCTTCAACAGCTAAGGCAATTGCAAGTATCGTACATTTAAACACTAAACAGCAATTTATTATTAAGTTGTGAACCCCTTTGTTAAGAAAGGTGGTTTATAGTGAAAAACTGATGGTTCTTTCAGCGGTTAAATTACTCTTTTCATAGCTCCATTCCTCTGTTATGTTACGGTTTCATTTACTTCCACTTTCTCATTTCCCATGTATGTGTGATTTGTGTGTATGTGTTTGTTTAGATTAGTTATGTGTTTGTGATTCAGTTAAATAAAAGTTTTGTGCACATTCTTGCGAGTCGATCCTGGTCTGCTTATAAACAATTTAACGATTATGATCACAGCTACATGCTATGAAAGAGTTGTTTTCCTGTGGCCATGGAAAATATCCTTTCTGAAGAGTTGATAGACGATCAATATTGAGTGTTCGTTGAACGAACAGATTAATTGATTGTAATATTAATTCAGCTATACGAAGTTAATTCGATTAACTGATCCAAATATTTATAATTAATTATAACGAGTTATGATTAATTATTCATATTTCCCTTTTGAGCTAATTTGCTACATATGTTAGTTCCAGATTCACACATAGCTGTATCTGAACTAGTCATGGAAGGAGAGCTTAAGGAACTTATGGCTAACTACACCAGAGTTAGAGAACAACTGTCCTTTTACGAAGGTGAGTAGATTCTCTTTTAGATGGCTTAGGTGTTTAGGTGTTTAAAGGGTTAGTTCACACAAAAATGAAAATTATGTCATTAATTACTCAGCTTCATGTCATTCTAAACCTGTAAGACTTTCATTCATCTTCGGAACACAAAGATTTTTTTGATGAAATCTGAGAGATTTCTGTCCCTCCATAGACAACTACCACTTTGGCATCTTCAAAAAGTTGAACGAAAGTCTTATGGGTTTGGAACAACAAGTAATTAATGACATAGTTTTCATTTTTGGGTGAACTAACCCTTTAACTTCAAAGAGTTTCATGATCTGTATGGATCATTTCTATATGTTTTTTATTTCAGCATTCCTAGATCAGTCTTTGAACTGTGAAATGATCTTGACAGTTTGGGGTGGAAAGTTGTACTACTTCAGCTCTTATAAACTGAACTGGTCAAGCAGTCATGCTTTCTGTGTTTCAAAAGGAACTGATCTGGTGATCATAACCAGCCAATCAGAACAGGTAAGACTGAAGTTGGATGTGCGCCAAATCAAAGAACTGTACTGCACTGTGATTTTGCGCCAAATAAACATGTATAATATACAAAAATGTTTTACAGTTTTTTTTAAAATTGCTTACACACTAAAAGTGGTACTTGAGTTGAGGCCCACTCAGTGAAACCATTCACTCATGTACATAATCTTGAGACCAAGTCTGCCAAACTGCAAAAACATATGCTTCACACACAGTTCCCTACATTAGACATCATTCAAAACTAACAGCTCTTGTGTTTAATTTAGAAAACCTTGCCATTTAAATGACACAACCATTTCCCGATTACCTACAGCCAGTGATCATGTATGAAAACACTTAAACATAATTTGTTCTCTTGGAAATCAAAACGTTCTGGTTACTAACATAAACTTGGTTCACTGAGATAATGGGAATGAACATTGCGTCAGTCTGCAAGGCTGTTGCCTGGGGGCGCTTGACACAAGGGTGTGTAGAGTTTAGAGAAAAGGAGCCATAGTTTGAGGAATTGTGTAAGCAATTTTAAAAAAATATTACAACATCACATCTCTCCACTGAATTTGTAGCTTTATATAATTATGAACTATGTGACTTTTCTCAATTAGATGTTTCTGGTCTCTAAAATGAAAGACTGGTATTGGATGGGTCTCACTGATATTGACACTGAAGACCACTGGGTTTGGGTGAATAACCAAACTCTCAGTGAAACTGGAGTACAGTAAGAACTCTGAATGCAACTGTTTGTTAATTAATGTAACATATATATATATATATATATATATATACACAGTATCTCACAGAAGTGAGTACACCCCTCACATTTTTGTAAATATTTTATTATATCTTTTCATGTGACAACACTTTCTCTCCCCGGTGTCATGTGACTCGTTAATGTTACAAGGTCTCAGGTGTGAATGGGGAGCAAGTCTGTTAAATTTGGTGTTATCGCTCTCACTCTCTCATACTGGTCACTGGAAGTTCAACATGGCAGAGAACTCTCTGAGGATCTGAAAAAAAAAGAATTGTTGCTCTACATAAAGATGGTGTAGGCTATAAGAAGATTGCCAAGACCCTGAAACTGAGCTGCAGCACGGTGGCCAAGACCATACAGCGGTTTAACAGGACAGGTTCCACTCAGAACAGGCCTCGCCATGGTCGACCAAAGAAGTTGAGTGCACGTGTTCAGCGTCATATCCAGAGGTTGTGTTTGGGAAATAGACGTATGAGTGCTGCCAGCATTGCTGCAGAGGTTGAAGGGGTGGGGGGGTCAGCCTGTCAGTGCTCAGACCATACGCCACACACTGCATCAAATTGGTCTGCATGGCTGTCGTCCCAGAAGGAAGCCTCTTCTAAAGATGATGCACAAGAAAGCCCGCAAACAGTTTGCTGAAGACAAGCAGACTAAAGACATGGATTACTGTAACCATGTCCTATGGTCTGATGAGACCAAGACAAACTTATTTGGTTCAGATGGTGTCAAGCGTGTGTGGCGGCAATCAGGTGAGGAGTACAAAGACAAGTGTGTCTTGCCTACAGTCAAGCATGGTGGTGGGAGTGTCATGATCTGGGGCTGCATGAGTGCTGCCGGCACTGGGGAGCTACAGTTCATTGAGGGAACCGTGAATGCCAACAGAGCATGATCCCCTCCCTTCGGAGACTGGGCCGCAGGGCAGTATTCCAACATGATAACGACCCCAAACACACCTCCAAGACAACCACTGCCTTGCTAAAGAAGCTGAGGGTAAAGGTGATGGACTGGCCAACCATGTCTCCAGACCTAAACCCTATTGAGCATCTGTGGGGCATCCTCAAACGGAAGGTGGAGAAGCACAAATTCTCTAACATCCACCAGCTCTGTGATGTCGTCATGGAGGAGTGGAAGAGGACTCCAGTGGCAACCTGTGAAGCTCTGGTGAACTCCATGCCCAAGTGGGTTAAGGCAGTGCTGGAAAATAATGGTGGCCACACAAAATATTTGACATTTTCACTTAGGGGTGTACTCACTTTTGTGGCCAGCGGTTTAGACATTAATGGCTGTGTGTTGAGTTATTTTGAGGGGACAGCAAATTTACACTGTTATACAAGCTGTACACTCACTACTTTACATTGTAGCAAAGTGTCATTTCTTCAGTGTTGTCACATGAAAAGATATAATAAAATATTTACAAAAATGTGAGGGGTGTACTCACTTCTGTGAGACACTGTGCATATATATATATATATATATATATATATATATATATAAGAAAATCACATTTATCATCATTATTGTTAAAGTACAGGAAGGAATATTAAAATCTTTGCAATAATGGCATATTTTACAACAGCAGTTCTCAAAGTGGGGTCTGTGACCAATAGCCAGGGGGTCCTCGAAATAATTTGCTATACTGTATTTATTGTATTTTATTTTATCTTATATTAATGTGCTGTGACTTATATTCCAAAGTAAATAAGCAAAAAGTAGACACTTGAAGGTTTCTATAGACGCATTTCTCATGTCTGTGCTACAAGTATTTTTATTTTTTTTTTGGTTCATTTTTGTGAGGTGCTCCTGAAAGAAGTTAATGGTGACTGAGATGGCAGAAAGCGCATCCTGTTTTATTTCTGCATTTTACAATAGCAAACGTTTTGTTGTTATTTTTAATATACACAAAAATAGTTTTGAACCCTTTACAGTTTTGAATGATGTCTTTGGATTATGGATATGTTTCAGCCGCACGTTTTTCCATGATGCTTTACGTAAATTATAGGAGTAACTTCTGTTAAACTATAAACAATCAGTGAAAGTTTCGCTCTATAAATGCAACGAAAAGCATTTTCAAAAACTGCGTACAATGAGACAACATTATTCTACTCACCCTTCAACAATTGAACATTAAAAGGAAATTTAAAAGTTTAAAAGCATTAACAAATTACCACAACAGACCATGAATAACCCCTGATTATTTCTACAGCAATATTACGGATGTGTTAATCAGTGTAATAATATATGTAACATATGTTCCCATTCAGTCGGTCACGTTCGACGTACGTCGGACAGACCGACGAATAGGAATCTCGCTAGAGAGGCCAATCTGCTTCGAGTGTAACTAAAACGAGCCAATGCACATTGGCATGCAGTCATATGCAGCAACTGCTCGCCTTGCAGCGCGGGTATATAATGAGCAGCAGGTGCGTTGCATCTTCAGCTTTTCGCTTTGGAGCTGAACGGATGTTCCTGTCTCTCTGCAAGCAAGTGTTGGAAAACGAGTCAGCTCTTCAAACTTCTCTCTAGTGCGGGCGTACAGCACGGCAGCGGGGTCGAAGCGCGGTGGGCCATCTCAAAGGTGTGCACCATCCGTATCCTTCGGAGCTCCCCCTGATGACCGGATGTCGATAGCTGCATTGGAGGGTGAGCCAGATTTTTCTGGCGCGGTTGCCTCCTTTGGGAATGGTAGCTGTGCCTGATTCGGATGGAAATGATGGCTATGCTTTTCCGGGCCGCCAACAGGGTCGGAACCCTCCATCGTGTCCCGAGCCCTCGAGGTTGGACGATTGGTATCTCGGGGTGGCGCGTCCTGGTTCTCAGCCACCCACCCCGGTTCCTTTCTTCCCGGAGGTGCATGAAGAACTCACCGGTACATGGACGGCACCTTTGCCACTGCCCGAAACCATTCCGGTGGGTCCTTCTCCCTCACCACCCTTGATGGCAGTGCAGCGAAGGGTTATACGCACATCCCCCCTGTGGAACAGGCCGTTGCTATGCAACTGTGCCCTAGCTCCATCTGGCGGGGGGACGGCCCCGGGCCTGTGAGCACTCGTCGGATCTTACCGGCAGGGCTTACCAGGCCTGCGGGGAAGCCGTTTCTGCCTTACACGCTATGGCGTTGTTGCAGGTCCATCAGGCCAAGGCACTGAAGGACCTGCACGAGGGTGGTCATGATCCACAAGTTCTCCAGGAACTTCGTGCTGCGACGGACCTCGTGCTTCGTGCGACGAAGGTTACGGCGCAGTCAGTGGGTCGTGCAATGTCCAATTTGGTGGTCCAGAAACACCATCTCTGGCTGTGTCTGGCCGACATGAGAGATACCGACAAAGTCAGGTTCCTTCATTCCCCCATGTCCCAGACCGGCCTCTTCGGCGACGCAGTTGAGAACGTCGCCCAGCAGTTCTCGGCTGTACAGAAGTAGACTGAGGCCATCAGTCACATCCTGCCGCGGCAGTCAGCTGCTGCGTCCACCCATCTGTCACCGACGAGTTTTGAATCAGAGCCTCCACAAGCTACCGTTCAATATGCTCGCGCAGAAATGCATTTTCGAGTGCATCCGTCCCCAAGATTGTTTTGCAGTGATCGTACTTTCATGTCTCGATTCTACCTCAACCTTTGCCGCCGGCTGGGGTGCCACGTACAACAGGCATGCAGTATCAGGGGTTTGGACAGGCCCCCAACTGCATTGGCACATCAACTGCCTCGAGTTGCTAGCAGTACGCCTTGCCCTGAGCCACCTGAAAGGGCCGTTACGGGGCAAACATGTGCTGGTCCGTACGGACAACACTGCGACTGTTGCGTACATCAAACGTCAAGGTGGTCTACGCTCCCGTCGCATGTCGCAACTCGCCCGCCATCTCCTCCTTTAGAGTCAGAAGCATCTGAGGTTGCTTCGTGCCATTCATGTTCCTGGTGTGCTCCGTCGTGTGGCCGACGAGCTCTCACGAGCTGCGCTGCCGGGAGAGTGGCGACTCCACCCCCAGGTGGTCCAGCTGATTTGGAGGGAGTTCGGAGAGACCTGTTTGCCTCGCCAGAAACCTCTCACTGCCAGCTGTTTTACTCCCTGTCCGAGGGAACACTCGGGACAGATGCACTGGCACACAGCTGGGGCCAGTGCATCTTTGCAAATATGCGTTTCCCCCAGTGAGCCTACTTGCACAGACCTTGTGCAAAAGTCAGGGAGGACGAGGAGCAGGTGCTGCTAGTTGCGCCCTATTGGCCCAACCGGACCTGGTTCCCGGAACTCTCACTCCTCACGACAGCCCCTCCCTGGCGCATTCCTCTGAGGAAAGATCTTCTTTCCCAGAGACTGGGAACTCTTTGGCACCCATGTCCAGACCTCTGGAAACTCCATGTCCGGAGGTTCTAGGTGACTTACCCCCCGAGGTACTTAACACCATCACTTCGGCACGTGCACCATCTACAAGACATGCTTACACCTTGAAGTGGGACCTGTTTGTCGAGTTGTGCTCTTCTCGCCGAGAAGACCCCCGAAGTTGCTCGATCAGAGTCGTGCTTTCATTCTTGCAGCAAGGGTTGGAGCGTAGGCTGTCCCCCTCCACCCTCAAAGTTCATGCTGCCGCAATTTCCGCATACCACGACCACATCAATGGCAAGTCTGTTGGTAAGCACGACCTGGTTGTCAGGTTCCTTAGGGGGGCGAGACGATTAAATCCTCCTCTACCCCCCTCCTCACCCTCTTGGGACCTTGCTCTGGTGCTTCGAGCTCTCCAGAATGCTCCCTTTGAGCCCTTGCAGTCAACAGACTTAAAGATTCTGTCTATGAAGTCTTTGCTGCTGGTTGCGTTGGCCTCCATCAAGAGGGGTATAGAGTTCGGGCCGGGTGACAGCCACGTGGTACTGAGACCCCGGACTGGCTATGTGCCCAAGGTTCCTACCACTCCCTTCAGGGACCAGGTAGTGAGCCTGTAAGCGCTGCCCCCGGAGGAGGCAGACCCAGCCCTGGCTTTGCTCTGTCCAGTTCATGCCTTGCGACTGTACATAGACAGAACAAAGCTTCAGGACCTCAGACCAGCTCTTTGTCTGTTACGGAGGCCAGCAGAAGCCAGCCAGCAGGCTGGGCAACACCTAACACGTTCGCTAGACTCTATAGCCTTTGTGTCAAGCCGGTCTCCTCCCGTGTTCTCACCTCAGGTCAGAGGCACGGAGAGGCCCCAGCTTAGTGTTGGCTTGCTGCGCTTACATGCGCTTATTACTCCAGAGAGTCCCTACGAGGCAGACCCTGTTGAGTCCTCCGATCTCCCTTTGGCAGCCGACGTGGCGGAGCGTCTGGCGCCAGGCCTATACTCCATTGTATCCTTGAGAACCGGATTTAGGCTAGGTACCATATGTGTGACCCTACAGGGATCCCGTATGTGTAGTTCTACGGTTGCTCCTAAACGAAGCCCGTGTCTTTCCCTCTGGGAGAACCCACCTCTCATCAGGTTGGAGTGTACTTCCATATGTAATACAGCCCTACGGGGTTAGTCCATATGTTCTTCTCCACATAACTCCTTCAGGGAAGGATGTGGCTTCTGCAGCATTCCTTTCCAGTGAAAGGGTACGCTTTCCCAGTGTTATCCAATAGTCTCACTGAATGGGTTTTTTTGGGGAACAGCAGTGATAGACACTCTGTGTTAGCCCTGTCCCACCATCCATAGGGAGCGAGATTTCTATTCGTTGGTCTGTCCGATGTACGTCTCCGTTCCCTCCTTCAGGGAACGAGGGTTACATTTGTAACCGAGATGTTGCCTTAATCAAAAATGTTCATTTACTGGAATAGTGAATGAGTGATTAAAAGTGATTTCAGTAATTTTGACTGACAATAAATATTGTATTTATCTGATTTAGAAGCATTCCAGTAAGCACTGCTTTAGGGATTATAAAAGTTAAAAAAGGGGAGACAATTACATTTTAAAGCATCCGTGTGAAAAAAAACCTGGAAAGAGATGTGAGGATTTGGGGAGAAAAAATTCTTGTTACCAAGTCACATTAAAATGCCAAGCATTACATTCATTTCCTGATGTCTGAAGGACATTTTTTACAGCTCATTCGGTCAAACTGATGGATGAAGATTATTTGTAGCGCAACCTTATAATTTGTTTCAGTCTTTTTGAGTGGATTTTCCCCAAACCGGAAGTGCCTCCCATAATCTAAAATGCAGTAGGCTCATTAGGAAAAAGGTGGATAGGTAAAAAAATCCAAGTGATTGCGCCAGTGACTCACACGTGCACAAACAACATATCAGTATAGCATTTCTAACTGTATATCACAGCCTATTCATACTAAAAATTGTAGTAATTCAAACCAAAATAATTATATTATTCAAATAATTCAAGTAATTTAAACTAAAAAATGCAGTTATCCAAAAAAAGAAACACTTCTTCAGCTCAGTTTAAATGGTCTGTTGTACAGTATGTAGGCTGTGCCTCAGCGTGACCACTGCACTTTCTACTTACCATGTTATTCCAAACACATTTTTTGAACATGTGAAGGACACTGGATATTGGGAAACGCCAGTTTCACTTTCGCTTTAAATAAATTAGTTTAGGCTATAAAATAAGTGTTGTTTGTAATGAATGCCACTATTGTTTATTTTATAGGCTACTTATATTTTTCATTCTTGTTTTGTTCTGAATACCGTTAAATTTAAAGGATTTGGTGTCAAGTGAGGGGAAATAAAATAAATTATAATATTTGTAAACATTTTGTTTTATTTAACAGTATTTTACATTATTTTGGATATAATGTATCCAAAATAATGATACTGATACACCGATGCGATTGATGTGTTTTTAATCTCAACAATTTACATTTGACCAGTGCCACTACTCAGGTGCAACTTATTTTCCGGAAAGTGCTGTATTATTGAAAAATGCACATTTACAGATGGGGGCAATTTGCACCAACAAAACAAGCATACTATGTTCATTACTCCAACTTTGGGTTTAATCGCTGTTATAATTTTCAACCCTGTAAAGGGTCACTGGCCCCAAAAAAGTTTGAGAACCCCTGTTTTACAGCTAGGTTTTCTTCAAAATATTATGGAAAGGAATAATATGGTTTTTAACCCTGATCGTCTCTTTCTGTTATTGAAGGTTTTGGCACAAAAGGGACACTCAGAAAAGTGAACCTGATAACTGGAAAGGAGTCAATCCCACTGGAGAGAACTGTGCTGCTGTGAAAAATGATGTCAGCAGTTTAAACAACTGGTTTGATGTTTCTTGCAATTATCAGCTGAGGTTTATCTGTACAAAGAAACAGTGATATGTAATGAAAGGGGTCTGTTTTGTACATGCACGTGTAGGGAAAAGAAAAACAGCATGTCTTGTTTTGGATTTGCTTGCTTATTCCGTTAAAATGCTGTAATTTTCCTCTATGTATGCAATGTATCCGATTGTGATTTGTCTGGCATTTTGTGTAGTATGGCGCTAGCAACGCCAAGGTCATGGGTTTGATTCCCAGGAAATGTATGAACTGATAAAACCTATTAGCTTGAAGGCAATGTATGTCACTTTGGATAAAAGCGTCTGCCAATTGCATGAATGTAAATGCCCAAGCAGCTTTTTATATTAAGTGCACTCGTATCTTGTAGTCATTTTTATGCTCATAAGAGCAGGAGCTTTAAAGCATATAATTTCTGTCACATTTTAGACAAACAACTTTCTTTTTTTTTCTTTCTTTTTTTTTTTAACTAAAACAACTTTTCAAGAAATTTTAACAGCTTGATATAATGGGTCCTCTCTTAAAAAAAAAAAAAAAATTCAAATGGGCATGAGAGCATTGTAAGGACGATATGTTCTTATAAAGTTCTTTATTCTCTGTGAAACTGTGCTGTGGTCAGCAGATGGCATTGCATTGGCATTGCACCTTTTAATACAAAAGCTTTTTTGTTTTGGTTCCTCACATATCACTTGCAGTTAGTTTGATGCTTTTGTATGAAATAAAACTGCTGTGTTGAGCAGACGACAGTCTTGTGGTTGAACAAGATCTGTTTTGCATCTAAAATAACAGCAACAAGTAACTTCAAAAACTATAAAACCTGTGTACTATAGCCAAATGAATAATGTAAATGTAATGTGAGCTACATCTATTTTTAGTCTTGTGAAGCCATATTAGGTTTGTGTAAGAAACATAACGGAATTTAATCACGGATAATTTTGCATTTTTCCAACATGCAGTTTTTGCCTGTTCTGTCACTTCTCTTTTCTCCACAAGAGGTCAGTAATGCAGCATCCTCTACAGCTTTATTAAAGGCTCTACGCTTGTGAAGTTCATTATTTGTAATCGTAAGTCATTTTAATGATAAAAGAGTAAAGTTCAAAAAAATTGCTAAATGTAATGAAAAGTTATTTTGCATATTGTTTTGATTAGGTGAGACATCTGAAGGGATGAAAAAGGGGAAAGTCTTGTAGAAACATATGAGTAAAGAGCAAGGCTGCAAGTATATATCTGTCCATTGTCTTTATACACCATTATGTTATGTTACAAATAACTGCTTATTTTGTTTTGTTTTCTTAAAAAGAAGCTGGATGTGTTTTATTAAAATCTGCTAAATTGTTTTCAATTATTTTTAATCTTTTGACAGCCCTGTATTTTAAGTCATAAGGGTTAGCAAAACAAAGTGAAATGAAATGTCAGAGCATCTTAAGTACAATATGGTTGGAAATAAGAAGTTAATATGATATTTAAGTGATAGTTTTGCAAAAACCACAAAACTCTGTGACATCAAGACAGCAGACCTTAAAAAAATAATCCTTTACACACCTCAAAAACAAATTGATGAAGAAACATACTATTGTAACATGTTCTATTTGTGGTTCTGTTTTCCCATGTTCTGGTTTGCCTGTGTTACCTAGTTAGTTTTCTTGGTTGTTAAATAGTTCTACACACCTGTTCCCTTTCGAAGGGGAACTTCTACTCTGCGTTTGCAAACGCTTATGGGGAACGTCACGTGACTCTGTGTCTGAAAGCCAACTATCCAATAACTCCAATTCCTATTGGCCGGCGACAGCCTATGACGTCATACAGCACGATCCGGAAGTGTTTTCCTGGGGAAACAGTCATTATCTCATCGTCTTTCGGGACTGTTTGTGTCATTGCCACTGTCGTGAATATACTCTTAGTATCCTGTAAGTACGTCTCCATTATGTCTGAGGGCAAAGAGAAACGTTTCAGGAAGTGTGCGGATCCATGCCCGAGGTCCATGCCCACCAGCAACGCGCTGATCGATTCCCTCTCTTGGCGAAGGTAATACTACTTTTGCCTTCGCCCCTCTTCCTTGGCCCTTCCGGGGCGTTTTTTAATTACTGTGTATGTTCAGGTTGACACCTTTGAACAGTCAGGCTGACGGCCGGGCCCATGATGAGTCTTTTCTGAAGGCCCGCCTTCTGGCTTGATAGTGAAAGGGTTCTTTGGGCTTCTAGAACCATGGATGTTTCCTTCACATTTTAAATATGAAGGAGCAGTCTTTGGTCTTCGACTTTGTGTTGTTCCTGTGTATTTCCTGAACATGTCACAGTAAAATGTAACAGTGAAAATGTAGCATTTAGGGTTTTTTTGGGCAAAACTGGAGTGTTGAGACTGACTGAGCAGGCCACAAAATGGCTGCTGCTTAGTTTTTTCTCTATGTATGAGTAGCCTCTCGCTATTTTTGAGTATAGTTTGAGTTGGCACTCATTACTTCAGTTTGTAAGTCTACGGCGGTCCTAACCGGCCGCCTGACATTTTAGCTTTGAGCTTCACTTTATTTCTCTCATCATGAGATTTAGAAGTGGAGATCAGGCTTTTGTTATGGTGCCTGTTGTATATTAAAAAAAAAAAAAAAATAAATAAATAGGCCTATAGCTTGGCGGCCAGGCTAGAGCTAGGTGATGTGTGGTATATGGAGTAACACTATATGTATTTACTATCCTTTCAGGATGTGTTTCCTAGTTCTGGCTTCCTCCCGAGGGAGTTGTTTAGGCTGTACGCCCAATTATCCCCTTGCTTGTGTAGGTGCAATTATGAGTTTAACAGCTAGGTTGTAGGCTGTTTTTTTGACTCCCTGATGCTGTTTCTCAGGTGGTAGGCCCTTATCTTTATGTGGATAAGTTATGTAGGTGGGTGCTTGGCCCCACTTTCTAGAACTTTCATGCTAAAGGAATAACTTTCTTTTGAGCCACTTGATGGTTTGTATATATCAAGTTTGAGTTGATGTTGCTAGTTTTTAGCTCCTGTCCTCTGGGGCTTAGATCAGATTTGAGGATCTGTATAGAAAGTGTTTTTCCTTTCAAAAACAGCATGTAGATCAAAGTTTGTGTTACTTTGAGTTCTAGACTTTTGCCCTACATTGTATGTGAGTTCTTATGCTGCCTCAGGTTAGCACCTGCTCTCATAACAGTAGGCCCTTTGCTGTGAAACGACCTCTTTTTGAATATTTGGTGACTTGTATTCCCCAGTTAGAGGCTTATTTGTGTCACTGAGTGCATCACCTGTTGGATTGCATACTCAGGGTAGTTAGAGCCACTTTTTTGAGGAAAGTTGGTATCTATTAGCTCCCTTTATTAGTGATCTTGTTAACAGTTATACTGCATATAACTCGGATTGTAGGCTTTATGACATTCGGCCTCCTTCTAGTTAGCAGTTGTTTTACTATACTGTTTAACTAATCATAATGTGCTCACATATTCTCACGTGTCTGTTTGAGGTAGTAGGCTTGTAATAGCCTCCCTTAGACCATGTTGGCTTTGTTTGGTTCCCTTTAGTCACATATATTTAGGGACATTGCCTGTTGGAATGTGTAGCTTAGCGCAGGTTGCAGTTAGCTTCCCTTAGCTTTTTGGGTTACAACTGGTTCCCTGTAGCTCGGTTCCCTTAAAATTCACGAGCTGTAGCCACGTGTTATTGAATTGGCAGGCCCCTTCAGGCCTCCTTTTTAGTTTACGTGATGGCACAATTTGTGTTCTTTAATCTGTGAGTAGGCTGATCGCCACCTGATACTGGAATGGAGGCCCCTTAAGGCCTCCTTTTCTAGTCGACTTGTTGGCAGGATGCCTGGGAAACCATGCCACCATCGGCCACGCCCCATCGCTGACGGATAGGCCCTAACAGGCCTGTTCACGATGTTTGGCAGCGTTTTTCATGTATTAATCATAAAACTTCTAATACATGGCCTTTGGGTGGTATGGTTATGGTAGCCACTTGCTGATGCCACATGTTTACTAAGGCAGGCCTACCTCGGCCTCCGGTGTAAAATGTGGAGTTCAGTCAGGTACTCCTCTCGCTGTGAGGGTAACAGGGTGCTGTTTACCGAGTATTCCGAGTGGCTAGCCCCTCAGGTTGATTTGGTAGTGAAACCTTACTGAAGGTTGGTTTAACCTATATCTGCCTCCCTGAGTCTGATTCTAATCTAGTTGAGCTAAGAGCCACCTAGCGCCTAGGGTGGATCTTTTGTGCTCCTAGAAACGGCCACGAGACTTACGCTGTGTGTATTAGAGGTTGCTAGGCCTACGGGCCGCCTGGTTTGAACACACTGGAGTATGTTTGGGTGTATTTCCCTTTGAGAATTATCTATATACACTTTCGTTGGCCAGAGGCCTAAGTGATAAATTCAACCTCCTTTTGTCTGGTTGTTTATCGTCCTTTGGGCCTAAACACTGCCACGAGCTGATGCCACGTGTCTGTTGAGGTTATAGGCCCCTCCAGGCCTTCCTTAATACGTGTTGGCGTATGCTGTACTCCTCTTGCTTTAAAGAGTAAAAGGTGTTTTTTACTGAGTACACTGCTCGTTGAATTGTGTTAGGTGGATTGTCATGCGGGCACTTTGCAGCCTCTTAGGCTGCCATGGAAGTCATCTGTCTACCCCAGAAAGACAAGACAGGTGTTTGGGGTGGCCCCTATTCCGGGCCACTTTCTGTATAGACTTCTGTTTTTCACATAACTACTATCATGCTGTAGGCCCCTCCTCGGCCTCCATGAGTATGTGCCCATTGCATGGTCTACCTGTTAGGTGAGCTTCGTACTTCCCTTTTAGGGTTATGTTTGTAATAGTGCTTAACTCCCTAAGCTGATCATGGTGGTAGGCCTTTATCAGGCCTCCTCCTAAGATCCAGCCTCAGGCTGGTTTGTGCCCCCCTGGATCAGGGTTCTGTAGCGCACGGCCTCCTCAGTGTGTTAATTAAGCACTGAGTAGATCTTAGGATGAGTGGATTGTACTCCCCTCAGTACGAGGGTTCATAGCACTTAGCTGAGTTCTGCTCTCCGGGATGCCCATCTCTACGCGTGGGTTTGAGTTTGTTTCTGCCTCTTTGCAGTCACTCTTACTTACTATCTTCTATGAAGAATGCGTTTTAGGAGGCTCTGTATTCAGACAGGATTGGCCAAGACTAAGTTTGTCTCGTGACAGACCAGGTCGGCCTCCCTGGTGGCATTGGGGGTGACTTCGTTCCCCTCTAGTGACTGGCCGAAGTTCCCTTCGGTTCCTTGGCCACATTCCCTTAAAGGGACCGCTTTTTCTTCAGAAAAGCTGGTTCCAGACGCCTTAGCAGCTTCTGTAAGACCTCTGAGGAGGACCTTGTTGGAGTGCAGCTTGGGCTGTTGGCCGAAGGGAATGCTGTCACTGACAGCCTGGTGTGACCCGAGGGGGAGTTGCCAAGCAGTTCTCTAACTGCTATGGAGCCTTTGTCTCAGCCATTTTTCTTGGCAGGCATTCCCCTCAAGCATGGCGGCGTGGGTATATCGTTCCCCATAAGCGTTTGCAAACGCAGAGTAGAAGTTCCCTTTCGAAAGGGAATGTCTCAGGTTACGTATGTAACCAGGGTTCCCTGAGAACAGGGAACGAGACTCTGCGTTTCCTTGCGATGCATCGGGCTGCCTGCTGAACAGTCCCTCAAGACAATGGATAATGACTGTTTCCCCAGGCGCCCCTTTTATACTTCCGGGTCGCGCTGTATGACGTCATAGGCTGTCGCCGGCCAATATGAATTGGAGTTATTGGAGAGTTGGCTTTCAGACACAGAGTCACGTGACATTCCCCATAAGCGTTTGCAAATGCAGAGTCTCGTTCCCTGTTCTCAGGGAACCCTGGTTACATACGTAACCTGAGACGTTTCTGTTCAGTTGATCACTCTCCCTTCTATTAAAGCCCTCAGTTTCCATTGTTTCATGGTCCGCTATTGTTTATGTTAAGCGTGGTTATTTCCTGAGCTTTTTCCTTGTGATTCTCCTACATGTTCCTAGTAGAATTTACTATTAAAGACTCCTTTTGATTGTGCGCTTACTGCAGCCTACACAGCGCCTGACAACTATGATGATTTATATAATGATTGCAAAAAGTGTCAGAATGCACAACTACATCTGAATGGCTGTCAAATGAGTATTTTAGAAGGTGTCATGATCTGCTGCAGCAAAATCTAAAAGCCAAAAATGTGATATTTTATGCTTAATATTAGAGCTAGTGAAGCAATAGACATTTTATGCTGTTTTAAGACAGAGCCTGTACAGTATATCTCGATTGTGGTGCTTCTGCCACCATCCTTCCTGTTGGAGAATGTTGAGAAATTGACGCTTTGGGAACGCAACGCGTGATGTCGTCATGAAGCACGTGTGAAATCAGTCCAATGGTGTGTCGAGATGTCAGAAGCGGGTGACGTCACGGCCAGGAAGCTATAAAGCACGCTCAAACAAAGCAACGCTAGCTTAAAGTGTCTGAGGTAAGCGCTGACGGGCGTGCCGGAAGTTCCTTTCAAGGGAACTTGCGTTGCGTCGAGAAATTGACGCTTTTGGAACGTTAATACCATAGTTACAAGGGCCTGTCTGGTGTGACTCGTCAGTCGCCAGAGAGAACCCGGGCCCCGGGGGAGCTGAGGTCAAGTTGGTAAAACCTGACGAATGTGTGCGGTGAGGACCAGCCTGCCGCATCACAGACGTCATGTAGAGAGGCTCCCGAAAGGAGGGCTTTGGAGGCCGCCATACTCCTGGTAGAGTGGGCTCGGACTGCTAGAGGTGAAGGCAGTCCGGCCGACTTGTAAGAAAGTGAGATAGCCTCGACTAACCACTTACTCATCCTCTGCTTAGACGCCGGGGCCCCTTTATTGGGGGACCCAAAGAGGATGAACAGTTGCTCAGTCTTACGCCACAGGGCAGCTCTGTGGATGTAAGCGTCTAGGGCCCGAACAGGGCAAAGCAAATTAAGGCGTTCCTGGTCTGACGTCCTGAAGGGAGGAGGACAGAAGGCCTGCAGTACAATGGGCCTAGCCACATTAGTGGGAACTTTAGGAATGTAACCAGGTCTGGGATGAAGGAAGGCTTTCACCATACCAGGTGCAAATTCCAGGCACGAGGGGGCAACCGAAAGGGCCTGTAGATCTCCTATTCTTTTCAAGGAAGATATGGCGAGGAGGAACAATGTTTTTAGGGTCAAAAACTTAACTGTAACCTCCTCAATCGGTTCAAAGGGGGCTAAGGATAGGCCTTGGACCACCATGGCCAAATCCCACGCCGGAACCCTTGTGCGTACCGCGGGCCTTAGCCTCAGGGTGCCACGGAGGAAGCGAGTAATAAGTGGGTCTCTACCAAGAGAAGAACCAGCCAAGGGTATGTGGTAAGCCGCAATGGCCGCCACATAAACCTTTAGCGTGGAGGGAGATGACCCTGCAGTGAACCGTTCCTGCAGAAATTCCAAAACCGTACCAACGGGACAGGAAACTGGATCAAACTGATGACTACTGCACCAAGAAGTGAAAAGTTTCCACTTCAGGGCGTATAGCTTCCTCGTGGAGGGAGCTCTAGATTGGAGAATGGTCCCTACAACCTCGGTTGAGAGACCGGAATTTATGAGCTGGGCCCCCTCAGAGGCCAAGCCCACAGGCTCCAGAGCTCTGGGCGGGGGTGGAAAATTGTGCCCCCTGCCTGGGACAGAAGGTCCCTCCTGACCGGAATCTCCCAGGGAGAGCCGTTCAGGAGAGATACTAAGTCCGAGAACCACACTCTGCCCGGCCAGCGCGGGGCTATCAAGGTGAGCCGGACGTGGTCCCGGCGAACTCTTTCTAGAACTCCCGGGAGCAGAGCGATTGGGGGAAATGCGTACAGACGAAGCCTCGGCCATGTCTGTACCATAGCATCCAGTCCGAGGGGAGCTGGATGCGTGAGGGAGAACCAAAGTGGACAGTGAGAAGTCTCTCAAGACGCAAACAGATCCACCTGAGCCTGGCCGAACCTTTCCCAAATTTGCTTCACCACCTCGGGGTGGAGCCTCCATTCCCCGGGCCTCAGCCCCTGCCTCGACAGGACGTCTGCTCCAACATTCTGGACCCCGGGGATATAAGCTGCCCCGAGTGACAGAAATTTCCCCTGGGACCACAGGAGGATTCGGCGCGCCAATTTGGAGAGTGGGCGCGACCGCAGACCCCCCTGGTGATTTATATAGGCGACCACTGATGTGTTGTCTGACCGGACAAGAACATGGTGGCCCCTGAGATCTGAGAGAAAAGTCTTGAGAGCCAGAAAGACAGCCAGCATCTCCAGGCAGTTGATGTGCCAGGAGAGGTGGTGACCGCCCCACAGACCTTGAGTCGAGCGTCCGTCTAGGATCGCTCCCCAGCCCGTGAGGGAAGCATCTGTCGTTAGCATTTTGCGACGACAAGGAGCTCCCAGCACGGGCCCTTGGGATAGGAACCAGGGCTTCTTCCAAATGGCCAGGGCACGTAAGCAACGCCGCGTGACCTTGATCATGCGAAAAGGATTTCCCCTCGGGGAGAATCCCCTGGTTCTGAGCCACCACTGCAGGGGTCTCATGTGCAACAGACCAAAAGGTATCACGTTGGATGCCGCTGCCATCAGCCCCAACAGCCTCTGAAACTGTTTTACAGTGAGTGACTGGCCTAGCTTTAACCGGCTTACGGTAGAAAGGATTGATTCAATGCGAGCAGGAGAAAGACGCGCCTGCATCGCAACAGAGTCCCAAACCACGCCCAGAAAAGTGGTTCTCTGAACTGGAGAAAGCATACTCTTCTTGGCGTTGAGCCTCAACCCCAGGCTTTTCATGTGAGCGAGGACGACATCTCGATGCCGAGCCGCTAACTGTTGTGAATGAGCCAGAATCAACCAATCGTCTATATAATTGAGGACGCGAATGCCCTGAAGACGTAGAGGTGCGAGAGCTGCATCCATACATTTGGTGAATGTGCGGGGTGATAATGCTAGGCCGAATGGAAGAACCCGATATTGGTAAGCTTTGCCCCCGAAAGCAAACCTCAGGAACTTCCTGTGATGTGGAAGGATGGAGATATGGAAGTATGCGTCCTTGAGGTCGATCGTAACAAACCAGTCCTCGGACCTGATCTGAGATACGATCTGCCTCAGTGTCAACATCTTGAACTTGAGTTTCATAACGGACTGGTTCAGTTGACGTAGATCTAGAATGGGACGCAACCCGCCATCCTTCTTTGGAACAATAAAGTAACGGCTGTAGAAACCGTTCTCTGCATTGGAGGGAAGTACATAATCTATGGCTCCCTTCTCCAAAAGAGTTTTTACTTCTTGTTCCAGAACCAGAGCCTGCTCGGGGCCCACCACGGTGGGTAGGACCCCCATAAACCGGGGCGGGCGAGACCCGAACTGAATGGCATGACCTTTTTCGATTGTACGCAGGACCCATTGAGAAATATTTGGCAGTAGCTTCCACGCTGTCAGATATTCTACTAAGGGAACCAGTCTCTCGAGACTGGCCTCTGGTATATCTTGGATAACCAGCTCGGTGCCCCGATGCAGCGCACCGGCAGGGGGCAACCGAACTGATCGCTCTGAGACCCTCCTCGGAGGGAGCGAACACCCCAGCACCGCTACGCTTACGGGCGGGGCTTTTTCCCCGCAGCCTTCTTGGCGATGAGGACGGATCGCAGATCCATCCTACCCCTCGAAGGCTGCGGTTGAGAACGACCACCCGTCCCCCTGTGACGCTGAGGGGGAGTACGGGTGGTAACGCTCTGCTTTTGGGCAGCACGGTGTTGTTGTGAGGAGCTGGCTTTAGATGTGTGGGGCTGCTGGTGTTGTTGAGCAGCCCCGGGGGTATGAGAGCGGCGGGGGAGGAGCTTCTGGAACGCCGGCGCTTGTTTATTAGCCTCCTGGAACCTCTCAACGACCGTATTGACAGCGTCGCCGAAGAGGCCAGGAGGCGTAAGCCGGGCGCCCAGCAGGAAGTGTTTATCCTTATCTTTAATGGTGCTGAGGTTCAGCCATAAATGCCTCTCCGTGGCCACCAGGGCTGCCATAGCACGACCGACAGACTTGGCCGTCTCCTTGGTGGCCCGGAGAGATAAATCAGCTGCCCGACGTAGCTCGTCGACTACGGCGGGAGTAATACCCCCGCCCTCATCAATATCCCCCAAAAGTTCAGCCTGGTAGGCCTGCAGCACGCCCATGGTGTGAAGGCATGCCGCAGCCTGACCCGAGGCCTGATAAGCTTTGCCCACCAAGCTAGATGTAACCCTCACGGGCTTGGTGGGCAGTGTCGGGGCCTTTAGGGGCGATGCCGATTGTGGAGAGAGATAGCTAGCAAGCGTCTCCTCCACCTTTGGCATCGTCCCATAACCGTGCTCCTTGAGCCCCACTATCGATGCATAGTGCGTGGTTTGAGCACTATGCACGCGATAGGAGGCCGGTTTCTTCCAGGACCTCGACACCTCAGTGTGGAGGTCTGGAAAGAAAGGGAGACCCCGACGAGGAGGCTGCGCTCGCGAGGGCAGGAAGCGCTCATCCAGCTTACTTTTAGGACGAACATCCTGCCTTTCCGCTGGCCAGTCGATATTTAATTTGGCCACGGCGCGAGTTATGACCTCCACCAGCTCCTCATAAGCAGGGGAGTGGGATGGCGAGTCCTCACTCTCTGCTAAGCCGGTGCTCTCCACATCCAACTCCTCGGAGCTGGATACACTGAGCAAAGGTTTGGAACCGCAAAGCGTGCTTCCAAACACTGAGAAAAAGCACTGGATCTGTCAGGTGAGGGCTGAGATAGGGCGGGGCCCGTCTCAAACCCCTCTGACAGATCCATTTGCGATCCCCAAGATCTGGATCGACGCTGTGCCTCGGCAGCAGCGGGACCTGAACCCTGGGGAACGCGAGCCTGAGCGCTCTCCTTGAAAAGCGCCAGGCGGGAGCGGAGCGTCCGCAATGGAAGACGATCGCAGTGCTCACAGCCAGCACCCTCGAGTGCTGACCGGGCATGCTCCGCTCCCAAGCAGGCAACACAAAGATCATGTGTATCCCCGCCCGTGATGTAACGTGGGCAGGGATGAACACAAGATCTGAACTGCTTATCAGCCATAATAGATATGAGGAAAAGTGACAGACAACACCAAATAAGACATACGAGACACAGAGCGCAACTGAAGACACAGAAGCTAGCGTTGCTTTGTTTGAGCGTGCTTTATAGCTTCCTGGCCGTGACGTCACCCGCTTCTGACGTCTCGACACACCATTGGACTGATTTCACACGTGCTTCATGACGACATCACGCGTTGCGTTCCCAAAGCGTCAATTTCTCGACGCAACGCGAGTTCCCTTGAAAGGGAACTCAAATTCATATAATTATACCTTATTCCAGAGACTATGTCTCTTTATATATTTAAACATGAAATATTAGTTTCTAGATCTGTTATTCAGACTCATAACTTCATGATTTCCTGTCTGACACCTTGCACATTTCCATTTTATGTGACTTCCTCATTCTGAACAAACTCAAGCAGCACTCAAGACTCAGCAGACACGTCTTTTGTCAGGTTCATGAAATGGATTCAATCTATGAAAATTCTAATTTCATACTTTCAACAGTTCCTTCAGATGAAAACTGCTCTCAATTCAAAAGTAAACTCCGGGATGATATCGGTATGCATTTATTTCTATTTTAACCATTTAGCACTGTGGTAATGCTGTATAAGGTTTTCATTTTTAAACTCTTAAAACTAAATGTTATATATTGGCATTGATGGATACATTAATAACCTTTAACATTCATGGAATCATTCCATTCCACAAAAGTTTCTTTATATTGAAAAAATATTCTTCACACTAAGAAAAAAAAAAAGGGTTATTTTAAGAACTGTTCACATAAAGGTTATTTGGGGAACCTAAAATGGTTCTATGGCATTGCTATGAAGACCACCTTTTGGAGCTTTCATTTTTAAGATAGCATGTTTATTCAACAATTACACATTTGGCAGACTCTTTTGTTCAAAGCAGCTTACATTGCATTCAATATTTTTTCCATTTATGTGTTCCCTGGGAATCAAATGCTCTCAACACTGTCATTTAAATAAAACATAAAAAAAGCTCTGTCTTCCCTGTAGCTCAGACAGCAGATCATGATACAAACACCAAGGTCATAGATTCAGAAAGAAGAAAGAGTTCACATGCAATGTTAAACGCAATATAAGCTGTTTTAGAAAAAACATATGCCAAAAGTGTGAATTAATGTGTTTAGATATACTGCCTAAAGCAACAGTGATGTGAGAACTGAAGTTCACCATTTGACTTCTGGTGTAAACTAGTGTTGATGTTCTCAAGATGCTGTGAAGAACAGTCACACTGGTGTAGTCGTCACAAGATCTTTATCTCAGTTAAGATTTAAACCAAATATCCAAATATATTTTCTCTAGCAGCGGTTTTGTATGTTTTATTTCAAGTAAAAGCAGTTTGAAACTCATAAGATTTTAAGATGTGAATTCTGTTCTTCAAACTAAACTTTCAGTACATTTATTTTATATATTTTGAGTAACAATGATCACAATTAAAATACACTGGCAAACATTAAGACAAGAGTCAACTGAAGGTATTTTAATTAAATGTAACTTTAAAACTGAATTCTCAGGACAAGAACACAATTCACAAAATGTATGGTTGGAGCAAGTTGTTGTCATGATCACCAGCTGGAGTGCCTGTGAAAGCCACCAAGGGGCACTTCAACAAGGCCTTTCACCATTTCCATAATGACTTAATTTCCCATCATCCTTTGCCGGGACTCATCTTCCATTATTGTTTTCACCTGTGTCTCATTAGTGTCATTAGCTCACCATATATAAAGCCCGGTTTATCGTTCACTCTTTGCTAGATCTTGACAGAGATTAGAAATAACATCTAATCAAATTTCCGACCTCAGGTAACGCCAATGGAGAGAAAGAGAGAAAGAGAGAAAGAGAGAAAGAGAGAAAGAGAGAAAGAGAGAAAGAGAGAAAGAGAGAAAGAGAGAAAGAGAGAAAGAGAGAAAGAGAGAAAGAGAGAAAGAGAGAAAGAGAGAAAGAGGGAAGTTCATCCTTCTAAGTGGACTAAAGTTCTTCTGATTGTTTTAGCCGTCTGTCTTGTTTTTGCTCTTGGAGGTCTCTGTATTCTAGGGATACTGTGTGAGTATACAGGTGCTGGTCATATAATTAGAATATCATCAAAAAGTTGATTTATTTTACTAATTCCATTCAAAAAATGAAACTTGTATATTATATTAATTCATTACACACAGACTGATATATTTCAAATGTTTGTTTCTTTTAATTTTGATGATTATAACTGACAACTAAGGAAAATCCCAAATTCAGTATCTCAGAAAATTAGAATATTGTGAAAAGGTTCAATATTGAAGACACCTGGTGCCACACTCTAATCAGCTAATTAACTCAAAACACCTGCAAAGGCCTTTAAATGGTCTCTCAGTCTAGTTCTGTAGGCTACACAATCATGGGGAAGACTGCTGACTTGACAGTTGTCCAAAAGACGACCATTGACACCTTGCACAAGGAGGGCAAGACACAAAAGGTCATTGCAAAAGAGGCTGGCTGTTCACAGAGCTCTGTGTCCAAGCACATTAATAGGGAGGCGAAGGGAAGGAAAAGATGTGGTAGAAAAAAGTGTACAAGCAATAGGGATAACCGCACCCTGGAGAGGATTGTGAAACAAAACCCATTCAAAAATGTGGGGGAGATTCACAAAGAGTGGACTGCAGCTGGAGTCAGTGTTTCAAGAACCACTACGCACAGACGTATGCAAGACATGGGTTTCGGCTGTCGCATTCCTTGTGTCAAGCCACTCTTGAACAACAGACAGCATCAGAAACGTCTTGCCTGGGCTAAAGACAAAAAGGACTGGACTGCTGCTGAGTGGTCCAAAGTTATGTTCTCTGATGAAAGTAAATTTCCTTTGGAAATCAGGGTCTGGAGGAAGTCTGGAGGAAGAGAGGAGAGGCACACAATCCACGTTGCTTGAGGTCCAGTGTAAAGTTTCCACAGTCAGTGATGGTTTGGGGTGCCATGTCATCTGCTGGTGTTGGTCCACTGTGTTTTCTGAGGTCCAAGGTCAACACAACCGTATACCAGGAAGTTTTAGAGCACTTCATGCTTCCTGCTGCTGACCAACTTTATGGAGATGCAGATTTCATTTTCCAACTGGACTTGGCACCTGCACACAGTGCCAAAGCTACCAGTACCTGGTTCAAGGACCATGGTATCCCTGTTCTTAATTGGCCAGCAAACTCACCTGACCTTAACCCCATAGAAAATCTATGGGGTATTGTGAAGAGGAAGATGCGATATGCCAGACCCAACAATGCAGAAGAGCTGAAGGCCACTATCAGAGCAACCTGGGCTCTTATAACACCTGAGCAGTGCCGCAGACTGATCGACGCATTGCTGCAGTAATTCAGGCAAAAGAAGCCCCAACTAAGTATTGAGTGCTGTACATGCTCATACTTTTCAGTTGGCCAAGATTTCTAAAAATCCTTTCTTTGTATTGGTCTTAAGTAATATTCTAATTTTCTGAGATACTGAATTTGGGATTTTCCTTAGTTGTCAGTTATGATCATCAAAATGAAAAGAAATAAACATTTGAAATATATCAGTCTGTGTGTAATGAATGAATATAATATACAAGTTTCACTTTTTGAATGGAATTAGTGAAATAAATCAACTTTTTGATGATATTCTAATTATATGACCAGCACCTGTACTTCATGTAATAAGATTTCACTGCGAACAAAAAGCAGTTCTTCTCTGCTGTGAGATAGAGGTGTATGTTACAGTTTTTGCACATCACTTTGAGTGTTCCTGTTCAACCCTGCATCTTCTCTTCTTATAACACATTATTGCCAATAAAATAGCAGAGAGCTTAAAACAGACCCTTGCAGCACTCCATAATTTACTAATGTTAACTGGGATAATTCCCTGTTTAAATAAAAAATTGTATCCATCAGATAGGTACGATCTAAACCACCTTAATGCCTGTCCCTGAATACCAGTGTCATTTTGTAATCGATCTAAGAGTTTTTTATGATCTATTGTGTCGAATGTAGCACTATTAAGTAAAAAAAGCAAGATCAAGTGAAAAACCTTTCCTCAACCTTTTTTTTTTTTTTTTCAAGATTATAAACACAAAATTAAATCTACAAACCCATCTGTACAAAGCTCACAGTTTTAAGATAAAATCAAAATGATAACCTCTTTTTTTATGTTCAAATGGCTCACAAACCCATTAAACACACAGACATACTGAACACTGATAAACAGTTTAAATGCTTCAACATACAGTAACTGCTACTGTACAAAACATGAAGTATGCAGGTAGAAGGAACATTAGTTATTTTTTTAAAAGGTATACTTTTTTAGGGTGGTGTTTATTGTTTTGGGAAAATAGTAAAATGACAACACACTTAAATCAATATTTAATGTGCATTTATTTACATATTTGTCAAGTTCTTATGTTTTACACAGCATAATGTACAACAACATTTTCCCTTATTTATACGTATATCTACTGTATTTACCTTTTCTTTTCTTTTTTTTAGATGTCTGACTTGCATACATTATTATAAACTTCACATGGCTTCTAATCACAGATCAAAAGACCCTCAAGAAAGAAGTTGCTCTGCATAAATGGGCTAAAGTTCTTCTGATAGTTCTCAGTGTCTGTCTCGTCTTTGCTCTCGGAGGTGTCTGTACCCTGGCGATGCTTCTGACATATGATACACGTAACTAATTTACTTCTATCTCATCTTTCATGTCTAAATTTAAGCATTTAATATTCTGTTTATTTGTTTGGCATCTGTTGCTTTTTTAAATTCAGATTTCAATGTGTCTGTCTCTGATCAAGACCACAATGCCACAGGTGAGGGAAGTACAGCAACCAAAAAATGTCACTTCTGATTTGTGCAGAGAATAAAAATAGCATAAAAATCAAGGCTGCTACCACCATCTGATCTTCATTGTGCTTCTTTGTTTTGGATACAGATTACAAACAACAGTTTGATGAGCTTCACAACCAGCATGAAGAGACTCTTAGAAAGCTGAACAGATTAAATCGTACGTCTTGTGATTTCAGCCTTGTGCAAAGCTTAAAAAGACATTCTACACACATACTGTAAATAAGCACAATTACTAAAATAAAGATAAATTGAGTCTGGAAAACAATGAATAATTAAATTGTCACTACCTCCTTCACAAAAGACAGCACAGGTTGTGCACTTTGTTCCGTCCACTGGATTCATTTTGGGGGAAAGTGTTACTTCTTCTCTACGGTCAAGATGAACTGGACACAGAGTCGAGATCACTGTGTGACTCTAGGAGGACATCTTGTGGTCATAAACAGCAAAGCAGAGCAGGTGTGTTCTGCAGTTCAACACTTCATATACTCCTATAAATAAAGGTTCTTTATTGACATATATGGTTCAGTGAAGAACCTTTAAAGAATTCAGAAACCCTTGTTATTAGCAGGCCCAGTGGCCATTAAGTGAACTGCAGCCAGCAACTTGTTGCTCGTGCACACACTCCATACAGTGACGTAAGGGAGCCTCGCCCTCGGCCAAAAACTGAACGTGATTCACCGACATCATGGCAACAGATGAGGTTAATTAAAATCACACTGTTATGACAGTTTTCTTTGGATTTTCCCGGCAAAACCGTCCCGAGTCCTTCACATAAAAATCAGTCTACAGGCTTTCATAGACAACCTGGGAAGGGAAGGTCTCGTTTGTTCAAGTTTCGTTAAGCTGTTCACACACTGGCAGTAAAAAAGCGAATAATAGGTCTACATGAAAAATCTTACATATAACATCCATGAAACCTTTCCATTGCACAAAAGGTTATTTATAGTGGAGGTTCTTCAGATTATTAAAATGTTCTTCACACTAAGAAATATATATTTCATTTTCTTTAGAGGCCTGAATTAAGACTTCTTTACGACCACTGATGAAATTTTTAGCAATCATAATATTAAGCTGGAGAAAAAAAGCTAAACATCATTGTAAATATTAGGTCAACATGAAACATTAAACCATTTTTACTTCTATGACGCTGCATATTTCTGAGTGAAACTAAACGAAAGGCAGACATTTTTTCCATCTGTAACTGATTTAGAAGCTAAAACAGAAGTTAAAAGCAGAAAACTAGAGAAGTATTGGAAATTAATTTGTTTATGGTTGTGGTTTATCTTTCTCTTAGAAGTGTGACTTCTGCTATTTCTTGAAAATTACTTTTATGTTGACCTTAAATAGTATACAATTCTCTGCTCTGAACCTTATGTGTCTTACATCTGATCTCACTATTAAAACTTTTTTTCTCCATCAGGATTTTCTTACCTCTAAAGTTAAAGTGACTCACTGGATTGGTCTGAATGATTTGGACACTGAGGGACACTGGTTATGGGTGAACAACCAGCCACTTAATGATTCAGTAGAGTAAGAGCTTCAATAATGTTTAAAATACAACATTTGCATGGAAAAACAACCAATACTTGAAGCTACTCCAGCAGATGTGTTTTGTTATTTCGTTCTTCAGATTCTGGATGAAGCGAGAGAATGGAGTCAGAGAGCCTGACAACTGGACTAAAGACCATCCAGCCGGTGAAGACTGTGCTAGTCTGGGACATCCAGCGGGAGAGACGCACTTCTGGACAGATGCTTTCTGTTTTCAAGAGAAAAGATTTGTGTGTGAAGCTGCTGCAGCGGTTTAATTCATTCAGTTTTCATTACTTCGATTATAAATAAATGCATAGAACCAGTTCATTTGTAATGCGATGATATATCAGTAATACTGAGAACACATTTGTCGAGTTGTCAGACATGATTAACTATTGCTGTCCATTTAAAATGAAGAGACAATTGTACTTGTGCCCCATTACGCTTTTTCAGACATTACCTTTAATGCAGTGTAAATAGCTGTGTGTGAATGTGTGCAAAGTTTAAAAGATCAAGGTGCATGATAAATAAAGTTTTCTGCTCTGCAAAAGCAAATTCTCGCTATAATATACACTTACAACAGAGATACAACAGCAACCTTTTGATGATTCTTCTCAAATCTCCATGAGGTCTAAATGGGATGAGGTAAAGAGCGTTGCAGACAACACAAATCCAAATCCACTGGTCACAATTGAAAGCCGAACTCAGAAATAGCATTTATCCATCGGGCAGGCAATAATATAAAGTAATAATAAATAAGTAAGTAAACAAATGGAAGTAATGGAACAGCGGACAAATCATCCGACTTGCCAACTCCTGAAGGTGTCCTGTGGTGCCAAAATGTTAGCAGCAGATCTTTCACGTCCCTAAGATTGGAGGTGGAGCTGCCGTGGATTGAACTTGTTGGTCCAGCACATCCCACAGGTGCTCAATTTGGATTGAGATGTAGGGAATTTGGAGGCCAGGGCAACACCTTGAACTCTTCATCATGCTCCTCAAACCATTCTTGAACAATGTGTGTTGTGTGGCAGGGTGCGTTATCCTGCTGAAAGAGCCACTTCCACCAGGGAACACCATACCTGGTACCTGGTCTGCAACAATGTTTATGTAGGTGGCACATGTCAAATTTACATCCACATGAATGGCCGGACTGAAGGTTTATCAGTAGAACATTGCCCAGAGCATCACACTCCCTCCACCGGCTTGTCGTCATCCCACAGTGAGATTGTGACACATTCCTCCCATAACCATCATTAAAATTTTGTGCAACTTGTGCCACAGTAGACCTTCTGTTGGCTCGGACCAGACAGGATAGCCTTTCTTGCCCTTGTGCATCGATGAGCCTTGGGCGCACAACCACCCTGTCGCTGGTTTTGGGGTTTGTCCCTTCTCGGACACTGTTGGTAGTTTCTTACCACTGTTGACTGGGAGCAACACACAAGCCTATCCGTTTCAGAGATACTCTGACCCAGTTGCCTTGCCATAACAATTAGGCCCTTGTCAAAGTGCCTCAGATCTTTATTCCTGCCCATTTCTCCCACATTCAACACATTGATTATGAGAACTGATTGCTTGCTTACCATCTAATCTACCCAGACCTTAAAGGGGTGGTTCATTGCGATTTCACTTTTTTAACTTTAGTTAGTGTGTAATGTTGCTGTTAGAGCATAAACAACATCTGCAAAGTTACGACGCTCAAAGTCAATGCAAAGGGAGATATTTTCTTTTAAAGAGTTCTCTGTTTAAGGACTAAAACTGGGATTACAACAAGTTTCTTCCCGGGTTGGTGACATCATTAACCCTAAAATGTACATAAACTATGAGAACACGCACCAAAGGGGGTGAGGCCATGGTATTGCAGCATGTCATAAAAGCAAGATGACAACAAGTTATAACCGTAATTAAACTAAACTATACCTGTTCTATCTTCATGCAGCATATATTCTCTGGCTCTGTAGGATCTTACAGCAGTTCCCACATGAGCAATTTATAGATCGTCATGACAGAGTATGCAATCAATTACTTTAAGAAACTCCACATCAACTACATAAATTCATCAACTGACCATTCAGAAACGTCCTATTGCATTCTACATGTTGTCACTACTTCTCGAGTCTCATTCTCATTCTCCGACTCCGGTTTGAACATAAAAGGCTGAACAGTTTCTGACATTTTCAGTGAGACTTAGGTAATCGGCGCTGCTATCACGAGCTCCGCCCTCTTTGTAGGAGCAGCAGCTCATTTGCAATTGCATTGCAAAGGAGTGTTTTTGCTCACCCTCAAAAAGTGACAAATTTAACATGCTATAAAAAATTATCTGTGGGGTATTTTGAGCTAAAACTTCAGATACACACTCTGGGGACACCAGAGACTTATTTTACTTTTTGTGAAAGTGGCATTATATGACCCCTTTAATATGTGGCCTTGTTAGGAGATGATCAGAGATATTCGCTTCACCTATGGCTGGTCATAATGTTTTGGCTCATCAGTGTATATCCTCCTGAGACCCAGGGAATTTAGCTTTTTTTTTTTTTTTTTTTGTCATTACATTGCTTGGAGCATAAGAAACGAATGGGGGGGAAAAAAATTTTTTTTGAAAAAAGTTTTTCAGAAAATAACAAGGCATGAATAGACATGTTTGGGCAAAAACAATGGATTTTTTTCATTCACCAATCAATGTTTATGTTTCAGGATTTTCGTTAACTAAACATTGTATAAAGATGATTTTTAACTATGTTATGAAAGATATAACAGAATGATTTGATATACTATTTTACTTTATGCAATGTGTGAAATAAGCGGGTTTTCCCATTCTTTACAATGCATTGATACATTGTATCTAATTTGCATATTAATATGTTCTTGGAGCAACATGTAATGAAAAAAAAAAAGTGTAATAATGGGAGAAATAATTGGCAACATTTTCATAAGAATATCTAATATTTCATATATACTGTAATTTATTTCCCTATTCACTTGTGCCTCATAAAATGCCTGATTTACATGATCCTGGTATCCACTACAGTGGACGTTTGAATTCCATGTCCTGTTTTGTAACAGAAAGTCATATTCTAATTTGAAACCCCATAATGTTTTCCTGAGATGTTGATTTATGACAAACAATTTGAAAATTAGTCTGATTTAAATGACAATTACAAAATATTATCATATATATATATATATATATATATATATATATATATATATATATATATATATATATATATATTTCCATAAGAGTGCTAAATTTGATCATTCAATCAGTGTCAATTATATTTAAAGACCAAGTATAGGCATTTCTTATTGTGAAACTTGGAAATTTGGTATCTCTGAAAATCTCAGAGACATTTGCTAATAAATAACGTCCACTACAGTGGACAAAAGTCTATGCTTGGGTCTCAGGCGGATATCATTCATGTAATATTAGTTGCTGAATCTGTTATTCAGACTCATAACTTCATTTTTGTTCCTGTCTGTATTAAAGAGAATGACATTTAATGTGACTTACTTGTTCTGTCATTGACTGTCAGCCTGAATTAATGTGCTGACAGTCAATGAAAATTCTGGTTTCATGCTTTTAACAGTTGCTTCAGATGAAGAATGCTCTCAGTACAAAGGTAAGGCTGGGGATATTATCAATATGTACATAAGAATTTCTATTTCTAAGATTTAGTACCAGTAAATGTGTACGGTTTTCTTATGATCATTCGACAATTACACATTTGGTGGATGCTTTTGTCCAAAACGGCTTACATTGCAATTAAGGTATACATATTATCCATTAATGCGTTCTCTGGGAATCATTTAACACTGTCGTTTAAATAAAAATCTCTTTCCCTGTAGCTCAGACAGTAGATCATGATGATTCCAACACCAAGTTCATAGATTCAGAAAGAGAGAGTTCACATACAGTATTGAATGAAATATAATATTTGGATAAAAGCATCTGCCAAAAGAATAAATGTAAATGTAAATCTACCAATGCATAAATATACAAATATTAGAGTTTGCTGAAAGTAACAGTGATGTGTGAATTAGTGTGAAGTTTACCACTTGATTCCCTGTGAGCGGACTGTAAATGTTTATGTTCTCATGATTCTGTGAAGCCTATTAAAGAACAGCGATATATTTTTTTCTCATGTGTCATCATAGAAAGGTGTCATATGGACGTAGTTGTCACAAGATCTTTATTTCACTTACAACTGTATAAGGTTTGGAGTCAGATATTTAATTACACAAATGCTTTTCTTCTGGTAATGGTTTTGTATGTTTTATTTCAAACATCCAGTTTATTTCAAACAATATTTGTGAATTCTACCCTTCAATGTAAAATTTCAATACTTTTTTTTTTTTTTTTTTTTAAACATTCAGATAAGAGTCATCCATATGGTGAAGGTAGAATTTAACTCTAAGTGGAACTGAGTTCAATTACATGAGTACAATTAATACAATGTCAGCCTGAATTAATGTGCTGATTGACAATTGTCAAAATGTATTTCACGGAAATGAACCCAGTGTAAATTCAGGAAGTTCCAGGCAGAAATGCTGAAAAGATTGAAGGGTTCAGAAATAATTTCTGTTTTCTCATCAAATTTCTGATCTTAGGTAACTCCAATGAAAAGCAAGAGAGAGAGGTCACTTCTCCTAAGTGCACTAAAGTTCTTCTGACTCTTCTGGGTTTCTCTCTTGTTTTTGCTCTCGGAGGTCTCTGCGCTCTCTGGTTGCTTTGTGAGTATAAATAATACTAGATATTTGCTCTGTTCAGAGTGCATTGACCGAGTTACTGTAAGAACTTCTACTTGACCTCCGTGTAGGACAGTAGAATCATTAGAACTCACAAAGCAGTTTTTAATAGCTTTTTATTTGTAAAATCATACTTTTCAGCAAGCTGTTTTATTAGGCAAGTATTATCAAACCTCCATACTGAAGATGTAAACTGCCATTAACAAACTCCACTCGAACTTTGTTTTGTAGATAATTTCAGTCTGAAGTGTGCAAGACAAACTTTCCTCAAAAACACATTTTCCTGTCATTTTTGTCTTAATCAGATAATCATAATCTTGCTGATTTCGAATCACTGAATGAGCAGCACATCAAGCAACTGGCAGCTCAAGAGATCAACAGCACAGGTGCCAAAATTATATTTCATAAACAGCAGCACAGAGATGTTTCATTAACAGTGTTGAGTGTTCATTGAACTGTCCGTGTGAGAAATTCAATCTACTTGTTTTCCCATTTTCTTCAAGTTATGATAAGGGAATTAGAGGAACTTAGAACCAACTACACCAGAGTTAGAGAACAGCTTCTGCGTCATGTTGGTAAGATGGCATTTGACAATTTTTGAGCCTTTAAAAATGCCACAGTCTTCTGTTCTGACTTCAATTTTCTAAATTACTTATAGTTTCTCTTTTACTATTTAATTGTCTTTTCATCAGCCCTGAAGAAAGAGCTTAATGATCTTACAGCCAGATACAACACATTCAGAAAATGGCTGTCCTTTAATGATGGTGAGTGTCAGTTTACAATCTCAGTGTGACACAAAGTGTGAATATCTTTGCACAGTTTGATTAAGTTTATGATCTAAATAGTGGAAGGTTTAATCACACTTTATTCATTACTCACAGCTCAGTCTTGTAATCTCTCTGTAGATGGCTGGATAGTTTATCATGGAAAGCTGTATTTATTCAGCTCTGATGAACTGAACTGGTCGAGCAGTCGAGATGTCTGTGTTTCTAAAGGTGCCGATCTGGTCACCATAACCAGCCAATCAGAACAGGTAAGTCAGATCAATTAGGAATGAATAAGTTTTGATCACACAGATACGTTTTTTAAAGGGTTTCTATTTACCTTCACATATACCAAAAACACTTATTTTACACTATCACTTATTTCTCCATTAGGATTTCCTGATCTCTAAAATTAATGTGGCGCACTGGATTGGTCTCCATGATCTGGACACTGAAGGACACTGGGTTTGGGTGAATAACCAAACTCTCAATGAAACTGGAGTACAGTAAGAACTCTGTATCATGTCTAAGAATGTTAATCAATGTACTAATATACAGCTGTTTTTTTAAAATATTATTGCAAATGCATTATTGCTTGTTTGTCTCTTAAAGGTTCTGGTTCAGCGGGGATCCAAAACAACCAAATAACCGAAGGATACATGATCCGTCTGGAGAGAATTGCGCTTGTGTGGGAGACGTAAAAACCAACCTTGACTCATGGTTTGATACTTCTTGTAAAGGACTTAGAAATTTTATATGTGAAAAGAAATATTAATTTACCACCATCAGTGGTGGTTTGTTATTAAAGATAAGCACAGAAAAAAAAAATATTGTCTGCAAATTTCAGACATTTCAGTGAGATTGTGGCAGATTTTTGTCCAAAAATATTGTTGATGAAACTGTGCTGCGGTCAGCAGGGGGCAGCCTTGCAGTTCCGAAAAGTTTTTCTTGGAATAACCAAGTGCTATCTATAAGTATAGTCTAAAAATAAGAATATATATGGACAAGATCTGCTTTGTGTATGTATCTAAAATCACAGAGAAAAAAAAAAAAGAGACAAAAGAAAAAAAACCTGGTGAAGTTTAAAAATTCAATTTCTGTCATCATATACTCACCCTCATGTCATTTCAAACCCGTAAGACTTTCACTCATCTTCGGAACACAATTAAAAACATATATATTTTTAATTTTGTCCCTCCATACACAGCTATATGCATCTGACACTTTGATGCTTCAAAAAGTTCATAAAGAGATTGTAAAACTAATCCATATGAATCGAGCGGTTTAGTCCAAATTTTCTGAAGAGACTCGATCGCTTTATATGATGAGCAGATTTAATTTAGGTTTTTTGTGTTCTGGAGATGAATGAAAGTCTTGCGGGTTTGGAACAACATGACAGCAACAACAATGACAGAATTTTCATTTTTGGGTAAACAATCCCTTTAAGACTGCAACACTTGAACCAATATGTAACAATTGCTTGCCATCGTGTCGAGGAATTTCTGAAAACAATTTAAATGGGTTATGAACTACATTGTTTTATTGTTTTATAATGTTTTCTGGGGTACACTTATAATGTTAATATGCTTTTTAAATCAAAAATGTTTGAAATTTAGAAATAAAAGACATTTTTCCTACCCTGATTTTAGCCCTCTTATTTGAACGCTCTGTTTGAAGGGGCGTGTCTGCTGTGAGATTTCAGTGTAAACGCCCACTGCTGTGATTGGCTGACATCTTTGCATTTGAAGTATTACTCTCTTGAAAACTTTTAGCACGTTTTTACTATTACAGTTCTCACGGTTCTCTACAACTAATCGTGAGAAGTGTTGATTATAGCATTACATTTAGATCTATGGCATCATATTTAGATCGTGGCATGAAAGGTTGCAGTGATGAACATTGTAGCCGATCACAGACATGTTGTTGAGTGCATGAATGCACGTTGTTTTCTTCTGCTGAGGCGGCGTTTCACCTATCTATGTCATATTTAGTCACATTCCAGGATCAGTCGTTCGCTGGGCCTGGTGTCAATAAAAGCTTTTATTGGACTAATAAGGAATTTTCACTTCTGAAACTTACAGAATATTCTTATAGTACGATGACCTCATGGAAAAGTTGATTTCTAAATTCATGACCCCTTTGGGGTGGGGCTCTGTCATGATCCCAGTTCTGTGTTTTGTAAGGACTTTTATGTTGAAATGTATTCAAAGTTTCCATTGTTTCTGTTTTTTCTTCCTGTGTTTGGTTTGTTTCTTTGATAACCTTGTTAGTTCCTTTGGCAAAACTCCAAATAATTTCACTTCTGATTTGTACAATGACAGAAATAAGTCATTGTCAATAACTTCCCTGACAGGAACATAGTGTGCCCCAGATCCAGTCCATATCTGGTACATGTGGATTACATGCGGACCAGATGTGGGCCGGATCTGGGCCGACACTTCGGCAAAGAGACTTATCTACTGAGGAATATGTTCACCAATTCTGTGAGTTTTCTTTTTAAGTTCCATTTGATGATGTGGCTTTGAAGGACATTTTCCGTTTCGGACTAAATGAGCCCATAAAATCCTTGTTTCCAGAAGGGAAGTTTAATTGTAGTCTGAGAAACTTTATGGACTATGCCTTAATTTTGTGTGGTTCTTCGTTCACTGTGGGGGACGAAGAGAACTTTAAGAATCCAAAGAATTTTTGGGGGGAGGGCCAACTTCAACAAGCTCCGGTGGCAGCGGAGCCCTCAGAGATTGCAGTGTTAGCCTTTATGGCTACAGCCATTTGGTGCGAGTGGGCTGCACACACATCAGCTCCAGTTCCAGAGCTTGCTCCAGTCCATGAATCGACGCCTGAGCCCACTCCAGTCCATGAGTCCGCTCCAGAGCCCGCACCAGTCCATGAATCTGCTCCTGAGCTTGCTTCAATCTATGAGTCCATTCCGGAGTCCACCTTTGTCCATGGGTCCAGTCCAACGTCTGTCTCAGTCCTAGTATCCAGTCTTGTGGTCGTCCCTGAGTTTCCTGTCCATCTTGACACGACCACGGAGGTCGTCCCTGAGTTCCCTGTCTGCCTTGACACGACTATGAAGGTGGTCTCTGAGTTTCCAGTCTGCCTTGACATGACCACAGAGGTCGTTCCTGAACTGTCTGCTCACCGCTACATGACCAGAGAGGACGTTCCAGTCAGAGCCCTGGAGGGCTTTTCTGAGCTCCCTGTCTGTACTGTCATGGCCCTAGTGGCCAATGCTAACCTCTCTGGTCTTCATGTTTCAATTTCTCCTGTTCAGCCATGTTGGTTCCCAGTGCTAGTGGGGTCTTCAAGCTCATCTAAGCTGCAGTGGTGGTCATCCGCTCCGCTGTGAGGGTCTTCAAGCCCGTCTGAACTGCAGTGGTGGTCGTCTGCTCCACCGTGGGGGTCTTTAAGCCTGCCTGAACTGCTTTGGTGGTCTCTGCTCTGCCGTGTGGGTCTTCAAGTCTGTCTACCTGGCCGTCTGATGGCATACAGACTCTTGGCCACGACTTGTCTTTGGCATTTGAGCTTGAGCTTGACATTCGCCCAGACTAGATAATGATAAGAGCCAACGTCCACCACCCTGTAGACCCGCACATCAGGGAGAGATGTCATGTCATGTTAAAATGCTACAAGATCTGTTTTGTGTCTAAAAAACAGCAACAACTAAAAAACTATAAGGCTTGTGTGCTATAGCTAAATAAACACTGTAAAATGTAATGTATGCTACTATGATAATCTGATAATTTAGCATTTTTACAACATGCAACTTGCCTGTTCTGTCACTTTTTATTTCTATCTGTTCTTTTCTCCATAAGAAGTCACTAATAAAATCCCCTATAGCTTTATTGAAAGCTTGAGTATGATAAATTGCTTGTGAAGTTCATCATTTGTTATTTGCTTTAATGATTAACGAGTGTAATAAATGGCAAAATGTTATTTTATTACTGCATATATTGGTTTGATTAGGTGAGACATCTGAAGGGATCAGAAGTCTTGAAGAGCAAGGCTGGATATATCTGTCCATAGTCTTTATACACCATTATGTTATGTTACAAAGCACTATTTATTTTATTTTGTTTTCTTAAAAGAAGCTTGATGTGTTTCTTTAAAATCTGCTGAATTGTTTTAAATTATTTCAATCTTTCGACAGCCCTGTATTTTAAGTTATAAGTTATAGGTTTAACAAAACAAAGCAAAAGTGTTTCCCCTGGAAAGAGGATAGGGTTAGTTCGCTCTAAAATGAATATTAAGTCATCATTTACTCACACTAGTGGCATTCTAATGCAGTATATAGTTCTTTCTTTTTAAGACCACAAAAGGAGAATAAAAAATAAAAAATAAAAAAAGCAGTAAATAGCGACCAGCATCAAGCTTTAAAAAAAAAAAAAAAAAAATGCCGTCTCTCAGAATAATCCCATGCAATATGTGTCATGTATGAACGATCCATATGTGACATGCAATACAGCTTGAAATGTGTTGAAAGTGTAACTTTAGAAGGTGGCATAATCTGCTACAGCAAAATCCAAATTGCTAAAAATGTGAGATTTTATGCTTAATGTTGGGGGTTGTAAAGCAATAGTAGACAGCCTCATTCTTCTCTTTTGGAGAACACAAACATATAATTATACCTTATATACTGAGATGTTTTCAGTAGTATTCATTTCTGTTTTAATGGTTTAGCACTGTAGTAATGAGGTACTGTATATGGTTTTCTTTAGTATGTTCATTTAACAATTATACATTTGGTGGATGCTTTTGTCCAAAGCGACATCAAGGTGTACAGTTTATCTGTTCATGTGTTCCCTGGGAATCAAATGCTCTCAACACTGTTATTTAAATAAAAAAGCTTTGTCTTCCCTGTAGCTCAGACAGTAGATCTTGATGATACCAACACCAACCCTTCTGAAAAATGTTGGTCCATGTTGGTCCAGGCTGGTTTATACTGATTAGTGCTGGTGAATTTGCTAATTCATGCTGTTCTTAAGCAAAACGGAGCTGGTTCACAAGCATGGTCTTGCAAAGTTTAGTGTGAGTAGGCCAGCTGTCTGTATGCAAGCAGTGTTTTGAGGACAAGCATTGTTTTTGCTTGCATACTTCTATATTTAACACACGGTTTGCAGTATGTGTGTGTTCACTGCTCCTAATGTGTGTGCACTAACTTGGATAGGTTAAATACAGAGGACAATTTCAGAGTATGGGTTACTTGTCACTTTCACTAATGGTGTGAAGTTAAAAAAACAATATATGGGTAAAATGTATGATTTATTGTATGATAATAACTTTGTAATTTCTTTTGCTCCCTCTGCTGAAAGTAGAACTGAACATTTGAATTGTTTTAGTTATGATTAGATTATTAATCAATGTCACTGCTAAACTGGTACAACATTTCAAAGCATCAAAGGAATTGTCTGCTGTTTAAAAAGATCTGTACACAAATAAGTTGAAAACAGTTAAAAAGAGCTTGTGCACATTGCAAAACAAAAACATTTAGAGATATGAAAACCAAGAAAAATGCCTAATAAAGCATTATAAGCAGTTTGTTCAATAACAGGGGTTATGAGGAGAGCTCTTTCAATAATAACATATTGATAATAAAAATGTTGAAGGTTGCTGTTTTTAAACACTTTCATTCTCAATCGGTGAAGTCAATATCCAGCTGTCAGTCACTGATTCTGAAAAGTGTACATAGTAAAAGGTGTCATTGAAGCATGAAATACTCTTGATAACAGTGATAGCATGCACTTTTAACAATTGCTGAAAGAGAATTAATTCATCCAAATTCAGTGACCAAGTGTCCAACTAAAGGGCTTCAACAACCTTGGTACATGTACCATATGAAAGAAATAAAGGCAAATTGGATTGTAATAAGTGAATATGGTAATGCTGTTTTTGGAGTTGTTTAATCATCCTCTGGTGACATATTGATTTTATTTGCTTTATTTGTCATGTTTCTGCCCATCTCTCCCCCTATCTGTTCTTGTTTTTCCTCTTATCTTCAGTGATTGTGCTTGTTAACCACAGGTGTGATCACTAATGCTCAATCATCACTTGCAACATTGCTTCTATAGATGTGGACTATATGAAATCTGAGCAGTGTTTGTTTAACACTGAGGATTTTACTGAGTACCAGTAAAAATGTATCCAGCGACATGCAAAATTGTCTTGGTCTTCATTTAACTATGAACACATATTAAGAAATGTGATCCAGCATTGCTGGTGACCAGCATAAGGTATGTTTTGCATACTGGGACCAGCTTGGGATACTGGTGTGCTAGTGGACCAGTATGCTGTTTTAGGGTGCTGGTATGATCCCATGATTCTTGTCCTACATTTCCAAAAACACCATAAGAGGCCTTAATTGGCCTAAATAGTGTGACAATAAATCACATTTTAGTATACAGGCTAATGTAATAACCTTGCCTTACTGTACTGAAGTCCTTTCTTGTGAAAGCCTTTCTCAAGTATTCCATGGCAACAGCGCCCTCTATGGCTGGAGGTAAAGGTGTCGGCCCACTTCAGTGATTGGGGGGATTTAATGGTCATTTACACAGTAAAAAGTAGAATCAGTGGTAAGAGGAGCAACAAGAACTTAAAAAAGAGAAGAGACAAGCAGACACACAACAACTAAACTCACAGCCCCATAGCCTAAGATGAAATCAACTGCAAATAAAATCAATGAAAAATCCAGAGGATGCTTAAACATCCTCTAGTGAGATATCAATATCACCATGTTCACTTATTATAAACCAGTTTGGCTTTATTTCATGTGGTGCATGTGTAAAAGTTGTTGAAGTCTGTTTGAAGTCACCATTATGGTGATCATTGTTCAATTCAATTGGCCACTTCAATCAATTATTTTCAACAATTGATGAAAGTCCATGCTATCACTATTGACTACAATATTTCACCCTTCTGACTGCAAAAACACACCTTTTACTATGTGCAGTTTTTGGAATCAGTGACTGGCAGCTGGATCTTCACATATGAGTTTCCAAATGACCAATAAAAAAAGTCTTAAAAACAGTAACTTCCATTATCAAGTTGCTACTATCTGTCCCATCGAAAGAGCTCTTCTCATAAGCCCTCTCGTTAAACAAACTGCTCATGATTATGCTGTTATTTTGCATTTTTTGTCTTCATATCTTTAAATGTTTTTGTTTTGCAATGTACACAAGTTCTTTTTAATTGATTTAACTGATTTTTGTACAGTTCTTTGAAACAGGAGACAAGTCCTTTGATTCTTTGAAACATTTCACCAGTTTGAATTTTTACTTTTTATTCAAAATTTCAGTTGAGATTGATTAATAAAATAATAATAACTAAAACAATTAAAATGTTCAAGTCTACTTTCAACAGGGGGAGATAAAGAATTTACAAAGTTATATGTTACAGTAAATCATATACTGTTTTTCCTTTACATCATTAATGTGTTAAATATAGAAATATGCAAGCAAAAACAATGCTTGTCCTAAAGCACTGCTTACAGACAGCTGGCCTACTCACAATCATACCCCGCAATACATGCAGCTTCACAGCATGACTATGCTGTTCCATCAGCTGAACCAGCATAAACCAGCCTGAACCAGCATGGAACTCATTTGGATTTTTCAGCAGGGAAGGTCATGGGTTCAGAAAGTTCACATGCAATGTTAACTGCAATACAATTTGATTTGGATGAAAGCATCTGCCAAACGTATACATGTATTCAAATATAAAAATAAACATGTATTTAGATATTTTGCCTAATGCCCGATACACACTGTACGATTTTTGGCTGTCCAGGAAGTAAGATGAGCATCGTGAAACAATCATGGTGATTTCTGTGGCTGTGGCTCCTAAACAGTTGTCCTATGTCGTACAGTTAGAGAGGTTCAAAGACGGCCGTCGTCACGATCTTGCAACCAAAGATAGCCTGCGATCATTTTCTGACAGTGTCAGAAATTTAGCATGATCATCTCACAGTGTGTTTGTTGCTACGACCTACATTTACTGACTAGCCAATAAAAATGGAACACGAAATGGCGTATTTTTCAACGCGACATGGCTACTTACAAAACTACTTGCATCAAGCTCCATTTACAAAATTGGCAAGTTTACTACTAGTATATTGATACTAGTATACTTACTACATAAGGTATACTTAAAAATATATTGAACATTACTTAAGTATACTTGATAAAATTAACTTAAAGTTTCCTTTTTTTTTTTTTTTTTGTAAGGGAATATAGAATAATATAGATTGCCTGATTTCTCAAAGAGTCAGTAAACAGTTCATTCGAAGATTCAGGCTCTCTAAACCCCTTCTTTCCGCGAGCCTACTCTGCTCTGATTGGTCAAGTGGCCCAATCTGTTGTGATTGGTTGACCTTTTACAGGATGTGTTGAACACCAAATGCTCATTAGCATTTCTGAATTTCCACTCCAGATGCTTCACAGTGATGCAAACAACAACGGTGTCTGGTTTTCCATGTCAAGTCCTCATCCTTTTAGACGTTGTTCACCGGCAGCCAATGAAGACCATAGACTGGCATTATGCAAATTAATAAATATGTATCAGGAAGTGAGTCTGGAATTGCTGCCTACTCGTTTCCACAGTTCAGAATCAATTGATTCTTTAGGAGACAATAACTTTATTTTGTTAAGCACTTTGGTCTTTAAAACTTTGCAGACACTTTACATTCACAGCTATGCATTGCATTAAAGGTAATATTCACAAAAGTATAATGTGGCACTTTAAGTTATCAAAATGCTGTGAAGCCTTTTAAGCAACAGTGAAATTTTTTGATATAATACTATCACACAGGCCTATTTGTCACACAAAACCTTTTTTGAGTCAGATATCCACATTTTCTCATATCATTTGAATAATTATGGTCACAATAAAATCACACTGGCAAACATTCAGACAAGAGTCAACTATGAATGTAGATTAAGTGAAACTTTAAACTCTTCTCAGGAGTCATTTGTAATTTCAGGAATATTTCCAGACAGCAATGCTGGACTGATTCAAGGGTTCAGAAATAAATAGAAAACATTTTCTCATATTTTCTTTATCTCTTAAAATTTCTGATCCCCAAGTATCTCCACTGAAGAGCAAGAAAGAGAGGTCACTCCTCCTAAGTGCACTAAAGTTCTTCTGAGTTTCTCTCGTTTTTGCTTTCGGAGGTCTCTGCGCTCTCTGGATGCTTTGTGAGTATAAATAATACTAGATATTTGCTCTGTTCAGAGTGCATTGACCGAGTTACTGTAAGAACTTCTACTTGACCTCCGTGTAGGACAGTAGAATCATTAGAACTCACAACGCAGTTTTTAATAGCTTTTTATTTGTAAAATCATACTTTTCAGCAAGCTGTTTTATTAGGCAAGTATTATCAAACCTCCATACTGAAGATGTAAACTGCCATTAACAAACTCCACTCAAACTTTGTTTTGTAGATAATGTCATTCTTAAGTGTGCATGACATGGACTTTTCTCAAAAACATTTTCCTGTCACTTTTGTCTCAATCCGATAATCATAAACTTGATGTTCTGCTCATTCAGTGATTCGAAATCAGCATGGTTTCAAAGCAACTGGAAGCTCAAGAGATCAACAGGTGAGAAAACTTTCATAAACGATAGCACAGAGATGTTTCATTAACAGTGTTGAGTGTTCATTGAACTGACCGTGTGAGAAATTCAATCTACTTGTTTTCTCATTTTCTTCAAGTTATGATAAGGAAACTAGAGGAACTTAGAACCAACTACACCAGAGTTAGAGAACAGCTTCTGCGTCATGTTGGTAAGTTGGTGTAACGAAAGGACAGCACTGAGCACAGAGAGTGAGGATCCATGTGCAGTTTAATGAGAAAATACAATCCACAGTCATAGTCCAAAAACCAGGCAGAAGGTCAAAGCACAAGTTATCAGTCCAAATCCAAGACAGATATCAGAACCAGGAACAACATGACCACTCAGAAAACTGTCAGTAACACAAATTTTAAACTTTAGATACCATAATTCGTCTTTCCCTCTCTTCTTCTGTAGCTGAGAAGATCGCGCATCCTGTCGTTTAACGTTACTCCCGGCGCGGAGCAAATGAACACAAAGTGCAAAAAGTCTGAAATATTACATGCAAAACGTTAATTTGAACAATTATCGCTTCAACACCATGAAAATAAACCAACCTTTATTACATATCGCAGTTTCATTTCCTTAAGGAAAACTAGGTCATTACATTCGGGTTAATCGCGAAGATAAAAAAATAAAAATAATTAATTAAAATGTGAATCTGTTGACAACCTTCCATTAACAGACTTCAAGAAACTTGTAAATATGACACAACAAACCCACTATATTTAAAAATGTCTCTGATTCAATAAAAGAGGCCGTTGAGACATGAGACGAATGAGGCAAAAACCGCGAAAGTTTTTTTCTGACTTTTTTCGCCTTCAAATACATCTCAAAATACTCTTGGACAGAAATAAGTGAGAATCTCTTTAATTATTTATCTTTACTTACCATAAACCGTCTTTCACCCGATTCCATCCGAAGACACTGAAAAACGGCGGCTTCTCACACCGGAGTCCTCAGTGCTGTTAACGTGACGTGCATGCTCTCCTTCACGTCCGCGTTCCCAACCCAGCACTGCTGGGTTAAGATTAGGAAGGATCTTCAACCCAAAATTGGGTTGAATTAACCCAGCGTCCTTACCCAGTGGTCTCAACCCAGCATTTTTTAGAGTGTACCTCAGCCAACAAGCAAACAACTTTAAGTATGATGTTAAGTTCACGTACAAGAAAACGTACAAGTATACTTGCAGTATAAAACTACTAAACTAGTAGTTTACTGAGAGTAAGGCTATGTTCACACTGGCAGTTCAAATCCGATTACGTGTGTATCTGATTTGAATCTGAACTAAAATTACAGACGTCCACATTGTGTATGGCAACTGTTCAGATCTAATTTGTTTGACCATTCCGCTCTTTCATTTTCCAGAATATCTGCATTGGTTTTTATGGCAATGACCAACACGGTAGGCATACACCACATGGGGGCTTATTGATCGAGGTAGGGGATCATTTTACCATTTGTTCAAAACAATCACTTTAGCAAAGTTTTACTATTTTAGCGAGCGTGGGGGCCATTCAGTGGTATCAGTTCCTTCATCCTCCATGAACTGCCTGCATACTCTCGCCTCATGAGGTGGGCATTGTTGTACATCATCCCGATACCTAATGGCAGTCAGGGTGCCATTGTCTAGCCTGTGCGTCCCTCCATGTATATGCCTCCACAGACCATCACTGATCCACCACCAAACCGGTCATGCTGAACGATGTTACAGGCAGCATAATGTTCTCCATGGCTTCTCCAGACCCTTTCACGTCTGTCACATGTGCTCACTGTGAACCTGCTATCATCTGTGAAAGCCACAGGGCGCCAGTGGCGGACCTGCCAATTCTGGTGTTCAATGGCAAACGCCAATCGAGCTCCACGGTGCTGGGCAGTGAGCACAGGGCCCACTAGAGGACGTCAGGTCCTCAGGCCACCCTCATTAAGTCTGTTTCTGATTGTTCGGTCAGAGACAGTCACACCAGTGGCCTGCTGGAGGTCATTTTGTAGGGCTCTGGCAGTGCTCATTCTGTTCCTCCTTGCATTGTTCCTCGTCTCATTGTTACCCATCTAGTGGACCTGTTGTTAATTTCATTAACACCAAAGCAGCTGAAACTGATTAACAACCCCCTCTGCTACTTAACTGACCAGATCAGTATCACAGGAGTTTAACTGACTTCATGCTATTCTCTGATTAAAAATGTTCCTTTAATTTTTTTGAGCAGTGTAGGCTGGGGCTGGCTGAGTTAGATGGTGATTGACGCTAAACAGTAGAAAATCAGTCCAGTCTCTCCAGCTGTAAATGTCATTGGCTGTTAAAGTCTTGTATTGCTTATACAAAAAGGCCACACATATAAGCAGTCTTTCAGAATGCTCTCAATTACATGTAGCCTAGATCAGATGCATATTATATGCATTAGTGAGTGTGGTGGTGCTTATGGGATGTCGCTCTGGGACGGGTGAGTATGAGGTTGGGAGTAAAATATCACCGTATACTTACTACAAAAATCTAGACTACACCACTGAATCAAAGGCACCTTTAGCCCCGTTGTACCCTACTAATTTCTTGAATTATTTGCTCTGTAGCTCGAACCCTCTGGTGCTGAGATGCAGGTGCCATTTGTCAAACAGGCAAGCAACGGGGACTACTGCACCAATGACTTCAGAAATAAGCAGCCGAGTTGTGGTCACTTGTTTCCTAACAGTCACGCAGCTGATGAACTCAATGCCGAATCTACTTTCACACTAACCAATGCTGTGCCACAGAAGAAAAACTTTAATAGTGGCCCTTGGAGTGTCATGGAAAACAAGGTTAGAGAGATCGTGAATAAGTACTGTCGTGACAGTACGGACGATAACAAAATCTCAGCCTATGTGCTGACAGGAGCTGTATCTGGCACCAGTACACTGAATGAGAGAGTCAATAGTCCCTCACATGTGGACAGTGTTTTGCTGCTATCACAAAACAAAAAAAGACATTTCCAAAGCCAAAAATGAAGATCCAGTTCGAAGTACTAGTCGAGGTAAACGTCATGGTAAAGGTATAAACATAATCCCACAAAAAACCCTGAAGAACTAGAGACATTCCTGGAGGGTATCTATAAGCCACGGGTACAGCTGTAGCGATGTAAATCTCGATGAAAGTGATCTTCTGGGCACACAAGCTGTACTGAAGCATGTAGAAGACCATGTGATATGGATGCCTTAAAAGCTGAACAAATTGGCTAAATGATGTCTAAATGTAAGCTTGACTTAAAGTGTCATAAAATCAATCATTTCTACAGAGAAAAATACTTAAGTATAGAAGAATGTGTATGGTGAACATGGGAAAATACATAATGAAATAAAGACAAATACATTTCTGTAACCTTCCAAGATTTCCAAAGACCCCAGCATCACATTAGCGCACCAATGTACACCCATTAAAGTTATTATTTTAAAGCTTTACAGTGAGATGTTAGACTTACCCTGGTTTCACAGACAAGGCTTAAGTCTAGTCCCAGACTAAAATGTATGTTTGAGCAGTTTCAACTTAAAGCTTAATTTAACTTAAATATGTTCATTTATCCATTAAAATATGTCAGAGGCAGAGCCATTGTTGTCTCAAGATGCACACCAGTAATGTTTTTTGCTACTTAAATGCACTAATTGAACTAAGGCCTAATCCTGGCGTAATCTAATCCCGGTCTGTGAAAACAGGCCAAAGTATATGTGTGTAATTTGACATATTTAATTATTGCAGGTTTGCATTTGACTGTTGTTATTCATTTTGAGGAATAATGAATCCGTTATGTGCAAATCACTAGTTTATATGCAATTTAAATGTTCTTGGATCATTATAGTTCACCTAAAAATGTAAATTGTGTCAATTTACTCACCATTACGCCACTCCAAACTCATGACTTTTCTTATTCCGTGGAACAAAAAAGCAGATGCTTAGGCTGATTGTTCACACTGATCTTTACCATTAAAAAGAAAGTGAAAAAAAAAAAAAGGGAAAACTAGCCAGGTGACACAAACATTTTTTTCTTCAAATAGTAAAACTCTCCAAACTAGTAGCTTAACTGCAACCTCATCAGCAAATGTACATGCTGTTCAAATAACAAATGGAAGCCAATGTAGGGACATATAAAATAAATTTTATTATCCATTTTTCTGAATTTCTACACTGTAGTGGCTTCTATATAGACACCATCATCAGGAAAGACTGTCGGACACTGACGCAACATAACTGTCTGCTTTGTGTCCGAGCTCCAATATATAATTATTGTATGGAAAAAAAACAAGAAAAAGAAAAAAAGGAAGGAAAAAAAAAAAGAAACCTAGTTTAGTCTCTCTTTTGTTTGTTTACACTCAACATAAAAATGTGGCCCAGGGCAGAGAGAGCGTGAGAGTGTGTTCAGGGCTGGGCAGCGGCGGCTGCAGGAACCTGTGTGGCAAGAGCACTGGGAGACGAGATGACAGGAGAACCTGCGATGTTGGCCATCGGCTGGGATGAGGACATGGATGTGACGCCTCCTACAGGGAAACAAACACAATCAGCATTTAGAAGAAAACATATTGCAATGTGTCAAGGATCAGCTGACACATGCACAAACACAAGAATGTTGTTTGGTTGAAGACCTGCAGATCAATGCATTTCAGTAACGCATTTCTCATGAAAACATGCCAGAGTCACGGAAAAATACTTATAATTTTGTAATCTTAATTATAGTTTGTAATTCTCAATCCAATAAGTTTTAAGCATGATTCTGGGAGGGAGTCGCATGACTGACCTGTGATCATACTGGACGTGCTGACTGGAGTGGAGCCAGTGGACAGTCCTGAAGTGGAGCCCATCCTCGCCTGGTCCTTCACAATGGGATCTGACACGAGACAGGCACACAGTGATGAAATTAATACTGCACATAAACCTTTCATTTCAAATGAGCGAGCAAATCCTGTTTGACACATGACAACTGCTTTAGTTTAAACTGAGACATTGTTTACACTTGTCAATCATTTTATCAGAATACTGACGTAATATTTAATAAGAGTCAACTTTGCAATCTGATGCACATTTTCGTATACATGTGCATTAATGTATGCAGGTGTGCAAGGTATTTTTTAATTGGATTGGGATATAGATTGGTTGGATGTTTTAACGTCATGCCAGCTTCCTTGCCTATTTAATGCGTTCGAGATACTGGACTCTGGCATGAGGAGCATAGCAGTTGATCTATGTAGCAATTAGGGTTTAAACCACAGAGAGTTGAGTTTATGCGGATTAAATGCCAGAGAGAGCAGACACTCACAGAAATAAGGGTGCTCCATGGCCTCGCGGGCAGTGAGGCGAGCTTGGTGGTCGTAGCGCAACAGTTTGTCCAGGAAGTCCAGCGCTTCGGTACTGACCAGGTGCTGGTTCTCGCTGTGGACAAACCGTTCCCACCTTTTCCGGGAATGTCTGGATAAAGAGAAAGAGTATTATTAAAATCCTTAAAGTGAGGTCAAAGTATTACATGCATAAACATATCACATCTCAGCGTACCTTCCCAAAATGTCGTTGAACCGTGGGTCGAGCTCAATGTTGTATTTGTCGATGTAGTCGTAGAGGTCCTCTGTGCCCAGGACTTTGGCAATCCGTACAAGCTGGACAAAGACATAGTACTGGTCAAAAACAGCAGAGGGCAGCAGACACTACACATCCAACAGATCAAACCAGCTGACGTATTTTTGTAGGCCAACCTGAAGTCAGCATCACCCTGGTTCCCTCCACAAAAACCCAACAGGATTTTTACATTGGCTTTTGGATTGCAGAAAATAAGCTCTGTGATTAACAAAACTTTATGATTCTTGCATATTATTTAGACAACTTTTATGAATTTTGAAGCCTAAATACAACTGAACCACGGTCGCACAACTTCCATGTCACCATTAAGCTCTTTCAGTCTTTATTTGATCCATTATCCATCGGTTTAGTCCAAATTTTCTGAAGAGATTTGCTTTATATGATGAACAGATTTAATTTAGGCTTTTATTCACATAAACACTGATCAGCGAACATAAACAGAAGCTCAACCGAACCTGAATGACACATGAGAACAAACCTCTTGCAGAACAAACGTAACACGAGAACGAACCTCATTGATTCTTGTGGAAGCTCAAACGTGCTGCGCAACACAAGAATAAACCTCATTGGTTCTCGCACATCAAGCAAACATGCATGATCTTCCGTTTACCAGAACTGATGTGGGAGTTGATTAATGTTTATATGTGAATAAAAGCCTAAAATCTGTTCATCATATAAAGTGATTGAGTCTCTTCAGAAAATTGGGACTAAACCTCTCAATTCATATGGATTACAATCTCTTTCTGAAGTTTTTGAAGCGTCAAAGTGTCAGCTGTCTATGGAGGGACAGAAATCTCTCGGATTTCATCAAAAAAGATCTTCATTTGTGTTCTGAAGATGAACAAAAGTTTTACAGGTTTGGAACAACACGAGGTTGAGTAAATGACGACAATTTTCATTTTTGGGTGAACTAAACCTTTAATGTCCCGTAAACCTCTGTAGTCCAATTTATCCACTTCTTGTGTTTTTTTTTTCCCACAAGGAGGTTTTACTTATGTATTTTATGTCATTGAATAAAATGTGAAAATATCTTGAGTTTGTGTTAACCAGAAACATTATTTCAGGCATTTAACCAAAAAACCATTAAAAAAAAAAAAAACCATTGACTTCAGGGCGATGGAACCGGAAGTGCTAAAATGCACAAATTTTCAGGTTTTGGCCTAAAAAAATATTATAATTATAATTTTATTTATAATTATATTACTATATAATCATATATAATAAGAATATATTTTATATTATTATAATTCATGTAGTTATGAGTATGCGAAGTATGTACTGCACTTTAATTTTTGAAGACACAGGGACAAACTATAACATCATCTTGATAACATCAGAAAGCTGTCACAAATCTTTTTGCTAACACAAGAGTTTGTGGGAAATATTAGAGCATAAAATAATCAAACGTGCATATTTAAAAAGTATTCCACCATCCAAGAACACTGTTACATGCTAGGATTTGAGACCACTGTTGGGTAAGTTACTCTAAAAAAGTAATAACTAGCTACTAATTACATCTTCAACAGTGTAATTAAATTACTATACCATATTACTATACCAATATTGGATTACTTATTACTAATGACTTTCTAAATCCCATATCAACCTCAACCTGTTGAACAATACAAGGAAATACTGCACTTTTGATTCTTTTAAATAAACAATATACAATTGCATAAATTATTCTTGAACTGACCCAAGTGTGTAAAGGGAGGGAAGGTTGCATTAAAAACATGAACATTTTATGATTACATTTTTATGTTAAATCCAACATTGTTTTATATAGAATCGTTCTATAGTCTCTACAGTATTTAATCCAATTACATCAGAAGTAACACTAATTACATCACAGAAAAATTAAGAGTAATCCCTTACTTTTTTTAAGGGAAAAGTAATTAGATTACAGTAATTAGATTACTTAGTAATTAATCACACCCAACACTGTTTGAGGCTAATTAATTCTGATAATTCTGAAAAGATGTATGTGAATTGTGATTATGCCACAAAAAACAGTCACTATAAAGTGGCAAGACGACAATGAATATTTGAAAAGACCTAAAAGCAGCAGGTCTCACCTGATCGTAGTTGTCGTGTCCGTGGAAAAAAGGCTCTTTCCGGAAGATCATACTCGCCAACATGCAGCCTAAGCTCCACATGTCTAAACTGTAGTCATACATCTGTGGGACCAAAACAACATGAGCTTCAAAAATGCAGCAAAACTAAACAAAACAGCCAAATGACTTAATGTTACACTGTTTCTGTATGTGCATGATTATTCAACAGAAGTTTGAACAGATGCTTTTGATGCAAGATTTTTGTCTTATACAACAAACCAAGCACTTGCCTAAAAGTCTTGTTTGTATCTTGTCTCACCTGATAGTCCACCAGCAGTTCAGGTCCTTTGAAATATCGAGACGCCACCCTGACATTGTACTCCTGACTGGGGTGATAAAACTCCGCTAAGCCCCAGTCTATCAGACGCAGCTGAACAATAAAACACACCATCAGACAAGAATCAAATGTGAACTCAGTCAACAGGGGAATAATTAATGACTCATAAATCACAATTTGTGATTCGCTCAAGCATGTCATAGGAGCGTCACTGTTGATGCAAACTGTACTTTTTAAATTTGATCTAGCTCAAAGTAATCTGCTTGATGTCACGGCAACAAACAAAGCTTCTCTTTTACTGCTGCAATCTGTGATTTGTGATTGGTTCATGCAAGCATGCTCGTCAACGTTCAGCCAATCAGATGTGCAGAGTGAGATGGTACAACACAAAGGCTGACGCGAGCGATGACGTGAGCGGGCAGTACCTTTCTGTGTTCATGGTCGATCATTACGTTGTGTGGCTTGACATCTCGATGCATAATTCCCATACTGTGGCAGTAGTCCAAAGCCTGAGAGAGACACAGAGAGAACCAGACTTTAACACCAGGCTTCTTACACCTTTTGACCAATAAATTATCCTTATTTGATCAATCAATTATTTAATAGTTTGTTATTATTGGATAATTTAAAATAAAAAGATTATTGCTGATGAAATATTTGTATATTAAAAATATTATATTATTTTATACATTCTATTTTTATACACTTTTTTTTAAATATACTATACTAAAATATACTGAATATAAATTAAAGATTAATTAAAAAAGGTTGAATATAAAAAATTATAGAATATTAAGAAAATATTCTAATCTTGTAAAATTAAAGAAAATCAGTATATTTACTAATAATCACAATGCATGTCTTCAATGCATTTTCTAAAAAGATTCCTTATATATTTTATTTAGCAAGAATGCTTGTCAAAATTGACAAGATTTCTATCTCAAATAAATACTGTTCTTTTAAACTTTCAATTCAAAGAATCCCGTTTCCACAAAAATATGAAGCAGCAGAACAACTTTCAATATTGAAATTATTCTTGAGCAGTAAATCAGCATATTAGAATGATTTCTGAATGGTCATGTGACGCTGAAGACTGGAGTAATGATGCTAAAAAATAAAAAAAAACATCTTTGCTTCACAGGAATAAATTACATTTTAAAATATATTCAAATAGAAATATTAAACAGTATTATAACAAACATGAGATTGGTAATCCTAATACAAAAGGGGCTGGGAATCAAAGCGTGAAACAGAGGGAGGGAAATGCAGCATGAGAGGTAAAGGCACAGAGGTTAAGTCAGTGGACAGATGCTCTTTCTGCTGCAGTGACGCAGCTTTACCTGATCCAGATTAACACATCTGAACCCATCAGCAGTCAAACATCCATCTGAACTCCAGGATTCCCACACAACTGATTAACAGCCAATGTATATGAACTACATACCATAACTGCTGCAATAAGATCTTTCTGAGTGGCACTCTGAGCACGGACGTCACTAGGCTTATTTATTTATTTTATTTTATTATGAAATTCCTTTCATCTAAATAGCATGAGACGACTTTGTGACTTTTCCAACTCTTGCTATACTTCATATTTCAGTACAATAAAATTGTAAAATTTGTTATAATATTAATTTAATAATAAATCCCAAAGCAAAACATGTTAAAATAACTACAAAAGGGAGTGGAAATGGCAAATGAGCTAATGAGTGGTCCTCTGCTGCCGTCTACTGGTTATAAAGGTAATATGTCATTTTCATGTTAAAAGTGTTTGTTTTCCACCAGGTGACAGAAATCCTCCACTAAAGCATGGCACATTTTACATGTTATCTCCATGACTAAAAATGATAAGTTATATAATCTTTAAAGGGTTAGTTCACCCAAAAATTGCCAACAATTACTCATGTTGTTCTACACCCGTAAGACCTTCATTCATCTCCAGAACACAAATTAAGATGTTTTTGATCAAATCCGATGGCTCAGTGAGGCCTCCATTTACAGCAAGATAACACTTTTAGATGCCCAGAAAGGTACTAAAACATATTTAAAACAGTTCATGTGACTACAGTAGTTCAACCTTCATATCATAAAGCGACAAGAATACTTTGTGCGCGCCAAAAAAACAAATAACTTTATTCAACAATATCTAGTGATGGGCGATTTCAAAACACTGCTTCATGAAGCTTTGAAGCTTTACAAATCTTTTGTTTCGAATTGCATATCAAACTGCCAAAGTCACATTAACTATTGAAATTTTGAAACATGACGTAACAAAGCCTCGTTTACTGAAATCACGTGACTTTGGCAGTGCTCCAAACCACTGATTCGAAATAAAAGATTTGTAAAGCTTCGAAACTTCATGAAGCAGTGTTTTGAAATTGCCCATCACTAGATATTGTTGAATAAAGTCGTTATTTGTTTTTTTTGGCGCACACAAAGTATTCTTGTCGCTTTATAATATTAAGGTTGAACCACTGTACTCACTGTACTCTAAAGACATGAAATATGTCTTTAGTAGCTTTCTGGACATCTGAAAGTGTTAATTATCTTGCTGGCCGCACTGAGCCATCAGATTTCATCAAAAATACCTTAATTTGTGTCCTGGAGATGAATGAAGGTCTTACAGGTGTAGAAGGACATGAGGGTGAGTAATAAATTACATAATTTTCATTTTTGGGTGAACTAACCCTTTAAAGATGATTTTACTGCACAAATTTTGTTTAAAAAAATACTGTTTAAAACATTACATGTGCTGAAAAAATACTTTAAAAAATATTTTACCCACAATCTAGACAATTACAATTGAAATTAAGTTTATTGAGTATTAGCTGGTTATTTAAAATGATTAGAAATGAATTCAATATTCAGGGATTAACTTGATAGGTAGTGTAGAACCTACTGTACTGTTCATGCCTACCGTAGTATACAAGCAATATGTTAAATTATTTTTTTTAAGTCCCTTATTTACTGTGTAACAGCTGCCCAACTAGTGGCATCAAACAAATGCGGAAAGTGGCCCATTAGGGTTCAACATGACAACTACATTGGATCAAGATGGGGAGAGTTTGAAACAGATTGGAAAAATACAGGCACAATAAAAAGGGCATAAACAAAGCTAATATTTAGGGTCACAGACCTATTTAAGAGGTCAAAGACTTGAGATTATCTGGAGTTTCTGTGAACAGCTTTAAGATGATATCTGAAGGAACTTACCTTTAGGATCTCGTACATGTAGAACCGAATGTCGTAGTCTGATAGCGTTTGATACAATTGCTGCACGACAGAACAAGCGGATGGTTGAGTTTAAACGAACTGATTTTTTTGTCTTACATTTTGTTGAGGTGGCAGAATTGATTTAGCAGGTAGCAGAAATTATTTACCTTGAAGTCTGTGTTGTTCACATGTTCAAAAACCAGAGCTGGGGTTCGAGACTTGAGGGAGAAACACAAGAGACTTCAGTTAAAGAGGTGTTTGAAACTTAGCTGCACAAGCTAGATTTCACATGCTGCATTCTCAACAATACAGAGCATTTTTATATCAAATATCATTTTCAAGAAATCCAACCGACCACTGGATCCTTGACAATGTCTAGAAGTGTGATGATGTTGGGGCCGCCTCTCAAATTCTCCAAAATTTTGATTTCCCGCTTGATTTTCTTCTTCTTTACTGGCTGCATATGGAAATAAAGACAAAACAAGCAACACAAAATCATTAAAGAAAACATAAAACTGCATTTTCAACACATTTAACTTCCATAATGTGAAATTAAATGTTTATATTTCAAAAATAAATTGAAGAAACAATTATGTAATTAAAAAGTTATTATAAAAACTGCCTGATGTGCAATTTAAATATTTGTATAGAAATCATGTTAATTTTAACAGGTTTTTCCCTGAGAATAACTGACATATACTGTACCCAAAATATATCCAAAGGAATCAATATCAAATTGAACCGAATCGCAAGCTTGTGACTCGAAATCGAATCAAATCATGAAATGTGTCAATGCCAAGCCCTAGTACAGCTGCTTTGAAATAAAGGTGAAACTGACATGATTGGATTATTGGTTAATGTTCAGGAAAAAAAGAACTCATTTATTTCAGCGTTAGAGAAGGATATTTCACCTTGATAACGGGTTTTAAGGAGGAATAGAACAAGCTGGACTTATCGCCACAAGTACCACTGACACCACTGCTCCAAAGTAAAGTATTTTATTAAGAAAGTAAATAAGCTCAATTTCGATTTCATCTTGTATTGAAGTACAGACGAGTTTGACATAATGACATCTGATCTAACTGCGTCTAGACTCAATCTGTGCAGCTTCATCCTTCGTGTCTCCAGGTAGGGGAAGTTCATTATACACGACTGGCTACATTACGGGACAATGGCGCTAATCTTCAAAACTATTTATCACTTAGCTTGAAAAGAAGCTCTCAGCTCGTCGGGTGTTATCGCTAGAATCTAGAGCTCTCTCTGGTTTAGAGGAGGAGGGGGCAAGTAAGGAATTCGACAGGCGCCCGCTCATCTGAACGCCGGCCAGCAGCTTCTGGTTTCGATACCATCCACTGCCTTCCATAACGTAAACAGGCTTATCTGAGCATACGTTCTCGTCAACGACTCGGAAAATGAGAACCTGGAGAGCACGTGAAGTCTAAGGGTCTTCCCAACCTGAACCCAACTTCACAGATTGCTCGCCAGAATGCCTTTAAAGCTGGCTGGGACAACAACGCTCTTCACCTTGAGTATTTTGACGACTACTTTCTCGTTGTTTGTGATGTTGATGGCTTCAAACACTTCACTGTACTTTCCTCGGCCGAGTTTCCGCACCAGCTGGTAGTCATCTTGATTCCTGTTGACAAGACCGACAGCTGTTATTACAAGTGCAAATGAAATGCCGATCCAGACAAATAAAGACGTCAGCGCTGTATCCCTTCAGAGATATACTTCACACAATCCTCTGCAAACTCTGACAAATTAATGAAAACTAACAAGATAATTAATATTTGATCATTAAACATGTAAAGTGTTCAAACTAATGAATCAAACACCATTAAGCTTGCAATTACCACAGTGTTTCTGAACAATAAAGCCCTAAAGACTGTTCGGTTCAATTCAGTTGCATTTAATCGAGATAAAATCTGCCCTAATCACACAATTGAGAATCAGCATCTCTGCGAGAGAAAGAGCAAATTTTGTGATATATATCTCAATATATGACTGTATTGGCACAACCCTACCACTTTCAGATTTTGTTAATGAATCATTCAGAGCAATTTGTGAAACTTTAACACTGATTTATTTCACAAAAAAGCCCATTCAAAAGAATGATTCACTCACAAATCAGAATCACTATTGACTGTGAGAAAGTTTTACCTTAAGCAATAAATGTAACTAGAAGAATGCGCACTACTGTTGAAAAGTTGAGTTGCTAAGATTTTTTGTCTCTTCTGCTCACCAAGCCTGCAATTATTTGATCAAAAATACATTAAATATACAGTAAATATATTTTAAAATGTAATTTATACCTGTGATCAAAGCTGAATTTTCAGCATAATTACTCCAGTCTTCAGTGTCACATGATAATATTCTGATTTGCTGGTAATTTCTGATTATTATCAATGTTGAAAACAGCTGTGCTGCTTCATAATCTTGTGGAAACTTTATATACTCTCTTCAGGATTTTTGATGAATAGAAAGTTCAAAAGAACAGTATTTTACTTTCCCTAAATTTCGGAATGGTATTGTATATTCATTATAGAAATTTTCCAGGCTTGGAAGACACTATTAAACCATTTAAATTTTCCATGACCATGATAATCCCGTAATTTCCTTAATTTTTGTGATCTTTGACCACCCAGATCTTCTAACTGCATAAATATAGCCCTTGCATCTTTTCACAAAACCAACTAATATCAAGTCACATTCATTCTCATATCAAAATCACGCACTGTCATCACACGCTGAACAAAATCTGTCTCAGCACTCACCCCCACTCTACGACGTGAGATTCATAGTCCCAGTATTCCCGCGGTCTCTGTGTGTTGACGTCTGGATAAACGCGGGATCGACTCGTGACAGGGCCGGACATGATCTGTGTGTGTGGCTGCGCCTGTCAGGGCTGAACACACACACACACACACACACACACACACACACACACACACACACACACACACACACACACACACACACACACACACACACACACACACACACACACACACACACACACACACACACACACACACACCCCAATCAATACAAGGACAGAACAATCAGGCCGATGCACATCGATAACACTGACTGCAATGCTCGGGGCCTGAAATATGTGGCCCCATTTGCACGTGGACAAACAAAAGGAAAGAAAAATCTACAACTGGGATGTTTGGCTTTACAGGCCCCCGCCCACGACACGGACCCCTGACTGTCTTGATAAATTGGATTAAGGTTTTGAAACTCTGCCCAAGAGAAAAGTTTTAATCTAGATGCAAGCAGACCGAAGAAGACTTGACCACCACAGTCCAAAAGGTGTCAGCACATTCTTTCAGGGTTGAAAACACATGCACATTTAAAAAAAAAAAAAAACAACAACATGCAAGATGGCTTAAGGACACAATTCTATTTTCTTGTTGGCTTTCTATTCATTTTAATCTGATTAATTAGAGTTGCAGGTAACACTTTTCAATAAGCTCTCATTTGCTAACACAAGTTAACAATATACATTCTTAACTTCCCTACAGGCTATTCACAGTGAAAATGCAGCAGCTTTGCCACATTAAAATAGAAATCAATCAGTTTTACAAGAGCTTTGAATGTCTCATCACATTTTAAAACAGGAATTTCCTGTTTAATAAACCATTTTGATACAGTACTGGAATCAGTGCTGTAAAGAAAACTGGCCTGCAGAAACCTAGTGTGATTAGATTTCACTCATGTCTGTTCTACTGTAATTTCATTTAACTAGTTGAAAGGGAAACCAAATCATCCTTATTCCACCCCTAACTCCATTTTGAAGTCATACTGCACACAATTTAGAACAGAATTTGCTTAAAAACCATTAGGAGTGAAAAATGAAACATCTTTGTCCTGCTCATATCATCATTAAAAGGATAACTTCACTGATTTTCAACCAGCTTTGTATTGTTCAAATGTCAGAAACATATGTAAATGAACAATGTGTGCTCTTTCTCTATGTTAACCTGCACCCAGATGTCTTTATGTACAGTTTTGGGGAAAGTTACTTTCAAAAAAGTAATGCGTTACAATATTGCGTTACTCCTTTAAAAAAGTAACTAATTGAGTTACTTTGTTACTTTTTATGGAAAGTAATGTGTTGCATTACATTTTCTCAGCTGGGCTGGGCTGGGCTTGCTTTTATAATAAAAAAAAAGAAAAGAAAAAAAAAAAAAAAGCATTTTGGCAAATGTAAAGGCTCTTCACATCAATAAAGCCCGGAACACACCAAGCCAACGCCAACGAACTAGTGGCGACGAAAGCAGACTGTGGGGTTGGATCATGTCGGCAGCTTATGGGTCTAAAGTTGCCCTGACACACCAAACCGACACTCGACACCCGACGGCCAAGTAGCATGTCCGTTCTGCGCCCTGCGTAAGAAGAAATGCCTTTCCGTACCAGCAGGTGGCAAAGCCAATCAGAATGATCAGATGGCCCGACTAACCAACGAGCTCCGATGCCGAAAAAAAGCCAACAAGGACCAACTTCAGCCGACGATGCAGAACACACTGAGAAAACGTAGTTGGCTGACGAACAAAAACTGCCCGACAGCCGACCATCGGCTTGGTGTGTTCCGGGCTTAAGCCTCAGGCTGAAGGAAATGCAAATTCACATCTGTACAGTAGAGGGCGCAGCTCAAACTAACCTTTCAGTTGTGCTGCTATTCTCTTACTTCAGAAATAAAAGAAACACAAATGTGATGTTTAACTAAAATTCATTTTTGCTTAGTATGGTTTAATTGGATTCAACAGTAAAAACATTGGCTAATAAAGTAAGATTAAATACTTGTATTCAACATGTTTACTTAAAGCACACAACACCTCTGCACTTACGATTTCTCTCAACATGGGGACAGGAGAGCGGTGTCAAATTGGAAAACAAAAAGTAACTTGCGTTACTTATTTGAAAAAGTAACTCATATATTTTGTCAAATTAAAAGCAATGTGTTACTTTACTAGTTACTTAAAAAAGTAATCTAATTATGTAACTTGCAAAGTGTTACCCCAACTCCTTTGTCGACAGAAGTTCGCCCGAAGATTTGTTAGCATTTTGCATCTATCTTACATACATTGTAAGAATATAGAGCTGATTGTAAATCAGTGAAGCTGCCCTTTAAATGTTAGGGACGCAAGATACAAGACATGCAAGATGCCAAAATATCTTTATCGGTGCCTTCTTAGGAAAGTTGTGTCTTTTGATTCATCACAACTACAGCCATACAACAGGCAGATGGACATCTCTAGCATTGCATCATGTTTCATGCTGTTTTTTTTGAAGGTAGCATTGTGTTTTAAAGATAGCTAAAATGTTACACACTATCCATCTGATTTTGAGCATGTCTTATGTAAATGCTGCTCAATAAATGCATCAGATCGGGGTCAAATAAACCAGAAACCTGCCTAATTATACATGGTTTCCCTAAGACCAATTAATCGACTAGTCATTCAGGCAACTCGCCAACTGGTAAGTTTTAAAAGAATGTACTTTGTCACGTCCCTATTTATGAATGCTCCAGAAGTCAAGCAGGTATGCTGGAACACAAATACAATGATGCTAAATGACACTCATGGGAGTGTACCATCAGCAACAATGGATAATTTTGTTTTGCCAGATGGGATTTGGGTTTGATCACCATTCCAAAGATTCCTGCCTCCTCAGAAGAGCGCTGAACCTGATCTCACATGATTCACAAAGCCTGTATTCACTAGCAGCCGTTACAGTACCTCAAAGCAGAAATTACATGATCTAATCTACAGATCAAATATGCAGACGTATTTTGGCTCCCCAATGTGTCAAATGAGGTTTCAAAAAACAAAATGGACATTTAACTCCCACTCACCTTAACTCAGCCTTGGGGAATCTTGAGCTGAGTTTACAAGAGGGTGACAGTCCAAACACCTGTGAGGCAATGCAAAACAAACAACATTAAGTATCACCGCTGACGTCAGTATCTGATTTGCACAGATGTGCGTTTGTTTGTATGAACAAAACTTGTCGTGTGCCGCTCACACAAACCCCCTCAAAGCAACATTTGTGCTGAACACACCAAGTGATGATGCAGTCAAAAACACAATCATAAACATTCATTAGGAAACATTCTCCATCTGTGTGTCAGAACTGTGTCAATCTCAGTCACTAGTGCACAGACAGTGATCAAAATGACCTCAACAGGATGATTGTTTTTTTTTTTCTTTTAGGTTTTAATATCTGGTAGGGCTTTATTTTTTTAAAATTAGGACATTAGTTTGGCCGTATTGGTCAGTAACTTGCAAAATAGACTGAAGAAGAATCGTGATTGAAAAAAATCTTCGAAAAAAATTTTTTTGGCCATATCGCCCAACCCTCGTCTAGTAGCTTTTTACGCTAGAATTAAAGGGTCTGTTTACACAACAACGATGTACTAAAAGGGAAAAGTTTTTCAAGTTGCGTTTTTTTCGCATACAAACGATCCCGTTCACACAGATCTGCAAAAACGACTAAAAATGCTGCCTTCTGCTGCTAGGCCAGTAGTTGGCGAGGTCACTTTGTAAAGAAACATTATGCGCCTATAGACTGAACAGGTAATATGCACGTGCATGATGTCACCGTTTTCACATATTTGTGTTATTGTAGTTTACAGGGAGATTATAAGAGTTTAAAAACTTTTAAGTTTGCATTTTCATGCCCCCAAAACGCCATTCTTGTGTAAACGAACGGCCAAACGCTGGTTTTCACTTGAAAATGGTGTTGTGTAAACGCCCCCGAAGTCTGATGTCTGATCTAACATGTTATTTGGCCATATTAAATATAAATTTCCTTGAATTAAATACGCATATAACAGTATTTTCCAACCACTTGTCACCACAACTTCCTGAAGATCAACCCATATCCAAGCAAACAAACGTCAGTGGATAGAAAACCGAGACTTACAGCAGGATGTTTCTCAAAAAAACCTAGTGAGCTGCTTATCTAGATAACAGACTGGGCATCACAGATGCGTTTCATTCAGGGAGTCCACACCTTTTATCCAATGTATTTCCATGAATAGTTTTTTAGTCATGATTTTATGCAGGCTGCACTCACAAAGACCAATTTATAGCATATGAAATATTTGAAATCAGCTGAAAATAATTAGAAAAATACATATTCATTATTGAAACTTCCATGACATTTTCAGACCCGTAAAGTTGGCATGAAATGGAAGTTATAATAGTCTTTTCTTTACTATTGTGACATATGCAAGTAAACGGCTTCTCGAAAAAGAAAAAATGTAGTGTGGGACTTGATTAGATGGTTGTGGTTTGCTATTGGTCAATCTTAACGAGTGATAAATTGTCCCACCAATTTTGATATTTCAAAGTATACACTTATTTGGCCAGGGGAGAGGGACAAAAAAGAAAAAGAAAAAAAAAAAAAGAAAAAAAAAGTGTCCCATTGCCCATAGTCTGTATTTTTGGGCATCAGACATGTTTCAAATGTGTCTACTATGATGCCTACAAACTGCCTAGATAGTTGGCTCACTAGGTTTAATAATTTTGCTTTGGGAACAGTGTCTCCCTGGATTAAACAATCAAACCAATTTACCACCATCCAGAATTATAGTGAATACTGATAAAAAAAACATTTAAAAACAGACCTTTTATAAATATCAACCTCTAACCTCATGCAATCAAGTTCACCTTTAAAATTTGTTTAAAATAACGTTTTTCTACCCATGACTGTCTTAATAGAATATCCAACAATGAGCCTAAAACATCATCTGCACCCTCTTCATATAGGATTCAAAAACAGGGTGTTAAATATTTCAGAGCTTAATATAGATTTTTTACATATTTAAAATGGAATAAGAGGTTAAATAAGAGAATAAGGACCAAAATCAGAAATGGAGCTCAAACACTCATTCAGATCAGGATGTAGAGCATCAGTTAGGAGCTAAACTAACAGCCTGTTCTTATTTTAAACATTCGCAACCACTCAGCTCCTTTATTTTCAAGTAAATCTACACTTAAGCACATTTATGGCGTCATTTAAATGTTAAACAATTTAAACCCCATCAAATCATCGAGTTTATCTTATATGTCAATAGCATATCATCACGTTAGCCACAGCCATGCTAACGTTCCATCATCTACACATTACACATTTTTAAAGACACAAGAAGGCTTAATACACAATACAATACTCCCTCATCGTCCTTGAAATAGTTTAAGGATCAAGTATATATTAAAAGTTCCTAAAGAATGGCACAAAGTATTAATAGAAAGGGCGGTTTGTATTACCTCTCAGCTCTGTGTTAATATGGCGGCGGCGAAGTTAGCGCGAGGAGACGCGACGCTCCTCCAGTCCTGCAGGGGGCGCGAAACAGCGGCGATCTCACTGATACTGGCTTCCGCTCAAAGACGATAAGTTGATTTCTGTCCTCCTACTGAGAAGCACGGGCTTTTGATCAGTTTATTTGTATTTTTCACCAAATTTCATTTCCATGAATGCAAGTTTACTAATAAAACCCCAACTCTGTGGTTTTGTTGACTAAAGTAAGGATGCACACATGCAGTAAAGAGATACTGAATAAGTTTGTGGGCTCTACAAAGTTTTTTTTTTTTTAATTCCCTCAATCTGCTTTCTATATTACGCATCCCTGGCACTTTTATATATTTATTTTTGTTGTTTTTCTGTTTAATTTTTTGTATGCATAATTGTAGAACATTCAATATTTGAAAACATTCCCACTTTCTGTAATTAAGAATGAACATAAATGCATAAAAATTAGGCTATTACGTGATCCAGATGTTATGAATGGCTTTTCATATATATATATATATATATATATATATATATATATATATATATAGTAATAATTGAGGAGCAGCAAATTAATGTAGCAGAGTCCAATGTGGGATTAAATTAAAAAAAAAAAAAAAGATAATTCAGTTGATCTATTTTAATGGATGATTTAAGATTATTTAGTAAAAGAATATAGATAGATAGACAGACAGACAGACAGAAAGATAGATAGACAGAGATAGATAATCAGAATGGCAAGCTGCTTCAACCAATCATAAATTCCGCTGAGCATCATGTGACTACAGATTATGTGGCCAAGATGACCTTTTCTCTTGAAACTGTCTTTTTTGGCATCATCTTCTCCAGCATTAATTAAGATGACAGAATTACAGCCCAGAAGTGGGACACACTAGAACAGGGAATATTTTAGCAGGCTGTGAATGCCTGTCTGACAAGTTATTGGATAACTGTCAAATAAACTAGTGTTATGGGCTACCTGATGACAGCTAACTCATTTGTATATATTTAACAATTCGTAATCCGAAGTAATGGGCACTTGGACTCCACAGGCAGGTGATGAAAGAATCTGGATGAAAAAGCACTGTCTCTTTAAACATGACAGCATATAAATTTGACAATAAACATAGATTTAGTTATATTCAGTTATGTCATTTAAACGACACTGAGTGCATCATCACAAGGTGTTACACTTGTTTTTTTGTTTAGTCTGTCATAACCCTTTTGCTCAAGCTATTGTTGCTCTTAATCACACCATTATGTGATTTGATTTAGGAAATTGCTGAAATATTAATTAGGATGGCTTTGTAGTTTAATACCTGAGAAGCAAACCTTCCATCAAACTACTTGCTAAAATGCTGAGTAATTGTCCACAGATTATTCTTCCCACAGTGAGGGACATCAGACAGGTCTCATGTGATACTCTGTCTATATTAAAAAGCTATTCAATCCCATCAGCCTCTGAATAAATCCTGTCTGGTATGTGTGCTGGTCAAAGAGTGTAATTTTTCATGATGATGGAAGGCAATGGAAACTGCCTTGAAATTATGACAGTTCATTTACCAAGTTGGCAGAGTAAAAGCAGGAGAGACCAACGCTGGTTACCCACCAAATACACAAACCCAGGGTTTAGCATTCATTTTCAATGAGGGATGCCAAACATGTTTTTAGCAAGGTTACAGTTTGAAATAATGTTTATGATGCCATATGTTTATGGGTTGTTAACAGTAAATGGCAACTGTTTTGACGCATTTCCTTTGGAATGAGGACGCAGGGGCTTAAATAGCCAATAAGATGTCATTCATGTCAGAATCATGAACCAGGAGAAAATGTGTCCATTCCACTGGACAGCAAATTCTATATACATGTGAGTGCAAGATGAGTTATTAATATTTTTGGTCAGTTTTATCAGAATATAGCTAGATATTAACAGATATAGGCCTACAAAACACTATTAAAGAGATAGTCCACGCAAAAAAAAAAAAATCTGTAATCTTCATGTCATTTCAAACCTATATGACTTTCTTCTGTGTTACACAAAAGAAGATATTTAGAAAAATGTAATCAAACCATTTCAGTTCCAATGGACTTCCATTGTATATTTTGTTAATAATGGAAGTCAGTGGAAACAAGAGCTGTCTGGTTACCAACATATCTTCTGAGTTCCACAGAAGAAATTTATAGTTATACAGGTCTGAAATGACATGTGGGTGAAGAAATTATGACAGAATACTCATTTTTGGTTGGATGATTTAAAGTCACCATAATATCAAAATGAACAATTCCTGGAATATTGCAGTATTTATTATAAATGATTTATCCGTGCACATCATTCATTTTATTTTTTTATTCCTCATAATCTTTAATCAAAATAACCCCTCCCTCTTGCAGTGACATCTCTTATCTTCTCTGATGACATTTACTGGCGTGAGGGCGGGGCAACCCGTCACTCACATGAGATCCACCAATAGCAAACCACAACCATCCAATCAATTCGCCCTACATTTGTTCTTGTTCAAGAAGACATTTCACTCAGATATACGTCACATATTTAACTATTACATTTACACAACTATTTTTAAAAACAATTATATTAAAATATTAAAAAGTTTTTAGTCAAAGTACTTAAACGCAATTAAAAATTAGACACTTTATCTTGAATTAAAACATTTAGTTTATAAATTGCTTTTCTCTCTAAATCGTGACCCAAACCACAACAAACAGAGGTTTCTAAGTTCAAGCTGGTCCTGATGGTCCTGTAACCCAAGCGATCTTGTACTCCCTAATGTAAAGTGCCGCGGAGCGTTTCTTTTTTTCCACCAAGCATGAGAGTACGTTCTGTACCTCATAGTTCCGGCAATTTCCTTTCAGCCTCCATGTTTAAAAGGAAAATCCAGGGGTCCCATGTGCCCTTGGGCCTTTTTCACATACACATGTAAATCTGACCTTACCAGCTTTCAAAGACTTCCCTCAACAGTGTGTTTCTTGAAAAGACAGCTAAGTGTCCATAATGTGGCCTAGTGAGGGATCCTCAACGGTTAATTATCCATTTACGCTTTTAAAGAGAAAAATCCTTTTAGCGCGAACACAGAGGACTTCTTTGATAGTAGGCAAGGCCCTCCTAAATACCAGAGTGGAGGACATGTCAAATGTAACTCTATTACACAGGACCACTCTCTCCCATTATCAAAACTCTAACCCCTGTTCTGCTCCACAGCGGCCCGTTCCATTTTACCACAGGCGCCCATAGAAATCCAGGAAAGGTAAAACCCAGATGGGTAGACTTCCTGTCTTGTCTAGCGACGGCCCATTCATTTCCATTGGCAGTAGTTCTGTCTGATAAAAGGGAAAAATGGCCAACAGATCGAATATCCACGGACGAATGAGTCTCTGCTTGGGACGTACAAGGGATTTAGTCTTAGTTTGTGAAATCGGTCACGTATGGAATTTCCGACTTACCCGAATTTAAAGGGATAGTTCACCCAAAAATGAAAATTCTGTCATTATTTACTCACCCTAAAGCCCAAACCTGTATGAATTTCTTTGTTCTGCTGAACACAAAAGAAGATATTTTGAAGAATATGGGTAACTAAACAGTTGATGGACCCCTTTGACTTCCATAGTATGGAAGAAAAAAAAATTCTATGGAAGTCAATGGGGCCCATCAACTGTTTGGTTTCCGACATTCTTCAAAATATCTTCTTTTGTGTTTTCCTCAGGTTTGAAAACTTGAGGGTGAGTAAATGATGACACAATTTTCATTTTTAGGTGAACTATCCCTTTAAGGCTGGAATACTCGTATATAAAATTTCGATTTCATGTAACCAGTCCTACTCAACCCGCTTCAAGCGGGATTCGAACCTGCATCTCCAGCATTGGGAAGCGGGTGCACTAACAAGGATGCTAAAGACTACAGGCCCTAGCATCAGTTACTAGTGCGCCTCTTTAGCCAGGAGAATGAGGTTTACATGTACAGCTCTTACTAGCTTGCTTCCATTACACTCAGACCACTAAACCTCACTCCCATCCGGGTCACGGCCATCTAACTGGCGTCTCCGGCACGGGAAGCGGGTGCACTAACAAGGATGCTAAAGACTACAGCCCCTAGCGTCAGTTACTAGTGCGCCTCTTGAAACCAGGGGAGTGAGGTTTACATGTGCAGCTCTTACTAGCTTGCTTCCGTTGCACTCAGCCCCCTAAACCTCACTCGTATCTGGGTCACGACACCAAATGTAACCGGTCCTACTCGACCCTCTCCGAGCGGGATTCGAACTGCTGTCTCCGGCATGGTAAGCAGGTGGACTAACAAGGATGCTAAAGACCACAGCCCCTAGCATCAGTCGCTAGTGTGCCTCTTAAAGCCAGGGGAGTGAAGTTTACATGTACAGCTCTTACTAGCTTGCTTCCATTACACTCAGACCCCTAAACCTCACTCCTATCTGGGTCACGGCCCCAAATGTAACCGGTCCTACTCAACTCGCTGAGTGGGATTTGAACTGGCGTCTCCGACATGGGAAGCAGGTGCGCTAACAAGGATGCTAAAGACCAAATGTAGTGAGGCCAGGGGAGTGAGGTTTACATGCAAAGCTCTTACTAGCTTGTTTCCGTTATACTCACCCCCTACACCTCACACCTATCCAGGTCATGGCACCAAATGTAACCGGTCCTACTCAACTTTCTCCGAGCGGGATTCGAACGGGAGTCTCCGGCATTAGAAGCGGGCGCTAACAAGGACACTAAAGGCCGCAGTCTCTAGCATCAGTCAGTAGTGCGTGTCTTGAGGCCAGGGAAGTAAGATTTACACACACAGGTCTTACTAGCTTGCTTCCGTTACATTCACTCATACTCAAGTTGGTCACGCAAAGTTGCTGCGTTAACCATCAGAAAACTGCCTAATTTGAAAGTGACTGCTGTGTGAGCAGTGCTTCATATATCGCTAACACTACTGACAATAGACAATGGACATATTTTGCATGCAAAGTTTCAATAATGTGACCAAACCTTACCCAGCTAACAGGGAACGTTCTTAGAACGTTCTGGCAAGGTTTTCTCAAAGTTATGAACAAACATTCTTCTATTAATTTTAACAGAACCTTTGTTCAAAGTTACCTGGTATTTAATTTTGTTCTCAAAACATTACCAGAAAAACATTATGTATACATAATTCAAGAAAATCTTTTTCTGCAACCTTTTAGTTGAATGTTCGTCTAACATTTTAAAAATGTTACTACATGTTTCATAATGTTCAGGGAACGTTCAGAAGTAATATTCCCATAATGTTTGCAAAATGATAAAAGATTAAATTTTTTTCTTTTTTAAAACTGGACATTTTGAACATTAAGAGAACATTCAAACAAAACATTTTCATAACTTAATGGAAGCGTTCTTAGAAGCATTTTTTTTTTTTTTTTTTTTTGGTACGCACATTAATCTAATTGTTGTTATGCATCATAATTTGACATTAAGAATAGTCTCGGAAACGTATTTCGAAATTACCAGCAGTTTTTGTCATCACGGAGTCCCTTTGTTACATCATACGCCTTGAATCTCGACTCTTTCCGAGTCTAAATCTGACCTTGGGGTAGATTTCCAACCTTTGTGCGTAAATTCCCAACCTTTCAGTAACATTTCTGGAACTCACTGTACCTAAAAAACCGACAGGTCATGCGTTTGGCCCAGGATGTTACCCGACACTGTCTTTCTCTCAAAATTAATCTTGAGGAAAGCTGGGGGGGGAGAAAGTGGAATTTCCTGAACACAGATCCCAGAGTCTCTCCCGCAGCAGTGAGCACTAATACCTCCATCAGTAGCAACCTTATCGCTGGCATCTGGACAGCAAGAGGCCAAAAAAACAAGCGCCATTTCCCCAACACCAACCTTTTAAAGAGGAAAAATTCTATTTATGCCCTGCCAGCTCGCTATTGCTTTACAGAGCAATTAGGTTTTCATTTCTCCCCAAATACTGGCCTCAGTGACCCAGGGAATCCCCACCATTGAGCGCATTTCAACACGGCATGCTCGTCAGATCGCCAGGTCACGGGGGGCAATTATGATGACCTTGGCATCAGTATGCCGCTTTACCTGAACCTTCCACTTGCAGGACTTTTTTTTTGTTTTGAGTGGAGAGAAACCAGGTGACAAAAGGTTCACTGTGAGGTAAAGATTTTCCCTTTTAACGGAGTGGGAATGTACATGGGAAGGAGACATATCAATCCTTACATTAAGCCATGCAATTAATGTAATCCAAGATGAAGCCGTTTTTTCCACGTCTCCTCTTTCACAATAAGAGACCCTCCCCTCCCACATTCTCAATGGCCTTTGAGGAGGTATAAAAGCCTTGACGGCTGCTGTCGCAACAGGACCAGTTCAAGTGCAATACTACATTGTGTACTGTACACCACCGGACCCTGTCTCTGACCTCCAGCCATGCTGACCAGGTAAATCTCAACATCTTTCACAATGCAAACACATCCACAACTTTTCTTTCCTTTTTATTATCACTAGAACACATTGAGATGATTGCGGGTCTAATAAATTGTGTAGGAAAACTGTGTATGCCACTCTGTAAAGACATTAAGCTTGAATTCTCTAAAATGTTTCCACCAAATTAATTTATATAATAATAATTAATATTTGTATAATTGTAAATAATATTATATTTGAAAATTTTACGTGAATATAACATGAAATTTAATATAGAATACCATTTGCTTTCTTAATATAAAAAACACATTTTAGAGCTAAAAATCAAATATAGAGATTTTTTTTTAAGCATAAATCCAGAGCAATAATATTATGTCAGTGGTTTTCAATGTGTCATCCGTGATCATTGCATGCAATTACAATGCCTTGATTTCAACTACATGCATGCATTACACATTATTAATCTAACACTACATATAGAATTAAAGCAAAACAGCTTCCCACCTAACAAAAATATGTTCTAAGAACATTTTGCTAATTAAGTTATGAAAACGTTATGTCTAAACCATTCAAAATGTCCAGGTTTTTAAATGTTTTCTTTTCTTGGTTATGCAAACGTTAAGGGAACATTCCGTGTTATCATTCTGCAAACGTTACGGGAACGTTGCTTTTGAATGTTCTCTGAATGTTCTGAAACAAGTACTAACATTTAAAAAACGTTAGATGAACATCCAACTAAAGCATCTCAAGAAAAAAAGTTAAAGTTTTTGTGCTAATGTTTTGAGAACAATATTAAATACCAGAAAACTTCGAACAAACATTCTATTAACGTTACTGGAGTATGTTTGTTCATAACATTGAGAGAACCTTGCCAGAACAATAGCTAAAGTTCTGAGAACGTTTAATGTTAGCTTGGTTCTTACCTGCTTATTTGCGTAAGTGTCCGGAAATGATTTATTTGTGTATTTAATCACAGGAACATTCTCATCCTTTGCTCATTGGCACTGGTACTGGTTGAAGCGGACCTTGAAGCAGGTGAAAGAGAAAATATTTTTATCCTGTAATATATGAGAGTTAACAAAGGAAGCCACAAATATATAGAACATTATCATATCAGTGATATTTAGTTTAGAAGTTCAGAATTTCTTTGACTAAGATATGAATTATTTAAAAATGAACAATTCCTCTTTGTTTCCTTTTGTAGCTGAAGGAGGGTCCCAAGCCATGTTTGCCACAGGTAATCATAAAATCAATAACATTCAAACATGTTGCATGCAAAATGTGGAAATTACAAAAAAAAAACAAACGCAAACGCAAATAACCCTTAAACTAAGAATCCCTCTATTAACCCACAGATCATGATTCAACCTCAGATGAAGCTCCAACTGGTGAGTTTCTCACTCTTTCTCTGTTTTGGAGTCACAGTCTGTGTTCTGTCAGCCGGACAGCTTTCACTGCAGTGTTTTGTGTTTTCATTCACAGAAAGCATGAACCTGGTCTCACCTGACCTGCCCAACGGTGAGTGATCACTTCTTCACATGGTAGGACACAAGCAGATGAAAGATGGTTTGTTATGAATTTTGGACGTGTCAGGATTTGGCCGTACCCTTGATTTGTGTACCAGACTGGTTGATGTAACTGATAAAGAATAACTGTTTAGGAAGAAACAAAGTGTTTGACAAGTTGCCCTTAGGGATACTCCTACTGCCTGAAAGAGCTTTTGAGCTTCAGCTCAAGAACTTGAGAGAAGATTTTCACAATTTGTTTTTACAAAGAACCTTTTATCCTCTAGTTCTTTAGGAAAGCAGATTCTGGTACGTTAAAGAACATATGCCCCCGGTTTCACAGACAAGGCTTAAGCTAGTCCTAGACTAAAATGTATATTTGAGCTGTCTTAAAATATGTCAGTGCCATTGTTTTGTCTCAGGATGCACACCAGTAATGTTTTTTTTTTTTTTTCTAGTGAACATTTAAAAAAGCTACTTAAATGCCCTAATTGAACTAAGGCTTAATCCTGGCTTAGGCTAAGCGCTGTCTGTGAAACCGGGCCATGATGAAACCCCAATATTGCGTCCCAATCCACCCACCTATACCATGCCCTAAAAGTATTGTTTTTGTGAAGAAAAAGTACACACATTCGAGTGTGTAGCAGAACAGTAGGCAAGTTTTGGGACATTCTACTTCGTCATAATTGCGTAAAGAAATGTAGTAGCATGTCGATCTGCCAGTCGTGGGTCTTTCATGTGGAGAACTCTGCTAATGACCAAACATATCTTTATAAAAGTTCACAACACTGTTGCAGATGAAATACAATGTGTATAACATTGAATAAATACTGTTTTGTCAGGTTAGACACTGATTATTAATAACTCAAATGTAGTTTTTTTTTTTTTTGGCAGTAGTTTTGTATTCGTGTTCGTTCATTTGCCATGGGTTGTGTATTAGCCGTTAGAGTATATATAGACACATATATACACACTTAGTATTCATATAAATATTGTTGGTAGTGTGGACTAAAATACTCAAAATGGATTACTCATTTATTTCAACATACTACGATTTGAGACACACTAATTCTAATTTTGAATACTATTTAGGACTGATAGTATGAGAATTGGATGCTTATATAAATAGAAGATTTTTTTTTAATATCTAAAGACTCATATAACAAGAAATGTAAGGTGGCAATTTGAGTTAGACTTTACAAGACTGCCATCTAGTGGTGACTAAACCCACAAGCACATTTAAAGAACTCTTATTTTTTTGTATTATGATCTACCCAGAGGAGATTTTGTTGCTCGGAGAGCTCAGTTTGCTCTCCATTTAATCTCAGTGTTGTCACAACGGAGATCTCATTTGTGATTTCTCTTTCTTATGGCTACAGATGAGCTTCTGTATTACAATGGAGCAACTGCAGGTATAAGAAAGAACCGTGTCAACTGTTCAAAAATACAACGTATTAGACAATTAAAAATAAATATGTTTTGTATCATTTAGATGCAAGCAGCACCAGTGCTGAGGCAGGAAACAGTGGTGAGTATCAGATTTACTGATGAAAAGTGTAATAAAATATAGTTCCAACTAACTAAACTGAAAGCGAATATGGTCCAAAAATTGACACGAGTCTCACTTTTTCAGCACCTCAAGTAAATGATGTGCCCAAAGCTGGTGAGTCTTTTTTTTTATTATGTGTGTGATGTTACCAAAATATGGTTTGAAATATTTAGTACGGTTTTTACTGAAGCCACACGAGAAACCAGTGCCAGGAACATCTGGAATGTTCAGGTCAAAAAAAAAATTTGGCTTACATTTTGCACTTACATGACTTAATGTCATGACATTTAAGCATATTTTCCACCAAAAGTATCATTACTGTAATGCAAAAAAACAAAAAACAAATAAAAACAATTTCATTGCTGTTACTCTATATGCCAAACATAATTTATTATTATTATTTTCATTTCGGGCTGAAATATGACCATATATTTTGCTCCTAAAATCCCAAATGCATAAATAAAAAGCATGAAAGAATAAATGAATATGGATAAAACTAATGTATAAATTGCATTTGTATTGTTCATTTTATTATTTAATTTTATTTATTTATGTCATTTTTAAAAAGAAATCTTAATGGTCTTAAAATCCACTTTATATACTATATATATATATAATATCCCATGTGTCTTAAGCATTATGTTTTTTTATCTTTAGATGCAGCTAAATCCAGTATGGAAGAAAACGATGGTAAATATCACATCATTAACACACATACATGCAGTCAGAGAATCTTAATAACTTAATATCTTTTGAAAGTGTATGTCGTCTCACCTCTCTCTCTCTGTACAGAAGATGAAGCTCCAGACTCAGAGGAGGCGGCGGCGGCGGCAGCGGCGGCTGTCAAACCCGCCCCAGTTCCAGTCCAGCAGCGCGCAAACAAATCCCATAATGCATCAGCACGCAAGCGGAGCAAGCCCGTCTCTGCCTCAAAAAAGAGATCAAGGAACCTCCGTCCCTGAGAACTGTGGAGAGAGAAACAGGGCAGAGCTGCAATGACAAGGCAGTGACAGAAGAGGGAAAAAACAAACTATACAGTTTATGTTTTCAGTGGCATTTTTTATTTTTGTTTGTTTTGAGAATCTTGAACTAAACTTTATCCTCTGTGATGTCCTGATCTGTGTGTGTGTGTGTGTGTGTGTGTGTGACTGTGTGTGTGTGTGTTCGTGTTGGTGTGAATGGTTCTGCGGCCTCATGGGAGTTTTCCTGTGAGGTCTCTGTTAATGTGAGCTACACAGTTGTGCTTGCCAAATATTCTTCAGACTTTACCCAGAGGCAAGGCTGACGTGGACACTTTACACTTTATACCATTGATTTCATTTTAGATCAGACTAGTCAAAAATGATAAGCTGAAAATGTATAGACGGTTCTTTTTTTTTTTTTTAATTGATTATTTACAGGATAAATTTGAATCTAAAAATCTCAGACTTGATGAGAATACTGGTGCTGGCGACCTGATGCCGTCGTGCTCAGACGTGCCGTGATTCTAGCAGACACAGAAGCCTTCGCTCTCCTCACAATGTCAGTGTTTGAATCAAAAGTGTTTCTCTCTTTGTTTTCAGTTACTTTTTTATACACAAAGTATTTAACATTATTGAATTTACAAATATTACAATCAGTAACATGTGATTCTGAAACATTTCTTTCTTTTTATTGTACCCCCTAAATAAAAGCAATGAATATGCTAAATAGAAATACAGCGTCTCTTCATTATGCTTTGGTCTTACGTTTTTTTTTTTTTGTTTTTTTTTTTGCATGATCTAAAATAACAGCAATAAAGAAAGTCAAATAATTCTTTTTTTCTGGTTGTAGGCAGAATTTAAAAAAAAACTGCATTTTAATCTTTAACTTGAAACTTGATATATAACAAAATTAAAAAGCACAGATGCATATATATAATAATAATGTTTAATAATAATAAATAAAAAGTAAACAACACTGCATAAAGAAAATAATTCTAATCATAAAAATAATATTGTAATAATTAAAAATAGCATGAAGTAATAAATTAATAAAATATGGAAAAAAGTTTAACCAAAATGTAAAAAAAAAAAAAAAAAAAAAAATATATATATATATATATATATATATACACACACACACACACATAATAATAATAATAACATTTATGCTTCTGTGTTCTGTTACATTTATGATTCCCACTTGCTTCAAGAAAGAAATATTTAGTTCTAAAGTGTTGTACGCAGCATCATGGCCTGAAATCTACTTGAGTAGCTGAGACTGTAGGCATCTATAGGCTCCCTCTCCAGAACCCTATACCTCACGCTGTATGTGTCCGGGACTCTCTGAGCTGAAAGGTCAGGCCGTTCTCTCACGCTAAAGCTGATACCCGTCTGGGCTTCTGGGCCTCTCCTGTGACATCCACAGCTCTGCTCCCACAACTGCACACAACCTTTCGCCTGGAAAAGGTCACAAGGTCAGATTGAGAGCTTTTTTGTAATCTCACACGTCACATCGACGGGATTTACCTTCTAGAATATCAACACAAACGCTCACATTCACAGCACACTGAAAACTCTGTGAAAACTGCTGTGACTCCCAGACAAATTACTGATCTTGAGGTGCAGATCAGAGACAAAAAATAAACAATGAAAGTCATACAGATTTGGAATGACACAGATGAGTAAATGATGACAGAATTTTCATCTTCAGGTGAACTATCCCTTTAAATCAAAGACTTTTATTGTATAATACAGGCAATTTCTTCTAGGTCATGATTATGATGATTTTGTTAATTATTATTTAATTATTTAAAAAAAATTAATTAACAAAGAATACACAAATAAAATATAACTAAATGCACATATATAAATAACATGTTTAATAAACAAATTAAAAAATAACACTGAATAACAAAGTAAACACAACAATGCACAAAGAAGAAATAATCATAATCATACAAATCAAACAAATAAATAAAACTACTCAAAAAATAAACCAAAAGAAAAAAAAAAAAAGAAAAAAAAAACAACAATAAATTGCATAAATAAAACCAATCATCTGTAATTAATAATTAAAATTAGTGGTCATTTATTATTATTAATAATTATTTTAAAATAATTTTAATTAACACAAAAAATAAACAAATATATCCATTAAATTAAATTTTAATTAATTAAAATTTGTGGTATTTTATTATTATTATTATTGATAATAATTATTTTAAATAATTTAACAAAGAATAAACAAATATAAAATACCAAAATATAACAAAAAATACAAATAATAACAATGTTTAATGAATTAAATAACATTTAAATGAATAAAGTAAACAGAACACTGAACAAAGGAAAAGTAAACATAATCATACAGAGAATAATTTTCTAATTATTAAACATAGCTTGAAAGAATTTAAAATAATACTGTAAAATACATAAATAAAACCAATCAGGTTTAATTAATAATTAACATTAGTGGGAATTAAGAGACAAACATCCTTTGTATTTCAATTTATGGAACAAATTAATTAATCCAATACAAAAATTATACATGGTTCTTCTGAATGCAATTAGCAATAACAACACCAATGTACTGTAAAAAAATATATATATATTTTTAATGATTTGTCATCACAACATTTTTTCTTTTGTCAAATCAACTTGGATAATTAATGTAGTTCAGATAACATAATATTTTGCGTTTCTGTTGATTAAATCAATCGCCTTCATTGTATTAACTCAAATTTTTAATTTCAATAAACTCAAAATTTTAAGGCAACCAGGTAACTTACTTTTTAAGTTAAACCAACAATTCTTTTTTACAGTGAGTATATCACTGATAAACTATAGTTTTTGTTAATATTTTAGGTTTAGTTTTAATATGTTTTGTTTTTACTTTAAAAAAAAAATTAAGTTGAAATGATCCACTTTCAAAAACTTGTTTCAAGTGTAGCTATTAGTTACTATCACAAAAACATCACTTGAACTCAATGAACATGAAAAACAAGCTGTTAAGTGTTTTGGAGGGGACATTATCTCAGACGTGCAGGAGTTTCATTTGGTGGCCGCTAACAAAGGCCTTCTGTTCAGCAGCGCCGTGAATCCAGGTCTCCTCTGGTATCAGCTTCTGGGCTTTACTGGAACCACAATCCGACTGGTACGAACTATGAAAATACTTCAGCCTCTCTTTAGATGACTGACTTGAAATTGTGAGGAACGTGTCACACTTGTTGAGCGTGGAAAGCATGCTTAGTACATACTGCATTAGTGCAGAATTTCTGCTCGTTTCTCAAACTAAATGAGAATAAACTGACCACTGCCTCCTTATGGTTATATGAGGTATTACAGAAAAAACTTCATCACTTGATAATTTATTATCACTTGATTCTTAGAGTTCTATTATATTGATATAATATTGATATTGTGTAAACATAACAAACATGCTGAAAGAGTTTTAAAACCCTAAAGATTTCCTTTAAATTATTTTTTGTGGTCAATTTTAAAATGTACACATCAATTTTGTTACGAAGTGAAATACATGCATATTTAGGCAAATAATACATAAAATAACATGCAACGAACTCTATACTATTGCCAAAGAACAAACGAATTATAAATGAATTATAAATACATAGAAAACATACAAAAAAATAATTATACAAAAACATAAGATAAAAAATAAAGTCAAATAAATATATAAACAAATAAATTAATTAAAAATGAATGCATAAATTAATTAATTAAAGTAGGAATAATCACAAAAAGTGTGCTTTAAATTCTTTTTGATGTCTTATTGGGAATCACATTAGTTATTTTGTCAATTATATGTTCTAATTGTATATTTTGTGATGTTAGAATTCTATAAAAGAATTCCTATTAGGAATGATTCCAAATTATGGTTATAATTCCACTGAGATTTCTTTAGGGGCTTTTGAGTTGGGCAAACTGTTCTTAACATGGCTCATTTTACAGAAGAGGCTTGGATAACTTCCCCATCATGGGATGGAGACTCAATAGACGTCACGGAGAGATGGATTTGTCGAAGACCTTGAGCACAAACAGCCTTTTTACTGAGCAGAGCTGAGAGACATTCTTACATTTCAGATGCTGTTACCATTGACTCCCTCTCAAGCGGATGAGTGGGTCGAGAAGACCTGAAAATCAGACACTGTACACATCGAACATAACAGAAACCCTAAACCACCATGAATCACATAAAGAAATAAAACTTGTATGGAGAGATGTTCTGTTACTTCACTAAGATATCAGACACACTATTTTCACCTGCTAAACAACAAAACAGTGTAAAATCCCACAGACGCACACTGAAGGAAGGACTGGAGTCATATATAGAGACCAGAATATCACTTGTGCATGACTTATATCACTCAAGACAGGAAGAAAACACCTAGCAACCATTCAGAAGACCTTAACAACACCCTAAAACAGAATCTATGGATGAAAGACAAATATACAATAGAATACAACTATGGATATACCATAATACAACTATGGATGCGTGCAAATATACAATATAGTACAACAAGATTTGCATGATTATATGATATAGCATTTGTATTTTCATGCACTATTTCATTTGCTCTCTAAGGCTTTGGCAATTGTATATTTGTGGGGGGGGTTTGTACGCATAAATATGCATGTTAGTTTGTAAATAACAAAACTGATGTGTACATTTTAAAGGTTGATCACAAAAAAAAGGAAATCTTTCAGGATTTCCTTCAGCATTTGATTTACCTTAAAGTCAATAAGTTAAGCAATTAGAATCAACTTCTAGTTGTTTACGGAGTAAAAACAGCAGTATTAAAAGCTAGCGGTTGGATTTTAGGTGACTAACACAGAATTTCAATGATCATCGGCCGTTGTCCACAAAAATGTCAAATAAATTTAGAGCTCACACAATGCCATGGGACTTTACTGAGCCCTGCATCTTCAACGGACCTTCTGTAATGTGTGTTTTTGAGGAAAACTGTTTTGTAGTGGAAGGTTCTGGAAGAGTGACATAACAACTAAAACTGCTGAGGCACCAAACCACCCTCATACAATATAAGTCTCTCTTTTCAGACTGTATTTTCTGTAACTGATCAAGAAGCACCAAACAAAAGACCTCATCCCTCAGGTTTAAATGGAAAACCAATGTGATTTATGTAGATTTGGAGCAATGGCAAAAGTCAGGCACATAAGTGACAAGCAGGCACAGTCAGAGATGGTCACAATGAGCTCATTTGAGTTTTACAGGACCCTGTGAGAGTGTTTAACAGGTCACCGGGTCATTTGCTTAGACGTGTTGATCTCACATTCGTCCTGGATCACTGGTCATGAGATCTGAACAAGATGGAGGGAGAGAACAGATGGAGACGAGGACGAGTAAGAAAATCATGTTTAAAAAAATTTAAATGATAGAAAATTGCTAAATTATTTACTTGAAGCTTTTAACTAAATTGAGAGGGAAAATCCACTTGAAGCAACCTGAGCTAGAGTGCTTTGATCAAAGACATAATGGTTCAGAACAATTCAGGTTTGAACCTAAAACCTTTCAATTACCTGCCCAGATCTAGATGGAGACTATACAGCACCCACATCTCTAATACATCAACAGAACAACTGTACATGGAGGAAGGATGAAAATATGGGTAAAAAGAATGGATGGAATGGAGGAAAGAAGGAAGAAAATAAGAAAGAAGAAAGGATGGGAGGACAAAGGAAGGACAGAAGGATTAAATAAAGGAAGGAAGGACGAAACAAATGAATTAGTGAAGGGAAAAGGAAAAGAAAGAAGGGAAGGAAGGAAGGAAGGAAGGAAGGAAGGAAGGAAAAAGGACAAATATTGAAGGAAAGAAGGAAGTAAAATGAAAGGAAAACCGAAAACAGGAAGGGACTGGAAGAAAAATGGAAAATAAAAAAAGAATGAAGAAAAGAAGGAGAGAAGGAAGGAAAACATAAGGAAGAAAAATTAAGAAAGAAAAGGAGGAAATCTGAAGGAAGAAACAATGAAGGAAGGAACATGGAATGAAGAAAAACTGAAGGAAGGGAAAATAATGAATAAGGGTGTGAGGAAAGGAGGGAATGAAGGAAAATAGAAAAAAGTAGAACGGAAAGAAGAAAGAAAGATAAAATGAATGAATGAAGCAAAACAAGCAGGAAAAAGGAAGGGAGGAAGGAAACAGGTAAAATTAAAGAAGGAAGGAAGGAAGGAAGGAAAATTGTAGAAAAAAGAAGAAAGGAAAGAATGAAGGAAGGTAAAATGAATGAAAAAAGGAAGGAAGGAAGCAGGAAAAATGAAGGAGGGAGGAAAATGGTAGAAAAATAAAAGGAGGAAGGAGGGTAAAATGAATAAAGGAAGCAAAATAAGCAGGGAGGAAGGAAGGAATGAAATGGTAGAAAAGGAAGAAAGGAAGGTAAAATGACTGAAGAAAGGAATGAAGGAAAACTGTAGAAAACAGAAGAAAGGAAAGAAGGAAGAAAGGTAAAATGAATGAAAGTATCAAAACAGAAGCAGGAAGGAAGGAAGGAAGGAAGGAAGCAGGAAAAATGAAGAAAGAAAGGAAAGAAAGAAGGAGGTAGAAAGGAATGGAAGAAAATAGTAGGAAAAGAAGAAAGGAAAGAATGAAGGAAGGTAAAATGAATGAAGGAATTAAAACAGAAGCAGGAAAAATGAAAGGAGGGAGGTAGGAAGGAATGAAGGAAATGGTAGAAAAAGAAGAAATGAAAGAAGAAAGGAAGGAAATGGTAGAGAAGATAAAAAAAGAAACAAGGAAAACAGAAGGTAGAAAAATGAAGAAAGAAAAGAAGGAAAATGGAAGGAAAAACACAAGGACGTCAGTCTTCAAGGCTATAAAGATTTGGCCTCATCACTAATAAGTTCAACACTGTCTTGTTAACACCGACACATTAACTATTATAACTAACCTCTTGTTTTAACTGTTTAAACTACGAAGTCAATAAATGACAGCAAGGTGACGCACACTACATGAAACCATTTGATGCTGTTCAGGGAGAATGTCATCTCAAGATCTGCTGGATTTTCAGTGTGATGAAGTTTCCCACTTTATGAGTTCAAGTCAATTCCAGCGGATAAAAACGCTCAAGTTAACTGTTCAAATGGGTGGTTTGTTCCAAAAAGACAAGCTTCCCAATTCAGCAAGTACTGATGTCACAACTACATCATCATAAATCCGTGTGAAGTGGCACAGTAACGGCTGTGACGCTCCCACACTTTCACTTCAGAAACACGGCTTATCTGAGAATGGCAACAGGGAAGCCCCCTCAATCCTTTAGAAAGGCCACAGGATCCTACGGAGAGCGGATGAAACATTCAGTGCCTGTGCAATTGACTCATTTCCTCAACAAAACCTCATTTACATCCTAAAACTGAACTGATCATCCCCATCGTTTGCATATAACATCATACTTAAAGCTGCTTTGATGCATCAATGGCTTGTTGAATACGAATGGATGCGCAAGAGGGAAAAAAAAGAATAATTAACCTTTAACAGGAATATGTGCTTTATTGCTCAACAAGGATGTTTTTAAGCTCAATAAATTACTCAATGGAGAAACAAAGAGGCTTTGTGTGAAGAACAGCTGCTCTCGGCACAGCAGCCATCAGGGACAAACTCAAGCTTTTCCAGGCCAAATGGAGCAGCACAAGCTCACTGCCTGTTGTCTTTTTGTGAAGTTATTTCTGTTTAAAAAACCACATTTGGAACATTTACATGTAATCCAAGACCATTCAGCTGGAAAAATAAATAAATGGATAAATTAAAGTACAAACAAGCAAGAAAACAAATATAAATCAATAAAAAATATTGAAATATAAAATACCACAATAATAAGACTACCTAACAGACTAAGCAAGCAAGTAAATAAATAATAGTAAATTGATATAAAAAAAAGAGTAAAAAAATATTTTATTTTAATTTAAATTAAGATTACCTTACAGGCTATGCAAGCAAGCTAATAAATAAATATCTTAACAAATAAATAAAAATAATTTATAAAATTAACATTTAATTTCAAATTAATTTGACCTTACAGGCTATGCAATTAAGCTAATAAATAAATACATTGCTTAATAAATAAATTAAAAATGAACATTTTAAAATAAAATTATTTATTTAAATGTTATTAAAATTATTTAACCTAAATTAAGATTGCCAACATTACAGATATTTAAACAAACAAATAAATATATAAATAAATAGCTTAAAAAATAAAAATATATTTATTTTATTTAAATTAAGATTACCTTACAGACTGTGTATTATAAAAATATGTTTAATTTTTTTTTATTTCAATTAAGATTATCAACATATGCAAATAAATAAATGATACAAAAAAATATTGGAATAAAAACTGCAATGAAAAACACAAGTCACATGGCTATGATTGTGTGTTGATTAAGTGTTTTGTAACTTGTTAGTGGTTTCAGTTAAAGTAGTAACCAAAAGATAACCAAGATCAGGAATGGGCAACGTCAGTCCTGGAGGGTCACTGTCCTGCAGAGTTCAGCTCCAACCCTGATCAAACTCACCTGACTGTAGCTTCCTAGTAATCCTGAAGACACTGATTAGCTTGTTCAGGTGTGTTTGATTGGGGAGGAGCTAAAATGTGCAGGACTCTGGCCCTCCGGGACTGAATTTGCCCTTTCCTGACCTAGATAAAGCCTACAACACCAAACTCAATTCCTGGAAAGCCACAGCCCTGAAGAGTTTAGCTTCAACCTTAATTCTGACCCAGCTAATCAAGTCCTTCAGGCTTATTTGAAAACTGCAGGTATGTGTGTTGGAGCAAGGTTGTAACTAAACTCTGCAGGACTGCGGCCCTTCCAGGAACTGAGTTTGATACACCTGGTCTAGCCTTTCCTAATCACCTCTGAAAATCAGCTATTGTTGTTTAAATGCAAAAAAAGAAAAGTAAATTATAACACCGTCTATCCGGCAGAACAGATCATTCTGTGCCATATTGAAGAAAGAAAGACAAGTTCTGACGCAAACACCATGAGCATGTCCTGCCCAGCAGATCTTTGTTTCCTTTCTGAGAAAAACTCCTCAAATGAACTAAATCAAATGTCTGGAGCGAATCACAAAGGAGCGACGGGACCCGTCGAGACAGAGACACCAGGACTGGGACGCAGAAGCTACACTATTTACAAAGGCTGTTTGAAAACACAAACAATAGAAGGACGGCCTGACTTCATAACCCTGTTCTAATGAGAGAAGCTTTAGAGGTTCTCATGTAACGCCTCTGTCTTTAGCTCAACCCCCTCAGAGGGTATAAAAGATCTGACAGCAGCTCCATTCAGGCTTTAGACCTGCATCACCTGCGTCAATCTCACACTGCATTCCAGTCCTATTGCAATGCTGTCCCGGTGAGTACAAGTGTCTCGTTTACTCTATCCGCCTCGGCTGCGTTTCCCAAAAGTGTCGTAAGTCGATCGTATGCCACCAGTGGTCTCTTCGATCAACTTGGCCCACAATACTTTTGAGAAACGCAACCCTGGCCTGGTTTAATGCTTCGAAGTATTTCCTTTCAGTGCATCATTATATACATATTTACAGAGGTGCAAAAGTCCGCGAAAATGATGGGAATAATTGATATTGATGAAGGCTAACTCTGGAAATAGCGCACTGATTTCAAACTAGTCCAATGTCTGGATCTGCATGAATCTTTACAAAGTCACAGGCTATGAACAAAAGAGATTGCGGCAAACATCTAGACAAAAATCAAACATTTATCAACAGTTTATCAGCTAAAATGTTTGGAAAAGTTCAGAATAAATGAAAAGGGCAGAATATATCTTTATATGATTTTAAATATACATGTTTTACCAAGATGTTCAATTGTGTGATAAAAATGAAGTGAAATCAGAATGTGTGTGCATCAAGAATGGTCAATTTAAATCAGTATTCTTGGTTTTTTTATTGCTAAAAATATTTATTAAAATTGTTTATTAATTTGGTTATTGAAATAATTGTTATATATATATATAATACTATATTACACTACATATATATATATATATTTTACATACACACACAATTTTTACATATTATATAAAATAAATTAAGTTTTTATACTATATATATTTTTTTAATTTTCTTTTGATTTTACTTGTTTTATATATATATACATATACACACACACATTTCATATTTATATAGATTTTAATTTTAGATTATTTTTTATTTATTATTTGATTATTACATTTTTATACTATATATTACACTACATACAGGGTATATACATATATATTCTATATACACATTATTTTACATTTATTTTATTATATATAATAAATGCATTTTTTTTACATATATATATATATATACACATTTATACAAGTTTACATTATATATACACACACACACACAATATATATATATATATATATATATATATATATATATATACATACATACATACACACATTTTATATTTAAACATACATTCTTTTAATTTGATTATTTATTTTAGATAAGATGTTTTTGTGAACATTCACATGATTTAGTCTTTTTCTCTCTCTCTCGCTCTCTCTCTCGTTATAAAGGATGCTGGCTGTTCCGTTGATCTTTGCATTAGTGGGTGTCTCTATTTCTGCACCAATAAACGGTAAGAAATCTGCCATCATTACATCTATCACGTACAGGTCACATACATACCGTTCCAGATACCGTTCCTGAATCCTTAAATTATTAATAGTGGCGAGCATCAGCTCCTCTTTCTAAGTAACATGAAGCATTTTCTGCCTCCCTATAATGAGACCGTAATCAGAGCCCTTCACAGAACACAAAAGAGTTTTGTTCACCTGTGCCGGTACATGTAGCCTGGGCCTCTATAGGAGATGCAGTCTATAGCTCAATACATTCAGACCACTAAATAACTGTTTTGTCTTTTGTTTTGATACAGATGGAACTGATAATGATGGTGAGAATGTTTCTCTTATGCACATTGGCCTTCATAATTATTATTTCACTTTTTAAGTTACTTATTGCCCCTGAATGCATGAGCTGTGTAAGAACAATGAACTGCATTGTACTATTGCAATTGTTCAAGAAAGACATTACAGACTAAGTAAGATCTCACTGATCTCGGTTGTTACTCCAAGATAGAAATGGGATGAAATTACAATTCTTTAAAAAAGACCCCAGGAATCTCACATAATGTGTCTCCTTTAGAGTTTCAGAAGAGATTTCAGCAATGCCTCAGATACCAAAGCTTGCAATTAAAAGTCAGAAATCTCAATATCATCAGATTCTACCAAATGATCCGAGTTGCTATATTCATATTCATTTTACAGCTCTACACAACCTCTTCAGGCAGACTAGTTATAAAGGGGACAATAAGTATCTGGTTCTAAGTGAATATGATCCGTTTTATGTCACTGATTGTGTTTCATTCTCACTTTTTGTTATATCTCAGAGGCGACTACATCCCTGATACAGATCTTCAGTGGTAGGTCGCAATGAAACTGATCTATGAATCGTAAATCAATAAACTACAGAAGGTTTTCCAGATCATCTGACAAACATGTTTTTCTCTCTTTTCAGTTCAGTTTAATGGAGGTGCTCCAACTCAAGTCCCTGTAAATGGAGACTCAGGTTGGTCTGGCTGATATAGATCAAGTCTTGCTATAAAAATTGTATATAAACTGCAGAAAAGTCCAATAACATCAACATGAACTTAATTTGAACATCGATATTAAGATAAGTGTTGTCATTGTTAACTAAAACTATTAAACATATTGGTAACACTTTACAATAAGGTCTCATTTGTTAACATTAGTTAGTTAATGTATTAACTAACATTGATCAACACATGTTACTGTATTTATTAATCTTTGTTAACGTTAGTTAACAAATTTAGTTCAAATTTCCTGATAATTTACTCACCCCCATGTCATCCAAGATGTTTATGTCTTTCTTTCTTCAGTCGAAAAGAAATTAAGGTTTTTGAGGAAAACATTCCAGGATTTTTCTCCATATAATGGACGTCAATGGGGTTCAACAGGTTGAAGGTCCAAATGTCAGTTTCAGTGCAGCTTCAAAGAGCTCTACATGATCCCAGACGAGGAATAAGAGTCTTATCTAGAGAAACAATCAACCTTTAAAAAAAAAAAATAAATAAAATAAATTATATACTTTTTATCCACAAATGCTCATCTCTGCAATGCGCCAATCCTGTAATGTTTTCCTCAAAAACCTTCAATTTCTTTTTGACTGAAGAAAGAAAAACATGAACATCTTGGATGACATGGGGGTGAGTAAATGATCAGGAAATCTGAATTCTGAAGTGAACTAATCCTTTAACTAGACAGACAAATGCTCAAACGTTACTTTGAATTGAAAAACCTTCTTTTGTAGGAACTACAGATGGGAAAGATTCATCAGAGAAACAAGGAGGTAAGAAACACTTTTTCACCCATTCTGAAGGCGCTCTGCAAGACAGTTTAAACTTAAAATGACGAAAGACAAAACATGGAATAGGACTGAAGAGAGAACAGACAAAAAGTGACACCAAAACTTCTCTTTGATTTCAAGGTCCCAGTGACTCATCTGACACTAATGAAAAACCGGGTCAGTTTCTCGTATCGAGCGTCTAGACATACAGCACATAAAACAAAGAAAGAGCACATAAGAGCGCACAGCTTTCACAGCATTTTACAAGTGCCAACAGAAAGCATTGATATCAAGATAACATATGAATGAGTGCAATAACACGATACACACGGATTAATGTTTAACTGCTGTGTTCAACATCAGTGAACTAGAAGAATTGGTATTAGTTTGAAAAGCAGGACGTACTCGGTCAACAGGAAAAGATTAAATGAATTAAACAATCATTCACGTCCAAATGTGTCACACTCCATCTTTTCCTGAATAATGCCATGGCAACAGAACAGAAAGCACAACAAATAGTTATGACCCATATCATCAGTGAATGTAAATCACTGAATTTATGAAAAGGATGGAGACGTGTGGTCCTGATTGATGCTGTGAACCAGGACAAACTCTTTTAATTGATTCAATTCTTGTATTTAGTCATTATGATGTTGAATTATACAGAAAATATGGCCTATACTTGTATGTTAACACATTAGCAATCATTTCAAGGAATGAAAACAACTTTCAGTGACACTAGGAATAACACAGATATGAATAAATGAACTCTATGCTTTTATAATTTTCTTTTCTACAAATTGTTTTTCTTTATAAAGAGGCCGACGGTGTTCCTGACTCACCAGACACAAACGGTAAGACTTCACTTCTGAAATCTTTGGTTACACTTTATTTTGATGATCAGTTCTACTAAATATAAGAAACTTTAACTACCAGTGCTGGGTAGATTACTTACAAATTGTAGTCAGTTACTAATTCCAAAGTACACAACAAAAATTATAGTTGGTAACTACTTTTTGATTACTTTTAGATTACCTACCTCGTTTTTTACATTGATTCGAATAGGATAATCTTGTAAAATCTATTCCCTTCTTTGTTATCAACAACATGAAGGGCATTAAATATTACATTGTGCCAGGGTTTCCCAGACTGGGGTTTGTGAGTTTAATGAAAAGCCATTAACTAAATCACAAAATAAATACAATTAAAATAAATAATTAAAAAATACAAACAGTCAAAATAACACTTACTAAAAAAGATGAAATATGCATGCCATGTAAACAGTAACCAACATCAAAAACCTGTGTACATGTTTTTTTTATTATTATTAATATTATTATTGACTTAAATTTATTATTGACCTAACTTAAAACTAACTTAACTTAACTAACCTAACTGACCTAACTTAAAATCTAAGGGTGTACTTCAAGTAAATATATTAGGGCAAAGAGGTACAGCTGACAAAAAAGTTGAGCAAACTGCATGTAAATATGAAATATTTTAATGTGTTTGAAAGACAAAAGCTTTCCAAAGACAGTAATACTTGACTCACTGAGTGATGTGTTTGTCAGGAGCTGATTACACTGTAAAACATTTTCATGATTTGTCATCACAACATTTTTTCTTTTGTCAAATCAACTTGGATAATTAATGTAGTTCAGACAACATAATATTTTGAGTTTCTGTTGATTAAATCAATCGCCTTCATTGTATTAACTCAAATATTTAATTTTAATGAACTCAAAATTTTAAGGTAACCAGGTAACTTACTTTTTAAGTTAATCCAACAATTCTTTTTTTATAGTGTAGATATGCAATGTTGAAATGTGTAGAAAGCACTTCTTAAAAGTGAAATATATCTGTAAATCCAGTGATCAAATGCCATGCGGGTCTCAGTTTTCAGTGACAGTCACATGACTACTGGCTGGTCCACAAAACTGACCTTCTGAGTATATATAGCAGTAAGCTTTTTTAGAAAGGAAAGTTTACGATAAAAAAAAAAAGAATTAGAGAGAATCAATGAATTGCGAATCATTTACTGCCATTGTGAGAGTAGCATGTAACCATGTAATCAATAAAGAAGTGTAATATGATTACGAGTATTTTGAAGTGTAATATAATCTAATTACTACCTATTTTTTGGAATCTGATTATGTAATCCAGAATACATGTCAGATAACTCTCATTGCAGACTGTTAGGTTAGGTGTTAGTGTTCAGGTTAGTAGAGTAAGTTGACATATAGTTGCAAAGTAGTTTGTAGAATGTCTAAAGTGGACCATCAAAATAAAGTGTTACCAAATCTTTTACTCTGTTTGAAATGCATTTGAGTGAAGCACTGCCCAAACTAACAGCTCGACCAATTTCAGGTGACACGAGCCTGGATGAAGCCACCGGCAGCCCAGATTCAATAGGTACAACCTAACCTGTGCATCAGTTTCCTAAACAAACAACAACAATGCAATATGATGTTTTGGTCAAATATGACAATGCATCCCTCACTTCCTTAAAAAAAATAGCCCCTAATAGTCGACTTGAAGAGGCTTGGTCGACCAAGATTTTCTTAGTCGTTTAGTCGCAGAAAAAAAAAGAAAGAAAGAAAAGAAAGAAAAAACTCCACAGGAAGTGGCGAGGTCACGCAGTCCGTGAGGGACAGATCGTTAACGGCAGGAAATCCAAACATTCGCCTATATTATTCATTGACCTCAAATATGGCTTATCACTTGAAACATGTAAATAGTAGCAACTTTACAAGTCCACTCGCTCTAATGTTAGCCTAGTCTATGTTAGCCTAGATATGTGCGCTATTATTTGGTTGTGTGGAGAGCGCGCTTACTGCATGAAAATGATCATTTTTGGTCATAGATAAGAGTAATGCAAAATGTACTTTTATTTCTGTAAACTCACAATAACAGCAAAACATTGTGCTTTTGTAAAACAATGAAAGCAATCAGGATGCGTATTCTGCTCTCGGTCTAAGTGAACTCGAGCACGTAACAAGCATGAACCGAAACTCATCGTATACTTGCCTCACAAACACGAGAAATATATCTATATAAAGCTTGGAATGTCTACGAGCCAATTCAATTATGTAATCCATATGAAACATGCATATATGCGTGTCCACTACTGTGGAGATGACGAGTCAGCATCGTTGACTTAATCTCTGCAGCCGAAAACGCAGAAAACATTATCAATAAATGTACTGAAATGTTTAGACCGTCTCCTTGCTGTTTTTTCACGACACATTCATAATCGTTATGTTTGCCGGTGCGCTGAGGCAAGCTTTATGCGTGCGTTTGAGCGCTGATTAGGCTATATAGAAGATTAAGGCTCATTGTTATGATTTATGGCTTATTAATATAAATGCGCGATTAGTCGACTAATGGCTAACGACTACTGGTCGACTAGAAAAATCTTTAGTCAAGGGCAGCCCTAGTTATTTCCCTTACAAAAGGACCATGGCATTTGCATAAGTAAAGGTTATGTGATTAAATTACATAGGATTTAAAGACGTTCCATTCAGATATATAATTCATAACATTAGCAGGTGTAAAATGCACAATATATTTGTTGTGCAATTCTTTTTTTCTGCATGTCTTGACTTAAATGCCTTTATCAGACACAACAGATATTGATACGGACAAAGACACAGATACAGATACTAATACAGAAACGGATGCATCGCAGCAGAAGACAGCCGATTCAGGTGGGTGAAAGCCAAATATGTATTTTCATAAGATACAGAATATATGTGTGCAAAATATGAATAAGGACTTTTCCTTTATCTGCTGCAGGTGAGAACAGTGAGAAACCATCAGCGGAGGACAGCAAAGGTGAGAGAGATCACAAAAACAAATGTGAATATGAAACACTACATTAATAACTCATCCATAATTGATTGAAAAATGATGTCATTATTTCCCATTATTTATCAAATTAATAACTCGCACATAATAGATTGAAAAATGTTGTCAATGTTCATTTTTAAATGAAAACTAAATCTAAAAGTATTAAAAAAATTCAGTAATTGAAATAAATCTGAAATAAAACTAAAATTCAACTTCAAAAACACTTTTATGGAACACAAAAGTTTCTTTTGAAAAGTGTGTAAAGTTTCTTGAAAAATTAATCAATTTTTGTTCCATTAAAAAATAATATCATACAGGTTTGAAATGACAAAAATCAAAGTGTGTAAATAATAACATTTTTGCAAGAACAACTCATTCAGTTCCGGAAACAAGCACTTCAAAACATCAAAGAATTAAAACTCTCTCTTATATTCCAAAGTAAAGTGTGTGTCACACAAAACAACGACTCACTATTAAACATCTCCTGCTTCACAGACACGGATGAGAAGGCAGACACTGGTTCAGTTGACACAGGTACAGAGTTTTCTCATGCAGAACATTTCCTCATTTCCTGTAGTTGATTCTTGAACATCATTCTTATCAAGCCACCGTTCCCCTCTGGCGGTAGTTAATGGTTATACAGGATTATGTTTTGCTGCCATGAACATTGTTCAAGCACCAACAAAAGATGTTCCAGGAACACGTCCTACTTGGCACGGTCACTCTTTTCTCACAGCAAAATGATATATTCTTACTGAAACAATCTTGGCATACTCTGTCCTTTCAGACGGAGATTCTGCTAGTGTGGAAAAGAACGAGTCTGATGATTCACCTGATGATGCCGACAAAACTTCTACAGGTATTAGAGAAATTATTTCAATTCAAACCGTGTCAAATTAGTGTTATTTTAGCATATATATATATATATATATATATATATATATAAAACACCCTATTATACTATACATTAATATTTTGAATTCAAGTTTTTAATTTTTTAATTTTTAGTAAATTTGTTAGGTGCACTTTTATTAGTACTGTCAAACCAATTAATCGCATGTATCGTTTATTTCAGTTACCAACATTTTTTTAATTTGAACAACACTGTCAAATTACTTAAGCTTTGAAACATCTTTCAAAATAATTTCGATTTACTGAACTGAAAGAATTAACGTGATTGAGTCTGAAGTTAGAGATGTTTTGTGACTAATAACAGTATTTGCTGATGCAGAAGCTACAGATGATTCATCTGACAAGGATTCTTCAGAAACAGATGAGCAGCAGGACTCTGACGGTGAGCTTAAAACCACAAAAAGAACATCTGTGTCTCATTTCTATACTTAATAACCAATAATAAAAAAAAGATGATTATTGCTCTTAAAAGTCCTTAAAAGAATAACACTAACAAGTTTCTAGTATCAAGCAATTTTTCTGTCCTGACTCAAAACCTGTCAGAACATTATTTTAGTATCATTGAAATACTATTATAGTTTTTATTTTAATATTTTCTGTTTTTATTTTATTTATTATTTTAATTTTAGTAATTTTGTTGTTTTTGTAATTTAAAAAAAATATATATGATAGTTTTTTTATTCATATTTATTTTAGTTTTAGTTATTTTAGTACTTCAATGATAATGAGAAATGTTGCTGAAATATAATGAAATATTTTTTTATAAACATTATAAACATATTTACACGGAAGTAATATGATTTATCACTTTTATTATTTAAATATGATGCCTATCAAAGTAAATAAAGTACGGTAACACTTTAGTGTAGAGAACATGTATTCACTACTAACTATGACTTTTCCCTAAATAAACTCCTAATTTACTACTTATTAATAGTTAGTAAGGTAGTTGTTACGTTTAGGTATAGGGTAGGATTAAGAATGTAGAATAAGGTCATGCAGAATAAGGCATTAATATGTGCTTAATAATTACTAATAAACAGCCAATATTCAAATAATATGCATGCTAATAAGCAACTAGTTAAAAAACCCTAAAATGAAGTGTTACCTTAAAGTACTTGTTAATGAGAATTTTTTTTGTACCTGGTACCATGGTAAATCCATTTATGGTTGCACTTTATTTTATAGTATGTGTACTTACATGCACTTAAAGAGTACTTAACTAAGAAAATCTTGGGTAATATAAGATAACTTCAGGGGTTAAAGTTAGGTTTAGGTGTAGGTTCAGGGTGAGTACCTAGTTATTACCCAGTTATTATAATTACTGTAATAAGTACATAGTATGTACATGGGGAACAAGATTTATTTTTTCATGTGTACCATGGTAACACCTTTTGACATTCAATATGTGCCTTGAATTGCTATTTAACTAGTGCATGAATAGTACTTTGGTGGTATATAACAATTTACCATTGTTTTACCCAAGTACACAGGTAGTACTATGGTAATTGTGATCTGAAACAATCAACGAACCGTGGTATTTTTTTTGTAGGTTTGGGTTTCACTGGTTCATGAAGTAATTTGTCTCTAATTATAAGGATTAATGTCAGTTTGATGAACTATATTAATAAAATATGAACTTTTTACATGCAGATTCTGACAAGGACAAAACGGATGGAGACACAGATGAAAAGAGTGATGAGAAAGACGAGAAAGACGAGAAAGACGAGAAAGACTCCAGCAACGACTCCAGCAACGACTCTAGCAAAGACTCAGAAGATGAGGGTCGAGAAACCTCCGAGACGCCAGACAAAAGCGACACAGACAGCGACTCGGATACTGATGAGGTGAAAGATTCAGACGATTCCAAAGACCAGGATTCAGATTTGACAGACACTGACAGCACAGAGAAGAAAGAGAAAGACCAGGACTCTGACAGCGGCGCAGATGTCAGCAGCGACCAGGACACGGCAGATTCCCCTGATGCAGCAGACGTCAAAGACAGCGCTGAGGATAAAGACAAGGACAACAGGGACCCGAAAGACACAGAAGACGATGGAGACAGTGAGAAGGACGCCAAAGAGAAGGAGACCAATGACGACGACAGCGACGAGAGTAAAGATAAAGAAGATGAATCCAAACCAGACGAACAGAACAAAGAAGACACCACCTCGAAAGAAGACGCCACAGCCAGTCAGTCTGACGAGAGTCCGCTGGAAGAAATGACAGAAGACAAGCAGGAAGACAAACCAGATTCTGACAACTCTAGCCTAGAATCAAACTCGGACTCAGACTCGGACAGCAAAGATAAAGACCAGGACAAAGTGAAGAGCAGCACAGAGTCCACAGACACAGAAAGCTCCGATAGTGACAGCAAGAGCGACACCGACAGCTTAGAAACAGGAGGGGAAGGTAAACATTACAACCTTCATCCTTTCAGTTTTGCATTCACCAAACCACAATACTGATTGATTAATGCTTTTGTGCCCACAGACACTGATGAAGACAATGACTCCAGTGTGGAAAAAGAGAAACAAGGTATTTACTATAAAGTCATAATTGTGAGATTTAAAGTCATAATTGTGAGATTATAAAGTTAGAATTCAATATATAAAGTCATTATATCTCAAAATTAAGTCATAACTGAATATATAGTCATATTGTGAGATATAAAGTCATAGATGTGAGAGATAAAGTCATAAATGTAAAGTATAAAGTCATAATTGTGAGATATAAAGTCATAACTGAAGATATAAAGTCATAGATGTGAGAGATAAAGTCATAAATGTAAAGTATAAAGTCATAATTGTGAGATATAAAGTCATAACTGAAGATATAAAGTCATAGATGTAAAGTATAAAGTCATAATTGTGAGATATAAAGTCAAAATTGTGACATACAAAGTCATATTGTGAAATAGAAAAAAATAAATAAACAAAACAGGCTTCTATAGATATAAACTCGTCTGCAGACAAAGTTGGGAAAGTGTAATATATAAATAAATGACTGGTAACACTTCAATATAGGGAACACGTATTCACTATTAACTACAACTTTTGCCTCAGTTAGCTCCTAATTTACTGCTTATTAACAGTTTATAGTAAGGTAGATAAGGTTTTGTAGTGTTTAAATGTAGGTATTGGGGTAGGATTACGGGATGTAGAATAAGGTCATGCAGAATAAGGCATTAATAGGTGCTTTATAAGTACTATTATAAAACGGTTAGTTCCTGTCCTTGATTCTGACTGGTCAATAGCTGTTTTATTCATGATAAAACAAGGCTATGACGGTTCTGTGTATCACTACATAACACACTTAGCAACCACTCTTAGCAACGTAAACTTTGTTCTCAATTGATATTGTTCACTGAATCTTTCTGTATTATGTAGAAGAGTACTGTGAGAAAAAGACTGAGTGAGATCTGCATTCAGATTTCATGAAAAAAATGTTTAAATGTCCAATGTATTATCTTGTCCTTTTAACAGTTAAGGGGTTTTCCCGTGACTGACAGCGCTAGTCAAAGCATTTGTCAGTTGTGTCTTGTTCCGTGTTCACAATTCAGTCTTTTCAATGTAAAAGTCTTTGCTACTGACTGACACACTCATAACAATCTTTGCCACCATCTAATGGCGTAATAATGTAACTTCTGTTGCTGTTCACGGTCAGGGACTATTTTTTTCTGGCGGAAGGAAGGCTTTTAGTTAAAGTTTACTTAATGAAAGTTGCATTAATATATATTTTTGGCTTTAATATTTGTATTGTGTGGTAACCATTTTATAAAAGAAATACAGTACTTGAGGCTAGTACTGTATCGTGAATAAGTCACGGCTGAAGGGGTTGCAGGCGCTCTCGTACCTTATTGCTTACATAAACAACCAATATACTAGTAATATGCAAGTTAATAAGCAACTAGTTAAAAGTGAGAATTGAACCCTAAAATAAAGCATTACCAAATGTCAAAACCTACAGATTCTCCTGACGGTGTATCATTAGAGACAAGTGACTCTGATGCTGATTCCAATGGTAAGCCTAACCACAGCACTCACTGTTTACATGTTTTGTAAAAAAAAAAATAAAAATAAAAAAATAAAAAATCAGACACTGGTTAAGCAATATAAAATCAGTAAATATTTTTGCGTTGCTTGTGTAAAATTGCATTTCGCCAGAATATACTGCCACTTTTGATTGGCCGTCAAAGGAAAACAAAGTTCATTTCAGCATGGACAAACAAATTACTTCTCACTAAAGCCACATATGTAAGACATGATGAAGCTGAGGCAGTAATTTTTGTCTTCTTCTAGAAGACCATGACAGTAACTCAACAGATGCTACGTCATCAAACGGTAAATATGTTTATTAACTCAGTATGTAAAAGTCAAGTGATGCCCTTATCATATAAAAAGTGTTAAATGTATGTTTCCTCAATATTATTATTTTTTTTTTTAACTCTAGAGGAACACACTGATGAAAACACTGATGCAGACAGCCGTGGCGGTTTAGACGGTATGTCTCATAGGTCTAAAGCACTTCATTTTGGGTTTAGTTGTGTTGTTTATTAAGGTTAACATTATTACTATTGCTTTTGAACCTAAGTATTAAACTTTGGCACGTAACCACTTACACCATTTGTGCTGAGGACATGAATGATTCCCAAATCATGTCAAATACTTTATAAATTGCAAACGTAGCTGTTACCTGTAAGATGGTCACTACTTTTTGATTGGGACAAATTCTCAAAGAATTCTGGGAAAACGTGATTTGAAAGCCTCAATTCCTTTGCATGTTTCTGTTTAGATGACGATGACACTGTCCTTGATGATAAAATCGGGATTGAAGATGGCACAGGCAAGTCAATTATGTTTTGAGACTTTTCTCCCAAATTTCCTCAGGAGACACAAATGATACCGATGTTGACATACAGTAGGAGTATAGATCTAGAAGTGTAACTGGTCCTACTCAACCCGCCCCAAGCGGGATTCGAACTGGCGTCTCCGGCATGGGAGGCAGGCAGTAATAAGGATGCTGAAGACTACAAGTCTCTAGCGTCAGTCGCTAGAGTGCTTCTTGAGGCCAGGGGAGTGAGGTTTACAGCTTTTCCTGGCCTACGTTACACTCAACCCTCTAAACCTCACTCCCGGGTCACGGCACCAAATGTAACTGGTCCTACTTGACCCGCTCAGAGCGGGATTCGAACCAGTGTCTCTGGCACTGGAAACGGGCACTAACAAGGACACTAAAGGCTGCAGTCATTAGCGTGCTTCTTTAAACCAGGGGAGTGAGGTTTACATGCACAGCTCTTCCTGGCCTACGTCACACTCACCCCCCTAAACCTCACTCCCATCTGGGTCATGGCAGGAAATGTACCCTGTCCTACTCGACTTCGAACCAGCATCTCCGGCATGGGAGGTGGGCGTGCTAACAAGGATGCTAAAGACCGCAGTCCATAGCATAAGCCGCTAGTGCCTCGTAAGGGCAGGGGAGTGTAATAATAAAGATAACACTTGTCTTATCCTGTTTACAGATGCTGCTTCTAAAACACCTGATAAACCAGATCATCTTGATGACACAACACAAGGTAATGATGCTGTGAAGAAACTTGCTTAAAACACTTACACTTTGCACATGCTAATGTCCGCTCCTGCTTTTCTTAAGGATCAGATGATGGCAGCAAAACCCCTATGCCAAGCTCCTAGCGACCAGGACTCTACAAAAACATTGTAACAGGTGATGACATATTAAAAGCTCTATTCAAACCTATGTAGTGTTTACATAGGCCTTTCTTTATAAACTTCTCTTACGTTATGAAACTAACCTCACAAGTGACAGTTGATTTGTGCAATATAAAAATGAACAATTTTTAGATTTAATGTCACATTGCGAGATATATTGTGAGATATAAAGTCAGAGTTAAATATACAAATTCACATACTGAGGTATAGTCATAATTGGTCACAACTGTGAGATATAAAGTCATAATTGAGAGATTGATCTGAGTTCAGGTTCAATGCCCAGTTAAATTTATATTGTAAAAGTAGGTTCAATACCCAGTTAAATTTGTGGATAAATACTTCTTCATACACAATGAGTAAATTAATGATATACCTTATTTTAAATTGCATCATTATCATCTTCTAGTCAAAAAAAGGAATGATGACTACCTGAAGTAGGCCTATAATGTATCCAACACAGATTTGAAGTCTCTATTGCCCCCTGGAGTCTTGGAGTGTTACTGGAATAACACAAGAACATTCATGAACTCATTGATTTACTTATATAAACAATTTAGAATTTGGCCCAAAAATGTATAGTGCATTGAAAGAGCACATGATGCCTTAAAATGCTTTCTACATAGGCTGTTCACTAGGTTTTAGGAACAGAGCTATTGTTAAACAAATAATAAGATATAGCATGCTTCGGAATTTCAAAAAATATGATAGTCACTTTATGGTTGCTTTGCTTTCTCATTGCAGATTTTTCCTGGAGAGACGTAAAAGAATCAACTGAGACAGTCAAGATAACCAGAGTTTCACGTCCCATTAAAACACATTGACACGTCCCTCTCTCTCTCTCTCTCTCTCTCATATGGTGAAGGTTCCTTTTTAAGGGTTCTGGGATGCAGATTAAATTATTCGGCTGTTTGGTGTACATTCCATTTTTTAACTTTGTCCTAATTCTAGAACGTTTGATATATTAATTTTACCAATGTTAGATGAAAATGCACGATGAACAATGAGGGTCTGGAATTTCGAACCTCATTTATCTGTCTGTTTGCCTAGAGTCTAAATATATTTCATTTAAAAGTGACACATTAAACCTAGAGAGTAGAACTAACTGAAGGATTTTTGTGAAAGCTCTCGAGACCAAACAATTCGGGTCTGATGAAATGTTGACCAAAACATCAAACCTGTCCTGGTTCCTTTGGTTTGTCCACATGGTGTCCTCATCCTTGACACTGACTGAAAGAATGCAGCTGCTACAACGAGAAACTTCTTTTCTTGACTCTCAGATAAACACCGACCTGATGTCACAGTATGATATATTTTCTGCCCACCCAAAAATGATTTAAGACTGTACAGACAATTTCTGATAGAATCTCTGATGTCTATGTCTCTGTGGAGGAATACTAATAAACTAGCAATGTAAGAGCAGATTGTTCTGAAAACTGTTAAAAAATAATTTTGTATAGATTTAAAGTCATTTTAATATGTACACAGGGAGCAAAACTAATAAAGACTGGGTTGTCAGAAAACCAAATGGCCATAGAGTTGTGTGTGTGTGTGTGTGTGTGTGTATAAACCACAATCTTATTCTGTTTTTATTATTATTATTATTATTTAAAGGCTTAGTTTTCCCCAAAATGAAATTTCTGTCATTTAAGTACTCACTCTCATGTCATCACAAACCTGTTAAACCGTTGTCTTTGGAACACAAATTCAAATATTTTTGAGGATATCCGTGGGTATCTGATCCACACATAGGCAGCAACGACATTTCACCTTTTGAGGTCCACAAACGTAATAAAGACATTGTTAAAACAGTCGACGTGACTGCAGTGGTTCGACCTTAATATTATGAAGCGACGAGAATACTTTTTGTGCGCAAAAACGAAACAAATATAACAACTTTATTCAACAAATTCATCTGTCCCTACCCTGTCACTGCTACGCTATTTTCGTAGCAGAGCTTCAGTGTTTGTCTGAACGCGGGCTCACGCATGCGTCGTGCTGCTCACATGACCAGAGCCGGCCAATACTGAGCTGCCGTTTGGACATAAACACTGAAGCTCTGCAACGAAAATAGCGTAGCAGTGACTGAGGATAGATGAATTTATTGAATAAAGTTATTTTTGTTTTGTTTTTTTGCACGAAAACTATTCTCATCGCTTCATAACATTAAGGTTGAACCACTGTAGTCATGTCGAGTGTTTTAACGATGTCTTTGCAACTTTTGAGGTCCGGAAAGGTACTAATGACGTTGATGCCTATGTGTGGATCAGATACCCTCGAATTTGATCAAAAATATCTTAATTTGTGTTCTGAAGACAAACGAAGGTCTTACGGGTGTGGAACGACATGAGGGTGAGTACTTAATGACAAAAATGTCATTTTTGGGTGAACTAACCCTTTAATTATGCAATTTTAAATAATTAAAGCCACTATATGCAATATATATAACAAAATATTTTAGCATTTATCTTTTTAATATTTTTATCTTATTTTTTATCGTATTTCAAATACTTTTATGTTTAGTCGAACACAATCCAATTCTTTACCTGAAGAGATTATTAAGATTATATAAAGAATTATTGAAATGTCAAATTACTACAGACAAATAATGATTTATTAATTCATACAGATGAATTATTAAATAAAGGTGGTATTTCACCTGGTTAACTGGAATTTTGTAACAAAACTAAGTCTTTATATATATATATATATATATATATAAAAGACTTAGTTTTGTTACAAAATTCATATATATATATTTTATAGAGAGAGAGATAAGAGACCCAGGGGGTTTCCTCCGAAGAGGCAAGGAAGGCAGAGCCTCCTCAAGACAAATCCTCAAAAATAATCCACATAATTTTGTCTTCTGCTAAACACAAAAGATATTTTGAAGAATGTCGGAAAACAAACAGTTGATGGACCCCATTGACTTCCATAGTATGTTTTGTCCATACTATAGAAGTCAAAGGGGTCCATCAACAGTTTGGTTACCCATATTCTTCAAAATATCTTCTTTTGTGTTCAGCAGAACAAAGAAATTCATACAGGTTTGGAACAACTTGAGGGTGAGTAAATGATGACAGAATTTTCATTTCTGGGTGAACTATCCCTTTAATGGAAGACCAATTAAAAAGTAAGCAAACAACTCACTCATTAGATATCACTGCTTTATGTGATGTCAAAATCAAACTTGAGATGGCTTGAAAACATGATCTGTGGGTTTTTTTTTTTTTTATCAAGCAATAAGTTTGGTGAAATGAAAGGTACATCTCCTTGTCTATGACCAGTGTTTACCGAGCTTTGGTGACTGATGATACAAAAATAAGTCGACTTTTAACAATAACAGCTGGACATCAGATCACAAATAAATCATAGATGTAATCTGAAATCTCTTCGTTGCATTCTTATAGTTATTAATTTGGAATAAATTTAAAATGCTTAAAAATACTGATTTTTACTTGTTTGTTTTTTTTTTTTAAATCAGAGCAGTAATTACATTGTTACTGTAAAAATATAAAACAGAATTTATATGTCTTTGTTTTTTAGTTTAAGTAATGTTTATTTAACAAGGAAAATGTATCAACATCAAGTAACTGGGACAGGAATTTACATTAGATTAAAAAATCATTTTATAAAAATCTGTGAGGAATTTGCCTCCCCATTTTCAGACATATATATATATATATATATATATATATATATATATACACATATACACACAAATGTATCTCAAACATTTCAGCAAAGCAAGCAGAGTTTGCACGGCTGCACACAGAGTTAAACATTATCAGATTGTGTGAATAGCCCTTTTGAATGTGTCATATTTCAGTGGTTTTAGTCAAAGAAAGAAAGTCTTATCTAAGTCTTAATTTTTTTAAGATTTAACCAGCAGACTAGATTCCTTGACCCTTACCCAGAGAAAGAGTTAAGTTTCCACGTGTGTCTCCACAGGCTCTTTGGAGCACGACACAATCTCGCATTACATCTCGGTGGTCTAAACCTGGCCCGAGGGTGAACAAACACGAGGATGAGGAGGAAGAGGAAGGTGTACCCCGGATAAAAGCCACCAAACAGCTCTGAACAAAGCGCTCACGGCCCGCCTGTCCGAGCGTGACTCACTGGTCTCTGTGTGCAAATGTTCCCGTCACCCTCGTACGGGTCTTCTCAAAATTACGGGAGGCCAATGAAACCAAAGGCTGGCTTTCAAAATGGAGACGGCCAGTGAAGCTTGACCCTCGCAGTGCATTAGTTTCCCCCGCGGCCCACTTTCCCAACAGCTTCGAAGGGGGGCGGAAGGACGCGAGAAGCCTTTAGAAATATTATACTTTAATTTAAGATGTAAGAGGGTTTAAACATCTACTCTGATCTAGTGGCTGATATCTGTGAGAAAAGACCTACCTTTTACTCAAAAACAGGCCCTGTTGAACAGCAACACACTCAGCTGACGGTTTTTGCATGTAATATAAGAATCAAGCGCATTACAGTTTGTCTAATATCCAAAACTAGCAGCTATATGAAAACCCTTTCAAACTCCAAAAAGACACATTCGTAAGAGTGTTTGTTATCTGAGAACTCATTTATCAGCATCTGTTGACAATCCATTGAGTGCCAATTCAAGATTTCAACACTGTGTTTGGTTTTACTGAGGTCAAGACTCGTGTGTGAGAAGTTCTTTCCACACACACGCCTTTCATTTCATTTCTTCAATTCATTTCTTTGTCAGTCATTCAAATAGTTTTGAAACATTCTTAAAAGAACAGTTCTGCCAAAAATGAAAATTCTGTCATTCCAAATCCATATCCTGCTATATGGAATGCAAACATTCTTTTGCAAGCATTTTTCTTTAAATCAACTTAAGGTAAGACCCAGTTTTTTCATGCACAGGTCAATTTTGAGATTTTGCTCCTTTAGACTAGTGAAAAAAATACACATTTATTAAGTGTTTTTTTTTTCTTTAATTATTATTACACTTTATCTTGCGTCTGTAGGCCTATATTTCAATTACAATACATATCTTAAAAGGCCGTTTTGTCAAAAAATCTCTGAAATCTTCAGCAGCACTTATGCCAAACTTTGATTAATATATTCCAGTTTGATTAATATATTGTCACGTTTTTATAGAGTGTTCATTATCATTCACTTGATTTATATAGTATTTTATTCATAAAACCACTTTGTATTGTCAGTAATAGTATTTTCTGATTTATGGAGATAAAAAAAAAAAAAAAAGGAATCCAAAAATCTATACACTCTTAAAAATAAAGTTTCCATAGATTGGTTTTCGCAGCAAAGCCATATAAATGAACCATTTTTTGTTCCCCAAAGGACCTTGAACAGTTCTTAAAACCACACTTTTTCTTAGTGTGAAGAACATTTCAATAAAATAATCTCTTTTTTTCCACTATAAAGAACATTTTTCTTGTGAAATTGCATAATATGGATGTTAAAGGTTCTGTTAAAGCAGAATGAAACAAGAATTTTGAAACGAGCTTTATAAAGGTTAATTTTCATATTTAAACAACATTTCAACGTGTAATATAAAACAATTGTCTTAAAGGGGCTATATGTAAGAATTTTCATGTATTATTCGACTCGGGACGATTTTAGCGGGAAAACCAAAAGGATGTGACGGTTACGCACGCTCCCGAGAGCCCCTCTTCCGTTCAATGACATTTAAGCACGAATGCTAAATTCAGCTATTATGTAACATTAGCCTACTGTAAAGTCAATGTGTCATGCAAAACAATTGAACAATAATATAAACTAGTCTCACATAGCCAGATCTACAGTGTACAGTCTCAAATATACTTTACAATCAAACAATCATAAAAATGTTATTTTAATTACCTCATCTGTCGACATGAGTTGCAGAGCTGGTGTAAACATATCCACATCCACATGATCAGATGCTTTCTTAACTGCAGCTTTCTCACCGCTGTCATTTTTGTCGTTTATTTTGTTGAAAGGTAACCGCGCAGCACATATTTAGGCCGCCATATTACATATTCATCTAAACGTCGCTCTCAGTATATCGCTGCAAAGGTATTTACTTTTAAGCAAAGAATGAAAAAGAACTTAGGGTGAGTATCTCGGGCCTTGAATCACGTTCAGTCTTTTGTACGTTACGTGTGTGCACGAGTGCGAGAACGAGCAATAAATTCCTGGCTGCAGTTCACTTAACAGCCACAGGTGTCGCTAATAACAATGGTTTCTGTATTCTACAGCCTCTTTAATGTACTGTGGTTAATCAACTGGGGAAATATGGAAACATATTCACTTGTGAGTCTTACCTTACAAGTATCATACACGTAGTAGCGTACTTGTGCAATATATTTAAGGTAATCAATGCTTTGCATCAGGTTTAATGTCACTAATGCAACATAATGTGCCAGTTTAGATATGTAGGATGGAAAATGAAAGAACTATTTGAAGATGTAAATGTGGGTCTGTTTCACTCACAAAGCTTTCATATCAAATATAGTGCAGGCACTGACAAAAACTAAAGCAAACTATAAATTAAGTTAAATAATATCACTTTATTGCAATGCAATAATAATTCTATGGTTGTTTAATATCGGTTGCAAACATTCATTCAAGACCATGTGCAGGAAATGAGAGCTAGTCTGACCCTCTGATTAAGTTTAACATCCACCTGTCCACACTATTCCTCTGTCTTGCTGTACGACATATTAGATTTGGCCCACGGTGATTAATTACAGAGCGGTTCAGGGACCCAAAACCCCAGTGCTGCAGTAATTTCAGACGGATCGGGTTTCTAAACAGAATGGCTCCTTCAGGACGATCAGAGGTGGCTCGTGACCAGTGAGACAAAAACTCCTAACAGAGCTCTGGATGAAGCTGAAATTTGAGAAAAGAACAGGAATCTGTATGAGAGAACGTGCAGGTCTGTGTGTGTGTGTGTGTGTGTCTGGTTTAATCTGTGTGTTTGTGCTGGACCACAGTAGAACTCACCTCTTGCTTCCTACATGCTCTCCTGTGGTCTCCTGCGGTCTCTGAGGATCTTTGTGTTTCTCCCATGTTAATTGTTTTTAATTTTATTTTTTAAATCTCATTGAAATCTTTTTTAAACATATTTTAGGACAATATTTTTATATTTGATGCAAAAAATACATATCTGGAAAATATATTTATGTAATATATTTTTATTTTAAATATACTTATATTTAAATATATTTATATAAATATGTAGATTTATCATTTTTGTTATACTCATGGTCTAGAAATATACTTTTTGATTATATTTATTATAAAAAAGTAAAAATGTAAAATATAAATGTGTGTGTATGTATATATATATATATATATATATATATATATATATATATATATATATATATATATTACTTATTTAATATTAAATATATTTAAAAAATATATATATTATATAAAATATAAAAAATTATTTTACATATATTTCATATATTTATATTTATTTTAAGTCTATTTGTTCCTGAAATATTTGATCCTTTTTTTATATTTTAAAATAAAAATAAAAAATATAATATAAAATAAATTATTAAAAACTTTGCCACAATATTTACACTTTTACCCAATTCACAAACAGTCGAAATATACATTGATGCAAATCTTCTTGACCCTAAATTTTGAGCAAATTTTTTAATTGTCAGTTTTAAAATATATTTCTTTCAACCATGCTATATACACCAATATTTACAATACGTTTTGAATGTACTTTGGTAAGAAATAAATATATTTTTTATTTCATATAGGCCATATAGGACACAACTGCGGTGGTCCATCATTTTCCATATGGAAGCTCACTTTCCGTGGACGGCAGCCGCTGTACCGCCTGACCCCATCTGCCAAGCTGGACAGATCCAGGACTGGCACTTCTAATCTCGTCACCCAAGGTTGGCTCCAAGAGCACTATGGTTTCAAGCACCTAACAGAAGGCTTTTGTCTGAGAGCAGGCAGGCCTGCAGGAATGAAGGAAGCCACAGGACATGAAACTGCTGAAGAGAAATCTGGCCACTTCTGCCAACAAGACCAGCTGATGTGTAATAATACTTTCTTTTCATTCCACACTGCTACTATGATAGATACTGTACCAGCAGGTGGACATTTCTACTAGCAATTCCTAACATTTAGAGTGATGCTCTAATGGTTTTGCACATCATGTGCCCAACAATATGCAAGTTTAGCACTGGAAATACACACTCACTGGCTACTTTATTAGGTACACTTTGCTAGTACCAGGTTGGACCCCATTTTGCCTTCAGAATTGCCTTAATTCTTCATGGCAGAGATTCAACAAGGTGCTGGATACATTCCTCAGATATTTTGGTCCATACTGACATGCAGATTTGTCGACTGCACATCCATGATGTGAATCTCCTGCTCCACCACATCCCAAAGCTGCTCTATTGGATTGAGATCTGGTGACTGTGGAGGCCGTGTGAGTCTAATGAACTCAATGTCATGATCAGGAAACCAGTTTGAGATGATTTGAGCTTTGTGACATGACATGTTTTCATGCTGGAAGTAGCCATCAGATGATGTGTAAACTGTGGTCATAAAGGGATGGACATGGTCACAGCAATACTCAGGTAGGCTGTGGTGTTTAAATGATGCTCAATTGGTGCTAAGGTGCCCAAAGTGTGTCAGGAAAATATCGCCCACACCATTACACCAGCAGCAGCCTGAACAGCTGATACAAGGCAGGAGGGATCTATGCTTTCAAATTGTTTACACCAAATTCTGAATTTCGCAGCGGAAATCGAGACTCATCAGACCAGGAAACGTTTATCCAATCTTCTTTTTTCTGATTTTAGTGAGTTCTGTGAATTGTAGCCTCAGTTTCCTGTTCTTAGCTGACAGGAGTGGCACTCGTGTGATCTTCTGCTGCTGTTGCTCATCTGCTTCAAGGTTCAACATGTTGTGCGTTCAGAGATGCTCTTCTGCAGAACTCGGTTGTAACGAGTGCTTATTTGAGTTACTGTTGCCATTCTATTAGCTGGAACCAAGTGTGCCGGCACCACACAAGTCCTGAAAAGTGAAGCCAAAACGTTTCAATCGCCCCCAGGTGGCTGGATGCAGTATAGGTCATAAACCCCACCCTCTCCGTGTAATCTAATGGGACGCAAGACAAACTAAACAATCAAATTACACTTCAAATAATTTTTTTCCAAAGATGGTTTCTGTCATTTTTGGTAGTTTTTATCACGCTGATGTTAGTTCAAGTGTTTGTTATTTTTTAATTAAGTTTGGGTTTAGTTAGTTATTTGATGCTATAAAAACAGGGGTTTGACGTCATGATTGACAGCTGATTGACAGCTTCTCTGAGCGAAGTAGTCAATGAGGCACCAACAGACTTTTTTCAGGATTTTTGTGAGGAGACTGGAGCTTCAACTTTAATTTCTACATTTCCAGAACTGTTTATTTCACACCGACATAATGAGTTGTTCTGCAGTAAAAATGTACTAACCAGTTCTGCGGGTGTGTGGGCGGGGCCTTGATAGCGCGCTGCTTCATTTCACACTCACTACTGCGCAGACTCGGGCTGCACCATATTTGGACATTGGTGGCCTCACTTATCTACAGTGAAAGAGAGTGAAGGTGCGTTGTCCATATTTTTTTATGGTCTATGGCTGGAACCAGTCTGGCCATTCTTCTCTGACCTCTGGCATCAACAAGGCATTTTCATCCACAGAACTGACACTCAATGGATATTTTCTCTTTTTCGGACCATTCTCTGTAGACTCTAGAGATGGCTGTGTGTGAAAATCTCAGATCAGCAGTTTCTGAAATACTCAGACCAGCCCGTCTGGCAACAACAACCATGTCATGTTCAAAGTCACTTAAATCACCTTTCTTCCTCATTTTGATGCTCCAAAATTGGCCCAATTAGCCATCTTCTCTCCCTGGTGTCATGTGACTCGTTAGTGTTACAAGTTCTCAGGTGTGAATGGGGAGCAGGTGTGTTAAATTTGGTGTTATCGCTCTCACTCTCTCATACTGGTCACTGGAAGTTCAACATGGCACCTCATGGCAAAGAACTGATCTGAGGATCTGAAAAAAAGAATTGTTGCTCTACATAAAGATGGCGTAGGCTATAAGAAGATTGCCAAGATCCAGAAACTGAGCTGCAGCACGGTAGCCAAGACCATACAGTGGTTTAACAGGACAGGTTCCACTCAGAACAGGCCTCGCCATGGTCGACCAAAGAAGTTGAGTGCACGTGCTCAGCGTCATATTCAGAGGTTGTGTTTGGGAAATAGACGTATGAGTGCTGCCAGCATTGCTGCAGAGGTTGAAGGGGTGGGGGGTCAGCCTGTCAGTGCTCAGACCATACGCCACACACTGCATCAAATTGGTCTGCATGCCTGTCGTCCCAGAAGAAAGCCTCTTCTAAAGATGATGCACAAGAAAGCCCGCAAACAGATTGCTGAAGACAAGCAGACTAAGGAACCATGTCCTGTGGTCTGATGAGACCAAGATAAACTTATTTAGTTCAAATGGTGTCAAGTGTGTGTGGCGGCAACCAGGTGAGGAGTACAAAGACAAGTGTGTCTTGCCTACAGTCAAGCATGGTGGTGGGAGTGTCATGGTCTGGGGCTGCATGAGTGCTGCCGGCACTGGGGAGCTACAGATCATTGAGGGAACCATGAATGCCAACAGAGCATGATCCCCTCCCTTCGGAGACTGGGCCGCAGGGCAGTATTCCAACATGATAACGACCCCAAACACACCTCCAAGACGACCACTGCCTTGCTAAAGAAGCTGAGGGTAAAGGTGATGGACTGGCCAAGCATGTCTCCAGACCTAAACCCTATTGAGCATCTGTGGGGCATCCTCAAATGGAAGGTTGAGGTCTCTAACATCCACCAGCTCCGTGATGTCGTCATGAGGGAGTGGAAGAAGACTCCAGTGGCAACCTATGAAGCTCTGGTGAACTCCATGCCCAAGAGGGTTAAGGCAGTGCCAGAAAATAATGGTGGCCACACAAAATATTGACACTTTGGGCCCAATTTGGACATTTTTGCGAGTGGTTTAGACATTAATGGCTGTGTATTGAGTTATTTTGAGAGGACAGCAAATATACACTGTTATACAAGCTGTACACTCACTACTTTACATTGTAGCAAAGTGTCATTTCTTCAGTGTTGTCACATGAAAAGATATAATAAAATATTTTCAAAAATGTGAGGGGTGTACTCACTTCTGTGAGATACTGTGTGTATATATATATATATATATATATATATATATATATATATTATTTTTATTTATTTTTTCCTGATTTTTCCTAAAATATTTTTGGCATTTTTGATTATATTTCAAAACCAAAATAAAAATATAAAACAAAAAATATTAAAAAATAATATAGAAGTTGTTTAAAATTCCAGCAAGAATATAAAATAGTAGTTTTACGTTATGTGGATTCAGGGTTTAATCATGAAAACACAGTATCATTGTAACATAATAGTACAGATCAATCAAAATACACACACACAGATCACATTTCACAATACAACAAAGAAAGCTTGTTTAGCTCAAGAGCTCATTAGCTTCGTTACAACACACGTCCATTTAGCTCATCAGGACGAGTTTATCACAGAAATGCACTTCAAGGCCTGCTGGTGTTCGTTACATTGTAAAACGGCCTTGATGTGAACTGGCACGCTGTACAGGAATGCAATCTTCCTGTGAGCTGCCAGCGATTCAGTTACTGCTATGGGACAGGAGCATTAGCTTATGCAACATACGAACAAATCACTACTTGAACTGGCCATGCTAATCCATTAACGCATCACAAGAAATTACTAATTTTACTGGCTTTCCCATCCTTTTTCTTTCCCTGAATGAACTGGCAACCACTTGTGGTCTTCGTTTACTCAAATGTATGGATAAATGCATGAATAAAACCAGCCTAAAATGGTTTGCTAGTCTTAGCTGGTTAACTGGTCAGTCAGGTTTGATTGGTTTTTGAGAGGATTTGGCCACTTGTCAGCTGGTCAAGATCAAATAACTGACAAGCTAAACCAGCAAACCTTTTCAGCAGGTAAAATGTGAGCACTTTTCCCAAAGTACCATGATATTACCTTGTTTTTGGACATTGCATTTAATCAAATTAGGACAGAAAATCCAGCTTTTTTTCCAACCAAAAGGCTGTACATCATACAGACTGAAACCTAGTTTAATATTCAATCAAATCATTCTATTATAAGATTCGCTGCTCAAGAAACATTTCTTATTATTATCAATGTTGAAAACAGATTTTACTGCTTAATATTATTATATAATATATTATAATAATAATCATGTGACACTGAAGACTGGAGCAATGATGCTGAAAATTCAGCTTTGATCACTGGAATAAATTACATTTTACTATATATTTAAATAAAAAACAGTTATTTTATTATTTCACAATATTACTGTGTTTCTGATCAAATAAATGCAGCTTTGGTGAGCATAAGAGACCTTTTTAAAAAACATTTAAAAAAATGATCGAATGCAAACACTTAACTCATCCATTTTTTTGAGTGTAAGGGCTAATGCTAAATCACAAAATAAGCATTAAAAAGACCCATTTGGAAACCTCTGATCTTAAACTAGCCAGGTTGTCGTGCACAAACCTGTAACTTCCTGCCTGAGTTCCTGTGGTATCTGGAGTCTGTGTGTGATGTTCTGTAGGCTGGCTGTGCCCTCCACTGGCTGAGCTGCCTAACTGATCCCATCACTGCCTGTTGGGCCAAAAGGATGATGGGACATGCCATAAATTAAAACCTTTTTTATCTTAATCTTTAGTCATCGTCAGTCAACAGTCAATGTACAGTAGAGCAGATATTCATCAGCATTTCTGCATTTTGATGCTTGAAGACACTGCAGATCTGATCTGAATATGAATTATGAATCAAAAACATCACAGTGCTCACCTGTGTTTTCATTCTTTCATTCTTCAGAGGGAGTAGTTTGAATGGCATGGGCTGGGGTTAGACGTCAAGTCCTGCCCCTTAACAAGATGGGGGGCTGGAAGGGTATAAAATGTATTTTGGTGCCCAGTCAAGCATAAGGAAGTCAAAAGCACGTTTGCTGGTTGCTTTATGTCTGCTGCACAGTTTCCCACATAGACCTGTGCTAAAGATGCTGTCACGGTAAGTCAATGACGCTTGATTTATAAGAACCAGTCTTACTCTTAAATTGACTTCATTGATTATAATGGAACAATTTATAGCTAATCAATCAATATATACCAGGAAGGAGCAGTGGATTGTTTTATTAAGGTGCTTGTATGAGGATTTTTACATTTATGCGATTGGCAGATGTTTTTATCCAAGGCGACTTACATTACATTCAAAGCATATGCCTCAATATTGGCATTACCTGGGAATCAAACCCATGACCTTGATGTTGCAAGCACCGCAGTGCTCTAAAAACCATGTTTTGTGTAGGATTTGTAATTAATAATCTTGCATTTCAATGCAATTCGCATATGACATCTAGTTATAGTTTAAAGTCTGTGCTCCTCTGATCTTTTGATGTTAAGAGTCTCATTTAGTGATATATTGTCCAATAACAGCTGTGGTTTCTAAATATCACAATACTTTAACATAAACATATGTATCTTGTTGTAAACTCAGTGCTAAGTATTGCTTTTAAGCCTTACTTGTGTTTTTTTTTTTAAAACTCAACCATCGAACCATTCTATTTAAGTTAAAATAATATTAAAAGCATGCATTTCTCAAGAGACTAGTTGGCCATTTTCAGAGATGTTTTTGAGAATTGCTCTTTTCTTGTCTAGAAAGCATGATATATACCATGAACAGCATCTAACTTTGTTTTTGGGGTAATTTTGCATCACACTTGCTCATTCTGGACTCTTATCGTTTTGCTTTCACAGAAATCTTGTAATTGCTTCAGTGGCTGTTGTGTTTCTGGCGTCCACCATATCAACGGCTCCTGTTGAAGGTACGAGCTCTTCTCCCAGAGGGCTGTATTTAATGACACATTCTTGTGTTTAACATACAAGCGCCCGCACAATCGCCCACTGCTGAATTATTTCTCCGGACAGATAAGGAGCCAGAGGAAAATGACTTTGAGGCTGAAGAGGGTGAAGAAGAACTGTCTGAGGAGGAAGAGGGTAGGGGATGAAGGTCTTTTAGATGTTACTTCTTCAACGTCCCGATGAGACGCACATCAAGAAGCTCATATTGTGGGCAATGTGCCATGACGTATGATCCTGCAAAAGGACAAAATAAGAAGTTAATACTATAACGTTTATGATAGACAGTTTTAAAAGTTAACTTGAATCTCTTTTAAAGCTTATTTAAATCCGTTAAGCTTCATAAACCCGATTTTTAACACTATTAAAGTGAGTAAAGCAACACAATCCAAAGTTTCTAGGGGAAAATAAAAGAGCCTTTAACTAACAACAGATCCTAAACTCAGTGGACTCGTGTTAATTCTGATAACAGTCAGCAGATCTGTGAGATTCAGGACTGAAAGAGGAGAAGGGCAAAACAAAGGAGCGGTTGTTATAAACTGTATCGATTTTCCCTTTTCTTTACAGATGATGATGACTCCAAAGGTCAGCATATGAAGGGTGGGTGACAAGTTCACAACTTACCACCATTGTGCAAAACCTCAGTCATCTTTAATAATCACATAATGAGTCATAATTGGCTTTAAAAGTCAGTCTTTCTTAATGAGGCTGAGCTATATACATTTGGGGTTCTGCCATAATCATATCAGAAATTACACTTACAAAAAAGTACCATGGTATTATTTCTTGCATGATAAGTTTTTGGAAATGAGACCATTGGTAATACCTAATTTTTTGGCCTCGATCATTATGATTTTAAAGTACCTTGTTGTATAAACATGGTAATCATACAGTATCATGGTATATATCAAAGAAGCATGCTATCATATGCTTTTTGTACATGATACCATGGTAAAACCATGTTTTTGGAAATTCCAAGTACCTTGGAGTATCATGTTAATACCATGACAAAAAATATAGCGAGGTAAAACCAGTGATAATATTATGGTACTTTGATATATATATACCACTAATGTACCAAAATATGTCATATTTGCATAAAATTTACAACATTTTTCCATTGGATTTCATTGCAACACCATAGTATAACCATCTGATACAACCATGGTACCACAATACGTTTTGTAAGTTAATTTAGGATACACTACCGTTCAGAAGTTTGGGGTCTGTACGATTTTTTTTACTTTTTTTTTAGTCTCTTCTGCTCAAAAAAAGCTGCATTTATTTAAACAAAAAGACAGTAAAAACAGTGAAATATTTTTACAATTTAAAATGAATGCTTTCTATTTGAATATATTTTAAAATGTAATTTATTACTGTGATGCAAATCTGAATTTTCAGCATCATTATTCCAGTCTTCAGTGTCACATGATCCTTCAGAAATCATTCTAATATGCTGATTTGCTGATCAATATTGAAAACAGTCGAAAACATCATATTTTTGTGGAAACTGTGAAACATTTTCTTTGATAAACATGAGCATTTGTTTGAAATAGAAATCTTTTGTAACATTACAAATGTCTTTTCTGTCACTTTTGATCAATTTAATGCTTAATTTCTTTTAAAAAAAATCTTACTGACCCCAAATATTCAAGTAGTAAAAATTACAGATTTAAGTAAAGACTAAGGACTGATATTTTACATAATATTTAACTTGTGACAAAGATAAATATTTTGTTTTGGAAGCGACAAAAAGAACTAAAATCATATCTAAAATGTTCATAAAAGCAACTTAAATGTACATAACAGGTTTATACAAGATGCAAAACCCCTTAAGTACATGTAAAAAGAGTGTTTGTCCTTCCAGAAGGTCAGCTGGTCGAAACAGATTGATTGACCTGTGAGAAGTGATCTCTGGGAATCTTAAGAATATGTTTCTTGTTCCTCTCCCTCTTTCCCAAAGGAGCCGGATCGCAGCAGGCCACTGCAGCACCCAAAGGCTTGGGTAAGGTGAAGCTAATCCTCTTTAGAGCTGGAGGCAGAGAACACTGAACCTCTCAGCACTGGAAAATAGTTCACTGGGTGCACCCTACTCAGTAAGCAAAGTCAATCAGTACTTAATCTGGTTTAGGGATCAGGTATGTGGGGATTTTGCCACAGTGGCTGAACGGCATTGCTCGATTTATTAATAAATGTGGAAAGACAAAGCATCAGCAGCCACATCAGGTGCACGGGCCCGTGGAAAATGCAGGCCTAGCGCAGTGAGAGGGCATGTTTGTGGGGCCAATGTTTCGGGACCTTGTTTAGACTGAAAGGCTGTTTTTCTCCAAGGTTTGACTCCTGGCAGCGGCGTCGCGGGCGAATCCCCAAATGGTAAGGAAAGTCTACTCGATAGCGCAAAAACAAGTTCTTTAAAACCTCCTGTTCGGAGTGCATTAGCCTCTCATTGCCTCTGGTGAAAGGTGAATTTGTTGAAAGTTCAATGGCCACTTTTCAGGCCTGGCTTTTCTGCTTTTGAAGTCCAATACATCTTTTGACAAAACCTTTGCTCTTGTTTCCCAGGTCAGAAACTTAATGGTGGCACTCAAACTGGCCAAGTCTGTAAGTGTGAACCTGATCTATCAGGGGCAAAACTTTCACACAAGACGTACTTTAGAAAAGCAACACCGACTGACCCTGTGTAGAAAATAAACCAGCCAACAAAAAATGTTCTGAGAAAGCTTCGCTAACGTTCTCATTTTGTTATGAAAATGTTATTTCTGATTTTGCAAACATTATGGGAATGTTACTTTCGAAAGTTCTCTGAACATTCTGAAACTAGTAATATTTAAATATGTGAAGATGAATATCAGTTCCAGAAAAAAAAAAAAAAAAAAACGTTCCATGAATGATGTATAGATAATGTAGGCCAGATAATTAAAACAAATGTTCTATTAACGTTACTGGAAGAAAGTTCATTCATAACTTTGAGAGAACCTTGCCAGAACGTTGGAACGTTCTGTGCTAAAAATGACAGTAAAGTTGACTTTCATATCTTCTCTTCACTGTAAACCTGAATAAGTTGGCAAAACTCAAAAAAATTGAGGCAATCAGCTGCCTCAAAATGTTTAAGTTAATTCAAAGTTATAATATATATAATGTATCTAATATATATAATATATATAGTTATATATATAATGTATCTAAATTAAAAGAAATACATTCATAAAACTCAAAACAATGAAACAGTTCAGTTTACTTAAAATATATCAGTTCTGTGAACTTGAAAGAAAAAGAAAGTGCTTAATACTCATAAAAGTTGATTTGACTGAACTAATTTGTTTAATTTAAGTTTGTCCTACTCAAACCAATTAATTATTTTGAGCGTTAGGGTTTACAGTGAATAACCAATATAAGAAGCTAAAATAGTGTTTTTGTCATTGCAGCATCAAGCAGCGCATCAACAGCTTCAGATGGAGCAAATGGTAACCAGCATTTCAATAAGAATATAATAATCAATAAGAATGTTTTGTTGTTCAATTAAGCTACCCACTGCATTTTTAAGATGGACGACAGTGTTATTATTACTGTAGAAAGAAAGGCCTCTCAGTAATGCATCTGTTTGGGTTACAGGAAGTAACAGTAGAGATGGTTACTCTCGCCCATCTGGATCAAGTTCTCATGGTACTGTATTCACCTGCGCTAAACATGCTTTCCTTTTTACCCTAACAAGTTTTCTGCCTAATCGCCATATTTATTTTACTTACAGGTGCAAGTTACGAAGGACAAGATGGGTCCAAATCAGAGATAGTTCCTTCAGGTACCCGATCAACGATTTTGGCCTAAGAAACAAACATATAGCAAGAAAAAATTACACATTTATATGGCATTGCATAAATACTAGCAATACTAAATACCTTATTATGCACTATATTCAATACTAATATTATATTTTAATTAATACAAGTGAATATAATATACTGTTTAAAAGTTTGAGATAAAGACATTTATTTTCATCAAGACTTTTTTGCTCATTAGGACTGTATTTATTGGATCAAAAATATAATAAAAACAGTAATATTGTGAAATATTATTACAATTTAAAATAACCGTTTTCTATGTGAATATATTTCAAAATGTAATTTATTCCTGTAAGCGAAGCTGAATTTTCAGCATCATTACTCCAGTCTTCAGTGTCACATGATCCTTCAGAAATCATTCTAATATGCTGATTTCCTGCTCAAGAAACATTTCTGATTATTATTAATGTTGAAAACAGTCTTGCTGCTTCATATTTTTGTGGAAACTGTGATAAATTAATAGAAAGTTCAAAAGAACAGCATTTATTTGAAATCTTTTAAAACATATATAAAGGTCTTTACTGTCATCCTTTCTAAATAAAAGTATTCATTTCTTTAAAAAAATAAATTTAAAAAATCGTAAATCGTACTGACCTCAAGCTTTTGAGCAGAAGTCTATAACATGTCGAGTGACAAAGGAAACTGTTCTCAGGTGTAGGAGCTGGAGAAGCGGGTGCTAATGGAGGTTCAGGATCAAAAGTCCCTGGTAATGACATTCAGAAACATGTCAATTATTGTTCGAAATAGGATATTTCAAAGAATTTAGAAACTTAGGAGCCTAATAAATTGAATGCGTTTCAGGCACAGACGGGGGTGTCCATTCAGTGTCCATTTCTGTTGGTAAGAGATTGTTCTGTTTATGCTATGGCAATCAGGGTTCATATTATATTTTCATACTGTGTTTATATTATGCACACCAAATCATAATATATCCAAAGGCCTAATAATATTGGAATATTCTGTAAAACTTTATTTGAAGCCTTTATATATAATGCATTATAGAAGTATTTTAATGCATTAATTATGCCTTGTAATGCACCTTATAATGCATCGTATGATCTCATGAATTGTAACCACAGTTATAATACATTATAATACCTATGTATTTATTGTTACACCTTTAGAAATCGCAGTTTCAGATGTAACAAGGAATCTGCAGAATATCAATACGTTTATAATGCATTATGTATAAAAGCCTCAGGTAAAGTGTTACTGAATATTCTAGTGCTTGTAAAAGTGGTGGTTAATCTTTTATGCACCACATAATGTTATATCCTTGTCAATCTCACAGTGTCATCAGGTCAAGCGTCATCAGGCCACATAGTAGCAGATCATGGGTCAACAATCTCATCCAGCCACACATTTGGCCGACCTTCAGCAGGGCAGACGTCAGGTGATGTGGCAGTAGTTTCCTCCGAGGTCCAATCACAGCCTGCAGGTATTTAAATTAAAAAGAACAAATGTAAGACTTACATGGTGACCTCCTCCTTAAAGAGGACCTATTATGCTTTTTTACATTTTCAATTTTCTTTAGTGTGTAATGTTGCTGTTTGAGTATGGAAAAGGTCTGGAAAGCCACTTAGTTATTCTCTATATCAGTGCGCACTGTTTCTGAACTCTCTGAAACGCCTCCGTTGTAGTCTTGAGTTTTTTTCCAGGAACGAACAGGTCACAATATTCCTAATTTAAATAATCCCCGCCCAAGTCATACACAAAAAAGGGGCGGGGCCTGTTTGAGGTAAGCCGGGTGCACACTGTGCGTTTATAATAGTCCTTTACAATTGTTCCTTGTCAGATTGTATGAACATGATCATCATGTCTGACTATGGGATTTCAGCCGTCAATTATATCAGACTGTATGACAGTCAAGACACGTTAAAAACAGACGCGCGGATGAAAACTCTTCCAGAGTTTTACATCATCAACCCACACACAGTCGGCTGTCGGTTAACATGTGAAACTAGCGATCAGAGACTACAGATTTTAGCCTAGGATTATAGGAATCTCTTTAGGATTCTCAAAATTTGTCTCAGACAACCAAATCGTGGCCAAAATCGCACAGTGTGCACCTGCCTTTAGTTAGTAGTGTGTTGAAGCTCACAGTTATGGGAAGGGGCGGGACATTTCCCAAACAAACTCAAAGTGGTGGACCAATCACAACACGCAGGTTCAGCCGACCAATCGGAGCACACTGTGCTTTTCGGAAGGAGGGGCTTTATACAGAAAGGATCTAAACAGTGCATTACTGACAGACTGGGAAGAGAGGGGCTGCAAAAATTGAGAATATGTGAAAAATAATGTTTTTTTTTAACATTGTAGCATTAAAACCTATTCTTGTAGACCCCAAAAACTTTGTAAAAGGGCATAATATGGCCTCTTTAAAACGATGTATGCAAAAGTTATAATAATGCTCTGTGCATGTGTGTTTTCAGGGTCAGAGGGATTCGCTCCACAATATGAAAATGGTATGTGTATAACAGGATCTCTCTATTGTATATCATGGAGGTCATTTCTTACTTCTTATATGCTGTACACACTTATACGAGAACAGAACTTGTCTTCTTGCATCAGGGGAAACGGCTCATGATGGATCTCAAATCGAGTCTCCAGGTGATAAATGTTACATTTACATTACCTGAGGAAACCAAATGTTTTCTGGTAAATGATAATTGATGTCATAATTGTGTCATTTTTGTCTTGTAAATTCAGAAATCCCAGAGATAGAATCTAACGGTGAGTATTATAGTGTGTTAATGCACAATAAAGAATATTGTGCATCATATTAATCAGATTTAGTCACATTAATTGGGTTCCTCTCACAGGTAATGGGCACAAACAACTACTGAATGGAGGAGAAACAGGATTCACAGGTGAGGAAACAATGAATTTTTTTTTTTTTTTTTTTGATGTACTGACATTTCAAACAACATGAAACAGATAATAAAAATAATATCTTTGCTGTTTGTGATGCAGGTTTGGATCATGTCATGGCAGGCACATCTCAGATACAAGGAACAGGTATAAAAACATGATTTAAAACCTGAACATAGAAGAACCATTCATTCCCATGATACTTACACTGTTCTTATGTGTGATTTCAGTTCTCATCATTTGTGTGTTTTGTTTTGTGTACATCTCAGGTGGTTTTGATTCATTTGGCACAAGCCCCCACCTAGAAATTACAGGTAAACATCAGTTAGACTCTTCTGCTCTACAAAAACGAATCATATTTTGATAAAAAATTAAGTTACTGAGTTGAACCCACACTGATCTGAAACACCTACACTACCATTCAAAAGTTTGAAGTCAGTAAGATTTCTTTTTGTAACTGATACTTTTATTCAGCAGCAAGGATGCATAAAATTGATCAAAAGTACCAGTAAAGACATTTATGTTACAAATGATTTCTATTTCAAATAAATGCTGTTATTTGAATTTTATATTTTACAAAGAATCCTGAAAAAAAAAAATGGATAATTTCCACAAAAAACATGAAGTAGCACAACTGTTTTTAACATTGATAATAATCAGAAATGTTTCTTGAGCAACAAATCAGCAAATTAGAATGATTTCTGAAGGATCATGTGACACTGAAGACTGGAGTAATGATGCTGAAAATTCAGCTTTGGGATCTTACTGACCCCAAACTTTTGAAAGGTAGTGTATTAATGTAACATCAAAAACTGATAAAAAACTAATCATAAAAAATGTATTTATTTTTTAATATATATATATATATATATATACAGTATGGATATCAGTCAATAAATAATCTGAGCATAAGAACGTACCGAATATAGTAGGAACTTTCATTGCAAATTTTTATTGCAGGCATAATAGACCAATCAAGCCACGACTTCCTTGTTGGCTTAATGGGTGAGCATTCCTTCATTCTCATTAATTAGTGGAAGGAATATTGAATGTTGTTTCTCAGTTTGGACTCAGAATGTCTCCCTCTACAGGTGGAATGGGAGAGAGCTTTGGTCCAGACACTCAAACAGACGGTCTAGGTACGCTTTTAGACCTCTTAGACACTCCTCCAGACGTTCCGCCCACATGCCTAGTAACTGACGCTGTCTCAACAGATCACATGGGACTCGCATTTCAGGTGGATTCGGCAGGTAAGCGTCCACTTCAAGTCCATTTTTCACTTAACCAGAGAAGCTTGATGTTTATGGCTTTTGGGCTGCGGACACCAGAATTGCTTTCTGCTGATCTCATTGGCCTTGTAACAGACAGGACATCCCGCACTAGTTAAATTGACTTGATTTACATTTATGCCCATGCTGTGAAACGGCTCACATACGGCGCTGAGAGCCTTCCTCCAATCTGTCCAGCTGTCATGCTGTACTAATTATGGGCTGCGCTGACAGAATAAACCAGCCAGTTTCTGTTCTCTACCTAATAATTTACTGAAAGATGACTGGTGTGAATCAGAGCTGTCTTTTTTCTCTCACTGGTTCTTCTTTCCAGCCGCTGGCCTGAGTCCAGGGCACCCGTCCAGTGGCGGCCTGGTTCTAGACGCTCCTCCAGGTAATGGCTGCTGGCTGCCGCTCTGTTCTCCTTTAGGTCCTGTAAATTCAGAGTGCTTTTACCCGAGTAGCCATGGGATTATCCCAGCACACGTCTAATAAACTCTGTCAGACTTACAGTCTTGACAGGGGCTCCAAAGGAGGTGTAATGACAACTTTCAGAGACGTTTTTAGTGTCATGAGAGGTCACTGGGGTTTCATGCATCTGTATGGATTACATAGACTGATCACTGAAACCATAACTCAACTTACTGAATGAGTGTAGGAGAGTAGATAGATAGATAGATAGATAGATAGATAGTCAGGCAGGCACAAATACGATTCAGTATGTATTGAAGTCACGGTTCATTATGGGTTCGGTACAGCAGAGGGGAGAAAACTAAACATAAAATTGCTTCTTTTTTCTTTCTTTATTAAACAGTGGTTTCTTGAACAAATGATGTCTCTCTCTTTAAATATATTCAATTATAATTAACATTTTCTCAAGGATAAAAAATGTATCTTAACTAATGCTGTAAACTATATTCAGGGAGCCCTTTCTTGCACATTACTATAATATTAAAGGTTAAAATTAACAACAGAGCCCAAACTATTATTTTTAGATATAATAATCAACACTGAAATAAAAAAAATGTAAACTGCACATAACGCAGGTTTTGGATTAACTTCTAAAACTAATTCTAAAATTATTTTTCTATTCTGTTCCGATTCATTTTTGAAATATAATCATTTACACAGTGACTGTCATAAATTGTTTTAATGACAAATTTATGTAAGCATTAAATAAAGAAGACATTACTAACAGGTAATAAATATAATGAATATATAAACTAATATAGTGCATATATTTAGTGAAATGCTAATTTCTCTAGTGAACTAAAATGCTGTGGACACAAAATGACTTGCCTGAGGTAAATGTAATGCTACGTGAGATATTATTCTCAAGCTGTTTTATCAATGTTTTTCCATGGTTGAGAGATTACACGCATATCTAGATTGTTTGTTATTCTTCTTCTATGTTTTTTTCCTCTTGTGGCGGTTAGCAAACAGCGTTGCATTACTGCACACAACCCCTTCTGGACTGGAGTGTGGATCGCCTGTGACCGACTGTATTCGTCGTCTAACTGCATGAACCGAATACATGTGCCGTTAAACCGTTGTAGGGACTTAAGTTAGGCTAAACAGCTAAGTATGTTGGTTAGATAGCATGGGTAGGTAATATAGATTGGTGGAGGTAAAAAAAACGAAGGATAGATAGGTTGGACAGATAGGATAGGTAGGATAGATGACAGAAAGACAAGCAGATAAGTTGGTAGGGAGGTATGAAAGTATGTAGATAGTTATGTAGGATTAATAGGCATGTAGAAGATTAGAAGATTAGATGACTGACAGACAGACAAATGTGTATTTTGACTTTATAGAAAATGCTATAAAATCATTAAACCATATAGTGTGAATAAAAGCAATATTATCTTTAAATAGTCATGTCAACATGTCTAGTAAACCTATAATTTATTTTGCTAACATTCTCTTGTTCTGTATATCAGACTCTCTGGGACCAGATTATGTATCTGCTGACAATGGGAATGGAGATTACATCCACTCAATCAGTAAGTAAAGTATTTGTCTGCAAACTAGAATCAGATAAATAGTCAGTGCAGGTTGTTGCAGTGGGCCCCCTCGGTTGAAATCAAGAAACGTCACCACTTTTTGCCCCGCTAGCAACGGCCCTGTTAACAGACACTGCATCCGAAAACACGTACTGAGTAGGTACTACATTTGAATTTACTTCGCGACCATTAAAAAAGTACATTCTATATAGTATGAATATGGGTAGTATGAATGAAATTCAAATGTACTACATTCACCATGTTGTTACTGTCATGATGTGACCCACCAGAATCAGTTGCGTCGCTTCACTTTCATTCATAAATCTCTTCCGTGGCCTCATGAGATAGTAAAGTGTCCATCGAATGCACACTTCAGAATCTCGGTGGAAGTAGTAGGTCACTTTTCGCCAACTTTTTTTCCAAATACTATGTATTCAGACATACTACTCTTCTGGCATACTATTTTTCGCATACTATATAGTGGGGCAGTGTTTGATTTTGGACGTGGAAAATGTGTGGTTAAATAATCATTTATGTCTTCAGGCACGTCTGATAATGGAGACCAATCAAAATCGCCGGCCGACACAACAGGTAAACTGATGTTCAACAACATACTTACCAACAGTCCTGCACGGTCTGGTGGAGAGTGACTTGAAACACTGAAACAGAAAGCGTGTTGAATCTTGATTCAGACTGATTTTTACAGATTCATCTTTAGTCTTTGACACAATGTCACATCTGGGTCATTCCTTCATAGACTATTCAGGTATGACACCTATTTTTTATGATCAATTTTTAATGTATTAACTAACATAATATAAACAAACTATAAGCAATATATTAGAGCATTTATTAATCATTGTCAATGTTAGTTAATAAAAATACAATAGTTCATGTTAGTTGCATGAACTAATGTTAACAGATACAACTTTGATTTTTAAAAATGTATTAGCAAATATTGAAATTAACATAAACTAATACTTCTACAGTTTTTAATAGTCTTAGTTCATGTTAACTAATGTTAATGAATGGCTCCTTTTTGTAAAGTGTATTTTTAATATAAAAAGATATGAGACATGATAGTCATCTGTTGTCTTGTTGCCCTCAGAAAGTGGGTTAGATAATGGTGCAGATTCACCTGATACGAATGGTAAGCTCATGTCAACATGTCAACTCACCTTTCCATTCTGAAAAATAAATGAATGCTACTTTTGCACAGTTTTAGTTGTTTGACAACCTGGTTTTTCCAGCAGGAATATAATCATACGATGTTATTTTGACACATCATTCATTACTGTGTTACAGGAAACGGAAACGGAAACGGTCGGCACAAACCTGTGGTAGACATACAGAAAGGTATGTTTATACCGCTATAAAAGCATATAAAACATATAAAGAAAAAAAACTGCAGTGTGTGTCTGGATTCGTTCACAGGTGACCCTCCAGCCGTTCATCTCGACATCAGTATGTGTCTAGCAATAAAACACACACAACTTATCAACACACAATCACAACATCATGGTATTGACAGATTAATATCCTGGAATCAATGTGAATATTCCCAATCGTCTTTCCCAACAGGCGGAACAGGCCATCAGGACGCTGCAACGGAGATGCATCCCACAGCTGGTACTATATCACCCAGTTCTATGACATCAACAAAACTCAATTGATTTGTTAGCTATAATTCAATTTTTATGCGTCTTCTCTTGGCTAGTCTGTCTATAACCAGCGGGGTTGTACGGGTTTACCAAATGCTTGTGCTCAACATGGAAAATATTTCTCATGGCAGGTTTAAAGCCATGAAAATCACTATTGAAGTTTTGTGGCTTTTAATGCATGTCTGTTAGCTGAAGCCATCTACATGCTAGTGTACTCCTAAAAGTTAACAAAGTTAGTATATATACATATTTAAAATGTATAAATCATTGATCATTTGATGTAACTAAAGCATATTAGCTATTAAAAAAAGACATGGTTTTTGAAATGTTGAGTACAAAACTCTGCTATGACACTTTATGATGTCTTTAATGTAGCCAATATTTAATATCAATTAAATATCAAATTTTGTAACAAACTATTTCATCCACAGACAACTGAGCTGCAATTAGCAAATTGGTAATAAGTCAAGAACCTACAGGCAAAACCATTGTTTTTTCATATATGGTGAATTTTTTAATATCTTCAAGTGTGTCAAGTAAAGTTGTCAAAATGAAACAAGAATTTTAAAACTGGCTTTATCCAATGTTAAGATTTCTGTTCTAGAAATGTATGCAAATGAGTGCATATTTAATTAGATAAAGCCTCATTTGCATATTTAAACACAACATTTCCGAAAACAAAACAATTGTCTTAACTGTGGTTACTGGGGAAGTATGGTGGTATATTAGTTAAAATGTTTACCCTACTCACCTGTGGTGTCTTGCCTAAATTAATTGTTCCAAAACCTAGTAAGTTGTTCCAAAAAGTAGGCAGCATTATTTTATGCTTTTACTAAAATTATTGTTCTAAGGTATTTGTGAGAGAATTCCAGGATACCTTACGATGAATAAAACCCATCCAAAATGGCGGAGTTCAAATATATGTTTACCATTAATATATACCTTTATTTCAACGAATACTTAAAAGTATTTATAAAATAGTTTAATCTAATTGAAACGGAGTAACTCATTAGGCTTGCGTCATTAGCTTAGCATTATGCTAACACCAAACTCATAACGTGAATTGTGAGTCGAGTCTTACAAAAGGTAACGTATTTTATGTCTAGTCGGCACCTAACTAGGTTTTGGAAGAGCTAATAAGTAATAACTTACTTGTCTGTACAGGAGACCCGCATGCCGTCAGCTCACATCCAGATGCAGGTCAGTGGCTTCACCTAATCACCGTTGCGCAAATATTAACCTATTTAGCATCTTTAGAAATGCTATTTTTCTTATTTTCAGTTGGCGCGCTTGATCTAGTTGATCACACCCTCAGCCCTTACGCTGACACGACTGGTAAGCAAAAATCCTTCTTAATAAGTTTAATAGGTTAAATAATAATAATAATAAACTTGATTTATTCATTTTATGCGTCTCTTTTTGCTTCTTGCCTTTTTTTTCTTTCTTTTTTCTTCTTTTTTACACGTTACATTTCTATAACATAAGTTTTTATTATGCAAATCATAATAAAAAGTCAAAATGATGGCATCCTAAGTCATTTATAAGATTAAAAATTGATATTATGACATAAAAAGTCAAAATTGACAGTCAAAATTATGACATGCTATACTTATGAGGTAAAAATTTCATAATAGTCATAATAATTAAATATATTAAAAAGACAAAATTAGGACAAATCGAAATTGACATACTAAATAATAATTATGACATACTAAGATAATTATGACATACTAAATCGAAATTATGACATACTAAATTATAATTATGAGATGAAAAATTCCAAATTATTTGAATAGTTCAAAATTAATAAAATTCTAATTTATGACATGCTAAGTCAATTATGACTAAGTCATGAGATTAAAGTTGAAATTATGATATAAAAAGGTGAAATTATTAGGAATGACAACTTTTTAAGTCATAATTTCAATTTAGGATGTCATAATTTCAACTTTTTAATGTCATAATTATGACTTTTAAGTCATAATTTCAAATTGAATTGAACCCATGTGTATGAAATGTGCTAAATAAACTTTGTCTTTTCTTCTCAAAGGACGTGACAGTGTCACAGGTGCAAGTTCGCAGACAGATATGGCAGGTATTATCTTTAAAACTTTACCAAACATATTCAACAAATCCACCATGAGTGACTGTAAAAGCAGCATTGGTCTGTAATAACGGAGCTGTCGCTGTGATCAGGTGTGGCCGGTGATCCGGTGACTGAAGGACAGGTTCAAACAGACATGACAGGTGAGCACAACACATCATGCAGACGAGTACTTTGAGTAGTGAATGTTGATAACGCGCGATGTTGATAATTTCCTGTTATTCAGGGCAGGGACACTTAGCTGTGACTGATGGCATGCCAAATTACACAGGTAACCACGTTTCCTCAGCACATCGAGACACATGTCAGTCTATCACTCTGGGCAGGGTTTCATGTGTAGTGTGTGTTTCTGAAAAGCAGATTCTGTTCATGCGACTGGGACTGGATTCACAGGTGAGTTACCTTTAGTTTAATATATACACCATGGTCTGTCTAAATACTCGAATCGGTTTGGCTGGAAGGTGTGCATTAAAAGAGTTTAACTCACAGGTAGTTCCAGGCAGTTTATTCACTGTTCTGTATTAATGTGCTGAAGCACACGAGGGGGTAACTTCACTGTTTTTGAAGTAATTAAACTCACAGCTTCATTGTAAGTAGAGAGAGACGCTGCACAGACGCAGGTAATTCACACACGCATTTCTCTCTCTCAGGATAATTTAGTCAGACAAATGCTGTAATTCATTCAAATAAATTTTATCTTGCCGCACTACTTTATTTTATTTTTTAAAGCAGACAGAATGCTAAATCTGATCTGACAAGCCGTATGTGATGAAAATAACCATATTTCCAGTCAAATTTAGTGTTGCAAATATCAAAAACCGCTTTAAGTTGTTGATGCTGGTAAATGACCATGGTAAAAGCGGGATAATCCATGGCTAGCTGTGCATTAAACGATTTGAATGCACTCCACGTCGGGTGGTTCTTTGCCTCCACGTTGTGCATTAAAATCATTTAATGCGGAGCTAGCCATGGATTATACCTTACATATATACAAGGGTATGTTAAATAAATATAGGTATAAGTGTATATGTAATAATGAGTTTAATTAACAAACTCTGTATAATTTTTTTTGCATATCAATGTTCCTGTCAAACTTTCAGATGCCTCAGAGACACATAGTAGCATGGTTCAGACAGACTTACCAGGTAAATTACGTTTGAACACATCTGTCTCATCAGGTGGACTGACTATCCAGGTAAGCTGCCCTTATAAAAAATATACCATGGTAAACATAGTTTCTGCAGAGAATGGCAGAAAGACACTGAAGGAGATTCTGTATGATTTTACAGTACGTTAACAATGGTATTTTGGTGGAAACTATGATTACTATGGTCAGTTTTTGCAAGGGTTCGCTTACAAAGCAGAAATTGGTTTTGAAACGTTATTAAAAGTTCAAAATGAACCAAATCTTTCTTAAACTCAACTCCAGTCACAGGGGATCCATTCACAGGGGTTTCCTCACAGACAGACGCCATGGGCACAGGTGAGTGACACAAAAAACATTAAAAAAAAAACAAACAAAAAAAATTAAGCTATTTTTATCTGAACCTCAGGGGACTCTCGGGAGAATGCTGATCAAGCATTCCTGTTCAGTTTTCATGTGCAAATTAGATTATGGGTAACAAAAAGCTTTCTCTGTCTTCTGGTTTGACTGATCATGATGCAAAAACTAGCACTTCAAATCAACATTTTTAAAGCTTTGGCAAAAACTAGTTTTTGGTCATCCCTAAATATATATCCAAATGCAAAACCTAATAAAAGTAAGTAATTATGTCTGAAAACACTGTTCTCAGTAACTAGGGAATACATAGTCCTGTATATATTCATATATACACCATGGTATTACAGATGATTTTCTTTATTTTTCCACCATGTGGCACTAATCTTCCTCCATTCAATGGGTTTTAAGTGTGTTTGCACCATTTTTAACTTAAATACTGCAATAATTGTATAAAATGTGTTTTTATAATTTTGTGAATAGTTTATATAGACATAAATGGTCCATAGTTTAGATATGAATATTGCTTAGTAACACAAAATCTCATCAAAATAACAAATATTAAAGGAAAAAAAAAAAAAAAAACATTATTGAAATGAAATTCATTTTTATAAAAAATGAAATGATTATACGTTTAAGGTCTCCAGTTTTGACTGCGAATAATATGAGTGTGACTCTCGTATTCACAATACCAGAGAGTATGACAGATGAATGGATTTTATTTCATTTTTCCTTTTTCATTCAAAATATTCGCAAACTTGTGATCTGATACTGTTATTCTTAAATATCTGTGAAGTGTGTTTCGTCATTTAAACACCTTTATAATGAATGAGGGTAAAATCGCACTACATCTCTAAACCTGCTTTTACCTGCTAAACTGTACGTTAACAAAGTGAATTCATCAAATCAGTTGTTTTGATCTCCATATGTCACATGGTTTATTCTCCTCTAACAGGCCAACCTGGTGCTACGGAACAGACACAGCCAGCTGGTAAGCTTCATGGAAGTTTACTTCAGTCACATGAATTATGATTTATTCTGATGATCTGTATCTTACTTTCACTTCCACCTCCATATCAAAACTGTCAGGGAAACATATCGTCCATAACCTTGTGAATAAATTCATGTTAATGTCTGATTGAGGTGCTGTGATAATGAACAGATGCTCAACAGCTCTTCTCTTTTCTCTGTTTTGCTTGTTCTGTCCAGTATCAGCAGGTGAACAGTACCACACATCTGGTCAGGGTCCTGAAGGTGGGTCTGAAACTCTCCACGCAGATCCATTCATGCTGAAATATCTATGAACTTCACATATTCAGCAGAAGCATAACAAACAAAACCAACCGTCTAAATCATCTCAGAAATATTATGTTCAAACCTTTCACTATTCGTTTGTTAATTCATTATTTTAAGATACACTACTGTTCAAAAGTTTGGTGTCTTGTTTATTTGAAAGTAATTAATACTTTTATTTAGCATGCATATATTAAATTAATCAAAAGTAACATTAATGTAAAGTAACTGTAACATTAAAGGAGACCTATTATGCCCCTTTCACAAGATGTAATATAATTCTCTGGTGTCCCAGAATGTGTGTGTGAAGTTTCAGCTCAAAATACCCCACAAATCATTTATTATAGCTTGTCAAATTTGCCCCTATTTGGGTGTGAGCAAAAACATGGCGTTTTTGTGTGTGTCCGTTTAAATGCAAATGAGCTGCTGCTTACAGGAGCTTTAACAGCTCGCGCTTCGGTTGCTCAACGACAACAAAGCTGGAGAATCTCACGCAGCCAAAATGAGGATTGTCAGTAACGGTGTTCAGTCTTACATTGTTCAAACCAGAGTCGGACACTGATGGAGAGACTCAGGAAGAAGTTACAACTTTTAGAATGAAACTGGACGTTTCTGAATGGTTAGTGGATACATTTATGTAGTTGCTGCGGAGTTGATTCAACTCATTGACTAATCTTTTTTAGTTGAATTGACCCTCATTTGCGAAGCAGTTCAGCGTAAAATGACGGCAATAACACTACAACTCTTCCTCTTCTCTAAAGCAGCCCAACATGGCCTCACCCCCTTTGTTGTGTGGTATCGGGGGGCGGGGTTTACGTAAATTTTAGGGTAAGTGATGTCACCAACCCGGGAAGAAGATTGTTGTAGTCCCTACCAGCCGTTTGTTGTAGTCCTTAAAAAGTGATTTCTGTAAAAGAAAATATCTCCCTTTGCATTGAACTTTAAGCATCATAACTCTGCAGATGTTGTTTATGCTCTAACAGCAACATTACACACTTACTAAAGTTAAAAAAGAGAATCATAATCAACCACCCCTTCAACTCCAGACTTTTGAACAGTAGTGTATATGGAACAGGAAGCACATATTATACACGCTAACAGGATGCAAACCGCTCTCTGAACGAATGTCGGTGCAAATGTGCCACAGTTTTCAGCAAGTAAATGTCTGTCCTGCTAGTTTGACCTCTGAACTGATCTCTGCGCTTTCTGAAAGGTGCAGAAAATGTGGAACTGGAAGATACCTGCTGACTTCCACATGAAGCCGCGAGTGAGGTTTCTGCGCTACAGATTTCAGTGTACGGACCAGTACGCCTGGCAGAGGAACCGTGAACCCGCCCGCTAGACTTTAGGTCTCCTTTGTGTGTGTGTCCGTTTGTTTTATTTTTTGACTATTTAAACATTCAGAGGATTCTGTAACTTAACTTTTTATTGTGCCTGTTTATAAAAGTGCCCTGTAAGTATTTTATTCATTGGTGTGCCGAAACAAAAATCAAACTTTGAATGAGAAAAGTCACGATTTGAAACGTAAATGCGCTGTGTAAATTCAGTGGTTGTTTTCCCCCCTATAATGTCGCTACTGTATTTTCTTGCCTAGATGTTCTAGCAATATTCTTTACAAATGTCACAAATTGTATATTGCTGAATGTATGTCATTTGAAGATAATCTTTACATTAAATTGAACATCTATTTTGAACATCAAATTCAAATATTTGTCATTTTACCTGAGAAGCACACAGCTTTATGAGGAACATACCAGTTTAAAACAGCTGGTGGTTCAAGGTGGTCTACCAATCAAACCAAACCTATGGCCGGTTGCATAGACTTAGCCTCTATGTTAAGACTGTGACTTAAGATCTAGGTTTGACCAACTAACAGGCTAATCAGTATTACTTTTCTGATTCAAATTAGACCGATCTACCTTTTTATGTAATTGACTTTACAAGGTTAGTACCAGTTTTGAAGAAAAAATGAGATGACTTTAGTTTTAAGTCTAGTCTAAGCATGCAACTGGCCACAGGTTTAACCAAGGTGGTCTAGCAGATCCAGCAGCTAAAAGCCGATCAACTATCTAGACCAGCTAATGACCATAAAGTACCAAATAGAAACCATGAAAAACCAGCTACAATCAAAAGCTGGTTTTAGCAGCACGTAGCAAGGCAAATAAAACCCAAACTACCTCCAAATACTTTCAAAAACATTTTATTTGAAACATACCAATACACAAAGTGTTGTTCACATGCGTAATAAAATAATTTATGCCTAATATTAATGTCTCTCTGGCTATGACAGTCATCCAATGACTAAAAATGATGAGAATCACCAACAATTGACATCCCAGTTTCTCTACTGTGCTGACCAACCAAAAATAAAAAAGTGTTCAACGATAGAAGTCTATAGGGCATAGCATGTGTACAAATCACACCAAAAAATACAATTTTAAATCTGTATTTTGGTTTCCAATTTACAAAGGTGAATCTCACAAAACGTCTGGGTAACATTTCTATGGAAGCTAGTTTCCGCCACTAAATAAAAAACTAAAATATGTAATTGCGACTTTTTCTCTCACAATTCTGGCTTTTTTCTCACAACTGCGGGTTTTTAATCAGGCGATTCTAACTTTTCTCAGAATTGCAAGATATTGCTTTTAATAATTGCTTTTTATAAAGTCAGAATTACGATATAAACTCGCAGTTCTGACTTTAACATGGAACTGCGAGTTATAAACTCAGAATTGGGAGATAACGCAATTAAACAAAACATGCAATTGTGACTTTATATCTCACAATTCTGACTATAACTCGCAATTATGAGTTTATAACTCACAATTCTGACTATAACTCGCAATTCTGACTTTATAACTCACAATTCTGACTATAACTTGCAATTCTGACTTTATAACTCACAATTCTGACTATAACTTGCAATTCTGACTTTATAACTCACAATTCTGACTATAACTCGCAATTCTAACTCGTAACTGAGTTTATATCTCACAATTCTGACTATAACTCGCAATTCTGACTTTATAACTCACAATTCTGACTATAACTCGCAATTCTAACTCGTAACTGTGAGTTTATATCTCACAATTCTGACTATAACTCGCAATTCTGACTTTATAACTCACAATTCTGACTATAACTCGCAATTCTGACTTTATAACTCACAATTCTGACTATAACTCGCAATTCTGACTAACTTGTAACTGTGAGTTTCTATCTCGCAATTCTGACTTCATAACTCACAATTCTGACTATCACTCGTAATTGTGAGTTTATATCTTACAACTCTTGAGAAAAAAAAGTCAGAATTGTTAGATATAAGCTCGCAAAAAAGTAAGAATTGTGTGAGAAAAAGTCATAATTACCTTTTTTATTCTTTATTTCATGGTGGAAACAAGCTTCCATACATTTCACCCAAAATCACAAGAAAATATATATATTTTATAGTTTAATTTATATTTTGCTTAAATAAAATAAAGCTTATTTTTTCTCTTAGGACCATTAATGGTTTAAATGGTTAATCATATGCCAGTGTTTGTCATTTTAAAAATAATTGCATTTAATGGAATTGTAAGTGATTTGTTACTTTTTGGAATGAATGAGAAAATGAACTTAATTGTCATAAAAAATAACTTCATAATGCAAAAACATTGTCTTGCCAAAATGTTTTTTCTTTTAGATTTTGAGGTGAAATAAGCCCAGACAAGATCTTCACAAGATTCTCCTATTATATTCTCTACTTCCTTTAGCAAAGCAAACAAAACAGAGATTAAAAGAAAGCAGTGTGTTTCTGTCAAAGCTGGTTAAGAGTTGAATTATTGCACAAATTCTTCAAATCAGATCATCAGATACCGACCTAGGTAATAGACGTTATCAATGCAAAAAATGACCTGTCATTATATAATACACCTATCGTGTAATTCAGTCCTGTTGAATGTGTTTGAAACGTATTGGTTTCGTCAGAACAAACACATTATCAATACAGAATCCAAACTATTTATATATTCAAACATACGCCCTATATACAGCATCATTGGCTGTCTTATTAGAACTTCTCATCTCATTAAAATCTCTTCCGACACTAAATCTGCACCTTTAACTGGCATTGTCATAATACATACCCTTCATCACTAACCAAGATCAGACGTTATATGATGAGCAACAGCTATGGCTTTGAAAGCAGTTGGTGGGATGCTGGACAAGTTTACATAACATTCATGTTTGAGGCTTGTCGCATGTATGTCTGAGTAGATCATCCTCATTTTCTGGCTACAGAAGTGACATTTCTTAATATTTATATACAGATTTTTTTGTTGTTTTAACCTCAATATCCATGAGATGAAAAACGCAAAGAAAATCTCCTGGAAACTGAAAATTTGGCGTACTTCGCAGGATGAGACCTGGACATCAATCTGGGGTCACTAGATCAAATAATGACAAGCGTTCAACCAGAAAAGCAGGAAACTACATGTATAACGAGTTCTTGGAAGTTTCGCAGCAGCGATGGACTGCAAGGGAGTTGCTTAGTAAAGATCTTTGTGTATTGTTGCAATCTGGACAAGTAAAAGAAGGAAGCGTGGTCGATACATTATATGTAGCACTACACATTTAGTTTGAGGTTCTCTCGCTGCTGGAATAACAAGGAAACTACCAAGCCAACAAATGAAACCTTATTTTGATGTTTCGACTCTATGACGGAAGGAATACTGAATTTTCTCTATTGCTTTTAGAGAATTTTTCTCCCAGGCTAAAAGTAATAAGAAATACCAGAGTAATATTTAGATGGCTAGCCCTGACGTGTTAAATAAAAGACCAAAAATAAAATAAAATGCAGAGAATCAAATTTAAAAAACCCACACAGACATAAATCCCTTTATAAAAGCATCTCTCTCTATGATAGTTTGGGGTCTTCAGGTACGGGGGACTGGAAGTTCAGAAGGGAGATGGTCGGGTCTTCGGCTGGTTCTGAGCCGAAATATGAGTCGTCCTCCAGCTCCAGGAGGATGGGCAGGTCGGTGCCGCAGGTCTCAGTGGCGGCGGGGTCGGGAAGAATCACGGGCTGAGCTGTGTACTGGACCAGCTGCTTGCCTGAAAGGACATTTTCACAATTCCATTTGGTCATGCTAGTGGCACAAAAATTACACGACTTTCACACCACAAAATAACTGTCTTTGTGCTTAAAGGGGTCATGACATGGATTTTTAAATTATTTTACATGTTCCTTGAAGTTCATTTATATTGTTAATAAGGATTTTCCACAAAATATGTTCACAAAACATTCTGCATTCTGACCCTCTTTCTGAAATGATCCATCCAACAATGGCGTTAGCCAATCATAACAGTGGCCTTTTACTGACAAGCCTTAAAAAGGGCTCAACGCTAAGTTTTTTTTCCACAGGAAACAGTATCAACGCTCACTCGCTATTGCACATGATTAAGTGTTTTGAAAACATCCGTATAAAAGTTATTTACATACAAAGCATTATGATTGTTTACTCATGTAGCAACTGTCAGATCCAATAGAGTCGGCCGCTTCATCTGTCAACAAAAGTTTACACTGTTACACTGTTCCTCATTTAAAAAAAAAAACAATCTGCAGTCAAATGCTCTGAACAAACATAATCCTCTGACACCACTTGTTTCCGATGCTGGGTTCCTTCTGAAGCCTGAGTACGTCAGAACGCGCATCTGTATACTGTATCCAGTGTAGACAGCGTCAGTGATTATAATGGATTCTAATGCTCACATCCGGTGTAGGCAAATGTCAGCCATTAAGTGAATGAATGCCAGTGGGCGGGGGCCTATGGTTCAATGATGTGTAACTATTCATCGATGTCTTGCTCTGTAGGCAGTCATATGCAAATATGTTTGCCTGCGTGATGTCACAGGTCACCTAATATCAAAATGAGCTGTTTTTGGAGCTTGATTAAATAAAAGCTCTATTCATAATGATATTGTTTTAAGCTATGAAACTTTCAGCACGTTTAAATAGTGCAAGACCTGTTATATGTCAGATCAAGGCAAAGATCAAGGCAAATTTGATATCTCATGTCATGACCCCTTTAAAACACAATACATCCAGAATACCTGAATTTTCAGTGTTCGCACTAGATTCGGGCTCTTTCACTGGTTCAGGAGACAGAAGATCCTGGATCTGTATAGAGACCACAGATACATGATTAAAAGATTAGCAATATTCAGATTTCTGCAGATGAAATGTTAACCAAAGATTGGTAGTTTTTTAAAGAAAAGTCTTTCTAAGGACTTCAGAAGCAAATTAACATAAGGTATGTTATGCTCAATGTACAATGCATATATTTTTTCTAAAGTGAAAGTAAACTGCACGGAACGGCATGAACCCTGGAGCGATCTGCAGTTAAATGTATTTACTTCTAGCTATCTGATATACATCTACTGTTTGAACCCACAGCAAATATTTTCTGTTAAACAGTTCAGACAAGTTTGGTTAAAGTCTTTACATTATGTGAGCTCCTTACACAAAAAAGAAAAATTAAAACATACACTAGCCAGGCTGTCCAGATCCACATCAGATGATGATGATGAAGTGAAAATCTGTGAAACACAACAAACTGTGTTTAAGAACAACATCAAGAATACAGTGCTGAAATACAGTAATATATAACTAATAAAAATGAAAGGCTGTATATACACCAATCAGGCATAACACATTATGACCACCTTCCTAATATTGTGTTGGTCCCCCTTTTGCTGCCAAAGTAGCCCTGACCCGTCGAGGCATGGACTCCACTAGACCTCTGAATGTATGCTGTGGTATCTGGCACCAAGATGTTAGCAGCAGATCCTTCAAGTCCTGTAAGTTGTGAGGTGGAGCCTCCATGGATCGGACTTGTTTGTTCAGCACATCCCACAGATGCTCAATTGGATTGAGATCTGGGAAATTTGGAGGCCAAGTCAACACCTCAAACTCGTTGCTGTGCTCCTCAAACCATTCCTGAACCATTTTTGCTTTGTGGCAGGACGCATTATCCTGCTGAAAGAGGCCACAGGCACCAGGGAATACCGTTTCCATGAAAGGGTGTACATGGTATGCAACAATGCTTAGGTAGGTGGTACATGTCAAAGTAACATCCATATGGACGGCAGGACCCAAGGTTTCCCAGCAGAACATTGCCCAAAGCATCACACTGCCTTCTTCCTATAGTGCATCCTGGTGCCATGTGTTCCCCAGGTGAGCGACGCACACGCACCCGGCCATCCACGTGATGTAAAAGAAAACGTGACTCATCAGACCTGGCCACCTTCTTCCATTGCCCCGTGGTCCACTGTTCGCATTTTGTCAGTGGACACGGGTCAGCAAGGGCACCCTGACTATGCAGCCCCATACGCAACAAACTGCGATGCAGATTGGACCACATGGGCCAGCCTTCGCTCCCCACGTGCATCAATGAGCCTTGGCCGTCCCATGACCCTGTCGCCGGTCCACCACTGTTCCTTCCTTGGACCACTTTTGATAGATACTGACCACTGCAGACCAGGAACACCCCACAAGAGCTGCAGTTTTGGAGATGCTCTGACCCAGTCATAGACTTGCCCATTTTTCCTGCTTCTAACACATCAACTTTGAGGACAAAATGTTCACTTGCTGCCTAATATATCCACCCACTAACAGATGTCGTGATGAAGAGATAATCAGTGTTATTCACTTCACCTGTCAGTGCTCATAATGTTATGCCTGATTGGTGTATATATAAATCTAACTGACCCCACACTTTTTGATAATTCTTAAAATTATATTCAAACAATATTTACATCAAAGAGAGGTGAAGTGTCAAAATTAATGGTCTGAGCATTGAGGATCTGCTGAAGGTTCTCTAATCCATAGTCAATGGTCTCTAGATGATCACTTAGTTCTGTCCTGAAAGAAAGAGGAAAGAAAATCATTTCTCAAATGCTGCACATGAAAAAACAGTCTCATTTAATGCTTTAAAAAAGATGCTGATAAAAATCTGCAATTTCATTTCAGCAATAACAGGAAGCATTTGAACACACTCCTATGAGAACGGGAGAGAGGCCGGTCCCCAGAAAGATCAAAACTGTGATGATGATGGTGATGTCATAGAGAGAGGCAGGACTGCTGACCTCATCACATTAGTATCCAATCAGAGGTAGGAGGGGAACAGGGGTCAAAGGGTGATTGGGTAGTTTCAATGGGAGCACAAAACATGCGTCTACGTTCAAATGCCATGCCACACTCCACACTTTCGTCCCGCTAAACATAATAAACAGTGAGATCATGCCGTTACGCTTCTCAAATTATGCTCCGGAGCCCCCGAACACCCTATTCACGCTTTCTACGACCTCCAACACACCTGAGCCCACCAACCAACCAATCAGCATTCAGCGATTCTCAGGTATACTGGGGCAGAAATGAGCAAACGTTTATGGAAACCAGAGCTCTGATAGCACAGAGACTGGGAATACAAGCTAAGTGCGGTTAGCGTCTATCTGATCAAGCACAGCGTCAGGCGTTCTGGGGACGGCTCGGCCGACAGTAATGCTGACCCGGGAGGAGGCCTGAGGTGGAGAGCTGAGGTGGAGAAGCTGGAGAAAAGGCGAGAGATCTCAGACATCTGAGGATAACTGAAAAGACAGAAGAACAACATGGTACTGGAGACAGCAGGGGGCGCTACACACATCAACGGACCTCTGCCACAATCAAAAACGGGGCCGTTTTAGGTGGAGTGGGAACTAGAGCCAATATAGGTGGAGATGAATTACAGACCATTCTGAATTGGATTTTTATGAGTCCAGGTGTTGTGAAGCCACCAGACATTGCCGAATGGTTATACAGGTTGGCTAAGGTTGTAAAACTGCATTATTAAAAATATTTCCTCAATGAAAATCTACTATGTTCTTGGACAAAGCTCAAATTCTTTTGAAAAAAAAAATAATAATAATAATAATAATAAGCCCTAGTCTTAGATCTTCAAGCCAATCTGTGTGAAGGTGAACCACCAGTACCAATATAATTACCAAAACCATATTAGTCCTAATTTTCAAATAATGACTTGAAAATTAGACTGATTACATTAGATTTGTACAGTAACTTGAAGCAAATCAAACTCAGTTCATGTGAAGCCGTATGAACCTTTTAGGTTTAGACTTCAAGGAAACCCAATTGAAGTTTAGCTAATAGCATCATTTTGGCATTTCGTTCATGCTAGATTGTGCTTTATGGATTTCATTTATCTGCAAAACAACAATCAAGTACACATTAGCTTGCACTTTAATTACTTATAAAATAAATAAGGGCCAAATTCTGTGCCATAAGATGAATTGACATTTAAAAATGCACTGGCTCACATGAATATCTGGAAAAGTATTAATATTAGTCACTATGCCAGTCTGCCAGACTAAACAGAGCAGCCAAATGCCACAAATAAGACCAGCTGAACAGTTAGTTAAGAGCAAAGGGTCTGCAGGACCCTTTAAAAAAAGCAGCCGCTCATTAGTTTTTCAACTTTTCTGATTTTGGCCATTTAAAAAATACATTTTTGATGTGGAAAGGGAGAGTTTACCTAGAAGTGAAAAGTCTGTCATTAAATACTCACCCATGTCATTTAAAACGGCCATTTTATTTTATTTTTTTCAAACCAACCCGAAACACAGCACAGGATGCCCTTTTCCAAACAATGAAAGTGGATGACCACAGTTTTCAAGGCCCAAAATGACAAAAAAAAACACCATAAAATGTCATAAAGTAGGCCATACAATTAATTTAATAAATTCTAGGTCAAGTGCTTTGGAGCCATATGCTCTTTTTCCTGTGAGAACAGACCAATAATTGTAATTTTTATACAAAACCTTGCCTTCGGTTTCAAATCTCATTTGTAATTTCACGTTTGTAATAAATGTGAGAATTTTTGTTTGCAAACAGTCAGAAATGCTACACACTCGACACTGCAGAATAATGAAGAGAAGAAGAAAATGCCAACAAACTTTTGATTCTCACATATATTATGAACGTGCCAGAAAAAGTGATCACCATTAGGGTTGTCAAAAGTACCAACTTTAGTATCAAGTCGGAACTGAAATTTAAAAAAATGTGACAATACCAGCATTTCCCTCTAGCATTTTGAGCAGATTCTTAAACATCTCTGATTGGCCATTGTGTTCACGTGCTCAACAGATATGTCTGTGATTGGCTACAATGATAAACACTTCAAAAAATTGTTGTAAATAGACATCTTTGCGCTTATACAGATACACACGGGTACATTTGAAAGCAGGTGTCTATCAGCGGATCCCTAATATATCCTCTGTGAGACGGATTCACTGATAGATGCCTGCTTTCAAATACTCCTGTGTGTATCTATGCACTCATTGAAGAGCGTCACAGATGTCTATTTACAACATGTTTTTGCCAATCACAGACATATCTCTTGAGTGTGTGAACACAATGGCCAATCAGAGCCGTTTACGAATCCACCCAACAGCGCTCAAAATGCTAGTGGGAAATCTGGTATCGTCACATTTTTAAAATTTCAACTTGGTACTGCAGTCGGTACTTTTGACAACACTAGTCACCATCCACTTTTATTTTATTGAAGACAGCAACTTGTGTGCCACAGAAAATGGAATCTAGCAACATGATGGTGAGTGAATGATGACAGAACTTTCATTTTTGAGTGTTAAATCCCAGCTCAAGCCATCATAGGATCACTCTAAGAAAGCCAACTAGGGGAATAAACTGGTACTTAGTAAGGGAAGTCTATAAACTCAAACTGAGCAGAGAAGCAGTAGCTTTGTTTCTCCTAAGTAGATGTAAACCTGTTGATAAAACTCACTTGTCCAAGCAGGCCACGCTCAAACACCTCTGCTCGTTGGGAGGCGGGGTTGGGGCGCTGACAGGCTCGTTCTCCTGAAGGATGGAGTTAATGAAGGTTGTGGGGGAAAGGGGCGTGTCCGTAGGTACACCCAATCCAGCCCCCACTTCCACTTCAACAGGACACACCTCCTCCACCTCAGGACTGTGGGCGGGGCTAGACGGCTCCTCCTTAATGTGGACCAATGGGCTTGTTCTGTGATGAAAAAGAGAGGCAATTTGTTATAACAACAGCAATAGACTTATATATATTAGTACCTTTTCATAAATTCCCTTAACTTTTTCAATTAATCTATGCAAACATACTCTGATGAGGTTAGGCAATGGTCACAGATAATATACATATTTAAAACTTAAATATAGAGGCAAAAACAGTTATTGGAAATTATAGTTTGCATAAAAAGAAGGTCTATTAAAATTTTTAAAAAGGAATGTTTTACAGTTTTTTTTATAAGTCTAAATACTCCATAATACTTTTTTTCAGATCACAATAATAAAAATTGCATTGCAGTAATGAGATTTTTGTCAAAAAAAAAAAAATACATACATAAATACATCCATATATACACACACGTGTGTGTATAATTATATATATAAATAAATCTTGACAAGCTTTGTGAGATTAACACACTGCCCCTTTAAGAGAATCTGAAACTTGCCTATCTTCAATCCACTCCTCCGTGGCCACAGGGTTGGACTGTGCCAGTTCAGTGATGTCAGAGATGATTGGCCCCGTCTTCACAGGCGATTCTGAGGTGTAGACACCCGTTCCTGTGAAAGCTGTGCTGGAGGGCTGCACACAAGAAAACATACATTAAACTTAACAAATCTGGTAATCATTGGCAAATTCAGCTCCCAGTTTGAGATAGAAGCATGCAGTACTCACAGAGATGGCAGGAGACTCCAATGAGTACTGCCGAGAGTATTTGGGCATAGAGTGAGTGGAGCTGCCATCGTTCAACATCAGGGGCCTGTGACCAAACAGAACAAAGGAAAGAAAAAGAAAAATCCCCCCAAAAAATAAAAACGCAAGAGAAAAGGGGTGAATACACTAAAATGGACAACAATCAGTTTACAACACTTCACATATTGCAATACTACAGCTAAAGAGGACCTATTATGCCTTTTTTAAAAGTCTTGATTTTGTCTTTGGTCTCTACTAGAATAGTTTACACATATTTGCAGCTCCTCTCTTGAAGCCCCTCCTTAAGAAAAGCGCAGTGTGCTCCGATTGGTCGGCTGGACCAGTGTGTTGTGATTGGTCAACCACTTCGCATGAACCTTGAAAATGTCCCGCCCCTTACCATAACCTTAAGTTTCAACACACTAACTCAACCAGGTCCCGTCCCTTTATTTAGCGTATGCCTTGGGCAGGAATTATTTAAATGAGGAATATTGTGACATGTTCGTTCCCAGACGAAAACTCAAGACTACAATGGAGGTGTTTCAGGGAGTTGTGTGCACTGATATAGAGAATTATTACCTTTGGAGCGACTTTGTGCTTTGGAACATTGCAGACCTTTTTCATGTTCAAACAGCAACATTACACACACTAAAGAAGGTTGAAAATGTAAAAAAGCATAATAGGTCCTCTTTAAATAGGAAGACAGTGACAGATATAAATGTGGATCAGTCTGAGTATATTAATCTGAGGTTGACTTGCATCTTTCGTTTCACTCCCAGGACTCTGTTGGACCGCGCAAGTGTGATCAGGAACTGAATGAGCTGTGAAAACAAAGAAAGAAAGAATTACAACTTGAAATGTATTTAATTATTTTCATATTGTACAGAAAAGACTAAGACACACAAATAGACTACAAATCAATTTTAAAAGAATCTAAGTCAATAAGAAATCAAAATGACCGTTTTACAAACTTATTTGTGGTGATATGGCAGTAAAATGGGATGCTTATGTCGATTCATGTTTTATTAATAAAAGCTGTCTGTGTGTGGCTGGAATGAACTGCAAAAGCAGAGTACAAGTACTTTGTTGCGAAATACTTTTTGAGCAACAAATGTATGTGTCCCTCTGAAAGCAGGAAAAAGTTAAGCAGAGTTTACCTTATTGACGACTTTCTGCTGTTGAGCGTGTTTCTGTCTCAGAGTAGCAACTTCCCTCCAGAGCGCCTCATTCTCACTGTGGCACAGAGACAGACAGGATTTAATAAAGTTTTATGTTTAAAATGTGAAATTTTCATTCATGTTATGTTGTTTCATTCACAACGAACAAGACATATATGGCACTAATCTTTGTAACTGTCACTGACAGCTCTCTGGGGCTGGTGTGTTTTTCAGGGTGATTGAGTAAGGCTTGCTTCTCTTAAACTCTGAGTCTGCTCCCCTGACACTGATAAAATGCCATTTTAAGTGTGCTCACGAGTCCAATATGGCCACAGACACGCGGCCTGAACACAGACCAGCACAGAGGAACAAAAGCACAGGCCAATACTGTACATCACACCAGTGTAAACGGAAAATTAACACAACAATGCCAGAGAACTCCTATGAATTTTTTTTATTTTTTTTTTTAAATCATGAACAAAATTTTAAAAGAAACAAAAGCTAAAAATAAAAATCTATGGTATATGTATGGTCTTTCCATCACCACAGCTGCGTCGCCTGAAAGATCTGTATAGGAAGAGCAATATATATATATATATATATATATTATATTTATTTAATATATTAGTTTGTTGGTTTATAATTTAGCATCATGCCAGATGCCACTGCTATATTCATGGCCAAAAAACAAGTGAAAAATAGAAAAAGTAGATCAACAACTAAAAAAAATTAAACAAAATTAAAGTTTGATAAAAAATTAAATAAAATAAAACTGGCCTCACTTCATTAATACACATATCCAATATATACAAATAAATAACAGTTATTGCACAAATTATAAAAGCATAAAGTGCAAATAGAAATATACATACACATGATAAAAGCTAAATATAAACATGTATACATATGATTCTACATTTTATGATATATATCTATAAAATATATTATAAACATTAATTAAACAACGCATAATTCATTAAGTAAATTATACATTTTAAAAATATAAAAAAGTAGATATATTTTGTAAATGGTACAATATATAAAAAGCAGTTTGAGTGTAAAAAAAATATGTTTGAAGCAAAAAAAAAAAAGTAAATTGGAGAAAATTCTATTTCAGTCTACTTCAAAATTTCACATTCAATTCAACGTGTTGCTTGCCGTTTTTCTAATTATTTGTGAAATTTAAGAGCAATTTGTAAGTGAAAATAATTCCAAATTTGTCAGTGTAAAATATCAGGAAATTTTGACTTATGAACATCAGGAGCAGATGATGTCAGTCATCAGAGGTCCAAGGACTCCCTGCGGACAGGTCTCTTATCAAGTAAGAGCTGGAGATTATGAGAGGACTCAGCTGCGATATAACCCAGCGCTGTTCGTCTGTAAAACAGCAGCGTGCAGGAAGAAGCTCTTTAAGAGTCCCCTCCTCCGATCATGTGTCCTGCCCCCCTGCTCACCCCTCAGCAGATGGGACGGGGGTTTATAGGGGCAGGTGTGGATTCCTGTAAGCAGGAGGATTAGACCTCTCTCCATTTACTCAGACACAAAATGGAGGAAATTTTTACTTCAAAACCTCCTTCATGCCAAAACAGACTTTCAAAAATCATACAAGAATCCAAATAAAAATACAACTTAAAAACAGGGCTGTTAGCTTAAAATAAAATAAAAAACGATAAAAACCTAACCCTAACTGTGATTAATTGTACATTTTTAAAATTCTGAAATCAGTGAATTTAGCAATAAACACATTATGAATGCTATATTTCACTGCTTCATGATTTCACATAATAACTTGACTTATGAATAGAGCCGCACGATCAATCATTAAAAGATTGTTATCTCGATTCAAACACCTACGCGATCATATTCCTAAATGACAATGATTCGTCTGTGTCTATTAAACCGTTGACAGAATTATTCCAGGACATTAAAATGTTGCGTTTGCGCTGCTGTTGATCCAGAGAGAGCAGTTGTCATGCATGAGTATGAAACAGCTTCACAAACAATCTTTTCAACCACAGAGTATCATTAACTTATTTCTGTATTAAAAATATTCTTATCACAGAAGAACTGGGATAAAAGTTCAGATATAAACACTGATGTCTACGGAAGCAATCAGAATAGAGCAAATCGAAAGTAACTTGATGCTTCAAATCAAGACTGCATCAATTACATCGTTACACCAGTAGATGGCAACATGACTAAAAAAAATTAAAAACAACTTATGTCATTTGTCAAGAGCAAAGTCCTTATGATTTATTCAAGAGATTCTTGAAAAAAAAAAAAAAAAATAAAATAGCTGATTCATCCAGTAATGAAACAAGTGTAGTCTTTATAAGTGAGTCATTGAATCATTCATTCAAACCCATTTTAAAAAAAGTAATTAATTCAAATTAATTATTTTTAAATAGACTTCAGCAATTAACATTTTGTCAGAGCCTCTAATAAATTTCATTATATTTTGTTTAGTTGTCTGTTCAGAATCGTGGGAGAATTGTTTTCTCTGTTTGAAGCAAAAAAAATCATGATTCTCCATTTATCCAGAATCATACAGCTCTATTTATGAATAAATTAGCCTTAATGGGTTTTTCTATTATTTTTCTTATAAACTGACACCTGTGTTAACGTATTAACTGTTAACTATAATAATATTAATAATTTTTAATGTATTTAACTAAAACCATTAAAAAACATCTTTGTCACTTGAAGAAAAAAAGTTAACTGAATTAAAATAAAATATAAAAAGGCAACATCTCTCATTTTTATTTAGTTTAACTTGATGTATTAAAATAACTAAAACTTAAAAACTATACACTTATTTAAAAAAAAAGAAAATAAACAAAATCGCTAAACATTTAAAATTAAAATAAAAATACAAAAATAAAAACTAATATAGTACCTCGTACTATAGTAGTAAAAAAAACAAAAAAAAATAAAAATTGCATTTAAATCACAGTTATGAACTTACTATGTGGCAAACGTACACAAATACAATACACAGAAAATATTAATTTCAATAAATATAAAAAATAAACCTGTAATTTAAACGATTTTCCTTTAAATTACTTTAATTTTACATGTTAACATCTTCAGCAGCCGTACATTCATTGACACATTTTTTGAAACATAAACAATAAGGTCCTGGAACATGAGACTGACTGACGTGAATTTATTGAATTTTTTTAAGATAATTTGTCGGATTTCAGAAATCTGTAACAAATTCAAGGACCCATTGCAGGGGTGACGCTTTCATGCTGACCTCATCAGCTACATTCAGCTTGTGTGTACCAGCTGACCGCACAAACACCTGACCAAAACCCTAGAGCCCCGTCCAGCTGTGAGAGCGGAAAGGGACAAAATGCCTTTGGACAAGCTCAGAGCAGCTGCCGAGCCACGTCACGCTGGCGTGAGGACGCCCGTCCGTTTTAGAGCGATGACTAACAGGGTTGAAAAAGGTGAAGCATTAATGAGCGGTCACAAACCCAGCAGAGATTAACCCTCATTCACGTCTTAAGAGTTACACATTGAAGAGCTATTGATATCAACTCGGCGTAACACTGGATAAGCACTAACCACATGACCGTCAACAAGCCAACTGTTACATCAGTCAAACTTTTCCCAGTAGGTTTAGGAACTTCGTTAAAGCCAGCTTAGATACTAAACAGTCACTAAACTAAACCAGAACAGAAAGAGAAAGACGGAATATGATGATTTACTGCTTAAGAAACATTTCTGATTATTATCAATGTTGAAAACAGTTGTGCTGCTTCATATTTTTGTGGAAACTTTAGTGAATAGAAAGTTCATTTATTTGAAAGTTCATTTACTTATTCAAGCATTTATTTGAAATAGAAATCTTTTGTAACATTATAAATGTTTTTACTGTCACTTTTGATCAATTTAATGTGTCCTTGCTGAATAAAAGTATCAATTTCTTTTAAACAGCGCTTTTCAATTGTAATAATATTTCACAATATTACTGTTTTTACTGTATTTTTGGTTAAATAAATGCAGCTTTGGTGAGTAGAAGAGACTTCTTTCAAAAAACCCTTAATTAGTCCAAACTTCTGACCGTTGCGTGTACATGCAGCGCGACTTACTGTTTGAGGGTGCTGATCTTGGAGTCCATTGACTCCTGCTTGCCCTTCATGAGCTGGACATCTGTGATCATTTTAGACACGTCATCAGTGTTGAACTTGAGGTCCTCGTGTTTAATATTCGACACCTGCAGATGGACACAATGAAAATGTCAAAGATGGAGATATGAACTGAAGGGGTGAGATGAGTCTGTCGTGACCCGTTTCTGAACCCTCACGTAGTGGAAAGCATGTGCTAATGGTTTGATTACGGCCCTGAGCTGGACATTTGGACAGAGCGGGAGAGGAAAGACTATAAACCAGGAGGGTTGGAAAGTGGTGGCGATTGAACATCAGAGTGACGCCAGATTAAGTGGCCCAGAACCTCGGGCCTCTAATCCACACGTCTCCAGCTGGCTTCCTCTCAGACCTGCTGATTATCGCAATCTGTCACCGAGCCAACGGGAAAGAGGGACACAGAGGAAACCCGGCAGAGCACATGGAAACCATCGCGCACACAAAAAACGGTTTTACTTGATCTGGATACCCATCACCAGACACTGGACACTGAGAACTGGAAATATCCAAACCTCAACAATAGTGAACAATTCTGAACAGAATTGGAGTGTTTCTTAAATGGTTTGGTAATCCCTGCTTGCCATTTCCTCAAAAATTAGCACAGAAAACACAAAACATATCTGCAGATTACAATTTGCAAAACCAGATATTATCTAAACTTGATGTAATGGCTTATTCTATCTATAGTAATGGTATATAAACATCTATAGTATCTATAGTAAACAGGCCATATAGGTAGTACAAGCTAAACAGTGATTATATAATCTATGGCTTATTATTTACATATTTTTCAAATTTTCAAAGCCCCCGAAAAAAACAATGAAAATACAAAGGCAGCTACATAGTTTTATGTGCAAAGACATATATATACATTATCAGAAATGTATTGTGATGATTTAAATATATGTTGTAGTATATATTGTGACATTATAAAGACAACTATATGCAGATTTGTGTTTTAGTTCTGACTGTTACAAACTAGGGTTGTCTGTCAACAGAGTACAATAAACTGACTTATGAATAATCCAATGATTTCTGACCAGTATTTAGAAAGAAGAATGAGAAGAATAGGATCAAATTCGGTAAATATGAAAAAATGATTGCATATAAATGTTTAAAGATAAAATGTTAAGTTTGACAGGCGTCAAAAACAAATCATTTTGGACGCTAGTTTGAAAAACCTTGTCAAAGATCATATTTATTAAAAAAAAAAAAAAACAGAAAATGACAAATATATCAGTCAAATCAATCACGTGTACATTATAAACTACACGTAATGTTGGGGGGGAAAAAGTTCATTTATAATCCCACTTTATGAAGTTTTTCCCTGTGGGAGAATATGATTCTGTTAAATTCTCATTTATAAGTGAAACGATGCAGGTTTCAAAGCCCAACACAAGCAGCAGGGAATCCCCCAAAAACCCAGATCAACCAAGACCGCATTACTGGTCTGACATCATAACAGTGTCCTAAATGAACTTCGGCCTGACTGTAAGCTGCTTTGGATCAAAAAAGCCCCTCCGAAATACCAATTATAAAAACCTTGAGCCCATTCAAAACTCAAGGTCACTGCGGCCCATATCTCACAAACACGCCGCTCAAATATTCTCATAATGAAGAGGTTTCAGCAATTTCCCTTAATAAATAAGATGAGTTTCTACTTACCGTTGTTACCTTCCTCTTGATATTCTCCAGCAGATTCTCCTGTCCGCGGACAAAATACGGATGCTGGAATTCTGTGTCATCTTTCTCTGGTTTTACCAGCCCACCCTGCTCAATGTGGACAACTTTCCGAAAACCATCTACAAGATAGACATTAAAAACATTATAATGGCAATGCGTTCAATCTTTTGACTGGTACTGTAATTTAACATAGGCCTATACAAAATTTTCTTCACATGATGTGCAATAATACGTGCATGAGATCACAAAAATCATGTTTTTTGTTGTTTTTTTTTGTCAAGAGTGGACATTAATCCTGTTATCAGCATGATCACAGAGGGTTTTTTCACACAGCTTACCTGACTGAAAGAGCTCATTATTATGCAGGTCATTATGCAGATCTTTTGTCTTCTCAGGTGTGAATCACAGCATTATTCATGATGATTCACACCTCCACACATACTGCGTTTCTTGACAAAAAGTGTCTTAGAAAATGTAAATGTCTCTATTGTTTTATATGAACGAGTAGGCAGGATAATTTTTACATAATTTTGAAGCAAAAACTCTAGTCTACAACCTCCAATACCCAGAAGTCTTGTGAACACTGATTTAATATCATTTTTTTGGCCTTATTTCAGTGACTTAAGTTTTTTGTTTTTTCAATATCCACACACAAACAATATTCCTTCAAAAACACAAACATGTACATACATGTTCCTCACATATTATTGTAGCCTAGTTTGTGCCGAATACAGTGTAATAACACTTTTTCCATTAATAGGTTTATGAACAACTGAAAAAAGCACAAATGTCAGGGCATGTCAAAACTTCTCCAGGGCCCCAAAAATCCTCAGACCCCAGAGGATTAAAGTGTGTTATAAGCACAAATTCTATCATGTAAAATGTTTTCTGCTTCCAAATTAATGAGATATATAGAGAATAAAACAGCTAAAATGTGCCTTGGAGTATCTTAAAAATGAATAAAATGTATTATTATTAATAATAATACAAAACTCTAAACTGCTAAATGTAGACAATTAGGCACTAACATTATAAAACTCTGTAAAGCGGTCTTAAAAACACTGTGCATTGTGAAAAGGACTATACAAATAAACTAACATGACTTTGAACATATAACAGATTAAAACCTTCCACGTTGAGAGTGTTTATATCAACCTAAACATTTATTTTAAACATTCAGGACGTAAAACGAATTATTATGCATAAAATATCATACATATTGTCTATGGTGCAATGCATAATGACATCATCTGATTAGGTCTATTACATAGTCAAAATGTACAAATTATTAAGCGGACTTATTTTGTTGTCGGGCTGCTCATATACTTACACATATTGAGCTGGCGAACAAAACTGGCCATGTTATTGTGCTTAAAGTATTTCGGCAGAACCTCTTTGGAAAACCGTCCCTGGTCGAACACATGGAAACTGGTGCCATTCTGAAAACACATCAGAAATTATTAGAGTGGACCTATTATGACCCTTTTTACAAGATGTAATATGCCTCAGGTGTCCCCAGAATGTGTCTGTAGTTTCAGGTCAAAATACCCCACAGATCATTTATGATACCATTTTTGAGTGGAAGGAAAAACATGCTGTTTTCGTGCATGTATCTTTAAATGCAAATGAGCTGCTGCTCCCCGTCCCCTTTCCAGAAGAGGGCGGAGCCTGTACAACTCGTGCCTCGGCTACTCTGCCAAAAACGAACAAAACATCGGTTTGGTTTTGATTTTCATCTCTATCGCAGCCACACTCATGTGAAATTGCAGTTCATGAACGTTAATTATTTCATTTTAAAGCCTTAACAGTTTAAATTTCTGATATATGGGTTTCTGAGCGCACACATCCGAAGCATGCACACAGAAAGCTGGTTGTCAGACAGCACATCCTGTGAGTATTAAACTAAGTTCTATTACATGTCTTATTGCACTTAAACTGTCAAATACACACAAGGTTATATCAAAAACACAAAGTTCACATAAACACAGTGGGTTATGTCTGTGAATCTAAACAGCAAGGAAAGAAATTGCATGTGTATATTATATCTGTGACAGCAGTGTAATATTCAGTACCTACTGCTGTATATGCTGTTAATGTGAACCAAACTACAACAGAAACACAGAAAATCACTCACTGCTCTTGATTAAATAGCTTTAATGAGAATAAGTTTCGTACTTGAATGCTGCTGTTAAATGCTTTGGCGAGGAGATAAAAATGGCGGACTGTGTACAGCTCACTCAGGGGAGGAGCTAAACTAATAGGACAGATTCTGTCATCTCTTGTGGGTGTGGCTTCTTAGGAATCGCTCATTTGGAGAAACTGTTTATGATTTACAGGGATTATAAACAAAAGAGTGGGTGGATTTTTACCATTATAGGCTTGTTGTTTACACAAAGTGTGGACACACGTCTGTGTTCAAACACCTTATAAAAGTGAATTTTGCATAATAGGTCCTCTTTAAAACAGTAAGGGTTTAGTGAACAAACATATCAATGACAGATCTACAAGATGTCAAAAGATTCTGAGATTAAAACGGGGATCTACAGATCTGTAGTCTGTCCTGTCAGTCAGCCTAAACAAACAAAAGAACCAGGCAAATCCACTTATAATACTCCAGATTTAGACATGACACAAATGCAATTAATTCAATACTTCACACCTTATCATAAGAGTTTATTTTGTGTCTAAACTAGATCATGACTATTGACTATCTAAACTACAAGACAGTCTCAGGCCCCTTTAACCCAAGTATCAGCAGCGCCACTTATAAATAGAAGGTAAAACCACAGTAAATTAAGGATTAGTTTAGTACGTACTGGTTTAGGCCTAAACTTGCTCATTACAAATGAATATAACTATAATCCAGATATGTAAACGTCCCTCAAACCATCTGAAACCCAAAACTAGAACTCACAGGACTCCAGCAGATTAACGGGTCTGTGTCCGGATCCTCCACCAGCGTCCAGAGTTTGGTAAGAAACGCAGGTACATTGTTACCCGAGACTATCACCCCTCCGGGTCCCACACTGTGATAGTCCATCACAGATAGTTTAGTGATTATTTCGGACGACGATTAAACCTCTGTAACGAGTCACTGACGAAGAGCAGAGTAAACTAAAAGTGTTGCTGTACGAACACAGATAGCGCTCTACAAATACACGAATTTGATTCTCTTTCTCCCGCAGAGTGTCCGGATCCCGTATAAAGAGCGATATTTAAGATAATTTTATCTGAATATGTGTTTATGATTATTCAGAAGTAGTGGAAATTTCCATTAAATCCACATCGCGACGAACTGCGTAGAAACCAAGCAGAGCTGTGAAGCGTCGCTTTCTGATGACGCAATCGCGACGGTTATTTAAAAATATCACACTAATTTAAAACAAATTAAACACTAAACACGTGAATAAAAACATATATACTTATATTTGTATTTGTTTTAATGTGTTTAAAATAATTAATTTTACAAATTAAAGGTTTTAAACGTGCAAGCGTTCAACTTTGAACTTTAACCTTTTACCTCAGACACGGTTATAATTAAACGCAATCAAATCGAAAACATTCTATTTTAAAAAAACGATAAGTTTGAATAAAATGCAAAACTAATGATATTTTAAAGCATTTTATATAAAAAGTATGAAAAATAAACCAAACGCGTCGTGGTTTGACCTTTGACGTCACTGATTCAAACCCACATGGTCCCATTTTCAGCATGCGTCCAACTCACAGCGGCACCATGAGTAAATTAAAGAATAAAAAAAGAAATATAGAGGAGAATGAAGACGAACAGGTTTGGTTTGATACTGTATTGATATAACGTTGTTTTGAAGCAGTCAGACAGTAGTTAGATATAACGCATTATATAATAGCACGTGTGTTTATATAGCGCGGGGGTAAATTACAGCGTTTTCACTGAACGAAATAGTTCTCTATATATAATATATAATAATGCAATTGAGAATAATAATACTTTTAATTATGACTATCAATAGACATTTCCCAGAGTACGTGTCCCGCTTTCTCTTTTAGTTTGTTTACTCCGTTTATTTGTCTAGTCTGTTTAGTGTTTATACTTTCTACTGTGTTATATTGTATTATATAACAATAATCTATGATTATATTTGTTTGAAAGCACATGACTGAATATGTATTTCTCATGTCATTGAAAACCTTTTGATCTATGTATGAATTTCATTACAATGTGTAAATGATTATGCAGTAATGAGTATGCATTTGTAATGGCCTGCTGAAACTTTAATGTGTTTGTTCCTCAGCTGCCCATCTTTGATAAGGACGGCGGTAAAGATGGTCATCTAGATGATGATGATGAAGATCAGGCTGATCTGTCAGACAGTGAAGAGAGCATCTTCTCCGGGCTTGAAGAATCAGGCAGTGACAGTGATGATGAGGAGGATGAAGATGAAGATGAAGAAGAGGAAGGTTCTGAAGAAAAGAGCTCTGATGTAGAGGAAGATAAAGCCGCCAGCGGTGAAGGAGACGATCAGCTGTCTGCAAAAGATGTGACCAAACCTCAGGTAATATGAACCAGCATGTTGACGTGACAAATGTGTTTTTTTTTTCTGGTGCCCTGCAATTTAAAGTTGCACCTCTTTTGCCTTTTAAATCCCTAAACTCTACAACAAAACAAAAAAATATTGATCATTACTGCAGAAAACAAACACAATTTTAACGTACTCTCTGTGTGATGGTATAAAATGGTGTTTTGAATCAAGGATTAATTAAAAGACTAATTATTGGTCCATAAAAATCAGAATACTTGTTCTGTAGTTAATTTATAATCTTTTGCATATAATCATACATAATATCAGTCTTGTAGACCATAAACATGTGGCTTATATTCATTCTTTAACCCATATTTGCACATTGATGTCATTAGGAGATGCACAGAACATTTAAGGTTAAAAAAAACTTTCCTGTCAAAGTCTGTGATTGTCTACATGCACAATATTGTGCCGATAGATGATAATATCGTGGATTGACAATAGTCAGAGATATTGCAGATGGCTGATGTCTTTGACGACATTCAAGACAATATTAGGCTAGTTTCCCCATTAATGCATTAAATTATTATTATTATTAGGCTATTATTATAATCAAATTTCCCGCCATAGTTTCACATCACCACATATAGCCGGTACTTCGCCAACACACGCATAAAATCCACGACGGCTTTGTTTCCAGACGGGCCGTTAAAGAACGCGACGCACTTCTCCGACTTCAAAACTCCTGTAGTGTTTCCCATTTTGTGTGCCTTATGCATCAGACGGTCAGCCAGCGGCCATGGCGTGACAATCTGAAAATGGAGAAGAGCGCCCAACGCTAATGAACAATTTCCTATTGGTGATCTTGATGTTTGACCTGGAAAAGTGACTGATAGTCTTTGCAGCAGCATGATTATTCTCACTGACCGGAATATTAATATGAATCAAATCACAATATGTTGTTACGTGTATTTGTGCTGCTTGTAGTCTTTGTAGGTTTTCATAGAGATTTCAGTGCTGAAAACAGGAGGAATATTATCGTGACTATAGGTGGTAGTTGGATGTTCTGGCTTGGCATGAACGTTTAAGATCCTCTGGTTTTCTGTGCTTTATGTACTAAGTTTGCAGCTCTTATACAGATGTGATTTCCATTAGAACTGTGTTTGTTATTGCCAAATGTTTTGCATTCAGCTGACGTTCTGTCATATGGAGTGTCACATTTCCAGACAGTGTTTTGGGTTATAGTACAGTGACTCCAAAGAATATTTGGACACTTTAGCCAGACAAATGTCTGCGTGTCATTGCATTACGGATCTCGATATCAAAGCAGCTTGCGTAAAAATGTGCATTTATTCATTTAGCAGATGCTTTTATCTAAATATCTAAAAAGTGATTAATTGTAACATTTTTTAACACGAGAATAATAAAAACATACACACGTTTCAAACATTGTCTAGAACTTTGGTTCTCAGTTTTTTTTTGGCCTTCTTTGTCCAAGACAATATTCAAAGACCCCAATGTAGACAGAGATATTTCTGCTGTCCTGACAGCCACTTTTCAGAAGCAAGACTGGCAATATTAAATAACTACATAAAGTAATTATGAATTTTAATTCCAGACTGAATGTATTCTCACTTTTTATAACCAATCAATTTACATGTCATTTCCATTGTTCCATGATTTTTTTCACAAATAGCTATTTCTGTCTGATTATTTATTTATATATATATATATATACATATTAAAAAAAAAATCATATTCATTATAGATTTTTCCAAGACTTTCCAGGTCATGAAATCACACTTTAAAAATGAATTTGTACACACTATATCCGCTATCCAGGTATTCTAAGACTGAGTGAACAAATTAATTTTTGTTAATTTTTGGCTGTTTTAGGTTATTTGAAAAATTGTTGTCTAAGTATTTACATGGCTAGACAATGAGGGAAATAAGAAGTAGTTCAAGCATAGAGATGTATTTTTTATTTATTTAGTTATTTTATTTTATTTATTTATTTTTATTTAGAGAATTAACCTCAACAAGATTCAGTCGAGTGCACACAGAAGACATTTCTAAAAATGTCAGTTATTTAATAAAAATAACTTTATTGGAAACTTAGATGTAGTATTGTGAAAATGAAGAAAAAAAAAATATTTTACAACTTTGTAGATGTCGGTCGGACCTGAGATAAGAAAAGTGAAGTCAGCTTTGAGAAGAGATCGTGCTGCTTTTGAACACAGATACTGACACTTGAATTGATGCTTTATCTAATGCAATGACATTGAGACATTTTTAATTGTGACTTAAATGTTCAAATATTTTTGGGCTGCTGTATATCTTTCAGTTCAGTCTCATGAGTGTGTGAGGAAAGACGCTGTCTACCGCTGATCTTTACTCTCTAGCTCCCCCTAATGGTGCATCACTGATGGTGTGAATGCACATCGTCCTGCTCTGTTTATCTGCTTCACAAACCCTCTGCTTCTGTATTAGTGGACATCTGAAAGAAGGAAATAGATTGTCAAACTGTCATTCTGTGTGAGCTGATTTGGGATCATAGACAGAGTAACATGTGATCTTGATAAATGGCAGGTGTCTGGCACAGAAGAAAGTCAATATTTATCTCTAACTGTGAGAATGCTGCTTCAGTCCACTGGTGAACTCAGAACTCAACAGCTGTCAATCACCTCTGCAGGTCTTCGATGACATCTCTGGAATAGAATATCGCCTCACTCCACTACAGAACTGAGATGTTTTATAACAAGTTTTGTGAAATTTGCGAACACGTTTTGTTCCAGTTACAAAGTTACAAAATGTCAGTTAATAATCTACCAACAGCCTTGTCAACAGTATATTCTGTCTTTGTTTTTTTTTGGTGAATGGACCCTTTTCATATATCTGTGGGTTCTCAAAAGCAGAAACCCTCATAGTTGGGTAAACTTCTATAGTGGTAAATTCAGTATTTTTATGTAGATCTCATTTACCACAATATTATGTGTATCCACATTATATTTGGCATCAGGCCTTCTAGATATCTCATTGATACTGACCATTGCAAAACCTGCATCCGATATCAATAACAGTGTTTTTACACTATATATATATATGTATGCTGGGCTTGACATTAACTTTTTTGCTCACCAGCCACTGTGGCTAGTGATTTTCCAAAGTTACTAGCCACTCAGCATTTTCACTGGCCACAATTTTGCTTTTGGGAAATTACATTTTATATGATTAAAGTTGACTTTGGCATGCTAAAATTACTTGATTTTGAGTCATTTTACTTGATTAGTTAGATTTAAAACACTTTCAAACATTCAAATGCAGATTGACCACCTAAATCAAGACTAGGCCTACATGGTATATCAGCTGGTATGTAGGGGTGGGCAAGGGGTGGGTAATATGACCATAATATGATAAATTTTATAATTGCTTAAGTTATTTTTGTTAGGCTTTGTTAGGAGAGAGAGAGAGAGCTTCTGTTGTGTGTCATTCACTGTGATTCAACCGATCCCGCCTTCACTAACTGCAAGTTAATCGATAACGAGCTTAGCTACCTTTAATTTGACTGTAGGCTGAAATGATATCCTACCCGCCAAAGTGGCTAGTGGGAGTGGCTGTCTTACCCGCCACAGCTGAAATCTACCCGCATTTGGCGGGTGTTAATGTCAAGCCTTGTATGTATGTACACTTCCAAGTCGCTGTTTGGATTTAAATAGGCAAATGCTTAAGGGTCTATAACTGGATTATTATTGCAGTGATTATTGTAGTTCTAGAATGAAATATGTTTGTATAAATGTTATTTCCATCAGGAGGTGCGTTAATTTTCGCTCAAGGTCTTGTATTGACAATGCCAGAGGTGAGCTCTCTGTAAAGTCTCCTCCAGCACATCCCAAAAACTTTAAGGTCTGGACTCAGAAGTGCCAATTCATGTGTGAAAATGATTCTTCATGCTCCCTCCAAACGATTCTTTCACAATTTGTGCCTGATGAATCTTGACATGGTTGTTTGAGAAATGAAAAAATACACACTCCATCAATTAGGGTTAGATGAACTGTTCCCAAACATATGCTAGAAACATTATATTCACTGCAATAATGATCCAATCATAGACTCTTAAAGAATTAGTTCACTTTTAAATGAAAATTACTCCAAGCTTTACTCACCCTCAAGCCATCCTAGGTGTATATGACTTTCTTGTTTCTGATAAACACTCTCTGAGATATTTTAATAAATATCCTGACGCATCCAAGCTTTATAATGGCAGTGAACGGGACCCACGAGTATGAGCTGAAGAAAGTGCCTCCATCCACATCCATCCATCATAAACGTACTCCACACGGCTCGGGGGGGGTTAATAAATGCCTTCTGAAGCAAAGCAATGTAAAAAAAAAAAAATCCATATTTAACAAGCTATAAAATAAAAAATCTAGCTTCCGCCAGACCACCTTCCATATTCAAGTTATGAAGAAAGTGTAAACTGACGTCACGTCAGTTAAGCTTTTTCGTAAGTTGCATAGGGAAGGCGTAGGATGTCGCGTAAGCTTTTTGAACCGTGAGAGTTTTACACTTTCTTCATAAGTTGAATACTAAGGCGGTCTGGCGGAAACTAGATATTTTACTTCATAACTTGTTGAATATATATATTTCTTTTACACAAACATGTGACTTTGCTTCAGAAGGCCCCCCGGAGCCATCTGGAGTACACGTTTATGATGGATGGATGTGGATGGAGATACTTTCTTCAGCTCATACTCGTTTGGTAACGCTTACTGCCATTATAAAGCTCAGATGCGTCAGGATATTTATTAATATTTCTCCGATTGTGTTCATCAGAAAGAAGAAGGTCATATACGGCTTGAGGGTGAGTAAAGCTTGGGGTAATTTTCATTTGAAAGTGAACTAACCCTTTAAGTATTTGCCTATTTAAATCCAAACAGCAACTTTCTTTTTTTTTTGGCTGGCAGTGTATGATATATGTGTGTGTGTAATGTTTTATTCATATATTTATTTATTCATGTGATCCAACAGCTCTTATGTCTTGTGCCACAACTGACTTTCTAAAAATATTTACAAAAACTGTTGGTGCGTACCCGAGGGAGAGCTAATGCTTCTGTAAAGGTGACCAAGTGTTCATGATTAACAGCCACTGCTGATAATATTGTTCTTATTGTCCATCACTGGGGTAGTATTAGGCCCCTTTACATGCGAGCAGCATTTCCTTCATGGAGCTCCTCCAGATCTTTCTGCTCTCATTTGTCAGGATCAACAGCACCTACAGTGTGAGGTTCAGGGCCAAAGCGGATGTGTCTGACTTACCGCGGGACACTATCAAATTCGCAGCTTTGAAATCTCTGTCTGGCGTTGCAGCGGAGGCCGTGGGATGCATTGTTCCTGTCTCAACTTTTTAATCCGCCCCCCCGGCGTGTTTTTTTCCTGCGCTCTTTTGTTGAGGGTCTTCTGAGAGATGGATCATGACTCTGACTGATGCACACCAGGCAGAAGTTAATGCGGCTGCCGGAGACGTTATGATTCCTGCGAGATTTCCCTCCACCCCTGCAGCCGTGTGTCTGATCCAGCAGCGGCCTCGCTCACGCCGCGTGAGGGGGTGGGAGATGACATCTGAACGGGGGTGGAAAAGACCAGAGGGGCTCATCTTACCGTCAAACTTGCTTTTTCGCTAAGGCACTCCCACGCACAGCACGCGTTGCAGACACGGCTGGTCCGCTTCCATCGCTGACACACGTGACGGGCCAGACGGGACACGTTTAATTGAGTAGCCACGGTCTTAATTAAGTATCAGCGTGAATGTTGATGAGTGCCGTCGGATTGTTCCATCCGCAACTCACTCAATAACTCAACCGCAGTTCAGAGGAAGCGAAAGAAATAATGAGCGACTCGAGGCCTTCGGAGCGGAACACGGGACAGTCCGCCAACAGACATTAAAAACACGTTATTGTGCAAACGTTTCGTTGCACACACCGAATGCGTGTGTGCGATTTAAAGAGGTTTGAAACGGATGTGAGGAGATGTGCTCCAAAAGTCTGTCAGTGTGTTTGTCTGATTTCTGCATTCATATGAAATATTATTACAATACATTGCTTAAGCAATATATTGTAATAATTGTAATAATGGACAAATATTATAGTAACCAGTAAATATTGCTTTAGCGCTACCATAGTAATATATATATATATATATAATGTCTGCTCACCAAGGCTACATTTATTTTATTAAAAATACAGTAAAACAGCATTGTGAAATATTACAATTTAAAATAAATGTTTTCTGTGTGTGTGTGTGTGTATGTATGTGTATATATATATATATATATATATATATATATATATATATATATATATATATATAATATGTAAAATGTAATTTATTCCTGTGATCAAAGCTGAATTTTCAGCATCATTACTCCAGTCTTCAGTGTCACATGATCCTTCAGAAATCATTCTAATTTTTTTTTTTTTTTAAATTAATACTTTTATTCATCAAGGATGCGTTAATTTGATTTGATCAAAAGTGACAGTAAAGACATTTGAAAAGTTACAAAAGATTCTATTTCAAATAAATGCTGTTCTTTTTAACTTTCTATTCATCAAACAATCCTGAAAAAAACCCCCAAAAAAACTCTTTTTAACATTGATAATGATCAGAAATGTTTCTTGAACATCAAATCAGCATATTAGAATGATTTCTGAAGGATCATGTGACACTGAAGACTGGAGTAATGATGCTGAAAATTCAGCTTTGATCACAGAAATAAACTACATTTTTAAATATATTAAAATAGAAAACCGTTATTTTAAATTGTAATAATATTTCACAATATTACTGTTTTTTTGTTTTTTTTAATCAAATAAATGCAGCCTTGGTGAGCAGAGGAAACTTATTTTAAAAACATCAATCTTACCGTTCCCAGACTTTTAAACAGCATTGTATATTAGTATGTATGTGTGTGTGCACCCGTGTCAGTGCATTTGTTTCTCAGTCTAATTCATCCATCGTATGTCATTTGTAACTTTCAAGACTCAAACTCTCATCGTCATGATTTTGGTTTGCAACATCTTCAGCCCATGTGGGTTTTGTGGTCGTGCTGGCGTTGGGCCACACGCCGCCAGACGTCCTGAAGAGCTTGTTTTTAATCTGAATCCACACCGTGAGCTCTTCTGTTCTGGCCGCTCAAACATCATCTGGTCAAATCATCTGTCAAAAGCACATTTCTCTGCCCCCCACATCCTTCTTTTATTACCAGACTATTGTGTGTTCGTGTCAAGTGAAGTTGTATCAGTATGCATGTTTGGCAAATTGAGCCTGGCTGATATACAGCTAAATAATGTTATATTTTGATCATTTTCAGCTTTATCTCTTCCTGTGATAGTTCTGAAAAGGCCCGAAAAGATTTTATATATATATATGTTTGTTTTACTCATTTCAACTGTTATTGCAAATTAGATTCAGAATACATTAAAATCTTGTTAAAGCATGTTTTTTTTACACTATTTTACTGAATTATGAACACATGCAAGAATATTTGAGTTATATTTTTACTGGATACTATAATATTCGTGCATAAAAATTTATGTATAGAAATAACACTAACATTAAGATTTTGTAATGTTTTTGAAAGACTTCTCTGTTCACCAAGGCTGCATTTATTTGATCAAAAATACATTAAAAACAGCAATATTGTGAAATATTATTACAGTTTAAAAATAACTTTTCTGTTTGAATATATGTTAAAATGTAATTTATTTCTGTGATCAAATCTGAATTTTCAGCATCATTACTCCAGTCTTCAGTGTCACATGATCCTTCAGAAATCATTCTAATATGCTGATTTGATGTTCAAGAAACATTTATTATTATTATCAATGTTGAAAAGTTTGTTCAGGATTCTTTAATGAATAAAAACTTCAAAAGAACAGTCTTTACTGCAAATTTTCATCAATTTAAAGCATCTTTGCTGAATAAAAGTCTTTTAAAGAAAAATCTTACTGACCCCAAACTTTTGAATAGTATATGAAAAATGAATACTTTTGAGTGTATGTTTTGAGAATATTTTTCATTACATGAACATTAATCATTTATTTATATGCATCAGTATAACAAAGCATAGTCATAAACAGCAGTCTTATTATATTCTTTCTAAACATTCAAATATATTGCAAAATTACTTCTATGATTACTTTCAGGTGGTGCAAGTGAATCATTGAATTAGTTCATGGTTTGAAATGATCCATGAAAATGATTTGAACAAACTTCAATGGTATTTGTTAAAATCGGAGCAAACATCTGTTTTAATGCTTTTATACTCAATGCAAGGAAGAATCAACTAGCACAGTGAAACTGAAACGTGACGAAAGTCCTCATGATATTCACAGTTTTGTATTGGCAGCAGATTCATTGTGAATATTCGATATGGCTGCTTATCCTAACAGGTCACGTCCTGATTTGGCCTGCGGTTTAATGACTCAGAACAACCGGTGTCATTCCCCCAACTCTTCCTTTCCAAAACTCTGTTTCAGCTTGTTTTTAGATCTTCAGCGTTAGCGGAAAAATTGGCCGTCCCTCGGGCTGCACGAGGCATTCAGGAACGCGGGGCTCGAGCGTCTTGATGTGGATTTAACTGGGCTTCAGGGAGGAAGTGTTTCACTTAGCTCTGCAGTCCAAGAGATAGCGGGACGTTAAGGAGCCGTAAATCAGCGCAGGTTGCTCACCTGCCCCATCTCGGGCTCGTGGGAGACGCGGCGGCTCAAAGCTGCTCTTCCTCTCGACCCTGTTAGGAGATTTTCAGTCCGTTTGGCCTTCTCGTGACTGATGGGCTGTGGTAAATAACAGGCGGTACTGAGAGCTTTCATCCCGGCGTCTCGGGCAGGATGTGAGGTTCTGGTGACTGCTTTTCAACGGCGCACATGTAAATCACCCACAGGAAGTTTGTGCGCGAAATGAAATAAACTGCGTATCTGAAACATGTAGACTGTCATGCTGCCATAAAAAGAGGGTCTCTGGAAAATGCTGTTCTGAAGTATGGTTTTCTACAACAGAACGTTTTGAAAACTTGTCCGTTTTGCTTACATAAAATTAAGCCAATTTTTGCATTATTTTTAATGATTTAAATGTCAATTAAGCACAGTGCATTGTACATACTAGTTGCATACCATTGCTATGCTTATAACTAGTGCTTGTTACAGTATAAGATTTACTCAAGTGATATCCTACTGGGTTACACTTTTAAGGTGTCCATGTTACAGTAACAGTGTAATTTAAGGACATGAGTAATAATAATAAACTACATGAACTTACTATAGGGTTAAGATGAGGGTTTGGTTTAGGGTTTATTGCATGTAATTATGCATAATTAATAGTTATTACTACAGTAACTAAATGTAACAGTGTTATCCTTTATTTTAAGGTGCCCTTGTTACAGTCTGATTATGTATATAAGTTTTGAGTAATATTAATTAATAACAATAATTATATAGTAAGTATATATATTAAGAGTGGTTTAGGGTTAGTTTATGCGGTAACACTTTTAGTGTCATGTTTACATATGGTACATGCAGTTACTATAGTAATAACAATAAATTATGCATAATTACGCATTTATGCAATATTACTCAGTACTTAAATATATAATTACAGTGTAACAAAGACACCTTTAAAAAAATTAAATTATTAAATTATTACTATAGTAAGTAACCTGTGTGTGTGTGTGTGTGTGTGTGTGTGTGTGTACACATTACATACATACACACATGTATGTACAAACTTTTGTTAGATTATTAATTGTGATGAATTGATTTGACAGTACTAGTAAACATTTATTATGTTTATTTATTTATTGGAATGAAGCAGTCGTTATCATTTGATTTTGTCAGATTAAAATTTTTTTTTTTTTTTTTTTCACTAAACAAATGTGAATTTAATTAGTAAGGAAAAAGAAAAAAAACTTGGAGTGATACAAAAAAATATGGGATTCTCAGAAAAGCTCAAAGGTTTTTTTTTTTTTTTATTCTTAGATGCTTAGTTTTTATAGTCCATTTTATAGAAAACATTTATAAATTGTTTAATTTTCTATTCATAGTCCTATTTATAGAAAGCATTTGCAAATCATATTTGCATAAGCTGAGGTTTCGGTAACAACTAATGTTATTTCTTTTTTCTTTTTTTCTTTTTTTTCTTTTTTTTTTTTTTTTTTATAGAGTGCTGGCCAAAATTCAAAAGAAAAGAAGAAAAAGAAGAAAGCCGCTAGGAAGGAGGGTGGAGAAGAGAGTGTTGTGTCCAACAGAGATGGCGGCCTCAAGATTTCCTCACAGGTGGACGAGTATGAGCACGACACGTCCGATGAGGAGGTAAGAATCTGTCCATCATCAACAGTGTCCAGCCTGCAGGCCAGGACAAGAACAACCAACATCTAAAAAAACTCTGATTTTGTTTGAAAGCTGTTTTTCCACAGCTTTCCGTGGCCTGCAGACATCTAAAGAAAACACTGCCCTATAAAAATTTACCCTGGTAACTGAAGTTTACACTAAAATACCAAAGTTAAAACAGTAATACTATGGTAATGTGATATTGGCCATTACAGCCATAAAAAATTCAAATGAAACAAATATCCTGAAATGTTCTTACATTGTTTGAAAGACATCATATATCCATTTTTATGGATGTACAGTAGTAGTTATATCATTATACCATGGTGTGAGACCCTATTGAAACTATTGTTTTATTCTTTTTGAAAATGAGTTTTGGATTTTTCAATATTTATGTATCTTTAAAAGAAGAAATATTTATAATTCTACACTATCGAAGTACAGCATGCTCTTTGGATCCTCTCAAATCATACTGAAGAACATGATCATCAAGTTTTGTTCATGTCAGCTCCACTGGTGCTGTAATTAAATGTTTCAATGCAACTTATAACATAATTTTTAATTAAAAAAGTGGTATTCAGATAGAAGAGAATGCAAAATTGAAGCATTTTCACTAGTGGTCTCAGACTGTTGGATTGGATGTATTTCCTCCTTTCAGGTGACTGAAAATCCATGGAAATGTTTTTGCGCTCAACTCTTATTTCCATTAAATTGCAGTTTCCAGTTCAGCGAGTCTGAATATCACCATTGTGTCCAGGTGTTGTTGGTGCACCTGCATCTGTTGCGATGTGTCCTTTGCATGCTGTCCTCCTATCATTTCTTTCCAGATGGCCATTTGACTTTCAACTCTTTTGACTTTTATTTGGATGCATAACAAATGTATCATTTGACTACTTGAGGGAATTTTGGACTCTTTGTGAGCACACTGTATAAAATACCGTCATATGTTCCCAAAAACCGAAATGGCGGTAAAAATGTCCAGTTTTGCCTTTCGCCTACTATCACATTAGATTGAGTTTTATTCAGGTATTACAGTCTAGTTAATGACAGCTGAGGACAAAATTATACTTTAGTGTAAACTTTAGTCTAAAGTTGAAGAAGAATTAATGGAAATCTATTGCTTGATGACGATGCTGAATAACTACTTAATGACAAGTAGACTAAAGATGATTTCAGTAAGAAAAATCTCAATCTAAATATAGCGGCGGCTTTTTGTGCTACGTTTGCACAGGCATGATTACTTCATTGTTCCGTAGAGGGGGAATATGGTCAGTTGTGTAATGTTTCATGTAAAGGAAAAAGATTTTTGTCCTGTTCCTTGGGCTGGAAGTGTCTGAACCGCAGTATTTGATACCGTTCCCTTACTCCTGTCAGACGTTACCGCATTTCTGTAATGTCTCTGTTGGCTTTTTCGAAGGGAGCCTGTGATGCACCTCTGTAGTAAGGAGCTCTGTAACGTCTCATATTTACATCTAGGACCATTAAAGAATTCCTCTTCAGCTCTTTAATTTACATGCGTCATTGAAAACCGTTGAACCCTGGCACGATGCGGTCTGGATAATTTGCCAGGCCGTACAACCTAAACACAGCAGCCATCCAAAACTGTTCTTGGCAATCTGCTACCGACCAGGAATGTTTTGCAGAAGTGTTATTGTTCTTGGGTTCATACCCGATTTCAGAGTGACTTTTTAATGCCCCTTCATAGTCGTTCAGAAAGGATGAGTACTGTCATTATTTAGTTTGTAAAAGTACTTACATTTTTTACATTTCTGTGTCTTTGGAGGCTTCCACTTAGTTCTTTTAGTTTAACGACAAAATGAAATCAAAGTTGATCTCATTTACTTTCTTCGTACATGTCGTTTGTGTTATTGTGGAGTATTTATCAGTGTTATTGTAAAGAACAAAAAAAAAGTGTTTCATACTCAGACTTACATATTAAGCAGCAGGGGATGAATTTGGAGATGCAACTTCTTAGAGAGGGTTTTAGTATACTGTAGTGGTAGTTTTTACAGTTTTATGCTTTTATATGTTTTCATATTTTGACAAAAGTGTCCTTTGAATGAAGTCAATATATTGTCATGCAATATTTGTTTATTTTAGACCATTTACCCATTAGCTGTTTTGTAGTTTTAGTCAAGAAAAATAACGTTTTAGTTAGCACTAATCTGCAAATTTACTAAACCGGTCAAACCGCAACATGCCAGATTATAACCAAGTGTTTAAATATTTGTAAGATTCAAAAGCATTTTTTTTTTTTTTTTTTTTTTGCATTTTCAGTAAACTTTTCATCAGTAAATAGTAAATTTGTTATCACTAGCTATGTTTCCACATATTTTTGAATTTTGGCATATCACAAATATAAAAACACGCTGGATGGAAACACCAGGATGCACATAACTTGTTTGCTTAATTGAGTTTTTTTTTTCTTTATCTGATACAAAGATAGGCCTATGCGCATAAACTTTGATGGAAGCACATTTACCAAATAAATTGTGTTCTCAAACATCAGAATGTAGGAAAAAAGAGCAGTTGGCTTCTCTGGTTGCAGCAGACTTGATATTTTGAAAGTGATGATTTAGTTCTCTTAAACACATGGGATGGGAACTGTGCTTTATTCGCAAATCTTTTCTGGGATATTCCAGTTTTCTGCTTAAAGGGTTAGTTCACCCAAAGGTAGCAAAGACATCGTTAAAATAGTTCCATGTGACTACAGTGGTTCAACCTTAACGTTATGAAGCGACGACAATACTATGTGCGCACCCCCCCAAAAAAACTACTATATTTAACAATTTCTTCTTTTCCGTGTCAGTCTCTGACACTTTTCACATTGTAAACACAGTGCAGCGCTTCCGGGTTCTATGTCAGAACGCCGACTGTGTATTGGCCAGCTCCTGCGTCAGCATCACACACACGTGCTGCTCATGTGAACAGTGTCGGCCAATACTGAGCCATCGTCTCACAGCTACTTTGAAATTATATTCATTGTGAAAATCGCTATACTAATAAACGTACGAATATTGCAGCGCTGTCGTGTCATGATGTGCGAATCGTTTTTAATTTTGATGTGTGGTACCAGTTGCCATTGGACTATAACCACACTAAAACACAAAGATTTTTCTGTATGGTAAAATCTTCTCTGTAGAGTTGGCTTTTCAATGTAGTTCTAGAACTACAGAAGTTCTAGATATTCATTCTCTTTAAATCACTGCAGCTAAAAATATCAAAGCTAAATCTAGATTAACATACTAGTCAACTTCCAGGATTGATAAAAATAGTCAACTTGTTGTCCAAAAATTGACTAGATGACTATTCGATCATCCTGGACCTTTCTCTTATCCCACTAGATACAATAGACATTATTTCCCACTACACTGCATCAGATATTAAATTCATTGCTAAAACAGTTTCTTGTGATCTTAAACGTGGTGGCTTCTCTCTTATAATTTGTACTCACTTTCTCATTTTGTACTCAGTTCGGTGGTCTCATATAGAGATGAGAAGGTGTGAATCTCATTAGCTTGTCAGTCTTGTCTTTTACCCCTCAGGCAGCCCTCTTTGATGGAGCTCATGGGCCTGATCTCGACGGTGTTGTCAGGCGTCTCTGCGTGCGCCTCACCGATCGGCGGTGGTCCCGCGGCCATTTGGCGTACGCTAAATTAGCCCCCCCCTTGTCTGGGGATGGCAGATTGGGTTGCCTCTCCGTCCCTTCGCAGCTCTTAACACAAGTTGTCTACAAATAAAACTCCAGACTTCTAAATCCCCTGTTTTTCATCCTCATGTCCCCCCTTTGTAATAAAGGGCTATTTCCTGTTAGCCGAGTGGAGAGGGAATATGCGAGAGTGCAGCGTCTGTCCGAGACCGAGCCGGCAGGAAGGGGCTTTTCCCCCGCAATGGCTTTTCCATGTGCTCTTCGAGATGAATGAAGACACATTGTGGAATTAAGGGGAAAAGGGGCTCTGGCTCCCGGCCGCAACTTCAGCTTCCTGCCGGCCAGCAGCTACCGCTCTCAAAGACTGAGACCCTGCACAGTAGCCTAGAAAGATGTGTGTGTGTGTGTGTGTGTGTGTTTTTTAGGTTTGCAACAGGCGGTAAAGTGGGTAATTTGATGGGAGATTTGTGATTAAAACCAGATAGCCCTGTATAGTGATGTCATTTAACCTGATGTCCTTTCAATTTTGCTGGTCGTGGAGGAACAGGATTGGTTCGCAAGTTTGGGATTGACACATGACCGTATTGGGTCCAGCAGTAGTTTGAAGCTTCAAGATTAACATTCAAACTTGGCAGTTTCGTTAAATCAATTTAAATTTTTGAAACCGTGTTTAAGTTTTGAGCCTGACTAATAGGTTGAATTTGATTTGAAATGGCAATGACAGGACATCTGTCTGTCTGTCTGTGTCTGTCTGTCTGTCTGTCTATCTGTCTATCTGTCTATCTATATCTTCTCTCTAGTACTTTACATTAAAATTAAAATTGCAATTCTCAATTCAATTCTGAATGTCGTACAACCCTGCTTTTAATATTTTCATAGTGGTAAATTTACCTTTTCAGAATGTTTGCACTTTGCACTGTTCCCACACATTCCATAGAGGGCGCTGTTTCTGCTGTCTGCTCAACAGGCACACGGCTGAAATCTTATTTCCAGTGTGCGGTAAGCCATGGATGAGTGATTCTCTTTTGAGGTTTTTCAGAACGGCCCTCTCTCTGGGCTCTAACGTAAAGCTCTAGTGACAGGTAGCGGATCGAGGTCACGTCTGCTAATCACATCGACTGACTGATTCCAGATTCCGGTCCAGTGACCCACTGAGGAGCTGTCATGAGCGAGGAAACTTTACATCCTTTGCAACCTGGTAGAATCAGGCACGTTTAAAAACTTTCGCTGACCTCGGTAGTTGCGTGGCAACGGTTTTGTTTTAATTGGGAGGTTTTATCTAGGGCCGGATATTTGCATATGTGGTTGGATTTATAATGCGAGACTCTTGCTGTAGCTGAAGGACATGGGTGAGCATTTGATGGATCTAGTTAGCGATTTCCTCCAGTCCCAAATGATGTCAGAGTAATTACATGTTCAGGAGGTTTTGTGGTGTAGAGAGTTTCTTCAGGTGGTCAAATCTCACTCAGGAAGGTAAGGACTGGCTTTGTCATTTCCACCCAGAGATTTAAGAAAGATTTCGGCCCACGCTGTCTGAAGAAAACAGCCCTGTTTGCTTTCCCTTACAAAGTAAAACAAACACAACCTGTAATGCCGACTGGTCAGGTGTCCAGATTGCTCCAGAGTTAAGAGGGAACCCAGCCTCCCCCTCCGGGGATCTGTGCCACCCACTCTTTGGAAACCGAGACTCTGCGCACATATCTCGAGGTGAATTTTATTTGCTTTGCTCTCTAAATTTTGGTAATCCCAAAGTTTAATTTCATGATTGGGCCATTTCCAAACGCTTGCCTGATGAGTTCCAGATGGGATCTCAAATGATTGCGGTCAATCTGATGGCAGGGAAAAAAGCTTGAATTTTAGCAGTTCTGGGCTCTTAGAGGGTAATTTAGGGAAGAAACCCCATTTCCCAACCCCATCCTTACTAGGATTGACAGCCTTTCCATGTATCGCTGGATCTCTAAGTTGCAGCGCAGCATGATTACGACCCAATGCTCCTCAGTTGGGGTGAAACAGCCTACCTTTCCCGATGTTACTTTCTTTCCCTTTCTCTTTGCATTGGAGGTTCCCAACTTGATGGGTTTAAGTTCTTTTTTTATTTTATTTTAGAAATGATATTAATCAGCAAACACTTTTGAAGAAATGAACAGTCAACCCTAAGTTTTTATCCAAAGCAAACTTTAAAAACCATATGTAGGTTTTTAAATTGCTCTTTTAAAGTATTTCAACTGGCCATGAAAATAGCCAAGGAAGTCAACGCCGATAGCTTCGTGGGCAGCACGCCAACATATAGCGCCGTTGCGCTTCGGGCGACCCAAGTTTGAGTCCCTGGAGATTGGCGCTGTCTGCTGGGCTTTGATATTAAAACGTAGTTGAAAAGCTCCTAGATGCCTGAAGTTAATCACAGCCGTCAACGCGCTTGTTTTGTACGATGTTTCTTTCACAGAGTTTGCCATTCCAGGCAGACATAGGGGAAGGTCCTGGCTCTTTGTTCCACCAGCAAAATCACATCGATTTATGAAACCGGAACCGGGGGTTGTATCCATTCATCCTTGGCAGCCCAACACCATTTTAGGCCTGAACTCACCTCAACCTTTGACCCTCAGCATTCTGCAGAGCATTCAGCATCTCTTACTGCTTCTCTGTCTTGGTCTGCTTGCCATACGGCAAGTGAAATGATAACACTGCTTGGTTTATATCCCATCGTTCACTCTCTTTGCTTTGTTACTTTCTACCATACCAGCTTTCAAAATTAACCTACAAAGCAAAAATATTTGATGCATCTCAGAGAAGCTCGTTTTGCAGTAAATGACTGATTATTGGGTCGACCAAGCATCTTCCTATACTTGTAATGAGAAGCACTTATCAACAAAAGAAAATCTTTAAGGGCTACCTGTGGTTTTCCATCAAAATAAAAATGTGATGGTTTAACGTTTGAAAATGAAGAAAATAAGATATAATAGTATAATTAATAATTAATTAAATTGTGCAGTCCTAATTTCTAGGTAACATTTCCACCAAAACGTCCTTTTGGAAGTCAACTTAAGGGTTTAAAGTGTTGGAAGTACAGTGCATTTAGCTCATCATAGACCTTTGACCTTTTCCAGTATCCATACCTTGTTGGCCTGAGGTCTTTTCTTGCATTCTGCTCCTATTCTGCTCTCAACTCTTGTTAAAAGCACCGCCGGTGTCTGTTGTTCATGTAGTTTCTATGCTTCTCTTTGTCTTTTCTCCCAGCACGCCATTCGGTTCAGCGTTTCAGGGAAGAGAATGATTAATATGTTTTGTGCTTCAGCAGACACGGGCATGGATTTTTACAAAAACGTCTGCACTATTAAAATACAAAGAGTGGTTTTGTTCTCCCGGATCCATTGGATCGAGCCGCTCTTTAGATTTATCAAATTAGACTCGAGCGAATGTGGGTGGTGTTCTGTTGCACATGCAGAAAGGTAAAGGGGGGGATTTAAGGGCTGTATCCCACTGGGAGCCATTGGTCCCCACACAGACCTCACACCCACGCCGTACCTTCCAGATCAGAGTCAGGCCAATAATTCCTCCCTCTGGCAGGAGTCAAGCAAACGTGTAAGCTATTTGGAGCCGTAAACTCAACGAATGTATTCCTGTGTGTGTTTGAGAGGGGAGAAGCGTCACAAAGCCACTACCTAGAGCAGAGGATTGCGCCATATCTTAGGTTTTATCATATTTCTCCATTTTATTATTGATTAATTTATATTTGTATAGATTTATAGTTATTTTTGACCTTTGTGCCACTAGTATTTATATGTACAGTAGAAATAGGAATGGAAGTGATAGGGAAAAGATGATGTCAGTCTAACAGGAGATTAAAGTGAGCTTGCATGAGCACCAGAGCTCAGTTTTCGGTACGAATACGTGTGCCGTTGCAACCCTATGTGTGAAGAGTTTTTTCATAAACTTTGTCTTTTTTCTTTGATTTTCAAATACTTTTTTGCTTCTGGAAAGTTGTAATGTTGCGATTCACCTTGTAGTTGGTTGGTTTGGTTCGGCGCTTGTAACTCTAACAAAGGCTTTTTTCAAAATCCAAGTGGAAAAAAGAATAATGAATGGGGGAAATACTCCTGGACTGCAGAAAAAGTGGACTGGACTACGGAAAAAGTGGACTGGCACTATTCTCAATTGAGCTTAATTTGCACTGAACCCATAATATTCCTTTAATGATAGTAACTAGCTACCTGAAGGTAAGTCTATCGCCCTCTTTAGTACTCAAATTGTTACTGCTACAGTAAACGCGACATTAGCGTAGAATATGTTTCTGGCCGTAGTGTTGCAAGTTGTCGCAGAATAGACAAAAATGATATCGATCAGCAAACGCGCAGCACTCCTCCGGGCTGTTGTCCAAAAACTCCGGGAAGGATTGAAACGTCTCAGTTGTCTTCTGAGGATGAAGTGTTTTCCAAAGTGCTCTTGTCCGAGGACACAAAGGTCTTCTTTCAGCTCAGCGCGCTCTGCTGAAATCAATAGGCTGATAAAATTGACAGATCGCTGGTAAATTATGTGGAATCTTGGCCTGACACGCCGCTGTCAGCAGGAAATTTCTTTTTAATAGTCTATTTAAGGAGAAGCGGGGATGTGTTTTTCTTAGTCAGGGGGGAATGTTGATCCAGAGGGCCGAGGGTGGAGGGTCAGACGGGGAGGAGGCACTTGGGTAAATCGCGTGCCGGTCAGACAGAGCAAACGGGACCCCAGGCTGTGGTCTCTTGCAGGTGTGTGGAGGTGGGGGGTAGGCGTTGGAAAGCTGGCTTTTTTTCTTTTTTTTTCGAGAGAGAAGCCAAAGTAGCCACCTGTCGTTCCACAGTTTTTAGGACTTCCTTTTCATCCGGTCTTCAGCACAACTCCCAGTTGGGCCAGCATGCATCCTGCCAGAAGACCTGATTGAAACCAACTGCCAGCGGGGGCTGCCTCAGTCTCTGTGAGGACATGAATGGAGATATGGAGAACGCATGCACTGAATGTTTACCTCAAATACAGGAAGGAGATGAGCTAGACTTCATTTGACAATCCCACGACTACAACTGTTCAAAACCTAGTTAGCTGCCTACATTGTACTGACAGCATCCTAAACAAAACATCACAAGTGATTGATTTGGAAAGCTCTACGTAGGCAACAACTTTGTGATTCAGAAAAAACATATGGTGCTGTACACTAATCACTCTTGAAAAATAAAGGTTGTTTATTGACATCTATGGCAGGGTTATTATAGTGAAACTAAAATTAAAAACTTTTTCATTTCTTGAAATAAAATAAAACTTAAACTTTAGCTAGTAGGACAAGGCAAAATTTCAAATTCTCCCTTCGATTTACTACTGCTTGATTCTGTCATAATTTACTCACGCTCATGCCTTCCTTTTTTGTGACACAAAAGAAAATATTTTGAAAATAATTCTGTGTTGCCTTTTGTGTGTGTGTGTGTGAATTCTAAATTATTTAATTATATTTATATTATAAATTATGCTTATAATTTAGCACCAAAAAATAAGCTTTTAGGGCTCACGGTGGTTTTCCACCAAAATAAAAGCTAAATGGATGGAAATTTATAAATGAAGAGTACATAAATATTAAAATTATATTGAAATTTTACAGTTATACTGTACAATAAAATTATTATATTATTATAAAATACTATTTTTTTTTTTTTTTTTTTCCTTTTTTTTTTTTATTTTATTCACTAATAGTATTTTGTAGTCAGATTGATATCACAAATTTTTCTTTGGGACACAAAATATATATATATATTTTAAAATTGCTTTGTTTTTTTTTCCATAGAATGAAAGTCATTGGGGTCCAAAGTTGTATGAACCTCAACATTCTTCAAAAAATCTTTTGTGTGTGTGTGTGTGTGTGTGTGTGTGTGTGTGTGTGTGTGTGTGTGTGTGTGTGTGTGTGTGTGTGTGTGTGTGTGTGTGTGTGTGTGTGTTATGCAGAAGAAAGAACATCCTACATGATTAAAATGACATGAGGGCGTGAGTGACTGATGACAATGTTTATTTTTGGGTGAACGGTTCCTTTTACAGTAAATGATGTCTCCCTATGTAGACAACACACTAGGTTTTGGAACAGAGCTTGTATCTCTCTTATTTTAGCAGAGACATTTTTTCCGCATTGTGTTAGAGGTATTTGATGCATGTTTTTGTACAACGAAGGTGGAAAACTAACTAAAGGGAAAAAAGAAATATGGCCCGTTACCACCTTCTTGTTCAGCGTCTCTCCTCTTCTTCTGACGTAGATGCCTTCAGTCAGACTTTTGCTGGGCCTGTCCTCATTTTAAAACCAAAATATGCTTTTGCAACCGTACAGGCAAACTGCTCATCATGGCTTGTAGGACAGTGGAAAGAAAAAACACTCACTGGGATGTTTCGGTTAATGATATAAAGGAAAAGTCAAGGGCTTCGCTCTTGTGGCTTTGAATCGATGGCTTTCTCTTCTGTTATACGACCAGAGTCATCGTGCAGAAAAGCTTCAGGGCCTCATTAGATATTTAATTTTCAATAAATAATGACTTTCTGAATGATGTACCGGATGCTCCAGGTGGGAAACCCATTTGAAACCTACGTTGCCAGAACGCAAACTTTCCACATGAGCCCTCCAAGGTTAAAGCCCCGTGTGCGAAGATCTGCAGATTATTTATTTATCGGGGCGGTTTGGTGCAGGATTGTTTTTTTGTTTTTTTGCCGTAAGTAATGAGCGTTTGACCTTTTGATGACCTCTTTTGCGGTTTCGCTATTTTAGAAATAATGACAGGATTTATTTTTATGGCCTATGGTTCTGAATAAGACATTGGGAAATTAAAAGTGGGCTCTACAGCTGCAGGTTTGTCAGGTGAGGGAATCTGTTCTTCCACCCGACAGCATGGCACCGTCCTCGCTGGGTGAAGCGGACAGGACAGGAGCGCTCTGATGCTGAACAGACGAGAATCGGGCTGGACGACGGGCCGTGCAGCTGTCATCTGTTAGCCATCCTCCAGACGGTCTCGCGGGACCCGGGGGAGGCTGGATTATTACCCCCACGTCCAGCCTTTCATGGAAAGAACTGCGTCTGCTCTGGTCATCGGCCTGCTCTGTTTTTAAACTGTTTAGGACGGTAATGAGCGGGACAATGTGTTTTCAGGTTTCGTTTGCTGTTTCTTCCAATTTGTGACTTTGACATTGGTGAAACTCTATCTTTTGTAAGTCGCTTTGGATAAAAGTGTCTGCTAAATGCATAAATGTATAGTGTAGAGTTTAAATATGCTCTCATCGAGTCACATTTATTTATGTAGTGCTTTATACAATATAGATTGCTTCAAAGCAACTTCATGGTAATAAGCAGGAAAATTACAGTGTTAATGTTGTAAAATTCATCAATTATTAAACAAATACAATTTTGAGCTATAAAACAGTTCTACAGAAGGCAATTTTATCATTATTCAGCTCAATATAGGGTGCGTTTACGCAACGATGTACTAAAAACGGACTCAGTTTCGTTTCGGTGTTGATTTAATTCAGTTTCAGTGTTGCAAAGTTCATCAATTATGAAACTAAATTGATTCTGCTATAAAGCAACTCTACTGAAAACAGTAGTGTCATTATCCAGCTCAAGTTTTGAACTTATTCGATAGTTATTCAGTAGTGCAGTCAAATTGATAATATTACTGAATAATAAGTGTCTTTAACCCAACTAAGCAAGCCAAAGGTGACGATCGCAATGATCCAAAGCTTCATCAGGTGACAGTAGTGGAGAAAAAACCTTCAATGCTGAACAGATGAGTTCAGCGTATATTAAACTTGCTTTGCAAAAGTCACCCTTTTCATGATATTAAATGATGATATTCCCAGCAGTGACTGATGGGAAAGGCAGATTAATTAGTCGATAACTGATCATTTTGTGATTATTTGTACTGGCCCATAATGGTGTCTGTTGAAGAACAGAGTTCATAGTTTCCCTTGTGTCCGTTCCAAAATATACAGACAGTCTCGCCAATGAATAAACAGTTTTGGTTTACATCTTTTTTCTGTGAATTGAGTAAATTGTGTAAAATAAGAGTTTATTTCTTGTTCACAGTTCTATGTAATTAACATTTGCTGCCATTAGATATTTCACATCTCAAATTGCATGTATATTAAATAAATAAAAACTTGGGATATACATTTTAATAAGAGTTTTAAGAATTTGTAAAAGTCAAAATCTGCTAAGGGGTAATTGAACAACAGTTTTAAAAACAGATTTTTCACTAATATTTACTACAGGATCTGCATTTTCATGGGTTTGTAAGAGACAATAAAACAACTTTGTGCATCAAAACCACTTCTTTCCTGGTAAAAAATTAACTTGATTTTTAAGTCAACAAATTTGCAACAGCTGCATGTAACATTTTTGACTAGCCAAACATGTCGGTCTTTGAGTAACGTCATTTATTTAAGCCACAAAATAAACTTAATTCTGTAAAATAAGTATAATAAACTACGCAAATGCATTTCGAATGTCTCCAGCACGTTTTATAATCACCCAAAAATCAACATAGTTCACGATCACGCACGTTATCACATCCGTTAAAATACTTGGGCTGGCTGTCGGTTGGAATACTAGAACAAAAAACATCGACATACTCATCGGCATCAATTACTTCACTGAATACTTGCCAGGTAAAAAATAAATAATTATTAACTTAAGATCCATTTGTTTTCAAATTCACATAATTTGAATATCATGACATCGATATCAGTCAAAAAATAATGTGCACAATACATGGAGTAATTACGAGAAGCAGAGGTTCAGGAAGTATGTACACATTCCCTGGAACACCCACACTGATAGAAGAGGGAGAAAATGGCGGCCTGAGCGGCTTAAACATGAATATGCTCATGTAAGATATGTTATACATTATACATTTGTTATATACATGATATACATATTAGGGGTGGGAGAAAAAAAATCGATCCATCGATGCATCTCGATTCTCTCTCCAACGATTCTGGGTCGATTCTGAGCGTAGTTCTTATTCAGATGTGCGATGACACTGAGTGTGCTTTAGAAACACCCGGATTCTGCTTGCTTCCATTTCCTCACACACATACACCACCCGAACCTTCCGTAACATAATCTTTCATAAAGTTCGGAAAGGTTGAAGCGAATTACGACATTCGCGGGCTTTACTGCACAGGATGCGCTACGAGAGACGTACGCTTTGTTTGATGTTACACTTGCAGTGCGCGATCTCGCCCGTCAGTATTTTCCTTACAAATGCTCTACGAAGGCATCATTTATGTCGTTTGGGATGCAGTGGACTTATATATATATATATAAAATATGAAACTCGCTTACAGAAGGCTGCTTTCAATTTCAAATGCTGACACTCTATTTGTGAAGATTGCTCGCGAGTGGTTTGATGTGGTAAAATTATTTTATGATGCAAAATTAATGTAGCCTAAACACAGCCAGTTTTGTCTTAAGGGATTAAATGGACAGGACATTACTTCTTATATTTCAAAAGAGATCCGTGCGTGAATGCAACTTATTAGATCTCCTCCTGTCTATGATGTAACAATCAAACGATAGTAAACATGAGAAGGAAAACGTTCAGATAATCTTAAATAGCCTACTGAAAGCACTCTTTGTTTATTGCTTGTAATATGTTTCATTGCTCCTCTTTATTTGCTACTTGCTTGTATGTTTTGAAGTTATAGCTATTAGTTTAAAATTCTTAACATACAATTCTTTTAATTAAATTATTTTAAAAAGTAGGCCTACTTAGCCTATAATTACTTATGTGAGCTATGTAAATGTGAGGATTTTAAGGTAAACTAATTAATTAATAAGAAAAAAAAAGTAGATTAAGAATTGTTTTGGAATCATATCGTGACTCTCAGAATCGGAATCGGATCGTGAGGTCACTAAAGATTCCCACCCCTAATACATATGTTATGATATGCATTAACATGTCTATTAAATATAAAAATGTATTTATTATTATATTTTAATATATTAAATATTATTACGTGTTATGATATTTCATGAGTATCAGTATTGGTCATGTCGGTTGACCACTGCGACTAGAAATCTACTATTGATTTTATCACACATTTTAGTTATTTTACACATTTCATACCTTACTTGGTATAATTTTTTACACATTTCAGGTAGAACTCATTTTATTGTTTAAGTTTAATATCTTTTCCATATAGATGGCCATAGTTTGTTTTATTCTTTAGTTCGACCTCTGCTTGTAGTCCGTGACATTTAGAGCAATTGTATTTCCATGAGCGACTAGAATGGCTTGTTTTCTTTTTTTGAATCAGACAGTGTATTTTAATGCATTGTCAATGCTGAATACTTCCCTTAGTCGTTGTTATTCTTCTGCATGAGTGTTGATGTCTGTAGTAGCTGGATGCGAGGCCTGCGTCAGACACACAGGTAACCGGGTTCATGTGTGTCGATATGGAGCTGTTCTGTGTGCGCTGGTGAGATATGAGGGGATGACAGAATGACAGACCGGGGTGAACAGAGGGGTAAGACTCAGCGGGTTGCCGCCCAGTGCTTTTCTTTTCGTCTTGCGTACCTCCACAGCCTCATCAGTAAGGATCACATACCGCTTCATTGACACCAAACTAGTTTGATTTACTTTTAAACTGAAAGCAATCAATAATATAGTTGAAAAACAATCTCCTCTCAGCTCTCCAATTAATGACACTCCAGAGCTTGTGTGTCTCATCGCAAGTTTTTGCGGTTCTTGCGCCAATCGTGGAGAAACTTCTTAACGGCAGATTTATTTATAAATGAAATCCAGATGGGGCGTTTAACAAAAGTTAAATAATTAGCTGTTTTTGCAATGGTCGAATTGAAATATCATTGAAGCTCAGCATGAAATATCACCCGTGAGCTGCTCTTTTGTATATGTTTTTTTTTTTTTTTCCTTAAGAAGCTGAATGTTTTAGGCATTAACTACAAAAACAATCACAAGAATGCAATTTTTATAATAATAATGTAATGTCAAAAGATTAAAATAAAGCTCTCTCTCTCTTTTTAATTTTTTTTAGATTAGTTTAACAAAGCAGACAGTCATTTTAGTTACCTGAGAGGAGAGATGGAGTGATTTTAGTTTGCCGAGCAGGTTTTGGAAGGTGTAGAAGGTGATATGTGAGTCGAAACTCTCAAGACCAAGACAAAATTTGTCCGAACTTCCGCTCACCCTTTTTTTTGGCGCTGTCAGGGGTGTACACTGCCAGGACCGCTGCCAAAAGCTTTACCTGCGAATCCCATCTGCGCCACCACACGGAACAGCTGTCTGTCTGACAGGCCTCACTTACTGTGCCGTCCACCTCGGTTCGGTCGTCTGTTTCGCCTCACGCTTCCTCCTGTCCTCTGACACACAAGATCCAACCAACACCACTAGGAACTGTGGCGTAGTGACTATTATAACAACTTTGCATCATTGTGTTTTTTTTTTACATCATTTATTTGGCTGAAATCCGTTAGCCAGGTAAAGCGGCTACTTTAGGACCATGCAGTGAACTAAATGAACATGTAAGCACTGATGTTACTTTGTCTAATGCCTATTTAACAACTTCTGCCTTTAAGCAAATCAGCATGATGTAATGTGATTAATATTCATGATCTGATAAGGTTTATATTGTGCTGCTTCTTAGTTCTTCTTAAATACCAACACCACAGTGATTATAGACTAGGGCTGTGTCCTAAATCGCCCCTATACCCTCATTCACTGTTTCCTACATTATCCTACTAATATAGTCCACTTGAAGGAGTGAATGAAAACAGGTGAGTAAATTCAGACTGCCACTTTTGCATAGTTTGTGCTTGCTGTTTAATAATGAAACTTAGCAAACTGGCAGCTCCAGTAGAAATGAAAAGATTTATTTTGAACTCTGTCATGGACTAGCGTGTATAAGTTTTAATTAAACAATTTAATAATCAATTAAAAAGGAATTTATACCTGTGTGCTATTACGCTGTACCCACATTGGACCAGTGGTTTGGAAACTGGATGGATTGGTTCAGCTGCGGGTGCCATCTTCTGGCGAGACGCGTCACAGTGCATTATGGGTGAATACCCATAATAGTAGTTGAGCGTACATCAGTTGTACACTCATTATTGTGGTGCATTCTGGGATTGAAGGAGTGCACTCGATAACTGTAGTGGCCTATTTAAGGGTATAGGGGGCGATTTCGGACACAGCCTAGGAGTTCTCAACCAATCAAATGTAGGGGGTCTTGGAAGTATAAGACAAAACAAACATTTAAAAAAGCCAAAACAACAAAAAATCAAGATGTTTCATTTTTAAAGTGTGATTTCTAGTCCTGGGAAAGTCATGCAAATTCTTCTTAAACCAACTTAAACCATTCATTTTATAATGAATACAGCATTTTTCTAGTTGTACCAAGCTATATTTTATCAGGTAGAATGAAATAAAATATTTTATCAGATAGAAATTGTGAGTAAAAAAATATTATTAGAAATATTTATTCTTAAATCATGAAAAACTGAAAATATCATGGGGCTTTCGGGTCAAAAAAGTTGAGAACCACGGCTATAGATCATAAACAACTGTTCTTGCCAGTTATAGTTGCTAATATCTTATAAATCTGAAGTATCATTCCTTGAGTCTGTGAAATATAAGACGATGTAAGTGACTCTAGATGTGTTTGTATTTCTTAACTTTGGGAAGGATAAACTACGTCCAGATTAAAAACAGCAAGAGAATGTGAAATTAAATATTTAGACTTGGAGGACGCGTGATGAGAGATGATCTACAGAGATGATAAAATGAAAGTGTTGATCTTTATCTGGAGGGACTGGTCTTAATTAAAGAACTGCTTGATGGCAAAGACATCCAAACATCTTTGACATGTTAAACCATGCTAGAAAGAAACGCAGGTGATTTTCACTCCGTTTGTTCAGTAATTTTTAATTTAAACAATGAGGAATATATGTAATTTGCCATATTAGACATACAGTATATACTGCATTTATTGAATTTGTGTTTTCATAGTCAGGCTAAGTGTCTTTTGTGTTTTTGTCAGAAATAACATGTCACACATCAGTTTGCATCCATTCATGTCCTCGATATGAGCACAATCCCAGAGTCCTTTAGAGTCCTCCAGAGATTTTTAATATAGCAGGATGTTCCGTCATTGTTTTACTTTGCAAAGTTGGGCTCTGTATGCTGTGTCTTCTTTGATTGTTTGCAATCTTGTGATTGCTGTCCTCTTCTTTGGATAGTCTTTGGCGAATAGCTTTACCTCAGCTCCCTGTGGTCAAAGATAAACATTTGGTGTAGCTTGGTGTGTAAAAGCATGGAAAAGGTGGAAATGGATGAAGTCTGTGGCGGGATGTTCAGCTCTTGCGTAATCAAGTCGCTGCAGTCTGGTCTTTTTCCAGTCATACATTTTTTTTTTTTTTTTTCTCCAATAAAAATGCTCCAGTCCAAAGGCGATTTACAAATAATTAAATATGAATTGATATTTGCATATATACACCATAACATTGCATTGCAGTCAACAGTTTTTGTACACTGGTGATGCTAATGTTTTGTAAATCCATTCACGTTGTGGCTTAACTCCTCAGGGCTGATTTCCTCTCTCTGTCTTTGCTCTGCAATGGAAGAAAACAATCCATTAGTAATGAAAAATGTCAGGTCAGAAACTTTTTGTTCCCATTGTTAAATTAATATATATTTTATATTTATATTTAAATATTTATTTTTTAGGAAATATATATATTTGCAGGTAAGAGATATATATAGCTCATTTAGGTCAATTATTTATCAAAAAAATTGTGAACACTTAATATTCATTTTCAGTTTTTCAGTTGTTGACTCTTGAGGGTTCATGTCATCATTCTCCCTGGGGGCTGGTGGTTTGGCATTAACGCGCCTGCTGTTTTTCTCCTATCACCTTTCCGTTTGCGGTAGCACGCGCACACACACCTGGCTCACATTTCCCAGTTTGCTTTGCTTAGAACAGGAGCAGATGGAATGCCATCGTTCCTGCGGCCCCCATCTGATGTAGGCGGAGTTTCTAGTCAAAACACTCAACTTTAACTGATGAAGTCAGACAGAATCCCATTTGAAAATAACCCTGACCCTCAACGTTTTCCTTTCTTTCTTTCCTTCTTTTTTTTTCTCGCTCCCATTTTTTTTCACCAGCCCCTCCTTTAAGTTCAGTGCCACTTTAAAGTCACCAGCGCTCTGACTCCAGGGATCACTTACGGCCAAACTAATAGGATTTTGCCTACATTTGCTTTTCATATCCTGTCTAACACGCCGTAAAGAAATTATTATTGCTGGAGCTTACGTCCAAATGCCCAGATTGATCGTTCGCTCCCCTTGGTCTGAAGTCCTTTATAAACACATTATTTCCAAGTACTTTGAGGCAGGAAACAAATCACGGCAAATTCTCAAATATCTTTATATCAATAAATTGGTGTTCACTCTATCTTTTTTTTTTTTTTTTTTTTTCTCCCCCCCTTCAAGTGTCTACGGGGCTCTTAACACAAATATTTGGTTTCACCTTAGGTTGACGGGCAACGTTGACAGCTTGCTAAAGATCACAATGAGATGGTGTGTGTGCATGCATGTGTTTAGACGTGTAACTCTAGCCTCTTGGTGGTGACAGGACCAGGTAGATTATTAAAACCAGTCTTCTGTTTGAGCTAATCCCAATATATGAGTTTTGCGCCCTTTGAATGCACCATTTACACGCTTTTGATTGTTTTTATAGTGTTCGGGAGTATTTGCACAGACCTTTTTGCTGCTGCCCACAAGCGAAAACACTAGTTTCCCTTCGTTTATGGTTATGAAGCGTACCGCCCCACCTGTGGTAAAGGATGACCCAATTCCAGCCCAACTTTAATTCATGTGGCTTTACTTTCCAGAAGGTATTGAAGTATTCACATTTGGCGGTTTTATAAGATTCCGCTTTTGGCCAAATCTTTCAGGATTCATTCGAATAAAACGGCAGTTTACGGAGGAAAAAATGTTGGCTCTTTAGTGTGCACTGCTAATACTTCTAATAATTTCATATTGTGTCAAATGTTCGGGCTCCCGTTAGAGTGAAGGACTCTAAACTCTTCCATATGCTCGTAATGAGAGAAGTCTTGATAATTATCCAGAAAATATTACCCATGTTACTTCTGATTGGGTTACCATCTCAGCAGATGCCATAACTGTGAGGAAGCTATCCCATCTGCCCAAAAAAAGTCACTTTCTGAGTAGCAGAACAGTCTGATTATGCAATCTATCCAAACCGATGTTCTCACCTGCGACAAACCAAATATCCGCCACTGAAGACTAGTGTGGTTTAGCCAAACGGGCTAGATGTAGTAACAAAACAGCTCAAAAATGGTAAATTTCTTGTACAGCCCTTTGCATGGAGTGATGTTGAAAATACTAGTTACTGCGTGAGTGAGTGTGTGCATGTGCAAATATTGAGATGCAGTCCAAGATGAAAATAAATGCAGATAAAAATGCCAGATGAATCAAAACCTGGAAAATGTTTAGGGTAAAATCTATCATTTTTATATAGACACAAATCTGTTTGAGTCCTGAACGTCTTAGCAGGCAAAAGTAGCAGTTTTCTGCCGTACGACTGTCTGCGTTTGATTTAAAAGTCAGTTTCACCCATCCGCTGGAGAATCTCGATGCAGCTGTCTGTTCTGTGTCAGCTTACAGACGCCTAACTTTGGCGAAAACCCGAACATTTGAATTCAGTTATACCTCTACATCTTTCCCCTGTTGTGTGTGTGTGTGTTCCTTATTTCGTCTCTTTCTTTAGAAACAATAAAGCCGTGCGTCTTGGCTGAGTGATACTTTCACGGCGTAATGAGCACTAAGTAGGGGTAAAAGAGACGAGTGCGGTTTTGGAGCACACAAACCCACTTCTGAAAGTGCACTACAAAGGCAAGGCCCAGTCTGTTTCAAATATCTGCCTGCCACTGGAATCCCGAAGACATGGGCGTATTTCTCGATTGGACTTATAAAGATCTATCATTTCGTTTTGTACAGATTAAGGTAACTGCCTGAAATAGGAGTGTTGGCCTTTGGCCTGTTGTTGTTCATAACCGTGTGGTTTCTATGGGATTTCCAACATCAGTTTAACCACAAACAGTTTAGCAAGTAAAAGGACCGGCTTTGTTGTATACATTTGTGTCAGTTACTTTAAATACTGTGTGGTTTGTACAATATCAAACATTTAAGAATTAGATGCGGATACTTAAAGATGCTCATTGAGTTGCTAATTTGTGGTTGACTGATTCCTAGAGAGCAACAGTGGCCAATGTCCAGTATATTGCCAGTATTTTAGCCAATTTAGCTGTCTGACTACATGAATTGGACGCTTGTTTATTTAAGTTGATACTTTAGTAAAACTGAGATATTTTGTTGCAGAAAATGAAAATGAAATAGCAGCCGATTAAATCAGTTTTGGCTAATATAAATTGGTTCATCAGAACTGCTAATCAGTTTTTAGGGAATCACGGGCACTTTCTTCTTCACATTTATTAGTTAGTGTTTTTCTTGCTATAAGATAAATCCATCTAAATCTTAATTTTAATGATCTTAATGCTCTCAGCTCGAATTAATGTGCAAAGACCGCTGTGTCCCTTTCAGAAGTCTGTGAAAATCCTTTTCCGAAAGATTTATGAAGGTTCAAGCAGGTTGCGTGTCGTGCTTGACAAGGATATTAATTGGGCAACGAGGAAGAGACTAAGAACAACACAGGATGTTTGAGTGAAACTCTGAGGTTGGTGCACGGCTACTTGGGGGAAAATACCCCACAGCAGATGTTCCCTAGATTCTCATGGACTGATATATAGATCACGGACCATTTACATTTGCATATTTATGCCTCCCACTTGCTCATTTGTCATAAATGGCCCAAACTAGGTTCGTTGTAATTCACCCGTGCGGTGCCGAGTATCCACTGCGGAATCGATTGCTGCAATTGTTGCTATTCTTTTATTGTTTATTTCCTTCACTACAGACTTTACTTTAAAAGATCCAGAAAAAGAAAATTTAGCTCAATGGCTTCTGGAAGCACTTCAGGTTTTGCAGGATTAAACACACGTTGCGGTGGTGAGATACCCTGACCAAAAATGCTCTTGTGTCATGGCGGAGTGTAATTGTCTTGAGCGTGTGTTATATTTCAACTTCTGACAGTTCTTCGCCATGCAAGTTTAAATTACAGTTTTCCCCCTGTTTTTGGTTTGGTGTCATTGTATTCCTCACAGCCAGAGTGTGATTTACGGTTTTATTTTTAATGTGCTGCGGTGCTGGCTCCACAGGCCAAGGTCAGTGCAGTCACGCTCGCCGGTGAAAGAGATGGATGATGTGTTTGTATATTACCTGACAGTCTCTTTGTTGATTGGATATTTTCCGTTGGGGTACATTTAATCCGATCTTTCACTGCATCTGTCTATGAGGTCATGGTAGCAGCGCACTCTGTAACAGAGATATCGCCCTTGATGGAAAAGGACAAGTGGATGAAGTCATAACTCAGCTTCAGAGTGCCGAGGACGGTTTTCAGTGTCAAAACGTTATCTTGGGGAGGCTGGAATTACGACACAGATTCGCTAAAAGACGTAGTTGGCTGTTGTAGGAACGTTCATGACAGACTGTTTAAAACCACTAGTCGCTCATGCTTCGGAAAACATGTACCAAATTATACCTTATCAGCTTTCTGTAGTCTTAAAAGTTTTTTGCAGTGCCCGTTCTAGAAGTAAGGAGTATGGTTTGTGTATTTTAACTGCTTTGTTGTGGTTAAAAGTTAGATTCACAAAAATACTTTGTAGAAAGGAAACAAACCCTTGCAACTACTTGTTTGAAAGGTAGCCTAAAAAGCATTTTTGTTGGGCTGTCAAAAGTTTTTTTTACCTTTGGTACTTTAAACAGCCTTTATTCTCTAACATTGGACATTAAGGATTATCTCAACTGTATCTTGACTAACCTTGCCTTGAGTCATTGCCCTCTGTGACCTTACTAGCAGAGAATAAATCAGACCCGGTCTTGTCCCTCCCTGAGGTTCAGCTGTATTTCACACCTCTGTCAGTATTTCTTCAGCTTGTTTGTGGACTTGAACAAGTCCAGATCATTGCACAACCTTAACGGAGAACACCTGCATGTGTCTTACTCACCAGTTTCCTCTGGTTGCTGAGGCAAAACGTGCAGATCTGTTTGGGCTGCGAGTTCTCCGAGTCCCGGCTGGGTGAGCCGTGGTGGTGGTAGTAGTTTGAGGTCGAGGGCCCTCCGCTGTGGCATGGCTGGCCGTCCCCGCAAGCTTCACCCACCAGGAGAACGTTTCCTAGGTGAGATATGTAACTGGATGCCAACCGTAAGGTCTCGATCTTTGACAGCTTCCGGTCGGCGGGCTCTGTGGGAATGAGAGTCCTCAATGCGGTGAAGGCCGTATTGGACGCTGTTGGTGCGGTCCCGCTCCCGTGCGTTGGCTGCGTTGCGTTGACGGCCCCTCTGGCAACGGACCAATTATGTTGGTGGAATTGGGTGGCGTCGGAATCAGCCGTCCGCCACCACTTACTCCAGGTTTTTCTCTTCTTCCAACTTTAACTTCGTACCCAGAGGCGTCCAAGCGAAATGAGCGGTCGTCTGAGCCCGAGCTCTCGCTGCCGTTTTCATCATCCTCCGACATCATTGAGATCTCCGAGTACAGGTATCGGCTGGGAGCCGGTCGCACCATCGCGAAAGACATTGTCAGCAGGTGCTGAAACTTCCAAACCTCTCCACGCTAATTTTGAATGTTTCTTGCAAGACTCTAGAGTTCGTAATGCATGAGGCTCTCAGCTTTGGAAGCAATCCTGCACTTGTTTGCTCTCCGGATAATCCTCTGGTACAGTTGCGCTCTGGTATTACATTGCTCTGCCTCTACAGACCCTTTGAATTGAGTTTTTCTTTACAGTCAGACTTGAAGAATTGATCCTGAAGGGTTGAACTTGCTGTTTGTACTCAGTCACATCCCATCAGCGCTTCTCTACATGAGCTGAAATCAGCGTCTTGCTTCCTCAAACACACATGCACACTCCTTCTCCGGCTCTCTGTCCCTGTGCAGTACTGGCTCTCCCCCCTGAACAGAGACCCACGTGTGGTTTCACTGAGTGTTTCAGTATGGTTGTGCTTTATAGGTTGTGGGAGTGTCTGGTATGATTCCTCCCTCTCTCTCCCTTCTCCCTTCCCCCCCCCCCCCTCTCTCTCTCTCCCTGCCTCCCTCTCTCCTCCCTCTCTCTCCCTCTCTGTAGTCCCTCTCTCTCTCTCTCTCTCTCCTCTCTCTCTCTCTCTCTTCTCTCTCTCTCTCTCTCTCTCTCTCTCTCTCTCTCTCTCTCTCTCTCTCTCTCTCTCTCTCTCTCTCTCTCTCTCTCTCTCTCTCTCTCTCTCTCCCCGTCCATCCTTCTCTTTTACTGCTTATGCAAATATCCCAGCTGGCGGCTCAGGCAGGGAGCAAAGTGGTTCTATACAGCTATCAACATCAGTTTTTTTTTTAAACTCCCAGTTAATAATTGGCCTTTCTTTTTTTCCTGCTTGCTAGCTTTAGTGGTTTGAAATCATTCTTCCCTTGCTCTCATTCTCTTTTGCTTACTTCCTATCTAACACCTTTCTTTCTTTCTTTCTTTCTCTCTTTCTTTCTTTCCTTCCTCAATCCTACTTGCTCTCTTGTTCTTTCTGCCTTTGTTCCTTGACATTGTTTCATTTTTGTTTTTTTCTTCCTTTGTTTTTATTTGCTTTCTTCTTTTAAATCATTTGTAGTTGATTTCTTGCTCTGTTTCTTCTTTTCGTTCCTTCATTCTCTTTTTTTTCCTGTCTTGCCTTCTTATTTGCTTGCTAGCTTTCCTTTTTACACCTTCTATCTTTATTTTTCCCTCACTTCTTTCTTCCACACTTCATTTAGTTATACTGCATCCTAGAGGGACTCTCACACTCCAGGGCTTCCCACTGGAGATCTGTAAAGTGTGGGTCATTCTTTTACCCATTCTTCTTCCTCCTCCTCTTGAACTCTCTAGCCATCAACTTACCTCAGTGATGGTTTTACAGGGACCCAGTGTGTCAGAGTAGGACCTTATCAGGGCCGATCTTTTGCGGTGAGTGTGCACTCCCATGGTTTTTCTTTCCGCTCTGAGTCAGTGTGTCCCAGTAGCTTGATGGACCATGTTGTCCATGAAGATTAGTTGGTTGATCTCACACTTTAACACATTGTCATTTTGTCTGGCTGGACTGGTTTAGTCACGGGAAGGAAATGGCAACATAACATCATCTAGCGGGGCCGTAACTCAGATTGTAGCACCTGTTCCTCTCTCAGACATTACCAGCAATCAGTTTATGATGAAATGAAGATAAGCCCTTGTTGTTTTTGAGGAAAAGGATATATTGGAGGATAATGTTGAGGAAATATATGACCTTGCTTTTTGTTTGAAAAAGTTGTCTAAATCTGTCATGGTTTTGTTACTTTATAGCCAGTAGGCCATAAAAAAATTGCCCAAAACATTATTGAAACGTTCAAATATTGACTTGACTTTACTATCCTTATGGGTTCATTGAAGGACGATAACACAAGAACACTGTGCTAGTTCTCCCACAACAGAAAATAAAGCGCATGGGTTAGGACCAAGTTGTGTTCATGTGGTGAAACACAGGTCGTTTCTCATCCTAATGTGAATAAAAGAGGCATAAGGTAAAAAAAGAAATGCATTTCTGTACAACGCAAACCATTTGATGGATTTTAAGGGCACTCCTTGATGTCACTATAATTTCAACTCCTATTTACCCTCTGGAAAATATGAAGATATGAATGGCGGCTTGTCAGTTTTCCCCCCCTTCATTTTCTCTAGATTTCATATTTTTGACATTAGCTCAAGACTAGTCTGGCGGCGTAATGATGTGGCTTTCGTACCATTTCTCTGCAAATGACGGCTTGAGATGGAGATGATGAAAAAAGACGTTTTGAAGACGTGGTAAATCCATATTAATGCCGTCTTGTGTTTAGTCTCTTTGAACCGCAGCCTCATTAATAAGCGATGCGAGTTAAAGGCCAGACAGGATATCTTATTTCCGGCGTTTGCTCGTGGTCAAAAACCACGAGAGGCGGATCCTCTCAAACGCTCATTTCTGTACTTTTAGGTCTAATTTTTTTTATTTATTTATTATTAATAGTAGTGATACCTACATTTCAAGCTAGACTATACACTCTTTTCCTTTTTAAGCAGAATTTATTCCCCGAACGGCCATTTGAAACCCATCGTCATGAAGAACAGGAACGTAACACTTAACACCTGAAACTTGCTTTCTCTTTAAATTTAAGATGGAAAACGTTCCCAGTCTGTAGGGGCATGGAGCCTTTGTGTTTCATGTTTTCATTAATGAAAACGGTTTTGTTAATGGCTGCTGCGAGTGAAGAGATTTATATTCCTTTGAGTGGGAGAGCACTCTTTAATTTTATTCTTGTAAAAGAGAATTTTGAACTGGTTTAACTAGCAGCAGTAAATCACTAGTTGAGTTTTTAACACGATTGTATTGAAATAATGTTTTCCGCATGTCGAAACATGTACGATTATCCTGTTCCGAATGGACTTTTCCTCTTCTTTTTTTAGGGCAATTGGAATAAAACCTTAAAGATGTTTTTTCCTTTCTTGAAACCAATTTTGAAGTAGAATGGCTTTACCAGTCACTAGTCAGACGTATTCTCTCCCCAGACTGAAAAGTATCAGTTGCACGTCTGCAAAGATTGTGTCTTCGTTAAGAGGTGAGCAAGCGCTTCACTATGAAAGCGTCACCGTTTTGGAGTCTCAGATTTTGTGCTTGTGCTTGCTTCTGATGCAAACGAATCATTGTTTTTAATCAGTTCATTTCGTTCAAGCCCCATTTGCATGGTATTTATAATCGCTTCTAAGAAATTTGTTTAAGAGTCAAACTGTGGAGTGGTATATTAGAAATATAACACAATACAACTATATGTAAATGAAGTTATATAGTTAATGGAGGCTTTTGTGAATGTTTATGAATGGTGAATTGACTCCGTAAATTGTTTTGTCATTGAAATCAATCATCTAAATGATTAGCTATATTCCTCAGGTGCTAATATTTGAAAGCAGTGCCAATATAATCATTGCGATACTGCCAGTATTTTTAAAGACATGTTTTTGCTTTGCACCTGATGACAAGGTTTTTTAGGCTTGTATTTAGCAGGAAAAGAGGCTAATTAGCATTGTACGCTATAGAGAAAGATACTCATTGCACAAAGTATTAATGTATTTTAGTGTCACAGTCATGACCGCAATGACATAGTGATATTTTCTTTCCAGACCCCAGCTGCGACCTTTCAGTCATTAAAGGAAAAACCTCACCACGGCAGTCCGTATATCCTGGGACGAGTCATTACAGGAACCGGGTCATAACGTGACGACATTCATTAGGGTCGAGCGAGACCCGCAGCAGAGATGGAATGTCTTGCTACCTCATAAAGATCGACCTCTGGGGTAACGAATGACAATGCTCGTTATCTCGCCTCCACGCGGGGCCCAGCCTGCTTTAAGACGAGGAACGGCATCCCATCTGACTGCCATTAGCTCCCACTGACCTCCTCTGGCACTCTGCGACATCTAATCCAGCCCCCCGTCTGGAGAAAAACGCTTTCTGGGCTCCGCTCCTCTCAGGCCGCAGAGTTTTTTGGTGTTTGGTTAAACACCCAAGGTGCACCAACTGCGATGGGCCGCTCGGATCTGTAAGCTTGTGGGCGGATTTGTCTGGACGGGTTCACGTCCTGGAAAAGAGCCCCTGTATCGCTTTCAGACCAGCACAGGCCACTTAATCTAAGCCAGACATGATCCGGCTCACGAAACTGCTGAGGTCACCGCGGCAATGACTTCAGTTAATTTATTCAAAAGAGAAGGCGGGGTTATGTGAAGGGAAAAAAACTAAAAGCAATTAGGCCAGCCGAGGCCTTTGTAGTAATGTCGAAATTGCTCTTATTGTGACTTTTCCGTTGTTAAAGCGCTCCTGCCCTGTTCTTTTTTTTATGACGTGTTTTCTCTCGGGTACATTTACAGTGCGTAAAGCATATAAACAGGCCGAAACTACAGAGACTCTGAGTTTGTTTCTTCCATTGTAATATGAAGGCCGGAAGACCTAATTGAGAGCAGTCCATCCACATGTGCATTTTATACACGTCCACCGACTCAAAGCTATATTTGTCAAGACCTGCTGTATTTTGCTTTTAACCAGATTTGTGACCATTCTAGTGGCATGAGTAAAATCAATGTGAATTGGCTTTGTAGCCTATATTAATTCTGTGTTTTGACCCATTTCTGAGTGAAAAAAGAAACCGATTGGATGGTTGAAAGTGGGCATCATGTAGCAGAATGCAGTACAAACTTTTACAGATTTTGGGACCAAAAGAAGCCCCTAACTCTTTCTCTGTACAGTGCACTAATGAATTTTTACATGTTTTTAGTTCATTTTTCATTCTGAATGAGTGTTTGTACTTCATCAGTTGTTCCACATCATTTTCTGTTTTTGTTTTCGAGGGTGCTTGCTTTTATTGACGATTTTAATATGCTCTTTTTACAACTCAAAATGAAGTGAGCAGCAAATGTGAAAAGTGCTGCGTTTTGGAGAGCTCTTTGGGCCTCGCTCACTTTCTCATATTCCTTACGCAGGATGCTTGGGTTTGGGTATTATTCCATGATCATTTTCCAATTTTAATTTTTCCAGCGAGCTGTTAGCGGTGGATGTTAGTGGCATCCTAATGGCCTGCACGCAGCTGCCACTCACCCACATTCACGCGCACAGGGATGCGGTGCGCTAACACGTCTGCACGCATTCCTGCTGCAGACGCATGGCCCTGTTTGGATGGACCTCATGGAAAGTGTGGAGGTGGCAGCGTTCCACTGCGGAGTTTGAGTTTACTGGGATTATAAATGATCCCATTAGAGGGAAATGCAAACCTGCATTTGTGGGGAGGAGACGCAGGCTTCTCTGTCTGCAAATGGCTTGTCGCTCAGTGGCCCGTGCCGAGTGGGTAAGCCGTGGAACCGCTTCCATAAATCCCGATCTTAAGCAGTTCTCCTTCCCGATGCCGTGCCTGCCCATCGAGAATGAGCGTCTCCCTGCGTTTTACGCCCTCCGTCAAATCAACACTGCCACTGGAAAATATTCAGTGCCAGCATGAATTCATAAATCAAGTTACTTAATGCACCTTAAACGCATTATTGAATTTGAAATGGCCACTTTTTCAATTTCAAGCTATATTTTCTAAATTGCCCCTGGAGAACTTTACAAATTAATTGATGTTATAAATGCACCAGTTTTGAGAGGGGAGAGCAAAGCAAACAGCAGACATTTTCAGGTGTTTCACTACCGAGGCCCTGCCGATTTGCAAAGGAGTGTCAGAAATGTACATAACCGAGGTAAAATGCTCTTTTTACAACATTTCTGTTTATTGGATTCCGCTGAGCAGAATAGTGTTTGGCCACGATTCAAATACGAGTCTCCCACGTGTTCACCAAACTCTTTATATCTTTATATCTCTAAGTGTGTTGCAATAATGTAAAGGAAGTCAAATAAAATGATACCAATCTCTGACAACTTTCTGTATTGATTATGGACCAATCAAAGTTTAAGTTAAGTATGGATTTACATTTATATTTATGCATTTGGCAGTTGGTAATCAATCATTTGGTAATCAAACCAATGATGGTCATGATCTGCTGTTTGAGCTGCTACAGGAAGGCTTTAAATTAAAGGGGACCTCTAATGCCCCTTTTACAAGATGTAATATAAGTCTCTGGTGTCCCCAGAATGTGTCTGTGAAGTTTCAGCTCAAAATACCCCACAGATCATTTATTATAGCTTGTCAAATTTGCCCCTATTTGGGTGTGAGCAAAGACACGCCGTTTTTGTGTCCCTTTAAATGCAAAAGAAGGCGGAGCTTTAACAGCTCACGTTCGGTTGCTCGACAACAACAAAGCTGGAGAATCTCACACAGCCAAAATGAGGATTGTCAGTAACGGTGTTCAGCCTTACATTGTTCAAACCGGAGTCGGACACTGATGGAGAGACTTTTTTAGTGTTTAGTGGATAAATTTATGTAGTTGCCGTCATGTTAAACTTTTGTGCAAATCCAGCATTGAAATGACCCTCGTTTGTAAAGCAGTTCAGCATAAAATTACGGCATGGCAACAACACTCTACTACAACAACTTCCTCCTCTCTAAAGCAGCCTTAGGGTATTTCCAATAAAAAATTAAATAAATCCACTGCTCTTTTGTTCCCTCTGAGGCTGGAACTCTAAATAGTGTTCTGTGCCCTTCTGTGCAGCCAACGACAGAACAGTTAGCATGCTTTGCCTGAACTTTTTGCCTGAGCCATGGTGTTAGGACTGGTACACCATTGTCTCTTGCAAAAACAAAATGGCGGCACTGTGGGTGGAAACGTGCAGATTAAGGAGCGGTAATACTATAATAAGATCCTCTTCCTATGTCACAAGAGGGGTGAAATCTGAGCAGCTCGTTTTTTCACATGCTTTGCCAAAACAAAGTTACCGGGTTGTCCTTTTTCTCCTTTTCTGGGTTGGTAGATGCACCAGGGATCCGATTATAGCACTTAAACATGGAAAAAATCAGATTTTCATGATATGTCCCCTTTAAAGATATTGCAACCCTTTAATGCTCCCGTCTGTCGTTTTTATGTTTTGTCACCAGTTGCATGAATTTGGAGCAGGAATATTCGTTGATTTTGACTCCCAGTAGAAGAGAATGGTTTGAAAAGGTCATTATTGTTGCATTTTGGTGCCACTAATGGTGCAGAAATTACACAGTTCATCTATCATCATTGGTGATCATGCAATGCTTTAGTGCCACATTAAAAACAAATCTGCGATTTCTGCTTTCAGGAATGAAATCGTAATGTTTGAGAATTATCTTATAGAATCTTCTTCTTTTTTTTTTTTCTTTTTTTTTAAGGATTGTGTCAGTCAGTGTTGGTGGTCTGTCAGTCTCTTAGTAAAAACAAGGGGCTCGTCGTCCCTCCGGACTTTCACTGCCATCCGTCTGACAAACGTGATTTTGCTGGGAGACGTACAGGTGCTGTATCACCCGAGATCGGCCTGGTCAACCAGACACATCCATAAACGTCTGAAATATCGCAAACCCTGCAGTCGATACGCCACATCCGAAACCCTCCTTCAGCTGTTTAAGGCATTATCAGAGTCTGGATCTAATATATACGTTTTTAATAACTGTCCCTTTTAACATGTTGATTCACTCTGGCTGTTTACTTTCACTAGCCATCATGGGAAAACCTTGCTGCCACCGTATCAGTCATTTTGGAGTCATCGCTGCGCTGTAAATGTGCTGTTTGTTTGGTATCCGTCGACAGGAACATCTTTAGATGTCGACATGACGTTTTGACTTTCGCCGTGTCGGCCGATCTGAGCGTCTCCGTAGATGAGTTCCATGAAAGAGAAGAAGTGGTTTGCGAAATAAAGCAGATGGACTCGTCTGGATCTGTCTGCTCGTGGGCGGCCAAGTGTGCTGCTACAGACGATTGTCCAGCGGAGTCTGACCGCAGCGTATTCGTTATTACAAAACCTGCTGTGGGGGACACTTGTGGTGCGCAAAGAGACTAAGAGTGATATTTACTTATTCATTGATTGATTCATTCAGTTTATTTGTTTGCTTATTCTATTTATATGTATTTTTATTTTTTGTATTTATTCATTCATTATATTTCATTTTTTTATCTGTTTATTTATTTTATTTACTTTATTTAATTAGTAATTTACTTAACTCTTTTTTCTATTGACGTTTTTATTTATTTATTTAAATTATTCAGTTATTCATTTATTTTGTTTTATTTTTATGTACTTTTTATTCATTCATTTAGTTTTTGTCCAATTATATATTGATTTTGTTCTTTTATTCATTCATTGTTTCATTTGTTTTTCTTCATGTATTCTTTTATTTATCCAATTTTATCCAAAAAAGTTTTTTTATTTTTTCATTTACCCATTTTTTTCATTTTTTCATTCAATTATGTATTATTTTTGTCAAGAAATCACTTACTTTTATTTGCTTTTTTTTTTAATTTACTTACTCTTTTATTAATGCTTTATTTTCTATTTATTATAACCTAGGACTAAAACATGGGCGATAACTTGAGATTTTCTGCCAGCCAGACTGGCCCCAAACAGTTGCGTGAAAGATGAGCTGCAGATGTTTTAGGGCACATAGTGTGACATAGTATTGCGATTGAAAGCAGACTCCTTTTTTTTTTTTTTTTTTTTTTTAACTCTTTTCGAGAATACGTATATATTTTTTCCCTCGCACTTCCAGGATTCGGTCAGGCAGCCGAGCGGGAATGCTTCACTTCCAGGCATTCGGTTCTCGCTCCAAAAACAACTTCCATTCAGTGCTCCCAAATGACAGCACGCTGGTGGGATGGTTTGCGCTCTGGCTTTGAGCGAAGGAGAAATGCGGAAAGAAGAGTAGAGGAGAAGAAAAATGAATGAGTTGCTGTAGCTGCTATTCTGCACCTTCATCAAGCAGCTCGCTCTTCTGCCACGATGGATTACGGCTCATCCTGACTCACACACGCAAGCCTGAGCTGAATCACTCTTACTGACACTGGGAGGATGCAACATGAGCCCATTCTGCTTGACTTCAAACACCAATCCGAGCATAGGCCTGACTAACTTTGGCAGCGCGGCCGATCGGTGACGTAGCATTCTCAGCAAGCGTATAATTTCCATTCTGCGGAAAGACGCTGTGTCCTGTGTCATTATTCCGTGTGTTTTGCTCCTGTTAGAGATCGGCGATTTCTGTTTTGTGTCAGCAGGCAATTCTCTGCGGCTTGGAGCCGTCTGCTGGAAATGGGCATTGAACACTTTGATGCATTTGGTAGCAATGAGCTGTCTGCTCTTTTCTTCTGTCTAGACGGCTTCAGGTTGAGAAAAGTGACTTTTGAGTCTTTTTTTTAATTTATTTTTATTTGAGCAGAAGTGGTGGTGGGTTCCCTCATGATGTAATGAGCTGTCAGAAAGACCAACAGGATATTTTGGGAACCTGTCGGGATGCAGTGGTAAAATTTAGAAGACATTAAGGGCTGCACGATTTGTAGAGAAAAATCTATATATATCTATATCAGTATAACGCACGTCGTTCCAGGGAACACTTTATGTACATCATAATATAGCTGTGACTGAATAAAAAGAAGATAGAAATGCTTTGATTGATTAAACATGAATATAATAAACAGACTACTACTACAATACATGGTTTATCGGTGTTCTTCAAGACTTCTCGGGTATTTCCTTAATAATAAAGTATATTTATAAAGCAACGCTAATAAAAATGCTATTTCAAACACTCGACTGATGTTATGAAGTGAGTTTGGAGTAAAAACACATTAATAAACTTTTTTTTTTGTTGTTGGTCAAGAGGTTCATAAATGCTTCTGATGTTTGGAATGTTTGACGCGCGGTGCTTTCAGATAGAGCATCATTTACTACTGATCACAAAGCCGTTCTTCACTGACATGCTATATACATATTTAAATATTTAAAAATCACTTTGTTCATTTGGTTGACACACGTATGATTCTCTTTTGTGCCACTTTTTTTGATCCCCTTCCCTTTTTTTTCCCCACCATATCCTGTGTTTTTACTATTCCTATTAACAAAAAAGTATCAGGAACTCTTCAGCCTCAGCCTTATTTCCATTTATTCCACTGCACATTTATGCACTATCACACCATCTTAGACCACACGGATCTGTTTTGCTAAGTCTTGGAAAATACACCATCACTTTTGAGTAGGTTCTAAAACAGCATATCTGTTCTGGTTTACCCCTGCATGAAGTAAACTCCTGACTCGTTTAAATACACATTCTCCTTTATTTAAACAAACAGTACTTGCAGAATCATTTTGAATACTGTTTGTTTTGCCATATTTCGATCTCTTGATTTGACCTCATTACGAGAGATGAAGTCACAACTTTCGCAAATTCCATGCTGCAATTCCAAGGATGTTCCCGCAGCCAAGGAATTCCGCCACCGTGAGGCAAAGGTCAACGGTGTTGAGGAGCGGAAAATGTGAGCGATACTCCTGAAAGACAGACCTGCGGATTTTCCTTCAGCTCTTCTGACAGCAACACCAACTTTATTTTTACCCACAGCTCTGGCCGAGCAGATTGCGGATATCACGGAGAGAACTGACTCTTTTACTCTGTTATTATTGGGGTTTTTGAGGGCTCCCGACCTGTTTTGATGGATGAACCTGTCACGCAACTTCCACCGTCTTGATGGGCCGATGCCACTTTGGCCTGTGAACCCCAGGAACCCAGCAGAGAGCCGAGTCCTTTCCAAAAGCAGGCCACCTGCTTGAGTCGTCCGTTTAATGATCAGACGTGTTCAATCATTCACCGCTGGAGCTCTCAGCAACCTGTGTCTGCACGCTGACTGACACTAAACTCACTGTTGCTGAGCCTTCTTACAGGAATAGTTCATGAAAATGTGCTGTTGCTTCAAGAAAAGCACCATAAACGACTCGTCTGCAATATTTCATGACTTCTGCAGGGTACTATAGTTAACTAAATATAACTATAGTACTAAAATAACTTAAACTGAAATAATAAATTACAAAAACAGTAAGCTTTAATTAAAATTAAAATGGAAAATACAAAAGTAAAATTTAATTTAGAGTATTAAGAAAAACTGGTAAAAACAGATTTTACAGATATAAACCAATATAAATGTTTTTGTGTAATTTGCTGTGTATGTTGATGATAATGCAAGGGGGAGAGAGAGAGTTTATGGATAAGACTTTAATGCGCACTTCTTGTACTGCATTTTATTCAGCTCTTACTGTGATTTTCTGGAGTGAAAACGGACACTTCATCTTCCTTGTAAGGTACAATAAACTTAATAAAACTCATCAGCAAAATTTTGGCCATCATGCGGACAGGGTCTGCTACAACAGGCTCGTACTGACAGTGGATAAAAGCAAGATGACAAAAGTTATTTTTTAAACTAAACTCTACCTGTTCTATTTCATGCAGCATATACTGTATTCTCTGGCTCTGTAGGAATCATTGTTCGACTCCTGTTCGAACTGAACACCGCTACTGACAGTTTCTGACATTTTCAGTGCGCGAGATTGTCCTGTTTTGTTGTTGTCGGTATGCCGGAGCATGAGCTCTTGAAGCTCTGCCCTCTTCTTGAAAGGGGGCTGGAAGCACTCATTTGAATTTAAAGGGACACACACACAAAAAAAGGGCAGCCTCCCCCCCCCAATTTTAACATGCTATAAAAATGATCTTAGCTAAAACTTCAGACACATTCTGGGGCTAGAGACTTATTTTACATCTTGTAAAAGTGGCATAATAGTTTCCCTTTAATAAATGCATTAACTAACATGAACAAACATCTTTGTTGATGTTAGTTCACAGTGCATTAACTAATATTAACAGATACAAATTTTGATGTTAATATATTAGTAAATGCTGAGATTTACACCAACTAAGATTATTAAAATAACACTGGTCTTCTGAAGTCATATGATTGTTTCATGTGAAATTTCTTATTATATATCGTCTGTTCTTCCTATCAAACCAAAGCTCTGAAGTCTCATTAATTTTCATTTTTGTATTAATAATTGTGTTAATGTGTCTTTGAGAAGGAAAGGAACATGCTAAACCATTGTTCTGTCTCTTATAGTTTGTATTTTTGTACATTAGTATAAAAGAGAAATGTAAAGTCAGGTTTAATCACCAAACGTACCAAAGCCATCAGTATGTTTCTTGATGATCTGTTGCCAGCATCAGGCTTTAGTAGCAGAGCAGTTTTATTAACTTTTATTACGTTTTTTTTATTTAGCTTTACATCAACACTTCACAAAACATTGGTGTATTTCCCTCATTGCAGGCGGTTTAGTGAGCTCTGGTTCTCAGCGAGGTTCGTGGCTCTCAGTGTGGCCTAATTCTCCAGCTCTCCAGGGTCTCTCAGGCCCCTTTACGAGTGTCCCTCATGAAAATCTGGGGGGGTCATGTTCACTCTGTGGCCTGTGAAACGTGTGAAATCAAGGGGCACCTCTGCGAGAGGCGGACCTGCTCTGTTTGATGTTGTCCTGTAAAGAATCCGTTTCATGGGTGAGGCATCCTAGCAGGGACATCGTAAAGCGTAGAACATTACCTCATCACAATCTGCACTTCCTTTTTTTTACTTAAGACCCTCCTTTTATTTTGGCCTGTTTTTATATATGTTGATATTATTATATATTATTTGCTACAACCACTTAAGTACATAAGAGGTCCATTAAGTCCATGAACCTTAAAAGTGGAGTATTAATGGAGTTTGTGGTAATAGCTCAGGTGCTAATGATTAGATGATAGCATTGCATGCAGAAGCAAATAGTTATGTATATGGGGTTTATGAAATATAGACGCAATTTTATGCTGTAGAATTAAATCCCAGTACTGAATACTCTAAAGTATGTACTTCCCATCAGCAGTGAAGTATGTAGTTTCAGTGCGTAGGTGAAGTATTTGAATTGAGATTCAGCCAGTGACTTTTTTCAAAGCTGATAAATGTCACGAAGACTGTCCTCTAAAGCTCTGCGCATATATTTCTGGATTGACAGTCTGATTTCTCAGGTGGTTTACGAAGAGGGAATTTTTTCCACTTGTCTCTGAGAGTTTAATGATGTGGTGTGGAAATATCAGGCGTAGAGGTGCAGGCTGCCAGCAGCAAGGTTTCTGACCGTCTTCCCTGGAAGCTCCTGTCAAGAACGCACACACAATCAGCAGTCGATCTCCCATCGCCATCCCCACCGCAGTCTGAACAGGAAGTTGATAAGAGCGTGTGGTAAGGGGCAGATTTTCAGCGTTCTGACTGACTGACACTTAATAACAGCAGCGTTCAGCGACTCAATTGAAAGCAGGTGAGCTGGGCTTCTGATGTTTTTCGTGTCCAGTTCTCTTGGACCGTCCCACTGAGGGAGCCCAGATTGACCCTTTTTTCTATAATGTATTGCAATCTGTAGTATTCAAAGGCGACATGAAATCAGAATTCATTTTATTGAATTATTGTGCCTGATTCATAACTCTAACCCACCAATTTTTGGCAAAGACAAGCCAATTTCCGACATTATGAGCGACAATGACCGTTGGAAATCTTGATCACGTCACTGCTCATTTGCATAGAGCCGAGCTCTTCAGAAGGTGACAGGTGTCTGTGTGAACGAGTTTTAAATAAAATGCTTTTCATAAATTTTTTGCTGGCATTACTAAGACAATCTATGCAGGGAAAATAAATATAACTAATAATTATATCCCAGCCTAATATGTTGCAGTCAAATCAAATCCCAGTTAATACATTCAGGTCCCACCCCTACATTATTCCCTGCTGGATATATATATACATTTTTTTTTAATTAATTTGTTAATATACAGTAGTGGCCAAAAGTGATGTCTGGCATATGAAAATTGATATCTCCACCCAAAAAGAAAATTATGAACACATGCAAAAACAATAGAGAACCAACAAAATATTAATAACTGATTGATATAGTAAATGTATGCATTTTCATGGAGGCTTTTTTGTTTTTCTTTGTTTTTTTGCATAGTAAAATAAAACCTGTAGCTGTAGTTTGCCTTTTTTTGCCAAATAATTTTTCAGATAAATACCATAACCAAGTTTAGTGTTTTGTTCTTCCCTCATATTAAAAATATTGATGGTTTAATCAAATTTGTAGGGTAATTAAAAACAAATATCCTCTCTGTACATCACTTTTGGCCACTTCTGTACTTTAATTATTATTATAATACTGTATCATATTATATATAACTGTATATACTTATAAATACAATTATGCACTATTTTCAGGTCACTAATTATGAATTTTTTTTTTTCGTCTTTTCAAATTCAATTTTCTTTAGTGTTCTCGCTCTCTCTCTCTCTCTCTCTCTCATATATATATATATATATATATATATATATATATATATATATATATATATATATATATATATATATATATATATATATATATAATATACAATAAAATACATGCATGCATAAGTCCTGCATTTAATTTACAACATTAGGGTACAAATTGTCGAGATGAGCAGCTCAAACAAATGTAAAGCAATGTTTTGAAAGCTGGTTGGTTTTAGTTGATTTTACTCTGTTTAAATGACCAAAATTCTAGTTTTATTGCAAGAAGCACTTTAAGGGTCTCTAATTTTTTAACTGTGTGAAGATCTAGTGACAGTCTGTAACGGCTCCACACAGGAAGTATCAAATTAGCAAGACTGCTTCTGTCGTCCTTTCTCTGTCTTGGCACTGGTTCCTTCGAGTTGGCAAGGATGTAAATCGTGCCAGACAATACAAGCACTTCATTCGGCCAGACATTGAGATTACATTGAATGTGTCTCGTAGACACTTATATTACATTACGATCAGAATGTCGGCCAATCAGACGCGGGCCTTTGAAGATGAGTGGTGTGTGGGGGCGTGGCCTCCGCAGCTGCTGTCGGCTGTGTGTGAAAGCGTGACAGCGCTGCCCACTCTGACCTAATTGGATATGGTAGGGGTGTTTTTATTGAAATCACTCACAGGTGTAGGCCTCGCTTTAAAGTGGCGCTCGCAACCTCTGAGAACTTTCAGCTGTCTGCTGTTACCAATGTGTGTTTGTGCGAGCGAGAGCGTGTGTGCGTCGTTCCCAGACAAAGAAATCTCTATTTTCAGACCAAAGCTCTGTTTGGTTTATTAGCAGTCGTATCTGCGTAACGTTCTTGTGACGTACTGTAAAGTGGGCGGGTTAGTGAGCTTGAATACAGAGCGAGTTCAAATTGGGCGGGCGGTTTTCTGCACCTGCAGGACTGAGGCCTTGCTGACGCATGGTTTTACCCTGACTGTGACTGCTAGTAAAGGAGGTAGAAAGAATGGCAGAACTGGTTAGTGTGAGAGGAGACTAGCAAAACAAGTCTGCTAGGGGTGGAAATCAACTGATGGTACAATGTTGTATTGATATCTGGATCACAATATGGTAATATTGAAGTTCTTTATTGTAAAGTTATTAAAAACTCTACTTTTACCCGCTTGTTTCTTATTCATGTGAATTAAAATTCGCTGCTTTACACAATTATATTCTGAGCTCATTCTAAGTTTGGATTTTGGTTAAATATAATTAATTGAATGTATTGACTTTTATATTTTATTATATTTTATATTATTATATTTAATATTTTACATAAAATGATTATTTTATATTTGCTTACAGTTCTGCCATATTTCTTGGACACCTAAACACTTTACTCTTTTCTCCTCAAATATTAATAACGCGTTATATTATATAATATTTAAGATAGATAGAGAAGACAATTCTATAATATTGTATTATGTTTAATATAATATTTTATTTTGCTTGCATATCTGAACCTAAAAATTTTTTTTTATATATAAATATTATATTTTTATTTAGTCTTAATATAATATTATAAAAAATACTATAATAATACTGTATTATATAGAATTTAATATAATATAGTTACATATATATGTATTGATGATAATATTAAATATTATATATTTTATTTTTGCTTATGATTGTGCTATTTCTTGAACACTCATCATAAATATTGTTTTTTTTTTCAACTATACAAATATTATTTTATATTGTTTAATATTTAATAAATACATATTATTATAATCATAAATAAATACTCTTTCTTTTTCTTTTTTTCCTCTCTCTCTCTCCAAAATCACACAACTTTTCTCCAGGTTTAAATGAAACAGTCCGAAATTTAATGTAGTAATACTGGTATGTGATTGTCAAACACTTTCAGAGATTTTAGTCTTTCTCCATCGAAGTAGACGGGAGCTTTACAGGAAATGGCTGCATATGGGCATGACCAAGATGAATGCAATTTTTGCTTTCTTTAATACTGACCAGTTTTCTCTGCAGGTATTAGAGCAACGTCAAATATTCTCTGTTGTTGATCTTGTAGTTCTAAACTCCCTTTTAGAAGTTTCCCTTTTGGTCTTTACCACTTTCTCTGTCGATTCACAGGACATCCGTAACACAGTCGGCAACATCCCTATGGAGTGGTACAAGGACTATCCCCACATTGGATATGACCTGGACGGCAAGAAGATCTTTAAACCAATCAGGAACAAAGATGAACTGGATGAGTTTCTTGACAAGATGGAGAATCCTGATTACTGGTAAGGAGCTTCTGGAATGTTCATTTAAAGTCATTCAATTTCTATAATTGGTTATTTACTCATTATTCTGTCATTACTAGGCGTACCGTCCAAGACAAGATGACCGGCGCTGATATCCGTCTGTCAGATGAGCAGGTGGACCTCGTGCACCGTCTGCAGCAGGGCAAGTTTGGTGACGTCAATTTCAACGAATACGAGGTATTTCGCTCTGGTTTTCCGCTTTGTTGGTGTTGGATTCAACAGTAACAGAATTTGTCACCTCAACATCTGTAGTCTGGTCTGTGAAAACCTCTTAAAACGGGCTTCTAGATAATAACCCCAGCGCATGATGGGGAAAAAATGAAGCTCGTCGAATTACTCCTCTCATTTACGAAGCCACACAAAGCCCAGCCCGAGTCTGCGCTCACCACCGACAAATGAAGTAACGAAACATTAACACGAGCACAATTAGTCGTCTTACGAAAAACAGCGCAGCCCGTCTGACCTGCACAGGAGGTAATGAGTCAGGATGGTGTCACGGCCGTCGTTTAGCGGCTTCACTTTTTTAAACATCAGTGCTAATTGTGCATCGCCGTCTTTTCTGGCACAAACAGGAAGTGAGTCACTCCACAGTTGTGTCTGTCTGTGATCAGTTAGTCGACTCAGACAGGCTTTAAAGACTGTGACCGTGAAAAAGCCACCTGTCATCTGACTGGGACTTGCGTCTGGTTGATAGGCCAGATGTTCTTATTTTCACATTGCCATGTTAAACAGAAAACACATTGTTTGGTTTTGCTCAGTGTGTGTATGTAATCACTAGGTTCAATTTTTTTTTTTTTTTTTTGTCTTTTCTTTTCGCCCCCCACGGTTCGGCACGCGCTTGGACCACGGTATATCCAAAATCTGACAATGCATCTATAATATGGTTTGTTGAAAACAACGTGCAAAACAGACAGACGGATTCAGCTAATTGATGTTTCAGTCGGTAGATATGCATTCTAGTTTCCCAATACGTTACAACAGCGATGATCAAAAGAACATTGACAAAACAGTCACTCGTTGTAAACAAATGTTCAATGACGTGCCGAAAGCTCTATGCCCAGTCATTTACGGCGTCATCACCCGGGTGAGATATTGCACTAACTATATCATATAATGTGAATATGAGTCAAAAACTCTTATCACTGCATTCAATAGGCTTCAGTAGTTGCCCTGCACCATATTCATCATCAATCAACTGTATGCAATGTCAGATGACCTACGTAGGTCTGGAGTGGGGCAAATGTGTTAATAATTTTATCACGTTATTTTTTTTTTTTTTTACCATAATTAATTAATCTGTGGACACACACACCCAGAGCAGTGGGCAGCCATTTTTGCTGTGGCACCCAGGGAACGATTAGGGGTTAAGTGCCATGCTCAAGGGCACCTCAGTCATTTCCTGCTGGTATTGAGAATCGAACCTGCAACCTTCGGGTTACCATTTTGACTCTCTAAACATTAGGCCATGATTGCTCCATATGTGTGTGTGTATTTGGATCTGCATATATAAATAGAAAATTGCTCTGTGGATCCTTATATTTATATAAATGTCAAAAAGTCTAAAGACCAAAGAAAACGTAAGTTCTCTGAAGGGGTTTAGCCTGCTGTGCTTTAGTGTGTAATGGTGCAGTTTGCGCAGGACGAGTTCTTGTGCTCCATCTGTTTCTTTTTTAAATTACTTTTAATTTGCTCTTTTTAAGTGTAAAACATTTGTTACCACTCCTTTTAAACACCCTTGGGATAATATTGATTTGTTTTTTTACTTTGCCTTAATGCTTTCCTCTTTCTGATTCTTTGTGTTGTGTTTGTTTTTCTAGCCTGCAGTCGACTTCTTCTCCAACGAAGTGATGATTCACCCCGTCACCAACAGGCCTCAGGACAAACGAAGCTTTATTCCTTCGCTTATCGAGAAAGAGAAGGCAAGTTCGACTTGACTAGTCCCTGTCACACCTCACGTTTTGCGTTTATGGTGAAAGCGTATATTTACTGTGAAAAGGAAACGGCATGAGAATAGTCATGTTTCGTCTCTTAACTGCTCCCAGCTGTCCTGCGTTACGAATAATGATTCCCACATAGTTTTTAAAGTGGAAAGAGGTCTGAAACGCCGGCATAATGGGGATCTGAAATTGGACGCTGAAAGAAATCAAACCTGCAAACGTTTCGGTAAAAATAAGATTCCCTCTTTAGATATTCCGGCTGATTCCGGTCACTATATGTAATGCGTTTCCTGCAGTAAACTGGCGACGTGTGCAACGAGTGTTTTGAGTAATGATCGTACACATGTGCTCTCAATCACCACAATGATGTGTTACTGTGTGTGTGTTTTTCTCTCTACTGTACCGTCACTGCATCCATCTCTCTCTCTCTCTCTATTAGGTCGGGAAGTTGGTCCATGCCATAAAGATGGGTTGGATCAAGCCCCGCAGACCCAAGGAAACCACCCCACAGTATTACGACCTGTGGGCCAAGGAGGACCCCAACAGCATCCTGGGACGCCACAAAATGCACATCCCAGCGCCCAAGATGAGACTTCCTGGGCACGAGGAGTCATACAACCCTCCTCCAGAATACCTGCTGTCGGAGGAAGAGGTGCATTTTTGAGCAATCGTTCACCTAAATGACGCACACATCTGTTGTGCACAGGGCTTTTTCCATACAGCAATAGTTAAAAAAAAAACGTACCATAAAAGTCGTTCCAATGACATAAAAACTTGGTGCAAGTATTTTTGTGATCGATAAATCTATTATCTTTTCAATTACATTAATATTATAATATTTTATATCCCTTTCTTAGTCATGGTATAGTATTTATAGTATATATAATATTATTTTACTTGCATTACATGTAGGATTTCATTTAAATATGGTCAATTTAGAACCAAAATGTATCTTACAAGAACAATTTTTTTAAAATTAAAAAATTATTTAAAAAAACCCTGAAATAAATACTTATTAATTACTTATTACTTATTAATATTTATATTGTATAAATAATATTTATATTTTACAATTAAAATATTTTTTAAATTAAAATATTTGTTAATCTATTAAAATATTATTAAATTTACTCTGACTTTATTTTTTCCCATCTGTTTAATGCTCAGTTTTAGTAAGTTTGATTAATGAATTTAACACCTAAAAGCAAATATTTCATTAAAATATATTATAGATAAATTTAAAAAATATATAAAAAAATTATAATTTTATAATTATATCTAATATTAAAATGTATTAATGTATTACATTATTACCTATTAATATTTTATGCTGCCCTGCCTTTCTGATTTAATGGCCGAGAACAAGATATTTAATTAAAATATATTTATAGATATAAATTTTACATGTTTTTAAAAATATTTTTATGTATAATTTTATAAGTAATATTAATATTTAATATTAATATGATTAAATTAATAAAAATAATATTTATTAATGAATTACTGTCTTTCACTGTTGCACTCTGTCTGTTTTATGTACATAAACTCACTTTATGAAGTCTGAGAAGTTTAACTGAGACTCAGTTGCTTTCAGGACAAGTCTTTATGCAAAATGGAAGTACTTTCATTTGTAATGTTTGCATATAAAAATATAACCGTCAAATGTAAATTAAGAAAACGTCTTTTATTAAGCACATATAGAGAAGATAATCAGTGAATAATGACTTTCAGTCTTTTCTTCACACAAACTATCATATGACTTATGTTGAGCTTCTTCACTATGAACTGGAAAAGAGCAGCATGTTAGCATACATACAGGTTTGGGTCAACATGAGTGTGAGTAAATTAAGACAGAATCATTTTGAGTGAACTCCTTTCCTTTAAAATGTCACTGGCTAAATGCCCAGATCATTTCACACCTGCGCCTCCAGCTCCAGCTCCAGCTCCATTAGGCTTGTACTATTTGCCTATAAGTCATTTGCGTATGTTTTACATGCTATACTTAACTCTGTGGGAACACGTGCATCCCCTCTGCAAGTTAATCTTTATGTACAACCAAATTTTGACCCCAATTTTGACTGCACCTGTTCTTTAGTCCAGCTTTTTGTCAGAGCTGTCATAACGTTTGTTCTGTGTGTGTTTTGTTCAGAGACTGGCATGGGAGCAGCAGGACCCCGAGGACAGGAAGTTGAGTTTCCTGCCGCAGAAGTTTGCCTGCCTGCGGGCCGTTCCCGCGTACTCGCGCTTCATTCACGAGCGCTTCGAGCGCTGCCTCGACCTGTACCTGTGTCCCCGTCAGCGTAAGATGAGGGTGAGATCCTGTCCTGTACAAATAAATTCTGCGGTCCCTTTTTAAAAATGAAGTGTCCCATTTCATAACTATTAATGTCACTAAATGGAATTATGAATGATGAAATCACCACAAAAAAAAAAAAAATATTCAGTCATGATAATTCATCACAGAAGAAAAATTATTAATCATATAAATTAAAAAAATAAATGATAATTTACATGTGCTTCCGTTTAAAAAAATTTTGTTTTTGTTTTTTGAAAGAAATTAATACTTTTATTCAGCTTTCCATCACAGGAATAAATTACATTTATATTAAAATAGAAAACATCTATTTTAAAGAGTAATAATATTTCACAATATTACAGTTTTTACTGTATTTTTGATCAAATAAAAAACATTTAAACAATAGTGTATATTTATAAGTCAACTATAAATCATATTTTTTTATAAATAATATAAAGTATAATGGCATGATCAGTGTTAATTTATATTTTAAAAAATTGCATATAAATTAAAGAAATTATGGGATAAATATGTAACTTAATTCATTCTTAATTTTGACCAATTTCAATTTTTCAAGAAAAATTATTAATAATTAAAAAAAAAAAAAAAAAAAAAAAAAAATATATATATATATATATATATATATATATATTATAAATTATAAATTATATGCAGTATTGTTCAAAAGTTTGGGGTCAGTCACAAGATTTTTTTTTTTTTTTTTTTTTAAGAAAATATTTTTATTCAGCTTTGCCATCACAGGAATAAATAACGTTTATATTCAAATTTATTTATTTATTTATTTTTTTAAAATAATGATATTTCACAATATTACAGTTTTTACTGTATTTTGGATCAAATAAATGCAGCCTTATTAAACAGAAGAGACAAAAAAAATTCATTAAAAAAAAAAATCTTACAGACACCAAACATTTAAACAGTTGTGTAGATTTTATATATATATGTTATCTAAAAAATATTTTTTTATAAAGAAGTATTATGGCATGATCGATTTATAAATTTATTTTCTTTAATTTTTAAGCAATCGTTTTAAATATAAGATAAATGTGTAACTCCATTCCATTCTTAATTTTGTCCAATTTCATAATTTGTTACAAAAAGTTTTGTATTTTTATGTGAGAAATGCACTTCATTTCTTCTTCTAATCAAGTTCTTAGTGTAATTCATGCACATTAATATTTGCTAAATGCATAAATGTAAATTTAATTACACTTTTAAAAAAATTCCATAACTTTTCATCAAAATGTAATACATTTCTTTCCATCCAAAATTTTTTTTATTTTTTTTTATTACATAAACAAGTTTTAAAAATGACCAATAATATATAATAGCTTAATTTCACAATGCCGTGACACTAAAGTGATCAAACTGAGCACTGCCCTTCAGTATTTCTTCAATTACAAACATTAAATGTATTTTTTCTTGTCTTCATATTAGTGTTTTAACAACAATACTGACCAGTTATTATTTCTCTGTCCAGGTGAATGTGAACCCAGAAGACCTGATTCCCAAACTTCCCAAACCCAAAGACCTGCAGCCCTTCCCAACCACACAGTCTCTGGTACGTCAGTCTTGAGCTGGACTGGGATCAGTTTTTACAGCCTAATTCTGATGATGACAGCCGGAGGAGCAGCTTGTAGATCAGAAACTTGTGATATTTCTGGACTAGACTTTATAATGGCAGGACAGTGAGCTCTGATTTTATTGAGACAGGAAACCGTATTACTTACTGTACCGCGTGGGTGAAAAAGATCAGAAGACGAATATTTTTGTTGTTGAAACCATAGCGTTTTCAGACAGCCGTGGCTGTAAAACTGCAGACATGAAGCAGGGTTTGTCTGTCATTCTTTTGGACTGGATTATAGAAGAACAAAAAAATTTTATAAATCACCCAAATATGTTTAGTGGTAATGGACTAATGTGAAATAATAGTCTTGAATGTGTCCTCGAATGATCTCTCTCTGTCTGCTTTTCTTCTCTGCGGTGTCTGTATGTTGTGTTGATGTCTGTGGTTTTTGTGTCTGACAGGTGTACCGCGGGCACTCCAGTCTGGTCAGAAGCATCAGTGTTTCTCCCAGCGGACAGTGGCTTGTATCCGGTGAGTCTTGTCTTTTCCTGTTCATCACTCACCCTGATTTTATGCCGATATTCCTCCTGAATCTTGCAGTGATCATCAAAAGTTGTTGTTGCAGCCATGGCTCAGTGGTTACTGCCTGTACTCCAACACACTGCACCATGGTGCTTGAATGAGCGATTCAGGTTGGAGTTTGGCTTGCAACATTTCTCAGTTTAATTTCCGTCGATCTCCGTGTCCTCTCTCTGCTGTGTTTGTGCTATATATATATATATATATATATATATATATATATATATATATATATATACATACATACATACATACAGATGTGGTAAATACAGATATTTTTATATTATCAGAATATTTATAGAAATAAAATATATCTATTAATTGCATGCATATATATGTATGTGTGTGTGTATATATATATATATATATATATATATATATAAATAATATTGCACAGACATATATTATTAGATAGGTAGATAGATATTAAATTTTCATCATAAATACGTAATTAAATATAATATAGTTTATTTAATACAGATATAGTTTATTTCTATTAATATTTATTTTAATTATTTTATATTTTATTTATAGCAATTTAGCAAGTGATTTATATTATTGTAAATATTATTAAATTACAATATTTAATATATTAAATAAGTAATTAAAATTTAGTAACTTAATTTCCAATGTAATATATACAGATGTATTTAATACAGATGTTTTATTTCTGTGAATATTTTAAATATAATTTATATATAATTCATTGCAATTTAGTAAGTAGTTTATATTATTATTAAATTACTGTGTGTGTATATATATATATATATATATATATATATATATATATATATATATATATACATACAAAAATGTATAAATTTATTAAATGTTACTTTACATATTTTAAATATATTTAATGTACAATTTATTGCAATTAAGTAATTTTTTATTATTAAATTACTATATATAATCATAGTAATTTAATAATTTTACATGTTTACATTTACATTGAATGAATATTCACATTCAATAAGTAATTTATAATTTAATAACGTAATTTCTAATATAACACATACAGATGTATTTAATGCTGCTGTCCGGCATTTTTCCTCTTTGTCGCCATCTCTGTTTGAAACCTGCAGTTACAGTCACATGCGGAATTGTTATCGTTACGTGCGTTGTGCTTCGGCACGCTTTTAATCAAAAAAAGTTCTGGACTGCAGCTTTAATAAGTAATTTATAATATTATTATTATATTATTAATATAATTGCTAAATTACTATATATAATATCCATAGAAGTTTAATAATTTATAAAAATTTTGCTATTACGTTGAATATTTTTTTATATATATATGTAAAAAATATTTCGAGTTTATTATATAATTAATAAATTTATATAATTTTTTTTATATGGTAACTGTTTTTTATGATTAAAGCTGGATAGTTTCAGGAATTTTTTTTTTTTTTTTTTTTTTTTGTCATTTTGAATGCATCCCCTTCTCTGTATCTGAGGTGTTATTGAACCGTTTGAGGTGAAGTCTGTCTGAGCACTCTTACCTCAGCGGTAGCTAACAAGCTGCTGAAATCATTCCTCACTCACCCGCCATGATGTCATAGCACTTGGCGGAGGAAGACGGGGCTCGACGAGACGAGCGACCCGTTTGGAGATGAGAGAGATTAGGGGAGGCCTGCGGGTTTGGGCAGAGCCAGGATGAGCACAGACATGCCTGAAATGTCCATATTCACTGGCGCTCCGCGACGCGGATAAATCAATCACGAGCCACTCATGATGGGTCTCTTTTTCCTCCCTTCTAGATGGATTTCACTTGTATTTTTATGGGTTTTGGCAGCCCGGCTTTATTGTTAGCTGCTTCGGGTTTTGTTGTCGTGTCCGTATTGAGTTATTTGTCAATTTGAACGCTGGACAAACACTTTCTAAATCTCGATTTTACCCATTATAAAGAGAAAATACGAGTTCTGTGAGAATAATGTGTGTTGGTATAAAAAGATTTCATTCATGATGGAGGAAAGGCCTCTCTCAAGTGCAGTCTGTTGATCATTATCTGTATTTTAGGTTTGAGGTCCTTTAGATACATAAATGCACGCTATAATCCCGAGTATTCCCTTAGTAGGGCCGCCATCTGATTGCTATTAACTCGAGGGGGATATAAATTACTCGAACGAAGCGAGTAGAAAGCATCATTTTAATAATACAAGCAGTCAATTTCACTCAGGGTTACCGATGGGATTGGTGCAGCCAAACCCACAGAAACCAAATCATATTCGTACAGTATGAAAATGTGGTCGAATTTGCCCATCTGATTTGAATGAGGTGATCCAGGTAACAATACCGGCCTTTCAGATGCAGAATGGTAATGGTTTCCCAAAGTGCATTGCAGCTGGTGTTCAAATAAGGTAGATAAGCAGGGGCTGTTTAAGGGAAAAGAGTGTAAAACTAGTGATAGAGAGCGTGTAGATGGGGGCTGGTTGCAGTTTAGTGGCAATATCTGCTCAGCCGTCCATAACAAAGAACTTCATAAAGCGCATATGCAAAACCACTACAGTGAGGGGTTGCTCTTTTGTCTAGCTATAAAATATATTAAAGCAGTAATAAAATGCCCTTTCCCACAGTAAAAAATGGCAGTTGACAACCTCCCAAGCATCGCAACTCTTCTCGCCTTGGGCCAGCCCAACTTTCCTTTGGTTTGTTTGGTGTGTGTGTGTGTTTAATAGAGATAATTTCTTCCATATCAATGGGTTGGGTGCTGATGACAAAGCACTAGTGAGTCTTTTGTCCCAGGACTTTGTTCGCTCTCTACATTCTGGGTTTTCCCATTTTGCATTTGCTGATTTGGGTTTTGCAAGTCGGAAAGTCTTATTGTGAAAAGATTGTACAGCCAATGGTTGTAAAAACTGGACTAGTTCGTTATAAATGCCAGCAAATTTCATGAAACGCCAGCAATTTGCTCTTCAGATTTGATTTAGTTCTTTTTTTCTTGTTAGTGTTGGTTACTAGGTCAAGCATCACTAATACTAGTGCTTTACTTTAGTGTAAGTTAGTACTTTAAGGTTAGTGATTTGATAAAACCTATAACCATACACTAACATTCAAAAGTCTGGGGTCACTAAGTTCTGCTGACCAAGGCTGCATTTATTGAAAAACAGTAAAAATAGTAATATTGTGATATTGTGATTAGCAATGTTGAAAACACTTGTGCTGTTTCATGTTTTTTGTGTAAACCATGATACTTTTTTTTTGGGGGGTGCAAAGAATTGAAAAAATTTGGTCGATACTGTTAATTCTTTATATTTGAAAGCCGATATATTATATTATATATTATATTGGCCGATAAATCTGAATCTAAATTTTTTTATATAATTTTTGAGAGCCTGATTACAAAATCAAAAGTTTCACCATTAAAAGCCATGTCCCAAACACAAAATTATGCTCTATAATTTAATGCAGCCTATATGACTTGTGCTTGTGCTGTGACTCCAATCAAGCAATTCAAAACCATCATGGTGAACAATGCACATCTGAAGTGTCTTAGCTGAAAGAAATAATCCATTATTTATCGGCTTTAATATATCGGCCAAATTTTCTTATCGGGCAGATAACAATAACATTAAAAATGAACATAAATCGGCTGATACCGTTATGATGGTCGATTATATATTGTGCATCCCTAATTTTTTTTACAATTCTTTGATGAATTGAAAGTGCAAAAGAGCAGCATTTATTTGAAATAGAATTATTTTATAACATTATGAAGTATTAAAGGTGCAGTATGTAAATTTGCACGTTGCAACCAGCGGCTCAGTCTACCGCTCACCCCTCCCTTTCGTAGCACATAGAGAAGCTATGGTGGCCGACACAGGACAAAGATGTCATCGTCTGAGACAGCAGAGAGTAGCCACTCAAGCAAACATGCTCTGTAGAGCAGTTTGTCCGTTTAGGGCTACTGTAGAAACATGGTGTCGCAAAATGGCGAATTCGATGCAAGTGGACCTGCAGTGTATGTAGATAGAAATGGTTCATTCTAAGGTAATAAAAACATAACGGTTCATTATGTAAGGTCTTTATACACCACTGAAAACATGGTTATGTATATTATATTGCATTTCTGTCAATAGATCCTCTTAATATTACACACTGGACCTTTAAATTTAATACTTCCTTTTGGAAAAAAAAGAACTGTACTGATCTCAAACTTTTGCATGGCAATGAAAGTCTTAAACTTACTACTTGGCATAAAGCTCGTACCTTACTAAGCATTCAGTCTTACAATGTTCACCCAATAGACGATAAGACAAGTGGAAATTTCCACATTGAAGAAAACTTTTTTAAGAAGATGTGAGGATTTGTCATTTTTTTCTAAAGACTTCAGAAATGCAGCAATGATGAGAATTTGGTTTACAGTCTTGCAAAACGAAAATGCTGCAATTACAGCACGTGAAACCTACAGTTAGTTTTTTTCGCAGTCTACTGCATGAGAGAATGCGGTGAGGAAGGCCTGAGGTTACACGACTGTGTACATATTTACATTTACGGAGCTTAGATCATGGCCTGAGAGAGCCTCAAACGGGCATTCCTCACTAATGATGTGGCTAAATGAAGACGAGCGGTGACATTATAAACTGAAGCTGGACTCTGTCACTCAGGACACCATGAACTCACTGTGATCCGCGTGTTCTGATTTAATCAATGCAAACCTCCATTTCTAGAGACTCATTTACTTGAGATGAGTGTTTTGAACTGTTTGATTTGAGCAAGAAATACTGGAGGTCACCAGAGGTTGTTGATTTTACAATATTTAAGGGATCTCAAATATTTGGAAGTTATTTAGGGCTGAATGTGTCTGCTTAATAAATACATTAAATTAATTATTATTTTTATTATTTAGAACTAAAATAAAATCAAAAATACTTGTGGCTAGATGCTGTATGATATTATATACTGTTGAAAAGTTTGGGGTCAAGATGTTTTGGAAAAAAGTCTCTAATGCTCACCAACTATATAAGGCCTTGAAAATTAAGATTTCAAAAGCAAAGTTTATTAAGAATGACAATCTAGAAGGATATTAAGATATCTTGAATACTTTTAAAGTTACAGGCATGCAAACTTTGGAATATTTATGGCATTCATACAGGTAGGCCGATGTTCTATGCAATTGAGTTGATAGAAAAACATGATACATTTCTAGTTGCAACATTATTTGTTCTTCAGATATTCCTCTTTAAAAGAAAAAAGTATGCTGTATGCAAAGTGATTCACATTTGGTTTTTGACCACTGAAATTGTGTACAATTTTCTCATGGAGCCGCATTAAGATCTCCAAATCTCTTTAATTGAACCACTGAGTGCCTTTAAAATGCAGATACCAAAAGGAAAATTGGTTAAGAACCAGAATCTAAAAGGATATTAAGATATCTTTAATACTTCTTGAGTTACAGGCATGCAAACTGGATGCAAAAAACTCAAGAAGTACTTTTTCCCAATTTTGAACTGTCACCGTTGGCGTATAATTCAACAAAGATTGCTAAAGTCAACAGATTTTAATAGCAGAACTACCAATCTCTGTGTAAAAATAAAATAATGATGCTGCCATCTTTCTAAAGCCATTTTACACCCCTGTAAAGTGGCTCCAAATCTCAGGTGAAAATTGTCATTTTGACCCCCCTCTACAAAACAGTGAACAGTAAATTTACTTCTGTGACAGTTAATATTTTGGCTTTCATCACTATTAGTCTTTCTACAGAAAAATATTAACCAAATCAAAAATTTGAGCTGGGGATGTTTCCGAAATTTGGTTGATTTGACACGGAATAACCCAAATGTTGAAATGTGATATTCCAATTTTACACACAAGTTAAATTCGCAACGTTGGATGGAAACTAATGTTGCTAATGCTAATGTTGAAAAAAATTGAGCTCCTTACTATTATTGTGGATGATACCTTTTTTCAGGATTTTTTGATGAATGTAAAGTTCATTTATTTGAAGTAGAAGTTATTTGTAACATTATAAATGTCACCTTGCTGAATAGAAGTTTATTTATTTAAAAAAAAAAAAAAAATCTTACACCTGTCTGTAATTAACACACAGCACTAAGTGAGGTGTAACTTGAATGTCAGCGTGAGCAAATGCAACCGTTTTGTAAAGCTGGAGTTTAAAATAAAAAGGAATCTCTTGGGTTCTGTCCAAAAACACAACTACAAATTAACAGAGCAGCTAAAGGAGATCAGAGTGGTTGACGGGAGCCCTGTTCAACCACAGGAAGTGCTTGTGCCTGAGATCCATACGCTCCTAAAAACACACTAGACAACACACACGACGCTGTGTGAAAAACTCTAGTCATATCAGGGTGTTTCCAGATACAAACTATGGGAAGTAGATTCTTTTAAAGATCAAAGTGTTCACAACATGACCCTTTATGTTTGTAGTTGTTCAGCCAGACTAAAAACAGCCATACAAATGTTGCACAAAAGTCTACATGAAATCAAAATTATGCCATTTTACTGAAATAATACATGGTCTTGTTCTTTTACATTTGATTTTGATCAGTTGTGAACAGTTTTAGCAAGCTTTCATTAAGGTCAGGCTCCATTCGGGTGTATAATTCCCACTTTTGATGAGCAATTACCAATAAATTCAAGTCCTGTCCTACAACAGACTTATTTTTTTCCTTCTTGAATATCCTATTTCACTCTGAAATGTCACGTTATGGAGGTAAAATAGGTTACAAATGCTGTTTCTTGTTGACTTTAACCTCTCATTTCTGTAATCCTTTAGGACACATTACAGTCTCAAAGTGCCATTACTGTCCTATAAAATGAACTTTAAACATTATTGCTGCTTTTTCCCTCCATAAAGGCAAATATTACCGTCATTCCCATTTTATTTATGGTCACAGTCAATGCTTAAACGTCTACAGGAAAGTCTTGGTGTCCCCTGCATCACAGACACACACACACATCGGCATCTGTGCGCTCCAGACAGGCCTCTCTGACCGCCAACGGGTGTCCGCCGCAGAGCCCGTCCCTCCTGCTATATCTGTCGCCATACAGCTCAATACTTAAAAAGTGATTATGGCTTTTGGAGTTATTACACTCCACCCTCCAGGCCCGGCCCGTTTCCCCCATGTTGTTTTTCCTGCGTTTATGAAGCATGCAGGTATAAAGGTTAAAATGAGATTTTGCGGCTAATAAGAGGAGAGGGTTTCCCATCTGTTGAATTAAACAAAGCCATTTGCTGTTTAATAAGATGATTTTTAATTGAATTTAAAGAAAAATAATGTGTCAAATGTTAATAAATTGCATTGTCATCCAAAAAATAAATAACTGTAATAAGTTATAATTATATGCCTACTATACGTTAGCAAATAGTAAAGGTTACCACCAGCTATTCATTATTAGTCATTTTTACTTACGCTATATGTATACAATGGACATGAATGGCTCTTCTTTTGAATAATGACTGTCTAACAGCACCTTAAGTAATCTAGTATTATTACTGTGCGCTCATGCCAAAGTGCTGCTGTATGTCATTGTGGTTGTGTTAGAGCGAGGATGAGTTATCCTCCATGTGTGCCGATGATAGAGGAAGTGCCGTCAAGCTTACAGAGTGCTTTTGTTGTGCTGGAGACCGCTGGGTCTGAGAGCTGTCAGCGTCCTGAGTGTCTGTGTCCACACATTTACACTATATATATTTAATTCCGAAACATTATAGATTGCTGAATAGATCAGTAGTTTATGTAAATTCATATGTATGAATCAAAGTTTTTGTTTTGCCCTCAGGCTCTGATGACTGTACGGTGCGTTTCTGGGAGGTCAGTACGGCGCGCTGCTTGAAGACTGTGGAGGTGGGCGGAGCAGTGAAGGGCGTGGCCTGGAATCCCAATCCTTCCATATGTCTGGTCGCTGTCAGCTAGTAAGACCCGCCTCCTTTTTCTCTTATAATCTCCATCTGAAAGTTTATTTGATGTTCATCTCTGTTTTGTAACCTTCATTATGTGCTGTTTATTATTTGACAGCAGATTAGTTTTACAGTTTGTGTGGGTTTAGAGCTGCAGTCTGGTTCATTAGTTTTAGTTTAGTCAGCATCAAGAAAAGCCAATTATAAGAAAGATACATTTGAGTAACTTTTTCAAGAACTGAGTGTTCCTAGAAATTTAAGAAGTATTTATTACATAGCCAGCTTTTGTTTATTCATTAGTTAGTAAGTTAGAAGTAGTTAGAAGGTAAGTTCGATAAATAGGGTACGATTGATCAATGCATATATTCATATCAAATATATATATATATATATATATATATATATATATATATATATATAGCTCAAATATTCTGATGTTAGTTGGTTTATTAGTTAAATAGATGTTAGATAAATAGCTATGAAGGTAGATAAATAAAGGGCTCCAGACTGGCATTTTGGGCATTTTGCGACCTTTTTCCTGCCGATGTACTAAATTTTGTTAGAGGTCACACTGGTGTGACCACCACATTGCCTAACTTATGAGAGCTGCCATTTCTGTTGCACATAATGCATATGAGAAACATCAAACGGCAAATGAAACAAAAGTGGAACGAAACCGCAGTACTCGTTTAAGCTGCGAAGCTTGGACCTTTTATCAGCTTAGACAATAATAAACAGCGCAACCTATGAGCGCAATGCAACACAAGCTCAGAAGGTTCTCATGCCGATCTCGACCATGCAACACTGTTACTACAGAGCGCTGGGAGAAAACGAGAAAACCCTCTCGGGCATGGAGTTCACCAGAGCTTCATAGGTTGCCACTGGAGTCATCTTCCACTCCTCCATGACGACATCACTGAGCTGGTGGATGTTAGAGACCTTGCGCTCCTCCACCTTCTGTTTGAGGATGCCCCACAGATGCTCAATAGGGTTTAGGTCTGGAGACATTCTTTAGCAAGGCAGTGGTCCTCTTGGAGGTGTGTTTGGGGTCGTCATCATGTTGGAATACTGCCCTGAGGCCCAGTCTCCGAAGGGAGGGGATCATGCTCTGTTGGCATTCACGGTTCCCTCAATGATCTGTAGCTCCCCAGTGCCGGCAGCACTCATGCAGCCCCAGACCAGGACACTCCCACCACCATGCTTGACTGTAGGCAAGATACACTTGTCTTTGTACTCCTCACCTGGTTGCCGCCACACACGCTTGACACCTTCTGAACCAAATAAGTTTATCTTGGTCTCATCAGACCACAGGACATGGTTCCTTAGTCTGCTTGTCTTCAGCAAACTGTTTGCGGGCTTTCTTGTGCATCATCTTTAGAAGAGGCTTCCTTCTGGGACGACAGCCATGCAGACCAATTTGATGCATATAATAAATATTTACAAAAATGTGAGGGGTGTACTCACTTCTGTGAGATACTGTATTATTAAACTCCAGCCCAGCGCCACCTTCTGTAGATCTTAGTGGCACCGGTGCCACTGCTCTCAAATGTTAGTCTGGAGCCCTGTAAATAGTTAGGATGGATTAATTGATCAATAAATAATCATTCTGATGTTGGTTGGTTGGTAAGTAGATGTTGGATAAATATGTAAATAGGTTAGTTAAATGGTTAAGTCAGTCAGATGGATGATAGGTAGGTTAGATAAATCGCTAGAAAGGTAGGATTTATACATTTAACATTCTAATCTTGGAAAAATAGATGTTGGTTAGATGATTAGCTAGGTATTGAGGTTAGATAAATGGTTTGGTCAGTCAGATGGATAAATAGATAGATTTTAACATGATGTTTGTGTACAGTGATGACTCAGTTCTCCTCCTGAATCCTGGTCTGGGCGACCGGCTGCTGTGCTCCGCTACGGATCAGCTGATCTCTTCCTATGAGGAGCCAGAGGAAGCAAAGGATCAGCCTGTTCAGTGGGCCGTCTCAGAGGGCGAAGGTCATGAGCAGGGTCACCGCCTCATCCTCAAACACCCCAAGGTAATCAAAACATTAACCTTACTGTAAAGTGTTACCATTAATTCTTATATTCATAGGAATGACATCTTCACGATAACCATTAGCCAGGCAAATTTCTCCTCGGTTCAATTCAATATTTTCCAGTTAACAATAGTAATGAAAATGTCTTTCTTTCATGTGTCCCCTCTGTGAGTGTCCGTCCGTCCCTCACGTGAACGGCAGCCAGAGGCTTTTAACTATTGGCAGAAGCCACAAGCCTGTGGTCGTCTTTTTCCTGAAATGGAAAGAAATTTAAGACGCCTCTAGTGTCCAATTAAAACTACTGGAAAAAGCAAAGCAGCGACACGCGTTGGCAGACTGGCAGAGGCTGAGCCGGCGTTAATAACGGCAGTAAATTTAGTCCCAGCGTGTCTTTGAGGTTATAATTGGATTAATCGTCTGCGGATTTACCGCAGAATGACTTTGACCTCTGACCTCCAGCCAACCGCTACCTCTCTTCTCTCTCTCTCTCTCTCTCTCTTTCTGAAGGCCGTGAGGCAGGTGACGTGGCACGGGAAAGGAGACTACCTGGCGTGCGTCATGCCCGACAACAGCAGCAACCTCCAGGTGGTCATCCACCAGGTGAGCAAACGGCGGACGCAGAACCCCTTCCGCAAGAGCAAGGGTCTGGTGCAGTGCGTGTCCTTCCACCCCGTCAGGCCTTACTTCTTTGTAGCCACGCAGCGCTATGTACGAGTCTACAACCTCATCAAACAGGAGCTCACCAAGAAGCTGATGGCCAACTGCAAATGGATTTCAAGCATGTCCATCCACCCTGGAGGTGCGTAACTGGACCTTTCTGAAAGGGTTCATTCACATTCACCATCATTTACTCGCCCTCATTTCATTCAAAACCTGTACGACTTGCTTGCTTTCTTCAGTGAAACACAAAAGTAGTTGTCTTGGACAATCTCAGAGCTTTTGTTTTCCATGCAGTGAAAGCATATAAGGAGCTGTCAAATGAAAAGAGCACAGTAAAGGTTATGTTTATGTATTATGGCTAGGCAAACTTTTAAGAATCCAGCTGTTTTCATGGGAATCAGCGCAATGAAATTTACCTATGCAAATACTACCTCAACCCTAAACCTACACTTACAATAATGCAAGTACAGTGGTGGTAGCACAATCTGATATAGCATTATTTGTTAGAACAAGTACAGATCGACAGCAAAAAATGCTACCTATCAGATTGTGCTTTATTACCCCAACCCTAAACCTACCCCTGCAACAATGCAAATACAGTAATTTTGTGTTATTTATCATGACAAAAATGATGTAATATTGATGTGCACATACGCAGTCATGTTCATGACGAACATCATTTTTGCAAACGATTAGTAGCAGATGGCTTATGTCTATGTAACATATAACATAATTTTTCTGATGCGCATCAAATAATTTACCATCTTATTCACGTCTGCTTACCTCAAGTTTGCATTTTGGACATTTTATTCATATCTTGGTGCTTCTGTTCTGCATTTTTAGGTTCAAAATTAGCATAAAAATGTGTCAAGGGAAACTTGATGTCAAATGCCATTGGTGCCATTGCCAAATGTGATGCATAAAGATTTGAGAGATACAGCAGAGGGGAAGATTTGAAGTGGATGCTGATTTAAATTTTGCTCTCACACAAAGCTGTCATATGACTTCAGATGACTCAAGTCGTGTGAATTCTTTTAATGGTGATCTTTTGTCCTTTTTGGAGCTTTAGAGATCCAGCATAGGCTTTGAATGAATGGAAAATAGCAGCTTGGAGATTTTTTTAAAAATACTTTGTATGAAGAAAGTAAGGTATATGGGTCTGAAATGAGATGACTGTGAATAAATGAGAAGAAATTCATTTCTGGGTGAACGATTATGAACGTTAACGTTTTTCGGTAATCTTTCAAAATGAAAACTGGCACATTCTTCAGTCAATTACAGTATATTATATAAAAGTGAGTGTTTGGAGGTGACCAGAGGAAAGTTGTTCTGGCTTAATCTGTGTCTCGGTTTCACAAAAACATCCCCAAAGTGATGTGACATCAGTGACCACTCTCTGCAGGTCAGATGTGATTCGTTTCTTCTCTCTTGCCCATTTTCCACAGGCGACAACGTGATATGCGGTAGCTACGACTGTCGTCTGGCCTGGTTCGATCTGGACTTGTCCACGAAACCGTACAAAGTTCTCCGGTGAGTCAGCACAAGCAGGTTTTTATAATTTGGGCAGTCTGGGTCAGACTCGAGGGAAACTGTTGCTAATGCTGGCACTGTCAGATGAATGAATGTCTCCTCTTGGGACGTGGAGTGGTTCTGCGTAACGTTCCTCTGCTGCCGGGACGCTGACGGGTCTGTCTTGTGTCTCTGTCCACGCAGGCATCACAAGAAGGCTCTGAGGAGCGTGGCCTACCACAACCACTACCCTCTGTTCGCGTCCGGCTCTGATGACGGCAGCGTGATCGTCTGTCACGGGATGGTCTACAAGTGAGTCTGATTGTATTCCTCACCGGGTTTTATTTAACTTTTTCCTAATGTTGTTCTTTCTTTTTTGATTTTCAAATCTCTTTCTGTTCTATGGCTGTGTTTTAAATAATACTACCAAACTATTCTTACTATTGCTGCAGTAAATATTATGCATACTGTATATACTCTGTTGTAAGCTAATATTTTTTTATGCATATTAACCTGAATATGTGCAGTATTTAAAAGAGTATATTTCAAGGAATACTGTATCCCACAATGCAATGTGCTTGACTTGACTTTCCTTTTCCAGTGTGTCAAATGAACTGGAATTAATATCAGATGTGATTTTGTGGCTCACTGTTTTAATGGACTGCCAAAACTCAGAAATTAGGTCATGTGACACACATAATATTGTTTGAAAGGTTCATTGTGTAAAAATGCATACTGTTTCACTTAATATTTAAAAAAAAAAAAAAAAAAAAAAAAACTAAATCATAGGCTAATAAGCTAGTATTCTGTTCTGAACATAACCTATGTTATATACTAGTGTAGTGCATACTGAGTAGTATGTGTACTGCTAACTACTTCACGTATACATATTGCTAGTTAAATAAATTAACATTGTTTGTAGTGATGTAGATGAAATCACATTATTAAATTATTTGACACTTTTATCCAATTTGATGTATAAAATGTTTTAAAGGGTTAGTTCACCCAAAAATTAAAATAATGTCATTAATTACTCACCCTCATGTCGTTCTACACCCGTAAGACCTTCATTCATCTTCGGAACACAAATGAAGATATTGTTGATGAAATCCGATGGCTCAGTGTGGCCTCTATTGAGGTCCATAAAGCTACTAAAAACATATTTAAAACAGTTCATGTGAGTTCAGTAGTTCTATCTTAATATTATAAAGTGACAAGAATACTTTGTGCACCAAAAAAACAAAACGAATTTTCAACAATCTCTATATGGGCCGATTTCAAAACACTGCTTCATGAAGCTTCTGAGCTTTATGAATCTTTTGTTTCGAATTAGTGATTCGGACCTCCTATCAAACGGCTAAACTGCTGAAATCACGTGACTTTGGCGCTCCGATTCACTGATTCGATTCGTAAAGCTCTGAAAGCAGTATTTTGAAATCGGCCCAGATAGATATTGTTAAAAAGTCTTTGTTTGTTTTTGTTTGTTTTTTTTTTTTGGTGACATTATTTTCAGTTTTTGGTGAACTAACCCTTAAACTTTACACAAAAGAAAATCATTGAAATAAAATTTATTCTGGATTTACATTGGAATAGGAGTGTCAATTGCATTGCATTGTGGGAAACTGTATTCTGTTCTCTGGTTTATACTGTATATTTGAGTGTCTCCGATCTATTCCACGCATATAGAAACCTTGCGTGCTGTCTACAGTATACAGTATACATACTGCATAAATATGGTGATCTGCTGTTCTCTCTTAACTGTGTGTTAGTTCTCTCTTGTTTCTGTTCTTCTCTGTCTGTCTGTCGGGCACGTGTCCAGTGTTTCTGCAGGGTTAGACTATCATTCCGGCAGTACGGTCATGAACACTCTTTGAGCGGAGCTAATGATCCGTGTACAGTGGAGGGCAAGCCAGATCTGGATGAAAACCCTTCATCAGCTGGCCTTAATAGATCTCTTTAAACTCAAATTCAGGATGTCATGTTATTTTTCCACTTCTTACTTTCCCCAGTCAAACTGTTGATGCATATACAGCAAACCATATTTCCAGAATTCACTGTTTTATGGCCTTTATGGCCCTCAGACTGGCTAGCAGTTCTTACCACATTTTGGTAGGGGAAAAAACTATTTCTGTTGGGATGGGACAGGATGGTTGACTAGCCTAAAAATAGACTAGTTTACTAAGGTGCCAGATGGTTGACAAGTCTAAAAAGAGACTAGTTTACTAAGGTGCCGGATGGTTGACTAGTCTAAAAATAGATTAGTTTACTAAGGTGCCGGATGGTTGACTAGGATGGTTGACAAGCCTAAAAATAGATTAGTTTACTAATGTGCCGGATGGTTGACTAGTCTAAAAATAGATTAGTTTACTAAGGTGCTCGATATTCTATTCCAATTTTTTTTTTTTTTTTTTCTTTTTTTTTAGCTTTAAAACTTAAGACTTGTGTGTATGTTAAAATTCAATGGCTTGATGAGTGCCGTTTCATTCATTTTGTTTTGCGACATTTCTTTTTGAAATAAGTCTCTGAGAACCAAGCATACTAACTTTTGATAAGGGCTAAAATAAGTGTATTTTGCTGAAATAGTAACATTTGTGATGGGAATAGTGTTAAAATGCGATGATTAATTTAATATAATTTTTTTCAAAAATAAACAATCTGTACATGAGACATTAATAAAGTTTTTGTTTCAGATATAAAATAAAATGTTTCAAAGATGGGTTTTAATATGACCTTCATATAACAAAAACAAGTTGAAATCTGTTAGTTTTAATAAAAATCAACCCCTGGTTCATAAAAGTGCACGTAGTTGAAGAAATGTCCATTGGCAGAAACGTAATTCAGACATTTAAGGACCGTTATTTGAGCCAAACATCATGAAAATCATTATTCAGAAGTGATATTAACCATACTAATGTGTGTCTGTTTATCCTACAGTGACTTGCTGCAGAATCCTCTGATTGTTCCAGTGAAGGTTCTGAAGGGTCACACCATCACTCATGACCTCGGGGTCCTCGACGTGACCTTCCACCCAACTCAACCCTGGGTGTTTTCCTCAGGGGCCGACGGAACAGTCCGTCTTTTCACCTAGAGAACGAAACATAAACAGCCCTCCGTCGGGAGCCACAACCTCGAGTTTCCTAACCCAGAAATTACACACCAGTTACGACTCAATGAGGTTTTTTCGACTCGCTGCTCTCCGAGGACACTGACATGTTGCTGGCAGGAATCAAGTGCCTGATCTGATATTGAACATGTCATTATAATATGTGTTTGAGCTATGTTTTGCCTTTTTTATGTTAGAAGAAAATGCATTCAGCCGTTTGTTGATTCCCACAGGACTCGAGTTCAGAGTAACTGACGCTGTAAAAAGAAAGACAGATTTGGTTTCAAACCCAAAACCGTGAGCGCTCGGAAAGGCCCGTTTCCGTATCGGCCTCCGTCGGTGCCCCACAGCAAATCAAGCCCGACCGCTAATCCTTGGACAAGGAAGCTGAATTTGAAATGAAACAAATGTCCGACATTAGGCCGTGCCAAAGGAAACAAGACATGAAACAAAGCTGCAGACGTCTGTCCTTCACTTACACCTCCTGATGTTTTTTTTAAACCCCTTTCTGAAGCGTTTCATCCAAATTTTTTGCTGCCATCACCACCCACCATTGTCAATGTCTTGATTATTTTTTTTTACCTTAACCTGTTGACTTGTGAAACCTTTACCGGTTGTATTTCAGAGACCAGTTACCTTTTAATTAAACAGGGTGTTTCTTGAAGAGTGTTTGGAGTTTTTCTCTTTTTCTTCTGGTTTCTCGCCACAGGTCAGCGAGGGTGATTTTCAGGACTCCTGAATTATATGCAGCGAGAGTCTGGGAATAGGTTTTCGTTTCCTCCGCCGAGAGGCCCAGGCGCTGCTGATCAGACGGTGTGTGTTATAGATCATATTTCGTGGAGGCCGTCCACCTGCGGGTCCTTCTCTCAACTCCAGACGTCGGTCTCAAGGCTGAGTCTCTTCGTGTGGAGGTTGCAAGCCTTTGTTAATTTGCCAGTATCTCCAGGGAATGACGTGTTTGTAGATTTACCAGTGTAGATTAGATAATATGATCTCCGATTACAACACAAAATTGCTCACCGAGCATGAATGCAGTACTTCATTCAATATTTTATATGTAGTATTTGTTGACATGGCTTCATTATTCTCAAGTGATGATAGATCCCATACCATTATCATAATATCTCAGATCCATATCCAAAATCTGGATACGGAGTCTCTCAAATTCAGAGATTTGAATACAAATGAACCTCCTCATCTCTTATTTGAGTTTGATCTAATTCCTCTGCTAAAAACTAAGATGGTTTGCTGGTCTTAGCTGGTTTAAGCTGGTCTCCCAGTCTGATCAGGTGCCCAAAATCACTCTAAACCCAGTTGTTTTAAATCCATGCAAAAAAAGTTGAAAACAAAAGGAAAATAAAATGAATTTTATAATTCACCACTGTTGCAAAATAGTTGAATTACCGCACATTGCATGAATTTTAATGCATTCATGCTAATAGTCAGATACAGTATATCTACCACAGTATCAACTCTCTCGTTTGATCTCGTTTAGCATGTGAATGTTTTGCTAATGTTCCCATTAAGTTACGAAAACGTTACTTTTGAACACAATATTCTGTGAACATTCAAAATGTCCAGTTTTTTAAATGTATAAAATCGTTTATTGGTTATGCGAAAGGGAAGATTCAATTTTAGCATTTAGTAAACATTATGGGAATGTTACTTATGAATGTTTTCGAAACATTCTGAAACGAGTCAAATTTTGTCTTCACTTTTTAACTTCTTAACTTTTTAAAGTCAGTTTGCTAAAAAGGTAGAACGGTCTAATTTGAACCAGAAAGTAAGACTGATTATCTCTTGTCTTACTGTTAATTGGTCAAACTAGTTCTTAAAGGATTAGTTCACTTTAAAAGTAAAATTAGCCCAACCTTTACTCACCCTCAAGCCATCCTAGGTGTATATGACTTTCTTGTTTCTGACGAAGACAATCGGAGAAATATTAATAAATATCCTGACGCATCCGAGCTTTATAATGGCAGTGATAGGGTTCAGTGAGTATGAGCTGAACAAAGTGCTTCCATCCATCATAAATATGTGCTCCACACGGCTCCGGAGTGTTAATAAAGGCCTTCTGAAGCGAAACTATGCGTTTGTGTAAAGAAATATTAACATTAAACATGTTATGAAGTCGAATATCGAGCTTCCGCCAGACCGCCTTACTGCCCTTATAAAGCTCCCTATCACTGCCGTTATAAAGCTCGGATGCATCAGGATGTTAAATAATATTTCTGCAATATTATATTCATCAGAAAGAAGAAACTCATATACACCTAGGATGGGTTGAGGGTGAGTAAAGGTTGGGCTAATTTTCATTTCTAACATAGTGGCTAAGTTTATGCAGCAGGCCCCAGATAACATTGAACAAACATTCTCTTAACGTTACCGGATGAGCATTTGTTCTTCCTGTAAGCTGGGAAATAATTATAATGCAGCCAAAGATAACGAGAAACATCTTTCGAGAAAGTCTTTTGTTCATTTGTCACATGACAGACGATGAACGTTCATAAACCTCTGTGGTATTTTGTCATACCTCACATATCTATTCAGAAAAGCATTTGTTCTTTTCTTCCACGCTGATTCAGCACTAATTTTGCGGTGAATGACAGATTGCCAGCCCGATGACCACTCAGTGCTGAGTTGATCAGTGCCAGGCCAGTGGGGGGCAGCGTGTGCGTCTCGATGGACCGTTTGTCTGGACAGTTTTATATTATTTATGTGATTAGCATCCACTACGCCAAGCACATTCTGTTTTGGGGAAGTCAGATATCTAAAAATAACTGTAGAAATAGTCATTGTCAGCGCTCCAGTGGTTTTCCCTCAACTCTAGAAAAACATGAATGCGGTAGCTGTAATTCAGCGGAGCGTGACTCCTGTGCTCATGGAAAGAGACTGAAGCCTGATACATGAAAAATATGCCTATCTTGGCAATATATATATTTTAATGTTGCTAAACAGGAAACACGGATGACTTTTTGTAAAGTAACTTTGGAAAACTGGCTGATGGTTTTGGAAGTAAGGAAGTCTTTCGTAAAAATAGATAGCTACTTCATGACCATCAGTGGAGAAAGATGCTCTTTGCTCTCAGATGGTGTAGTTAACCAGAAAAGGGGGTTAACTGAACCACGCAACCATTGACCCCTAATGTGGACCCCGGTGTCTTGAGAAATCGAGTCTTCCCCCCTCAGGAATTGTCTCCTCTAGGACCAAGGCGGTAATGCCTGATCAAAAGTTATCATGATGTCTTAATTAATTATAACCTATTTCACTATTGTATGATGTTTATTACATACACAAACAACATGTTTAAAATATAAAATGAATGCCTATGTATTGCATGATAAAACAAACTGGAAACAGATATTGGAAGCAAAAAACATACATAATACTGTATAAGCTAAGCCAGAAGGCTAATCGGGTAGATGTATGCTATGCTAGTACTTAAGCTAACTAAAAAAACAGTAAGAACGAGAAATTTATGATTTCACAACCTATAGCTTCAGTTATATACTCGTATATGAACTATGTAATTAAAAATACATTAATGGTCATTATAACGCATTTTAAATTATGTAAATCATAATGTGATTTTGCCGTAATTATAATCAGGCGTTAAAAATACTACCCATTAAAAGTCAGTTGAACCAATGGGATCACTCGGGGGTCCTAAAGGAGACCCGATTCCTGGTGGGACTCGATTTCTCACTACACCGGCACGAATCGGTGGACTGGATAAGTAAGTTTATGCGCACTTTAAAAGTTAGTCACCATGAAATTAAAATTAACAATTTGTATTTTTAAAGGAATATTGCAGTATTTATGTGATTTATCCTTGCATATCTCTTTTTATTTCAATTCATGTAACTTCCCCTCCATCTTGCAGCGACATCTCTTCTCTGATGTTTACTGGCGTGAGGGCGGAGCAACCTGTCACTCACATGAGATCCACCAATAGCAAACCACAACCATCCAATCAATTCCCCATGGACAAAATCAAGCCCCGCCCTACATTTGTTCTTGTTTGAGAAGCTGTTTAATTTGGATATATGTCACAATAGGGAAGAAAAGACTATCGCAACTTCCATTTCATGCCAACTTTAAGTTGAACATAAATGCAGCACACATTTAAAAGTAGTTAGAATGATTTATTGTTCTTGGTGTGTACATGCCTTTAGTCTGACTGATATTGTACTCGATTTTTATGGACAAATTTTAGCTTCGTTCAACATGTATACATGTTAATCAAACTAGTTACTACAAAGAGGCGCAGCATGATCCTTCAAACTGCAAATCAGTCACATCTGATGTCTCCAAATAAAATGTTAATGGGATAGTTCACCAAAAAATGTCTCTTAGTCCATACAATGAAAGTAAATGTGTTGTTTTGGACTCCACTGTCTTTCATTCTATGAAAGAAAAACAGCTGTAACATTATTCAAAATATCTTCTTTTACATTCCACAGAACTCATACAGGTTTGGAACAACATGAGGGTGAAAGAATGATGACAATTTCCATTTTCGGGTCAAATGTCCCTTTAATAATGTGGAAGCCGTGTGATGATGCGGCAGTGGGGACGCCATGGCTCATAAAACACACACTTCTCCATTATATGTTTCCACTGCTGAAAAAACCTGAGGGTCTGTCAACTAAACCACATTTATCAATTAAAACCGTCAGAAGTCATGGAAACTGCGTAATTGATTGCAGCTGTCAATGTCCATGCTTTTTTTCCTCCAGGTCACTTATATTGTTATGGACGAGGAGGAAACATAAAATTACATTTAATCAACGCAAAGGGATTTTCTCAAAATTCGCAATACAAGTACAACCAGAGAGGCCATAAAGCGTCTGACTGACAAGGCCTGCATGAGGCTCGAGAATTCTGGGGCATAAAAATGACGTGACTGCGCACGGTGCCCCCGTTAACGCTCGTCCAGACACGCGACACTCGTTCCAGACCCCAAAATGGCACGAGACGCATTCCAAGGAAAAACCTCCAGTCTGCAAGATGACATCATAAGTGCTCTGAAGGACCGGGGGTGACCTCATAATGACTTCCTCCGGTTGGGCCCCTCTTAGCAGACTTGTCAGACACTCAACATTGATGAGACATCAGAGAGCGTCTGTCCCACAATGAAAAAAAAAAAAAAAAAACCTGATCTTTTACAAGCTCTGCTAGACAGTGGACAGTGAATGGGGTTTTGTTAAATTCAGGTTATGCACAGAGAGGTTTCATGAAGTGTTCCGTATATTTTGCATCCCAGCGCTCCATAATTGGAGTATGACTTCAGACGGTGGCATTGAAGCTGTCTGGTAAAAAAAAAAAAAAAAAACCTTCGGAGGCTCTGAATGTCTATCATGGTGTGTCTCGCCCACAAGCCTGTGCGTATGTGTGTGTGTGTACCTGTGGTTTTCCTGTCGGTGAAACCCAATAACAGTCCCATTGCATCATTTTGAATAGTTTCAGGAGAAAATGGATGCAGTCTTGGCAGTCGGCGAGTGTTTCCATTGCTTTCCCTAAACCGTTTTCCTCCTCTGCTCACCCTCTCCGCAGGGAAAACAGTCAAAACAAACAGCAAATAGTTGGTGTTGAGAGACTTGGGCACTTGGAAGGCCACATTCCAGCATAAGTGGAAAAAATTAGAGTCCCTGCCGGAGTCCTGAAGCTCCCGCAGGCTTTGATTCACTAAGTTAATTTGGGATAGCCGCTGAGAGCTGTAGGATTTCGAGCTGGCGAGGAACGATGTTGTCAGCGGATTTTTCTTCGGAATGCCCCCACGTCAAGAGCGTTCTGACCCAAAACCCCAGCAGCCCACCTGAACAGCAGCTGTGCCAGTTTTCCAGATATACCGATGGGTTTTTAACTCGAGTAACCCACAAGTTAAACGCTGCCTGGAGCTTTTCACTTCATGAAATAACGCCAACTTAAATTGTACTCCTGAGATTACTTCCGTCAGATTATTGACAGATAGATAGGTAGACAGATAGATGGATAGATAGACATAGACAGATGGATAGATAGATAGTACCCACATTGGACCAGCGGTTTGGAAAATGGATGGATTGATTCAGCTGTGGCTGCCATCATCTGGTCAGGCACAGGAATTTATTCAGCACGCAACTCATAATGCATTATTCTCTAGCCGTTGAGCGTACATTGGTGGTACACTAGTTTTTTGCGATGCATTCTGGGATTTAAGTAGTGCACTCGACAACGTCCACTATGGTTTCGGGCACCACTACAAATGGCTGTCCCCTCAAGTAGTGCCCTATTTAAGGTTATGGGGGCGATTTCAGACACAGCCAGTTCCATTTTATGCCCTTCCCTTGCTAACTTCCTTTCATCTCATTCACTCGTACGTATGTCATTGCTTACTTTAGTGCCCTCTACTGGCAGAACCCTTGAAATGGGTTTAAACAGAACGCCCTGAGCCCTTGATCACTTGGAATCGGTTATGGGAGTTGCTGTTGTGACATCACAATCGTACTGCATTGTGGTCTATCAATCTGCCTGAAGCGTGCATATTAGTAGATGTTAAAATCGAGGGGTCGAGTGTCTGTCCAAATAAACTTCCCTCATCCACTTGACGAAGTTTAACACACTTCAAAATGGCGGCAGGGATCCCTCCGAGGAGAAGTGCTTAGGGAAGTTTGCGAGTGTGTCTAAAAGTTGCCTGTGTTTCCATGAGTTCGGCCATATTGAAACTGATGTTGAACATTATTAACACGTTTATTTGTATGCCGCTTTTTACAGTACACGTTTCATAGCAGCTTTACAGTAAATGCATGTTTCAAATATTACGATTGAAGTGTCGAGGAAAAAATGATTACCAGTAGGTAATGGAAGATGTTTACACTTCTAACAGAAACATCCTGCAATTCCACTGACTTCAGAGCCAAATGGTGACACAACTTGCACTCAAATAATCATGCCACATCACCGCTTTTGATTGTGAGTGTTACGAGGACATTTTAACATCCAAAGTAGTTTGATTCATGAGCCGCTTTTGATGCAATGGTCAAGTTATTCAAATATATTATGAATAAATTTCACTGCAATCAATTTGCACACGATATTTGTAAACAAAATCATTTTTCGTTAGATGGACAGTGAAAATGAAGTCAAGCTGCTGTGGAATGTGACATGCATGGGAACTGGATGTCCATCAACTAAACATGTTGCATTACCACACAGCGTGGTTCTGTTGTACACAGCTGCTTTGATTGTAATGCAAACAATATAATTGTGTTTAGTCTTGGAAGAGGTGTTGTTGCTGAAATCTTCACTTGACTACCAGAAAACATTTTCTGGTTTATGACCAGATTGAGTTGCAAAACTAACACAGTCTGTGAAAAAGCGGTTATTGCGGGGTCTTGTTACCATATTGATTAAAAAATCCCCCCAAACAGAGTGTTTAAATACTCATAAATCACTTCAGATTAAGTAGGTGACTCATTTAGATTGGTCTGGAAAATAAGAGTACAAGTTGTAGTTTTGGCTTGAATATTGGGGGCTCAAGAGAAGTTTTGAGAAAAATCTCATTGGCCATGATACTCCAAAAAACAACACAACATGTATTTGGACACATTACACAAGCTCTAACAGAGTGGATTTTGTCAGCTGGGAATGCAGTGTGGATATCGAACCTAAAGAGTAACCCACTTCAATTATACGTGAAGGGAATATCTCCCAGAGCGAGTGAGGTTTGTTACATGGAGTTGTAGCCCGGACGGAGACGGATTCTAGAAGGATTGAGTGTACCAGCGGACTAGTCTGTCAGTTTTATTAAACTGGCTGAACATTGTGACTCATGTCAAACATCTGATCCTCGGGCTTCATAACCTAATTATTCACATTCGATGTTAGTGAAGTTCTGTATGTAAATGATACCAATGCTGGATCCCAAAGCCCAAAATTGAACTCTCATTGTGAACGATTCATCAGTGAATGTTACTTCAAAAAGTGCTTTAAAGTGCCCCTATTGTTCTATTATAAAGGTTCCTAATTTTGTTTTGGAGGTCTCCTACAATATGTTTACATGCGTACAAGGTTTAAAAAAACTCATATTCTCATAATATACATTGCACATCTCATTTTTCAAAGTGTCTAAAAACGCTTCATTTGAGGATTCATGCTGCGTCCAAATTTCCTTACAATATAGTATGCAAAAAAGAGTAGTACATTCGAATACATAGTATTCGAAAAACTGTAGGCGAAAAGTCCCTGGCTGACCTACTTCCGGCGAGATTCTGAAGTGCGCATTCGATGGACACTACTATCCCATAAGGCCATGGGAGAGGATTGGTGAATGGCAGTGAAGCAATGCAACTGACGCTGGTAGGTCAGATGATAATGACAAAATGGTGGATGTAGTACGTCCGGATTATATTCATACTACACACATTCATACTAACTAGAACATACTTTTTTAACAGTCACAAAGTAAGTAAGTAGTACCTGCTTAGTACGCAATTTCAGACACACGTTCAGTCTCTCTAAACCCCTCCTTTCTGCGAGCCTACTCTTGTTCTGATTGGTCAGATGGCCCAGTCTGTTGTGATTGGTCGACCGCTTACAGGATGCGTGGGAAACCAAACACTGATTACCATCTGAATCTCAGCTCCGGATTTTCCTCAGCACTTGATAGACAGCGATAACCATGGCGTTGGTTTTTCCATATCAATTCCAGCGCGAGTCCTCATCCTTTTAAAACGCAGCAAAGTGGATTCGCAGCACAGAAAAACAGAGGGCGGGGCAAACTCGACGTTGTTTGCGGGCATTATGCATTATGCAAATTTGTTACATTGTTACGTAGGTATGTAACAGGAAGTGAGACTGGAATTACTGATGACTCATTTCTGCAGTTCAGAATCGATTCTTTTTTTTAGAAGACAATAACTTAACTTTGCATACTTTTTACATTCACATACAGCTATATTACACACTGCATTAAAGTTTATATTCAAAAAAGCATAATAGTGCTATGTAATAATGACTTTACATTTCAGCTAACATCATCTTATTTTTCAACTTTCTGCCACTTTTCATCCTCCAATGAAACCCTGATGGATGAAATCAAGTCCCATCCTACATTTTTCTCATTCATTATCCTGTTACACCCAGAAATGCACCACATTGTGAAGTAAAATGGGTTATGAATGCATTTTCTAGCTGTCCAGCTCTTAAAACCTTTACTCTTTCAGGTAATACATATCTATAAACTGCACCGCAACACACCAGCAGTTGAAAAATATCATTTCTCCTGGCTTTTATTGTCTGTAACAGTGATTAAAATGCTTTACCAGGTGAGCTTCAGTCATGTCTGGGTCAAACTTTTACCCACGCGAGTGCATTTGGCGCGTCAGTAAGGCTTCGGTCGTGAATATGACAGGCTATTTTGTTGCAGGAGTTTCAGGAAGAGAGATGAAGCTTTTACGTGACCAACTAAGAAATCCGAGCCTGAACATTCAGCATGCAAAGCCAAAGATGGATGGACGGTTCTTTTTGCGTTTCAGTCGTTGAGTCATTCCAAACGGTAGCAGCCAAACACATTATTGACACAGTGAGGGCACATTAATATTTTCCTAGCATCTCATTTGAGAGACTTTGTCATTCTTTTTTTGGAGTTCATCTGCCTCATCATGACCACAGTTAAGAGATGAGGCCTTTTCAGTGGAATCTGGAGGACTGAGACTCCAAGCCTAGTGGTTTTCGAAGGGGTCTGGTCCTGACGCAGAAATACAGCCTGGTTTATTCCAGAAATCAATGCAGTCACAAGCTCAGTGTTAATGTATAAATAAACCGGTGTAAATCTCTTCTTAACCACACGCCAGCACTCAGACTGAATTCTTTATATTGTCGGCCTTTAACAGATGCTTGTTTCCATATATGGCTCGATTTACACTTGAAATAGACTAAACGCTTCTTTAATCAAAGACCCTTAAAAGTTACAATGGTTTTCACAACCCATAGTACTTCTGTAATGTGAACTTTTGAGTGAAAATTTTGTTAGTTTATTAATAATTTCTATTTTTCTATTCATATATCTTTTATTATTTTATTTTATTATTTCCTTTGAAGTAACATCCAATGATGTATTGTTCACAATAAGATCAGGAACATGTATTAGGAAAGTAAATGGATGACATGTTGACTTTTAAGGCCAAGAAGGTCGGACTGAGCATTGTTAATTGGGATGGTCTAGCCTACGGAGGATTGCTCATGTCACATAGCAACCGTTGACAAGCAGCAGTAACCTTTATATCAATAGATATTTGAGTAACCAGTACTTTTATTTTAAAGTGTAATCCGGCATTTTCTCTATAAAAAAAATGCAGTTGTCACCGGCCTGACATGAATATTGGGATAGTCTAGGTCGCGAAGGATCCACTTGTTCGGCCCGGGAAATGAAGGACACATTTATAGGCCACGTTTTAAGGACCCTTCGAATTGGAACAGCCTTCGTTGTGCTGCTGTGACACATTTGGCCTTCGAAGGATGCAGCCATTGATTGTTCTTCAGTATGTCTTCTTCAGGAAGGAGGAGGGGATGCTGGGATGCTCAGAGCTCATTTACAGCACAGTATCCTGCAGAGGCTGAACTCCAGATCCCATCCAGGGCCAGACTGTTGTCTCACAGATCTTCAGTCTGTCCACACTGACAATGGAGCCCTTCTTCAGCTTTGAAGACTTTGGCAGATGCTGCAACAAAAAAAAAGGAAACACATTCCTGTTCTACTTTTTTTTTTTTTTTTTTTTAAGGTTACTAAAACCAAAAGGAAGTGTCCGCATATTTAATATTCTGTTAGAAACTATTATACATAACAGTTTTTTTTCCTTTTCTTTTTTTTTTTATTTTTCCTCCTGGGCTCCAGCAAAAAGTTTGGAATTTATTCATTATTTATTGATTTTTCTTTTTGGAGCATACGAAACAAAAACTTTTGTATTTAATTCCTCTTTTCTTGAAAATAAGTTTTCAGCGCTTATTTTAGCACAGAAAGCCACTAAGCACATGAATGGCATCAAACCATTCTATGACTGATTTTATGATTAATAAATGAATGTTTAATTCCTGATACATTACATAATTTGTGTAAAAACTGTCAAAAATATAAATTTTACCTTATATATAGCATCTAATTTTTATATAAATGTGTCCTAGATAGACAGACAGATAGATAAGTTTGTAGGTAGAGTAAGTCGGTAGATAGACAGGTTGATAGACAGTCAACGTTTTAAAAACAAGGTTGCCATGTTCAAACCTGCAACCATTTGGTCTCTGAAAAGCCCAGAATGTCTCTTAAACAGACTTGAGGACTCAAAACTGGCATTTATAACCTCAGAAATGCACTAAAATCAAATGAATGAATTGCTGAGTCCCAGGAGGTTAAAGTCACATGGAGCAGGAGTTGTCAACCTGTGGGGCACCTGTTAATTCAGAAACATAAACTCAAGTGAAACTGCTGTAAATGTAAGATTTTACTTGCAAATCTTTAGTCATCCACTAGAGGGGGCAATTTTACTATTCTCCCAGCTAATCGTTGGCTATGGTTACAGCAGGTTTGGTGCAACTGAATTTGAGCAAAAACAACTAAAAACAAAATGGACTGGTGGCTTGTATATGAATGATGTTCACAGTGGTTGTGGTTGGGGTTGGGGGAGGGAAATTAGATAAACATAGGGGGGCGCGTGTCCTAAAAAGTTGAAAACCCCCTGACGTAGAGCACAGAAAATGATTGGAGAAAGAGATCCGGAAATATCTCTAGACAGACTTTCCCAAATAAGCAGCAAGGCCCGATGTGCACTAACCACTAGGCCACGTCTCTGACGTTAAAGACCACTAAAGAGTATCACAAGAGGGCAGCCAGATCTGATCCTCCTTGACCCCAATTTGCAGCACCTGCGGAAAGCCAAATGCTGGGAGTTTACGGCCGTTTAATTGGAGGGAAAACAGCCCTGTGAACTGCTGGCAGCCGTCTTCATTCAGATCTGTTACAAATTACTGCTAAATAGAGGAACCTTTTTCATTTTCCCCACACATGTGCTTACAACCCTGCGATGACATCATGGTACTCTAGCCGTGCAGACGGTGGTGGAAGCGAAACCGCACCGAAATTGAGTTGCCTGAGCTAATTTAGAGAAAAGTAAAAGGCTGTTCTCTGGTTACTTTAAGCAGCACATTTGATATGAAAGGGGAAGCTTTGAAGGAGAGCCCCGCCGGCGGCAGTCTCTTATTATCTGGACACGCACGGGGTGTGTGTGTGTGTGTGTGTGTGTGTGTGTGTGTGTGTGTGTTCGAACAGAAGCACCACGAGACTTTCTCACCTACTCTGGCACGAGTTAGTTTGTTTTTCTGTGATGTTTTTCAGTATGTGCTTGGGCTTTTAACAGCCTCTTCTAACAAAATATTCAGTGTAAAAAAGTCACAACAGATATTAGCTTTCAGACTAAAAAAAAGGTTAGTGGTTTTAAAACCTGTGACGTTTATTGACTTATTTTGTAAGTATGGTCTTCAATAGGTAGTTTACCCAGAAATCCTTTACTCACCCTCATGTTGATCCAAACCATGACTTTATTTCTTCCACAGAATGTAAAAGGTGAAAATTTGATCTTCCCAGAAGTCGATCACAGTGGACAGTGACTCACTTTCAAACTCAAAAAGGATGCAAAAAGTATCATAAAAGTAGTCCATCCATATAACTTTTGCCTTAAATTTCAGGTGTTAAGGTTTTGTTGTGAATAAGGCACTTCTGGTTTTGTTTTGTTTGTTTCTGATCATAAATGATCAGCTTCAGAAGACTTCGAATATAAGGCATGAGTAGATGACTTTTGTAATATTGTGCGAGCTTATTGATGCTTGAAAGAGGGTGACTATCCACTGCCTATTGTATTGGAAAAAGCCACTAGTTAATTTTACATGCAACCAAATAATCTGTTAGTAACCAGATTGAAATTAATTTTATAGCTCAATTGGAGTGAAAAGCCTTCAGATAAATGCCTGAAACGATCCAATTTTAATCAGATTGAAAGGTGGTGTTGTGCTGCAATAATCTAATAAACTAGGCATGTAGGCACTTCTTTCTCAATCAGATTCAAAAAATAATTTGCAAACAGTGCTGCGATGCATGTTTACATACATTTTAAGTCTTCTAAACATACATATGTTGTTTTACGTCTTTTTTTGTGAATCAGAATGCATAGTTTAGTCATATAAATGAACCTTTCAGAATCTAAAATCGATTTGGATACATTCGGATCGAGGAAAATTTGTGCATGTAAACATGTACTGTGACATTCATAAACATTTTTGCTTTTGTGTTGCACAAAAAAACATGAACTTGCTGACTTTCATTGAATAAACAATAAATATCTTAGTTTGTGTTCCACAAAAGAAAGTAAGTCGTACACGCTAAAAAAAGAATATTGGGTTATTTTTGTTACCCAGATCCTGGGTCAGACGTAACAACCCAGTGTTTAGTAGTTTTTGTGTCAGCCAGATCCTGGGTCATAACAACCCAGGGGTTGAGTTATGTATCGCAGGCTTTTTGCGCCCTCTTCAGGAGAGAGCAGTGTAGCTCTGTCAAATTGGTGCATGTCTTCAGTAAAATACAGGTTTGGGTATGTGTTATTTGATCTAAAAATTCCTTATTGTTCTGTATATCATTTAATTTTATGCAAAGCAACATACAGGGGTGCGATGTGAGTGCGCCAAACGAGCGTCACGGCGGTCTTTTCGCGTGATGAAAACGCCTGATGCCTTGCATAAAATGTTATGATTTTATTCAAAAAGATACAGAATATTAATACTTAGGATGTTAAGTGTTTCTCAGAATTGTACACTGATTGTTATTGGACAGGTTATGGAGTCAGTCACAACATTTTTCAGCTACGAGTGAAAGGCACGTCTGCAGTCATCAGTTTTTTGTGCCGCTAAACGTGAGCCATCTCCGGCACGAGATCCTGCGCCATTACGGTGGAAACACGGCAACAGAGACTGGTCGATTACACTAAATGTTTAATTTTTACTTCTAATATTTGTTAAACAAGTTTAAATGTATGCATTATGTATTAAAAACTATATGCTTTACTATAAAATATAATTGAAAATAAAGGAATTATCATGCAAACTTGTGGTTTAGAGGATTTAAGTTAATCTGTAAACATTCATTCATGTATGGAAAAAGAAAAAAGCTAGTAAAAATAAATGAACCAATTATGCTGGGTTTAATAAACAACCCAATTTGCTGGGTAGAATTAACCCAGCATGTGTTCTGTCCTGTATTTACCCAGCCCTTGGGTTGTTTTTAACCCAGTGTTTTTTAGAGGTTTGTAACAACGTGAATAAATAATGGCAGAATTTTCATTTTTGGGTGACTGGTCCCTTTATGCGAGTACAATATTACGGGGTGTCTGTTGTTTACATAACCTGTAGTGTTCGAGTGCACTTGGATAATTTGCCTTGTAATTTGAGGTTTGTGAAATTCTCTGCAGAGATTATGATGGAGAGGCCATCCACGGTAATTGAACATCATTAGCGTTTAGTCACATTCAGTCCCGCGGGTTTGCATCCTTGTCTGTGCTGTTTTAAATACAGAAACCTCATACAGTAATTTAACACAATTTACAATAGCGTTTGTGGCTCTGGCTGAGATTACACGTATCCCATGATTCTCTGGCACAGAATTCTCTCCCAAACAGCCCTTCTGGGAGTTTTCATGTGGAGGTTTAAGGATGTTGTACAGATTAATAACTCTTTTTCTTTTCTTTTCTTTTTTAGATCGTACCTTAAACACTCTGCCGTACGGGTTTGTCAGGGGATATGTTGAAGTGTAAACCAGTGGGTGATAAAAATACCTCAGTGCCCACGTCCTGGCTCGCGCGGCCTGTTTCGGCACCAATTCTTCTGTAAATTGACATCGGCATCTCTCTGAAAACAGGATGTGGGTAGCGAGTTAAGCAGCAGACGGATGACCAGCGCTGGCCCGGCTCCTGTTACCCTGTTTTCTACTCCGTCAGCCTGCTGCTTCACTTATGACGTCCGCCGCCTGCAGGGACTGTTATGAAATCGAGCGTGTCTGTCTGTCACAAGCTGTGTGTGTGTGTTTGTGTGTGTGTGTGTGTGTGTGTGTGTGTGTCTTCTTCCCTTACGAAAATGTTTATTTAAGTGTGCTATTAGTATACTTATTTTAAACTAAAAAAAAAAAAGAGAGAGAGAGAAATAATAATAATAAATCATACTTTGTCTTCTTTTTATGTACTTCTCAAAAATATACTTAAAATTGCACTTAAGTATACTTGACTTGAAAAGTCTAAGTATAATTGGCCTATACTTATACTCAATCTTTTGATTGAGATATACTTCAAAGTATAATTAAGTATTCTAAGTATACTTGGCTTGTAATTGTGTTTAATCTTTTGATTGAGTAGTCAATTTTTTCACCTAGTTTTAGTCTTATAAACTTACGTTGTTTGAAAATCTGAATTTATAAGGAAAACAGATATGTTTAGTATGTTTAGGCCTATCTGAATTTTTTTGTGTAGGCTAGTCCACTGTTTACATTTGAATTTACTTCAGATCTATCCATGTTTTCACTGTTATACAGTAGGGGGCGCTATTACACTTCTTCTGAAAGAGAACAGAATCAAAACACAGGTGAAGAAGAAACAGAAACAAGTGATAGAGGATTGCTTATGCACCTTACCAAATAAAATGTCAACCCATGAAGAGGAAGCTTTTTGTTTAAAATGTTGCTTTTTTAAAATGAAACTTACCAACAATATAGTGTTGTTAAAAAAGGATGCATAAAGCTAGAATAAACTGTTTTTTTTTTTTTAAATGGAAAGAGTTAAAGTACAGTTCAATTCAAGTATTAAAAAATGTATACCTAAATAGGAACATATTAGTATACTTAAAGTATAATATTACTATAAGTATAATGTTAACTTCACTTAAAGAAAACTTAAAAGTATACTTGTAGCATAAACCTATTACTGAGAGAATACTTCAAAGTGTTATTTCACTTATTTCAAAAATGTGCTACAAGTATTTGACTTGTTAACTAAACGTATACCTAAGTTCACTTGTAGTATAGTTGCAATACAAACGAAAAACTTAGATGTAAACTAGTTGTGCAGTTTCATACTGTTACACGTATAATTAAAGGTATACTTTTATACATTAAAAAGTGGGCCACTTTAGTCCCAAGTAGTACTAAAACAGCATACTTTCAAGTATACTTCGTCATATTAGTATACTCACTACATACTTAAAAGTATTCTTGAACTTTACTTAAGTATACTTAAAGCTGCTGTCCGTAACTTTTTTGGTTAAAAATGATCAATTTGTGATAACCAGCCAGTGTTCAAAATTATCTCCTTACCTTATCCCGATTCACAACGGTAAGCTTGTAATAATGTTTTATAATAAGAGTGTTACTGGTGGGTTTCCGCTGGAAATTCAAGCATGCAGATGTTCGTCTTTGCGTCATTATGTCACGAAAGAAGAGAGGAGTCCCAGCTAGGCTATATGGCATGTTTTGAGGATGCTACTGGAAGCGGATCATTTATAGACTTTTCTCACAGCAGCTGCAGTAATTAAACGTATTATTTTGATGGCGGATTGTAATCCAGAAAGGTCCAAATGACAATCATCAGTGACAACTGGAGATAACTGGAGACAGAAACTGAAATCTACAGGTAACGCTAATACACACTAAATACACATAGTCACGCAATGCTGATTTTGTTAACATTAACAATTTGAGAACAAAGTATTACAATAATAATAATTTGCACAGTTTTACGTGATCCGAGCTAAGCGATCGTTAGATTTAATCACTATTGGTAGTGCGATTTATTGTAGGCCTAAAGATTTTTTTCTCAGTTGGTCACAACAAAAGTGGCAGAAATGTTACTTACTTGTTCAGATGACATTTTCCGGTAAAAATTCTTATTTTGGTCATACTTCCGAGATGTAGAATCTGTGATTCTGAAGTACAGTATCCACACCGGTGCAGTGGCTGACAGCAAACATTAGATTCATCCGCGCTGAGGAGCTGTGCCGAGGCACATCCCACGTAAAGAGGATAATTCCGCAAACAACTGCAATTGCAGGTTTCAAACAGAGATGGCGACAAAGAGGCAAAACCTACGGACTGCAGCTTTAATAAAATTTATTTTTTGTACAGGGTTGGTCTTTAAGCCTCAGTTCTAGACTAAGCTCAACTATTTAAGGAGAGAATTGATACCTTGGACCTGTGGTTACGAACCACATTCCTGGAGGCCCCCCAACACTGCACATTTTGCATGTCTCCTTAATCAAGCACCCCTGAATCAGGTCATCAGCTCATTAGCAGAGACTCCAAGAACAGAAATGGGTGTGTCAGAGAAAGGAGACATGGAAAATGTGCAGTGTTGGGGGGCCTCCAGGATCGTGGTTGGGAACTACTGCCTTAGACAATCAACCATTGTTAAACAATAATCAAATAGAATATTTACCAACAAAAAGGTCATTGTGAAATATTTCATTATATGTCTTTAAAGGGTAAAAATTCTTTCATGAATAAACTCACCCTCATGTCGTTACAAACCCGTAAGACTTTCGTTCATCTTCGGAAAACAAATGAAAATCTTTTGATGAAACCTGAGAGCTTTCTGTTTCTCTACACTTTAACGCTTCAAAAAGTTCATAAAGAGATCATAAAACTAATCCATATGAATCGAGCGGTTTAGTCCAAATTTTCTGAAGAGACTTGATCACTGTATATGATGAACAGGTTGATTTTAGGCTTTTATTCACAAATAAACATTCATCAACGCACATAAGTTGTGGTAAACAGAAGTTCAAGCATGCAAAAACCAGCATGAGGTTCATTCTCATGTGTTAGAGGACTCAAAATGATTTGCATATTTATAATGTGTTTATTATTGTATGTCTCCAGAAATACAGCAAGATATTGTGACTATTACAGTAGGCCTGCATCAATTCTCAGATATGCCGATCAAATGCTGATTCAAGGGCTGCATCCGAAAACCGAGGATGACGCGGTTCAGCGGCAATCAATCGGAATGTAGAGGTCCTCGCTTGAGAGTATTCTGATTGGTTGCTACAACTTGTCATTTACTTTGACCCTCCCGCCAGTGGCGGTTTGAACGCACAGTACAGCGTTGTTGGCAGGGCAGCCAAGGCGAATTTTGACGCTCTCACCGGTGGCGGTGTGAACGCATGGTAACAGTTTAATGATCTACTACAGCAAAATAGCGCAAGCTTTGGTGAGAACTAAACAAATATTTAATTACTACTGTAGTCATTTCTTGTTAGAAATGACATCAAAAGTTGAAAATATTGGTCAAAAACATACATTTACACACAAACTGACCAGCAACTTTTGGACGCCATCTTTATTTTTCTAGCTCAACTGTCACAGAATGGAGCGCACATGGTTTTTGGAATATCAAAGGCAGCGAAGGATACATCTTTGCTGCCTTCAAAAATCGATTAGATGAAGGAATCTCAGGAGACAGGAAGTGAAGCCAGTGTATTTGTACGATAATTTTGACCTCTGTATGATGTACGATCAATAATGAAAAAATCCCATAATGTGCGATAATTTAAGAATTCAATTGATGGTCGTTATAATCGGCTTATACTCATGTAGCTGTGAATCCTCTACAACGTCATGGTTGTGAAGGAGAACGTGAACATTGTTAGGCACGTCTTGCATCTTACGTCTTCTCGGCCAATCATCGTGGAGAATGACTCTCTCTCGCGAGCGCAAGTTAACGTTCCTGCCGCAGCGCTTGTTTCCTACTAAGGTAGTTATGCTAGTTATTGATCTATTGTGGTATTTTGCAGGTCATGTCAAAAAGTTGTTGGTCTAGATAAATCTGTATTCTGTACGTTTGACTCGTCAAGTCTGTCATCTTTATTTATATAGCGCTTTTTACAATGCAGATTGTGTATAGCTTTACAGATATAGAGGGAACATAATTTTGGCTGTACAGCAGCTAAAATAGTGTGATAGTCCAGCTTAAGTACGTTCAGTATTGATTCATTCCGTTGTAAAAAAAAAAAAAAAAATTCATTAGTTATTAATTTAGTTCATTTGCCTATACTAAAAAGTCGACCATTTTCTTTCAAATACGATAATTTTGAGCTTCTGGTACGATCCAATCTGGCAACACTGAGTGAATCTTGGATTCGGACGTGCCTTGCCTTCCTACCTTGAAATGTGTCCTCCGAAGGCAGCATTTTCCAGTTTTCAGACGTAGCCAACATGTTCAATCTGCAAAAATCCCTGACCAATGGCAACACATGGCATCAGTTGTAACACTGTTCTAACGGAAGAAATGCAAGTTGAAGCTGAAGAGAATGCAAGTTTTTCTTCCACATCAAATGCGAGTTCATCAAAATAGTAGGCTAATAATAACCCATTTCAGTCTGCCTAATATGGAAATGTATTTTATTTTATTTTAATTAAGTTGCAGAGAATCAGAACCAGTCTTAAGCATCGAGGACAGCTCCGAAAAACACGAAGTTAGCTGAAGCTAACTGAAATAAGTGCCCTTGGAATCCAGCCAGCTATAAAAACATTTAGTGTATAAACTCTTTTCAGTGGTAACTGAAAATGATTTGTCTAAAATTCAAGTTACTTTATAGTAACTTTTTTATTGAATTATTGAATCGTTCTATAAAAGCAATTGCTAGTAAATTTCATAATTAATTACAAAGGAATGGCAATTAACACAAAATTATTAAACATGACATTTTGAAGTAGAAAGGCTGAAATAGTAGGCTATTATCTTGTAAAACATAGGCTACACCAATAGTCTTTATTTAGAGCTTTATATATATGTATATATCCTCTGGAGGTCGCATTTGAAGGCTGCGTCATCGACGCGGTCTCATTTAAGAAAAGTAACCGTTAGATTGCAAAGAAAGAAATTACAGTATTTTATATCTCACAAGGAAGAACACGAATTTTATAATGGCTACTTTTCTTAAATAAGACATCCTTGATGACGTATGCAGCCTTCAAATGCGACCTCCGGAGGACGTAGTTCACATCCCAGATATCTGCGCTTCAGTGAGCGAATCAGGAAAGTGAAAGTAACTTGATCAACAAGAATATGGACGATCAACCTCTTCAAATAACAGAATATTTATTGAGCCGTTCAAAGAGTCTTGTGGACACATCTGATACTCACAGGTAAGAGATAGAAATATAAGAGAGATTGAGCTTTACAGGTTTCTGATGGAAGTGATCTGGTTTAGTAGAGTTTATGTTGAACTGGAATGAGTTGAACTGAATCAGGTTTAAGCATGTCAAATACTCAACTACTTTAGTGGTTTACTTCACTGAAATGGTTTCAGAATTGTATTAAAAGTATGTAATTTGATTGGTTGTAAAGCAGAGTTTGGTTTTTCTGTCATTTGTCACATTACATGAAAAGAAGTAAAAATGAGCTGCAGACAGACTGAACGAACCTGCTAAAGTGCAGCTGAAAATCACATTTATGTTCATTAAAACTGTACTTCCATACAAACTACACTTGGTCACACAATATTTGTGTTTATTCTGTGGGGATATATATTTATTTGTAGTTAAATACATGACCTACTTGCTGTGATCTGAACAGCAGGTCATAGTTCAGATTGTTCAGTGAGTTTGAGTCATTCACTGCATGAGGAGTGATTGTTTCCCTCTCTATCAATGAGATTTTAACACTTTAATATAAATATTTATTAAATGGTCATGAGAGAATATGAAGTAACCCCAAATCTGACTTTTGAGGCAAGATTTCATTTAAACCTGAGTGACCAAATATTGTGTGTAAAACAAATACAGTATTACAATGAGCAAATGGGCTTAAATCAGTCTATTGGTCATCATTTATATTATAAAATACATCATGTTTTTTTTTTTGTTTTTTTTTTTTTTTCTTGAAAAGGCTTGAAGAGTGAAAGAACTCAGCAACATCAACAAAAGCATGAAAAACTAGGAGGAAAAGTATGGACGATTATCCTCCAATGTACAGTACTACTTCACATTAAGGTACTGATCAGCTTGTCTGGGTTTATTTTGCAGTAATGACCAGCTTGTACATGATCTATAATATATTTGAGAATTCATATTTGTTTTCTTTAAAGTTGCTCTACATTTTCTCTGTCCAGTGATGTCATCCTCCAGCGGTCCACTGACTGAGGAGCTTCAGTGCTCTATATGTCTGGACGTGTTCACTGATCCAGTCACCACTCCATGTGGACACAACTTCTGCAAGACCAGTCTGAATAAGTGCTGGGACAACAGCCAGACCTGCAACTGTCCTTACTGTAAAGAAACATTCAAGATCAGACCTGATCTCAAGATTAATACCACACTCAGAGAGCTTGTAGATCACTATAAAAAGAAAAGTCCTGAGAAAAAACCTGAAGTTCTGTGTGACTTCTGTGAGGAAAGAAAGCTGAAAGCCCTGAAGTCGTGTCTGGGGTGTCAGAGCTCTTACTGTGAAACTCACCTGGAGCCTCATTTGAAAGTGGCAGGTTTAAAGAAACACAAACTGATCGATCCTGTGAGTAATCTGGAGGACTATATATGTCAGAAACACGAGAGACCTCTGGAGCTGTTCTGTAGAGATGATCAGACGTGTGTGTGTCTGTCCTGCACTGAAGGACTTCATAAGAACCACAACACTGTTTCTTTAGAAGAGGAGAGTGAAGAGAAGAAGGTAGAAGTTACTGACAAAACTGATTTTAAAGGGCTCTTATCATGAGGAATCACATGCTCTTTAATATAAATGAATCAGTTATGAAAATATATTGAGCGTTGTTCTGTATCTGTAGACTCAACTGATGAAGACACAGAAAGATGCGCAGCAGATTGAAGAAGATTCAAGACGTCAAACACTCAGCAGAAGTCAGAAAAGTGAGTTTAAAATAATGTAATTAAATGAAGTTCTAAACATAGATTCGGGAGGAGCCGGTCCTGTCGATCATCATTACGAATGTGTGGGGGAGGCCCACAGCACACTTTATAGCCAATCAGCAGTAGGGGGCGTGCAGGTACATTGTTACATCAGTAATTGGAGTGGGCGACATGTTACAGTCTTTATGAATCAGTCATGGATTTTGATTTATTCACTCAAATGATTTGTTGATTCATTCACCACAAGAGTTGTTTGAACCTCTTTTCAGCGGTAACTGACAATAATTTGTCTAAAATGTCAGTTACTTTATATTAATTTCTTTATTAAATTATTGAATTGTTGTATAAAAGCAATATTACACTCACAATCGTGCTGTTGATCTGAATATCAACAAGGCTGTGATTACTTGATCACTTGGTAAGGCAATAGCACACTTTTTTCTTTTAAAAATCCCGTAAAATGAACAGTAAAAAAACGGCAGCTGTGGTTACCAGAACTTTACTGTAAAAAATACGGTAGCAACATAAAAAAAATGGTGTTAAATTTATGGTTAAAAAAACGTATTTCATTAACTGATATAATGTTAATTTACCAACCTAATGAAGTACTAATATATGTTTTGCACCTTTGTAATACACTGACAACCACCAATCACAGTGGTGATGAGAGTCACATGATGAATCAAAGTTCATCACAAGCAGCTTTTTCACAAGCTGAGAAGGAAAATACTAATATATAAGGTTCACACAAACACTAAACATCATCATGGTAACACACATGAAATTTTAAAAATGCAATAAACATTTAACAACATTAGATGTAACATAAAACCCTAATGTACATGACTGATTAGAAAAAACTAAGAAAACTTAAGAAGAAACAGAGTTATTTAAACGAAAATACATTGTGGGATTGTCAATTTATGGTTTTTCACTGTAAATTATACAATGACTTGTTATTTTTCACTTCCAAAAACTGTAAATTGAATGGTATTTTACCGTAAAATTACATTAAATGTACGGTTAGATCTATTTATTTACCGTATATAGTACAGAAAGCGTTTTTACAGTCTTTTACCGTTAAAATCACGTCATATTTTACAGTGCACACCTCTATTCAAACAAGACACACGATTTGAGGAATCATTCAGTGCAAACGAGGTACGATGAAGATTGATACTTCAGTTAAGGGGTTTTTAAAACCTCTAAAAACACTGAAGTATGAGCAATAGTAACACTGATTCTTGTCTTATCAAACACCACTAATAACGTGTTGAATGTCCTGGTTGAGCAGAGAAACACAGAGAAGGAGAAAGCAGCCCGTGTTGAGCTCTTCACTGATCTCATCCGCTCCATTGAGAGATGTCAGACTGAACTGCTGGAGATGATGGAGGAGCAGCAGAAAGCAGCAGAGGAACAGGAGGAAGAGCTCATTGAAGAGCTGGAGCAGGAGATCACTGAGCTAAAGATGAGAAACTCTGAGCTGGAGCAGCTCTCACATACTGAAGATCACCTCCAACTCCTACAGGTCAGTCAACATCTCTCTGATCAATGATAATGCAGTATATGACACCATAACACTCCCCATGCTGAAGGATTTCTCCTCTCTCCTGCTGTAGATTTACTCAACCCTGTGCAGCTCTAGAAACACCAGGAGCTGGTCTGAGATCAGTGTGAAGACTGATGAGAGTGTGGAGACTCTGAGGAGAGCTCTGACTCAACTGCAGGACACTCTACAGAAGAAACTCAGACTAACTGGTACGACAATATCAATATACACTATACAGATACATATATTTATCATCTTTAAAATATCAGCAGTGTTAGGGAAAGCTAGTTTTAAAAGTAATGCTTTACAATATTGCCTTATTCCCTAATAACTAATTGCATTACATAGTTAATTTTTATCAAAAAGTAATGCGCTACATAACTTTTGCATTACATTTTCTTGCTTGTTTGTTTTTTTAATAACAAATAAACAGAAGTTCTATTTCTGGCAAATGTAAAGGCCTTTTTACAACAAAAGTGAAATAAGCCTCAGGCTGAAGGAAATGTAAATTCACACCTGTACAGTAGAGGGCGCAGCTCAAACTAACCTTTCAGCTGTGCAGCGGACACAGAAGAAGAAAATTCTCTTACTTCAACAATAAAAATTCAACAGAAATGTGATGTTTATCTAAAGTAATTTTGCTTATTATTATGGTTGAAATGGATCATCGAAGGTCAACAGCAAATAAATTGCTTAATAAAGTGAGATTAAATACCTCACTTATTTAACATATTTAATGAATGCAGGTTTGCGTAATATTCTGAGTTTGAACTTGCATAAAACATTTCACTAAACATTTGCAAAGTTATAGCTGTTTGTAAAAAAGGAGAAATATTAAGAGCTCAAACTCAAAGCAACAGGGGTTTCTGTTTGATTCTCTAAATATCAGCAGAGACACACACATTGATCAGATAAAACATTATATTGTACTCAATTCTTTAAATATAATCTTAAATCTTGTCTATAATTCCACACATAAATCATCTCAAAGATCTGATGATGTTTTATTGTCACGTGTCTCTACAGATCTGAAGAGGATGCAGCAGTATGCAGGTACAGTGTGTGTCTGAACTACACTAGATTACATTCATATACTCACAGCTTCATTACTGACCTACAGGATGATTAAACACTGATTAAATATTAAACACATCATCACAAAATATCTGTATTAGGATGTGATTCATATTCTCTGTTTTCTCAGTGGATGTGACTCTGGATCCTGATACAGCTCATCCTGAACTCATCCTGTCTGATGATGGAAAACAAGTGAGACATGGAGACATTGAGCAGAAACTCCCAGATAAACCAGAGAGATTTGATAGATATATAAATGTCCTGGGAAAGGAGGGATTCTCCTCAGGGAGATTTTATTTTGAGGTGCAGGTGAAGGGAAAGACTGACTGGACTTTAGGAGTGGCCAGAGAATCCATTGACAGGAAGGGAGAGATCACACTGACTCCCAGTAATGGATTCTGGACTGTTATTGTGAGGAATGGGAATGAATATGAAGGCTGTAATGATTCCTCAGTCTCTCTGTGTCTGAGAGTGAAGCTGCAGCGGGTCGGTGTGTTTGTGGATTATGAGGAGGGTCTGGTCTCCTTTTATGATGTGGAGTCCAGCTCTCATATCTACTCTTTCACTGGTCAGTCTTTCACTGGGAAACTTTATCCATATTTGAGCCCAGAACCTAATGATGGAGGTAAAAACTCAACTCCACTGATCATCACACCTGTCAAGTAAGAAAATAGGATGAAATAGAGATGAAAGTAATGATCTTAATAATAAAATCTGAAAACATTATGCATGTGCTATTTTTGTTCTTCAGTTTTTAAAATCTGTAAGCTATAATTACATATTTTAATGTAAAAATATAATGCTTGTTCAATAAATGTTTTTTTTTCCATAAATATTTGTTTCATAATTTCATGACATTTTTTTCTCCCATCTCAACTTGATAAAGTGAAACTGTCTGTAAAATCTTAACATAAAAGTCAAACTATAGTAACAGTGTTACGCAGCTTGAGTACAAGAACCAATGAGGTAATTGTTCTCAAGCGTCAAAGCAGGTACGGTTAATCTTCTGTTTATGTTCACTGATCAATATTTATATGTGAATAAAAGCCTAAATCAATCTGTTCATCATAAAGTGATCCAGTCTCTTCAGAAAATTTGGACTCCAAACATCTCAGAGTATTATGTCACATGTTGTCATCTTGCAATTACAGTAATTATGCATGAACACAGCATGAGTTTGGAACAGGACACTAGTATACTATTTCTGACATATATTAAGTATTGTTAGTATGCTGTTCTGAGTTGTGGTAGTCTTTAATTCCATGCATGAATTATTTGAAATTAATCTGAAAATGACTTTGAATATAATGTCTGCAGTTTACGAACACTGGAATAACCCATGATTTGCAAGTTATTTGCATAAAACACACTTTTGCTCTGTTTTTGTTAATATTTTTGTCTTTATTTTGAACATATTTGCATACATTTTCAATTTATTTTACCAGTGTATATTTACATTTTCACTCTTGGTATGATTAGACTATTCAGGATTTGTCTACCTTTGCTTTTGTTGTGAAAGAGCCTTAACTCATCCTACAGAGTTTGTTGTAGCAACACCTTGGCGACAGCAGAGCAATGTCATGGCATTTATACCAAAGTCCCTTTAAGACAAGTCATTTCACTCGGCGGCCATCTTTGAAACGCCTCTCGGGCATGCAAGTGTAGCTCCTATCTCTTTGAATGGGGAAACATCAACTTCTCTAAAGCTGTTTGCCAAGCTTTCAATTAAATTTAATATTTGAAATCACCAATGAAATCTGACAACAACTGTCTCATAAATTTTGTTTCTGAAAGCTTAAATCATTACATAATAAGGCATTTTCTCAGGCTAGATCAAGCTAATACGCATGCGCAGTCTAACTGCGCGTCTCTATAGGAAGAGCGCGTCTGACTGTTTCTATAGAAACCGGAGCTTCTAACGGCCGCTGCAGTGACGCGATGACTTTACCAATCGGCGATTGGCTCTTATTTAGAAGGCGGGACTTATTCCGCCATTTTGCGCGTTGCACATTCTCCCATTCAAAACAATACGAGTGACACGTCTTGTGTTATTCTATAGTCTTTGTTTGTACGCACTTGTATCCTGGTAGTGAGTTTTGAATGAATATCAGCAAATGTATCGTTTAATTCACAGCAGACTGATTTTTTGTTTGCCAATTCAAAATGATAATTCAAACTGAATGCTAATGAAACTGGTTCCTTCCTCACTTGTCCATCTCTCCATTATTACCAGCTTTCTCCCATCCCTCCATTCTTCTCTAGTATTCTTCTTCAGTTAATGCAAGACCCCCTGATTTATTCCCCCGAAAACCTTCCTGCTCCGGCCCGGGGCTAATCCCCACCCCAGCTGTGGGGTCCCGTCTGGGTCATAAATCTGAGCCCTTAAATCCTTACCTGGACAGTGTTCAGAAAGTGCGTTCCCTGCAGGAAGCAGGGGGTGTTTGTTGCCGAGACGAGGCAGACGGAGCAACGTGATCCTTAAGCTAGCCTAAGTGGTTTGCACCAGCGCAAATCCATGCATTTCTCTGTTGCACAGTACATCACTCACATTCCGACGGGAAGCATTAGGAAAGTGTTAGCTCTTACTTTTCCTTTTCCGGGCTTGTTGATCAACATGATGAAGTAATGTATTTTTATGGAACAATGCATTGTGGGTAACTGGCCTCTTCCCACAGGGTTAAGTGGAAATCCCTTGTCCTGCAAGGCTGTGATTCTTAATGTACTGTGTGAAAGGGTTCGGAAGCGTTTTTATAGCAGCCATGCTCTGTTTCTTTGTTTTCCTGCTGTACTGAACCGATGGATTGTGTGTCATGAACAGCAGGAAAACACTGCTAAATTCAAATAATAAAATACAAATAACCTAGTAATTGTGTAGAGCTATGTAACAGAAGAAGTCATGTTAATGGAGAAAGAGAAAACACTTCTCATATCTTTTACTGTTAATGTCAAAAGTTGTGCAGGCAATGCCAACGTTAACGGTTGAATCCCAGGGAAAGCATAAATTGATTTCGGATAAAGTGTCAGCCAAATGCATAAATGTAATGTCAGAAACCATGAATAAAACTACACAAAGTTTATGAAAATATGATCCAGATTACATTAAGCGCAGCTTCACTTGCAGTGAGAGGAGAGTTCAAATGGTTTGCTTCGACCACATTGTGTTTTGGCTGCCGAAAGCATGAAATTACTGAAATTCAAGAAAACTTCAAAATTTAGAAACCAAATTGGTCATGTTAATAATTTTGCATATCACTGCACTTATGCTAATAGTAGTCCATGACAATATTTAATTTTAAGGATATTTTTGTTTCCTTTTTTTTTAACTGTGTTCATTCACCATGTGATGTCCAACGGTTCCTGAAGCAAAGCCAGTTGAGAACCGCCTGTCTGTCTCGCAGGCTGAGGGACGGTTGTGTCAGTCAAAGATTACAGTCTGAGGCGGACGGTTGAAAATGAACCGTGGTGTTTGTTGGACCGCAGCTATCTGGCCGGTAAGAAAATAAGTTAATGGGTGGTTTGAGCTTCTAAGCAGGGGATGGTCAGACCCCCTGAGAGCCGCACCGCTAGTCTGAGGAGAGGACGGTTGGCAGGACTGGCTGTCTGTTGTACATTATCCTGGTTTTATTTCAGATGGCCTGTAATTACAGGGCTGATGGGGACACATACAGGGCCGTCTGCTCAGTCATGATAAAAGTGAGTCTAGGGGTGGGGCTTGATGATGTCACAATGGCCACGTACACACTGCACAGTTTTAGGTGTGACAACTGCATTTAAATAGCGGGAAATAAATCATTTCTGAGTAAAGAATACAAATGTTGTTTAAAGTTGTGATGAACATAGTAAAATTTGTCTTGCATTAAATGGTGACACTTTACAATAAGTTAACGAACAATAAGCAATACATTTGTTCCAGTATTTATTTATCTTTTTCGATAAAAATACAACTGTTCTTTGTTAGCTCAGGTCCATTAATGGATCCAACTTTTGATTTTAATAATGTGTTCATAATACGGAGCCCTGCACATGACATACGAACAAATTTATATAGCTGCAGTTTTGTCGCCTGCCACTTTTTCCGCTCAAGCTCTTTTTCTGATTGGCTGTCGATGTTTTTATCAGGAACTAATTAGTAAAATTTGCTGACATATTAGTAAGTCGTGGGAACGATTTGTTATTTCGTGGCCATGATATACACATTTTTTCCGCATGTCATGTGGGCTCAGTATTGGCCGGCTCCTGCTTCAGCATCACATGCATGCGTCGTGCTGCTCATGTGACCAGATCCAGCCAATACTGAGCCGCTGTGCGGACATAAACACTGAAGCTCTGCAACGGAAATAGTGTAGCAGTATGACAGGGGACATATGAATTTGTTGAATAAAGTCGTTATTTTTGTTTTGTTTTTGCGCACAAAAAGTATTCTCGTCGCTTTATAATATTAAGGTTGAACCACTGTAGTCACACTGACTACTTTAACAATGTCTTTAATACGTTTCTGGACCTCACAAGATGCAAATGTTGTAAATCAGATACCCTCGGATTTCATCAAAAATATCGTCATTTGTGTTCTGAAGACAAACGAAGGTCTTGCGACATGAGGGTGAGTATATCAAAAATCATTTTCATTTATGCATGTATGTTAGCATTTATTTATACACTATGCCTCTTTCTTTGGAGTTATTTTTATAGTTTATTTGAAGCAAAACTAATGTCAGAATATTTCTGACATTTCTGTTGAATAGAAATGCATTTCTGTTTCCCTCAAGAAGCCACATTGTACATTGATCATGTTAATACTGAATAAACATTTTAAAAAATCATCTTCGTTAATTGAAATGAAACTGAAATAAAGTATAAATATTAGATGAAAACCTGGAAATGTAAAATGAAAATGAGAAATGTTGCCTTGGCAAGTAACTCTAATAAAATTTGAAGTACTAAAATGACTAAAATAATTAAAACTAAATAAAAATATATATTTTTTAAAACTACTAAAAATGACAAAAGCACACAACAAAATGACTAAAACTTAAACTAAAATAAAAATAAAAACATCAGAATAAAAGCTGATTCAAAATATTAATAAATACTATAATGGTATATAAATTATACTAAAATAACACTGAAGTGATTAGTTTGAGGTATGGTTGTGTGTACACTGCCAATGTGTGTGTTCTGATGCCACATCATCAAACTTCCTATTGGACAATGAGGAAATAATAACCCAATTAGATCATGACTTGGAGTTTCTTTGGTGGATTGAACATCTGTGAAGTCTTTCTCTGACCTCACGGGATCTTTAGATTAGAGTTTATCCCTTCAGCTGAGTGGATGTAACTGCATAATGACAGCCCCCCCACCCCCCTCACTACGGATGAGACAATTTTCCCAAAACTCTCTCAAAATTAGTCACAACTCCACCATCTCAAGAATTCATCCACAGGCTTCTCAATTCCTTCAGTTTATCCCATCATTAGGTCATCGTCCAGCGTATGTTTTTCCGAAGGAACTATGTGAGGTGATTCCAGAATTGCAGCCTCCATTTGTCATAAAACAAACAAAATACATGCGCTCTTCATTACAGATGCACCAGTGAAAAGTTTATTCATTTATACGTTTTTATTTCATAAATGTATTTATTCATATTCTTTATGTCTGTTTGAAACACCTAATAAGAAAAAATGGATTAGTGCACTTGCAATGGAAATCTAAGACCTGAAACATGTTCTAAGCAACTACAAAAAATGCAAATGCTTGATTTTGTGCAGCATTGCATTGAGTCAGATCACAATTCATAATGCATCTCATGTTGTGCATTGCATTCTTAATATTAGCCAGCAAGTTAGGAGAGTTTAGATGACACCATTTTCAACTAAATGGAAAACTTTTTATGCGTTTTGGACAAATTGACAACTGTGTTTTGGGGGCCTGAAAATGCGAACTTTTGAAAATGAGTTTCAAAGCCCAAGTTTTTGAAAACAATCCCATTATGACTAGTCATTTCCTACTACTAAATTCATAAAAAACAGAGATTCTAATTTTTGGACCAAAAACTTCTTCACGTAATAACCTAGAATACTGTCTAACACTTGATGGCTGCTCTGTTAAGTCTTCGTCGTCAGTTAGGAACCTGGGTGTGCTCTTTGATACCAATCTTTCATTTGAAGGCCATGTTTCTAGCATCTGTAAAACCGCATTCTTCCATCTTAAAAATATATCTAAACTACGACATATGCTCTCAATGACAAATGCAGAACCATTAGTTCATGCGTTCATGACCTCAAGGCTAGATTACTGTAACGCTCTACTGGGTGGTTGTTCCGCTCGCCTGTTAAACAAACTACAGCTCGTACAAAATGCAGCAGCTAGAGTTCTTACTAGAACTAGGAAGTATGACCATATTAGCCCAGTTCTGTCAACACTGCATTGGCTCCCTGTTAAACATCGTATAGATTTTAAAATCTTGCAAGTTACTTACAAAGCACTAAATGGTTTAGCTCCCCAGTACCTGTGCGAGCTCTTAATGCATTATAGTCCTTCACGTCTATTGCGATCTCAGAATTCAGGCCAGCTGATAATACCTAGAATATCCAAATCAACTGCAGGCGGTAGATCCTTCTCCTATTTGGCACCTAAACTCTGAAACAATCTTCCTAGCATTGTTCGGGAAGCAGACACACTCTGTCAGTTTAAATCTAGACTAAAAACGCATCTCTTTAACCTGGCGTACACATAACACATTATCAATTTATTTTTTCAAATCCGTTAAAGGATTATTAGGCTGCATAAATTAGGTCAGCCGGAACTGGATGTACACCAGATGTACTCATTACATCAGAAGAAGACGCTAATATTAGTCTTTCTGTTTATCCCGAGGTTTACCGCAGTCATCCGGATCCGGGCCGTATCCAGGTGAGATTGAGGACCTGCGCCTTGACACGACCACAACGCAGCCCTGAAGTATCAGCAGAGATTGAGTCAACTAGATCATTCATTGTGAAGGCCTCATCGACACGACAGCCAGTGGCACAGTTCCTCAACAAACCGGCCATACCGGCGTGATGAATACGATCCTCAACTGGATGGAACTGGAATAAATACTTTGAATGTTGTGATCCTATCTGACTTATGATAGCAACCTGAGTCGTAACAAAGCACTGTTTGCCAGAGGAGAACTGGCCCCCCGACTAAGCCTGGTTTCTCCCAAGGTTTTTTTCTCCTGTTTGCCACCTGATGTCACCTGTTGGAGTTTGGGTTCCTTGCCGCTGTCGCCTTTGGCTTGCTTAGTTGGGGACACTTGACATTTGACATTTGATATTCAACAGTGCCTTGATCTGCCTGCATTGACACCATTTTCTTTAAGAGCTGCTGTGCAGCCAAAATTATATACCAGTTATCACTGTAAAGCTGCTTTGACACAATCTGCATTGTAAAAAGCGTTATATAAATAAAGGTGACTTGACTTGACTTGACATTATCATCTCTGTGTAAACTACAAAAACATGAATTTGTGAAAATTGTGAGGTCATGCGTATGTGTACTATGTGTTCAGTCTATAGGTGCACTAAAGTTTATTTACAAAGTGACATCACTAACTACTGGCCTGACAACTGTTTTTAATCATTTTCATGGATTCGTGAGAAAGGGGATAATTTTGATAATGTTGTTGGCTATTCCCAAAATCTTTCAAAAGAACAAATGAAAAACGTATCCGTTTTTAGTACATTATTGTCGTGTAAACGTACCCTTAAAGTTAGTTGACATGTTGGCATGTCACATTGAAATCAAAATCGACATTTATTTTTTTAATGGAATATTGCATTTATTTAAAAAAAAAAAAAAAAAATTAATTTATGTGCCTTGTAATCTTTAATCAAACTGATGACATGTTTACTGGTGCGAGGGCGGGGCAACCTGTCACTCAAATGAGATCCAACAATAGCAAACTACAACCATCCAATCAATTCTCTATAGACAAAATCAAGTCCCCCCTACATTTTTTGTCCGAGGAGCCATTTCACTTGGATATATGTCACATTAGGGAAGAAAAGACTATGGAAACATAATGGCACATACATCTAAAGGAAACTCTATCCTTGATGTTTGTTAGTGGCACAGCAACACAAATACGAGTTTTGTTTTTTTTTTTTCTTTAAAAGGTCACATTTAATTCAATGTTATTTTCTGTTTCTTTGTAATTATTTGTGAAATTTACTAGCAGTTTCTGTGAAAACTGTTTCAAAGTAAGTCCTATACAGCAAAACAATTTTCAGTATAAATATGTTCAAGGAACAGTGTGCTTGCAATGCATTGGCAAAACATTTGTCTTTATTTGCATACTTGCATAGAGACCTAACATACACCACAAGAATAGACATTACATTTAATATAACTTTTTAACTGAATTTATGTAATATAGCCAACACTTATACTTTATATATTTTTAGCATGCAACTCTACATAGCAACTTTATTTGTGTCCAAACGCTGTCCAGTGCATACTATTCAGAAAATTTGTCATTGCACCTTTTAACGTCCAGAAAGGTAGTTAAAAACATGGTTAAAATAGTCAACGTGACTACAGTGGTTCAACCTTAATGATATGAAGCGACGAGAATACTTTTTGTGCACAAAAACAACAATAACGACTTTATTCAACCATTTGAACCATTGTCATATGTAGTGAACTCAGTGCAGGCTTCCTTTTTTACGTCCGAACGCCAACTCAGTATTGGCCGAAGCTGAACACGACACATGCATGTGATGCTGAAGCAGGATCCGGCCATTAATGAGCCAGTATTCGGATGTAAACACGGAAGCCTGCACTGAGTTCATTAGGTATGACAACAGTTCAAATTGTTGAATAAAGTCATTATTTTTGTTTTGTTTTTTGTTTTTCTTGTAAAACAGGCTATATGCACAAAAATAATTTTTGCCCAATAGATTTGTATTTGACCTCTAAAGAAACAAGAAAGGCATTTTGCCTAATTTACAATACACAATAAACAAAGCAAGTCACAATTAATAGCGTGTTTTCCGTCTTCTAGCTCAGAGTACATCCAACTGAAGGAACAGCCAAACCTCACTCTCTCACACTCCTGCTCCCACAGCTCAAAAGCTGAAAACAATCAATTTCACACAAAAAAAATGAGCAAGCAAAATCGTAACAATTATATCAATTTACTGCGGTCGTAAACCTTTGTGGAAATGTAAAACCTGATGTATGTCTGAACCAAATACAATTCATATTGAATGCAATCAATCTGGCCACCTTAAGAGAGCCATGAGGCTTTGCTGAAATGAGTTGAGGCCTCCAGAGAGCTCTTAAAAATCCAGTATCACACTTAAGGTGGTCCGGTTCAAGGCAGCGTGCTAAATGGGAGGCAGATGCTTGTCTGTGAGCCCCGGATCATTCCCTTTGAGTGCTTTTGGATACAAATGTGAATCTAAATCTGTCAGTGCACATCAGTCAACGTGCACATCAGCTCACGCTCAAGCAGAAGATGTTCACAGAATCTCTTCCGTTGGGCTCCTGAGGACGGTCCGTTATGTAGTATCTTAAAATTGATGTCAGTATCACAGCATCAATGTCAGAAGTGATGAAATTCAAATTTTGGCACAGGAAAAAAAGAGTGAATGTATGTGTATATATATATATATATATATATATGATAAAAATAATGTTTTTATTTATTTTTTATTTGCTTAAAGGGAAAATATTATGCCCCTTTTACAAGATGTAATATAAGTCTCTGGTGTCCCAGAATGTGTGTGTGAAGTTTCAGCTCAAAATACCCCACAGATCATTTATTATAGCTTGTCAAATTTGCGCCTATTTGGGTGTGAGCAAAAACACACCACTTTTGTGCATGTCCCTTTAAATACAAATGAGCTGCTGCTCCCGGCCCCCTTTCCAGAAAAGGGCGGAGCTTTAACAACTCGCACTTCAGTTGCTCAACAACAACAAAGCTGGAGAATCTCACGCAGCCAAAATGAGGATTATCAGTAATGGTGTCCATAACTGTTTAATGGTACTAATATATACAAAGTGAAATTTCTTTTTATTTTGAGGTGAAATACGACATGTTTGTCGTTTTAGTGTGAAAATAAGTGAACCAAACAACCAACTTTAGGCTACTGTTCAGATATTTATATATTAAATATGTTGTTTACTTGGTTTTTGTGATTCTTTAATAATATTTTGTGTGGTAAAGTGCAGTACCTTAAATGTACTCTGCGCAAAAAAACCTTCGCCGAGGTCAGACGCAATGTGACCGGATTTAGTTTCTGCTCCTCAGACAGGCTCAGACGACCTTGGCCGGTCCAGCTTTTGACTGACTGCATTAGGCTGTGTTTTGTTCCGAGACTGAAAGGGATACGGGACTGACGGCAGCCTCTCGATCCCGCTGAAGGATCAGGTACCGTTTAACAGCGGAAGCGCGAAAGCCGCAGATTCCACAGCGCCACTCAACGTGTCACGGCCAGAGCGCGCGGAGGGCGGCAACAGCACTACTGGGCTCAATCATTTGAATTTCTCTCATGTTTGCCCCCATGCCGACACTCCCAGCGCTGTTGACGCCCCTCAATCCATCTTCATCGGCCGGTGGAGCTCCGTGACCCTCCGGATAGGGCGAGCCAGGTAGCGCAACATCACAGGTCTTTAAAAGGCAATTCGTGGGAAAAATGTTCACGTTGACAACGCGCTAAACTGCGACGCGCACTAATGCACATGTGGTTTTAATTCTCTGTCCCACGTTAATGGCAAATGTCAACCTGAAGTAATAACCTTAGTCTATGTAACAGAATGAAAACGGTCAAATTTATGGCGTTTGATGTTGAACAATAAAATGCAATTATTTTCCATAATAGCCTATTTATATTAAAACAATTTTTAGATTTATTATCACAAAATAATGTATCTTTAATAATGATGTGAGCCTATAATTATTAAATATTTACTGTTTGGGGTTGAGATTTTTTAATGTTTTTGAGTCCTTTATGTTCACTAAGGCTGCATTTGATTAAAAAAAATTTAAAAGAACTGTTTTCTATTATAATATAACATATGTAATATAATTAATTTCTGTGATCAAAGCTGAATTTTCAGCATCATTACTCCAGTCTTCAGTGTCACATGATCCTTCAGAAATCATTCTAATGATTTACTGCTCAAGAAACATTTATGATTATCAATGTTGAAAAAAGTTGATTCTTTGATGAATAGAAAGTTCAAATAAACAGCATTTACTATACATGTATATATATATATATATATATATATATATATATAAAAACATAAATATTTTGTAATGTGTAAAGGTCTTTACTGTCTGTTTTCATCAAATCAATGCATGCTTGCTGAATAAAAGTATTAATTTTCTTACTGAAGCCAAACTTTTGAACGGTAGTGAATGTAGTAATCAACATTATGCCACAAAAGCTGTTGGTGCAGGCTTTTACTGAACCCGGCATGTAAGTAAATTACGTTTTGGACTTTTGACTGTGGTATTTAAGGTTGCAATGAAAATATTATTGTTCTGTCATTAACAGAAATATGTAGGCCAAACAAAAGGAGGACTTGACCGTTCAGGAAAGAGTGTGGTTTATACCACTGCACTAAACATTTCATGATCAAATTTGGTGATTTACAAACTGGCCCGTTTTGATGAGATGATTGGGCTACAGAGGAAGTGTGCGTACACCTTTTTTTCCCCTGAAAGTGTTCACTGCGCTCCTGAGATGCTCAATTGTGGTTTACAGCTGTTTAAACACAAAGATATTCTCACTGTGGTCAGTATAAGAAACCCAATTAGGCAGTAAAGCTGAAGTGTAGAGGGGAATAAAAACTATAGGAGGATCCAAGTCAGTGAACTGAGGTGCCTGCTGCAGTTGCCAGAGGTCGCCATGAAGTGGAGCCATTTGGCATCGGCGTTTATTCTGCGGGGATACAGGAGCTTTATTTCCTACTCCAAACACTGGTGTTACCCTGATTTATAGACAACGGGTTTATGATATGAAACGTGTCAGTTTTAGGTTAAAACTCATGAGAAGGTGAGAGAGAATTCGCAAATATATCACCCGTCACCACGTATGGAACACGCGGTGAATTTGGAAATCCTTTTTTTCCAATAACAAATTCTGCTTCTCAGGTGAACCAGCTTCACACAGCTGTACTGGAAGAATAGGGGATAGTGTTTCCATTGACTATAAGCACATACAGATTGCATTTTATAGGCTAATGTAGTGTTTTAGATCTTTTGTACATAAAAATATTTAGTATAATTATATAAATTGATAAAAAAAATATATAAATAGTTTAATTATATACATTTGCATCGTTTTTAGTGTAACTTTTAAGTTAAACCTTCATCTTTTGTGAAAAGTGTGGCTCTGGTTTAGTTATAACTAACTAACTCCTTTATAACTAAAAACAAACGCGACTAAATACAGAAACATGCTGCAAATACTCGCAGATCAACCAAATACAGAAACGCGCTGCAAATACTCACAACGAACCAAATACAGAAACGCTCTGCAAATACTCACAATGCAACCAAATACAGAAACGCGCTGCAAATACTCACAACGCAACCAAATACAGAAACGCACTGCAAATACTCACAACGAACCAAATACAGAAACACGCTGCAAATACTCACAACGCAACCAAATACAGAAACGCACTGCAAATACTCACAACGCAACCAAATACAGAAACGCACTGCAAATACTCACAACGAACCAAATACAGAAACACTCTGCAAATACTCACAGTGCAACCAAATACAGAAACGCGCTGCAAATACTCACAATGCAACCAAATACAGAAACGCACTGCAAATACTCACAACGAACCAAATACAGAAACACTCTGCAAATACTCACAGTGCAACCAAATACAGAAACGCGCTGCAAATACTCACAATGCAACCAAATACAGAAACGCACTGCAAATACTCACAACGAACCAAATACAGAAACACTCTGCAAATACTCACAACTCAACCAAATACAGAAACGCGCTGCAAATACTCACAACGAACCAAATACAGAAACGTGCTGCAAATACTCACAGCGCAACCAAATACAAAAACGTGCTACAAATACTCACAACGCAACCAAATACAAAAACGCGCTGCAAATACTCATAATGAACCAAATACAGAAACGCGCTGCAAATAATCACAACTCAACCAAATATAGAAACACTCTGCAAATACTCACAACTCAACCAAATACAGAAACGCGCTGCAAATACTCACAACTCAACCAAATACAGAAACGCGCTGCAAATACTCACAACTCAACTAAATACAGAAACTCGCTGCAAATACTCACAACTCAACCAAATACAGAAACGCGCTGCAAATACTCACAACGCAACCAAATACAGAAACGCACTGCAAATACTCACAACGAACCAAATACAGAAACACGCTGCAAATACTCACAACGCAACCAAATACAGAAACGCACTGCAAATACTCACAACGAACCAAATACAGAAACACGCTGCAAATACTCACAACGCAACCAAATACAGAAACGCACTGCAAATACTCACAACGAACCAAATACAGAAACACTCTGCAAATACTCACAGTGCAACCAAATACAGAAACGCGCTGCAAATACTCACAATGCAACCAAATACAGAAACGCACTGCAAATACTCACAACGAACCAAATACAGAAACACTCTGCAAATACTCACAGTGCAACCAAATACAGAAACGCGCTGCAAATACTCACAATGCAACCAAATACAGAAACGCACTGCAAATACTCACAACGAACCAAATACAGAAACACTCTGCAAATACTCACAACTCAACCAAATACAGAAACGCGCTGCAAATACTCACAACGAACCAAATACAGAAACGTGCTGCAAATACTCACAGCGCAACCAAATACAAAAACGTGCTACAAATACTCACAACGCAACCAAATACAAAAACGCGCTGCAAATACTCATAATGAACCAAATACAGAAACGCGCTGCAAATAATCACAACTCAACCAAATATAGAAACACTCTGCAAATACTCACAACTCAACCAAATACAGAAACGCGCTGCAAATACTCACAACTCAACCAAATACAGAAACGCGCTGCAAATACTCACAACGAACCAAATACAGAAACGCGCTGCAAATACTCACAACAAACCAAATACAGAAACGTGCTGTAAATACTCACAACGCAACCAAATACAGAAACGCACTGCAAATACTCACAGCGCAACCAAATACAAAAACGTACTGCAAATACTCACAACGCAACCAAATACAAAAACGCGCTGCAAATAGCACAGACCATAACAGAAATGTTTCAAGGGGACCCCAACAAGTGACGAACCTGGCTGGGACATATTGTTCAGTGTCTACTCGTCAGTGGTGTTGTCGATGACCTAAAAGGTTAGGTTTGTTTCTTTGTTTGTTTGTTTTAACATCCTGATCAAGCATTGTGAGTATTTGCAGCATGTTTCTGTATTTGGTTGCGTTGTGAGCATTTCCAGCACGTGTTGTCAAACTGATGAAGATGTTTTCTTCATTTGCTGGTATTTTTATCTATTTGCATGCGTTTTCCTCAGTTGCAGGGTGTTGAGCTCTCTTGGCCACCGTAAACTTCTCTAACATGGCTTATTGTAATATATGTCATTGGAGCATAAAGTGTCATGTCAGGTGTCCTCATCAACTTCTCCTTTTCACCCCATTCATGGACCATGATAACAACCTCAATGCTTTTAGCAAGTTTAATCTAGTCTAAAACAAGGTATGACTTTTCTCTTTCTTTTTGACTTTTCTCACCCTTTTCCTTTTTTTATTTCTGTGGTTTGAAGATGTAAAATTTGACCTCTTCTGTGGAGGATGGTAAGAGACACCTCAAAATGTGGACGATAACCCGAGTGGACATTTATTTAAGCGCTAGTGATATTTTGACTCATTTTAAGTAATTTGTTATTCTTCCTGGTTTGCGCTGCCCTGCTGTAGAATCGCAGGAGACTGTTTTCAGTGGCGTACATCCATCTGGTTTCTCTGCGCTTCCTGGTTAATTCTCTTACCACCTGTTCAACATCTCACCAACCTACACGGTGCTCAGCAGAGGGCCTCGTCAAACCTGAATATCCACTTTAAAACTCACCAGATTGTTAAAAGGATTAATATTGCCTTGGGCACCTGTGGGTTTACAGATAAATGACTTTCAATAACATGCCATCAATGATGTAGACTCTTTTCAGTCATATTCTTAATCTACTTATCTTTAAAACGAAATTCAAATAATGTTGTTTTTTTCCAGTTAAAAATGGATTTTCATTTACACATTTAATTACAAATGATATTTAGTTAAGCAAATGCACCTATGGACCCTTTTCACATTTCCGCGGTTCTCAGAAGTGGAAGTCATAGACAGCTAATATAATTTTTGTATTACCATTTGCTCCAATAGCAAAAGAAAAAAATACATGATATCATTTTCAAGACTTTCTAAGAGAAGGAAAAAATATCTCCAACACCCTATTAGCCACCGCATTAGAAACATGAAAATGATGAAAATTAAAAACGTTACTAAGATTTGCGATATAGACTGTGACTGTGAAAACGCTTCATCACAGTCCATGAAAAGGGTCCATTACTCTCCTTTTGGTAGAAGATCTAGTACCTTTTGAGCCGCTGACGCTTATTTAGGTGGTTGAACACCCAGACTAGACCAGCGTGGACAAGCAGCAAACCACTTTAAGATGGTGTGACCTGGTCATTCCACCTAGCATCTTCACCAAGATGGGTTACCAGGTCTCCACCTGCTAGTCAACTACATAAACCAGCTTAGAATGGATAGAACCAACAATGTTATCCCAAAACCAGGTTTATGCATTTATAATTAAACCAAAGACATTACAACTTTTTCTGTCCATCATGATCCTCAGGTGTTCGTTGTTATGCAGAGCCTTTTATTCAATGATGTTGTAAGAAGTAAACTTTAGTTTATTGTGTTTGATGTCCCTTTATCTCTCCAGGCCCTCTGGAGATTCATTTGGTTTCTTCTCGGATTCCTGTTTGTCCTTTTCCATTTGTTCCTGCTCTCTGGCGTCCAGTTCTTTCAGTTTTTCCTCCACATCTTTGGGAATCTCCACCTCCATCAGATTCTCCATTCCCTCCTCCGGCTCATCTCCAATCAAAACCTTAATCAAAAGACACACAAAATTGCACATGAAACCCTAATGGACCCGAATACGTTCCGTCAGAGTCGCATATCGAGAGAAAAGTGGTAATGACGCAGGACGGGAACTAATGAGATGCCAGACAGCACTTCAGTGTTACTGTCATTCCCAAGCACCAATTTTCGGGAACCCGACAACATGGAAAAACTTTAGGTAACATGATAGCTGTTAAAGTCGTGTTAGTTAGAAACTGCTGCATTATAAAAAAGCTCCCATTAATCCTGGATAAATATTAGCCTCGTTCTGTGCTTGGCATATTAGCTGTTTTATTGACGCTAATTAAAATGGTTGGGTTGAGGCAAATGGCCGAACCACTGCTTCTGGCCTGCAGTTCAAAAGGGATCTCCCAGATGTTATGGAGAATATCATGCTTTAATAGGAGACCCTGTGACATCTTTTCCATGGGGCTGTACCCAAATATACGCCTGCCACGGTGCAAGGAACAGGCTTTTTCCACCAAATTAGTGTCTCCGGCTTTTTTCGACCAAACTCATAAATCCTGGTTTTGGAGGACTGGAACTGATCTGCGTACTGTCTGGGGTCTTCCAAAGCAAAACAATCCACATCCACAGAAAATGTTGCATGCAACGATCTTGCAAAAGTGATGCAAGAGAGATGCAATAGCAGAGTCGGTGCCATGGGGGGGCACGAGGGAGTGTCGCCCCCTCATTCGGACTATCCTGCCCCCTCAGTCAAGATGAATGTGAAAATGAATTTTAATGATAAAACTGACAATTTTAAAAGCATTAATATTAGGCTACTATAGCAAAATTTTAGTTGAGGACAGTCTGTTTCACAGTCACATTTTGACCGGCACAATTGACACACGAACCTCCCGAGCCAGAAAGAATGCAGCTCTGCCTAAATATTTTCAGAGTGATCTTTACTATACCTGGACGAGATTCTCACAGGCTGAAATCACATGTGGATCTTTCTCCCATTTGTGAAACTCCCTCATGATGGGATAAACATTCTTGTTCTTCATCATCTGTCGGCCCACTTTAGTAGCTGTAAGCTGAATACAAACAGATCACTAAGAAACTGAACTACAAAACAGACAATTGATAATAATCAGAAATGTTTCTTGAGCAGCAAATCATCATATAAGAATGATTTCTGAAGGGTCATGTGACACTGAAGACTGGAGTAATGATGCTGAAATTTCAGGTTTGCATCACAGGAATAAAGTACATTTTACAATATATTACAATAGAAGAGATAGATTTGAGATGTGGTTCTTACGAGAATGAGGGTTTCTAAGAGCATTTTGCGGATATCAGGATCATCTTCTCTCTTTTTATCCTCTGGCAGGTACTGCAAATCCACTGGCAAACCTGTAAATACAGATACACAGTTACATGAAAAAATATGCTAAATGTGTGTTTTGCTGTTAAAATAGTGGCACAAAGATTACACACTTCAACTTTTAAAACACTTTCTAAAGTAGAAATGGTAAGTATGAGCAATAAGAATAGTGATGAGTGCTAATTATATAGTTCAAACATACTGCAAATTAAATTAAAGTATTTTGGGCTATAGTTATACAAACCATGAAAGCATTTCAGAAAGGTCATATAAGGTCAATTATTAACTAGGAAAGTTCTTGTCTGTTTTGCAATCTGCTAATTAGCTATGTTGGTCAGAAAGCATGGTGCATTAAGAGGAGAATATGGTATATATAAACATTTCAAACAGCTTTTATGAAACCGCAGACTTTGATCTAAGATTCTGACTAAGCAAATTCACAGGTTCCTGCTGTAATGGCAATATTTCCATTCTGTTCATTCCATTTTCCTTGCACATGTTGTTGGAAATACAATAAACATTCAACCTGTGTCATCAAAATGAGTAAACAACGCCATCTACTGGACAAGCGAGAGTGTTGCAACAGCAGTCAAAGAAAGGTTTAGCTATTTTTTTCTTTCTACACTATTAACAAAAAGCATATGAAGTACTTGAGCCTGTAGGCAGGGCTTAAATCGGATTTAAAAAGCATCACCTTCATTCTCTTCCTCTGAGAGCTCCTCTGGTCCAGCCAACGGTAATAAAAGAAAAGGTAAAATATCCACCGCATCACCAAGCAACCACTCATGATGGGCTGTATGGACAAAAAGGCATATCTAATGAGAATTAAATGCACTAATTTTGCATTGACTTTCCTTTCAATAATCAAACTGCATGCTCTTTACATGTATTTATTCAGCTGATGTCCATAGATTACTAAGCCAAACACAGGTGTTTTACCGTAGTCAAAGCAGCAGTTTCTGAGCGTTCCCACCACCCCTCCTCTCCTGGTGGTCGATTCCTCGTACTGTGTGTACGGCAGAAGCCTCTGAATCACACACCTGTACAAACACATGACAAACAATCACAAACAATCAAGTGTCTTACTGTCTAGTACTATGGTATTACCATGCTTTTGGAGATGTACCATGATAATATCATGTTTTTGTTGTCTGTACCATGCTAATACCATGTTTTTTGACATGTACTATGGCAATATAATAGTTGTTTTTTTTCCCGTACCATGATAATACATTTTTTTGAAAATTTACTATGATAAAATCATATATTTTTTACTCCTACCACAATAATACCATGTTTTTGAACATGCACCATGGTAATATCATATATTTTTTACTTCTACTATGATAATGCCATGTTTTTGAACAAGTACTATGGTAATATCATGTTTTTTTAACCCATACAATGATAATTCCATTGGGTTTTTTTTACTCTTACCATGATTATACCATATTTTTGGATATGTTCCATGGTACTTTTTTTACCTGTGCCATAATACCATGTTTGAACTATGGTAATATCATAGTTTTTTACCTGTACCATGATAGTACAAATTTTTTGGACATGTAATATGATAATATTTATATGAATTTTTAAGCCAGTAATATCATTTTTTTTACTCCTACAAAGATAATACCATGTTTTTGAACATGTACTATGGTAATCTCAGGTATTTTTTTACTCCCTCCATGATAATACCATGTTTTTGGACATGTACCATTGTAAAACCATAGTTTTTATTAGCTGTACCATGATAGTACCATGTTTTTGGACATGTACCTTTGTCGTGTTTTGTTCGACACACTATAATTATACCATGGTTTTGGAAATATGATAAAACAGTGTTTTTAGTATGTAATCATTCGGTACCATGGTATTATTACCACAGTACTGCTATAGTCCGGGTACCTGTCCTTGTCCAGAATGAAGTGTCGTGCCTCGGGCAGCTGTGTGAGGTTGGACAGCAGGGGTCCCAGATAGTGTAGCGAAGCTTTCTTATTGAAACCCTCCGTGCAGAAGATTTCCACCACTCTGTCCAGTCCGATGTTCTGCTCCTGCAGAGCTCTGAACACCTCTCTGCACGTCCGCTCATGCCGGCTCAGGTTACTGAGGATGGTGCAGATCCGATCCGCAAACACGTACTCCGGGTCCAGTAGGTTCGGAAGCAGTTTGGCCAGTAAGTCTGTCTCTTTGATCAAAGGCTGGTGAAGTGTCTCGTCCGCTGAGAGGTTGATCAGGGCATGAAAACAGTCCTTGACGATGGCGATGGAGGGGTCGCTTGTTAGAGTTACCAGGGCTTTGAGGAAGGCTGGCTTGGACTGCAGGTATCGGCATCCGTCCCGGTTTCCCGTGAGGCCCAGGACGTATTCCGAGGCCTGACCTTTGACATCAGCTCTCATCTCCAGAGTGAGAAATGACAGCAGTTCTTCAGCTTCACCATCACTAAGCATCTTGGCTCAGTCTGTTGACAGACTCAAAGTTTATTGCTGATTTTTTTCCTTTTAGTCAAACCTCAAAAAAACAAACAACAACAAAAAAAATACAGACAGTTTAAGCACTAGCTTAATAATAATATCAGACAGCTAAAATCACAGAATAAAAATAATAATAAATAATTTAAAAGATGAAATTTAAAAGTTATATTTTCCTAAAAATTTCTACAATTTTCTAAAATGTTCTACATTTCTAAATTTTAAGTCTTTCGTCCGATATTTATATTTTATTTTATTCCACCTTCATTTCAATAAACACGATGAAAATATTATTATTATTATCTAATTTCAGTATTAGTCAACAATACTAACACTGGTTCCAGGCCTGGAAAAGCCATCTAAAGTTCTAGTGAATATGTGTTTAGTTATACACTAATATTTAATAACTAAGTTTTATTTAAACTGCAAAAGAAAACACTGATAGTTTAAGCACTACTTTAATAATAATAATAGTAATATCATCAGACGGCTATAAATCACAGAACAAAAAATACAATAAAAATACATTTACAAATACAACGTAAGAATAAAATAAATAAGAAATAGATTAAAATTGGCATCTAAAAACTGAAAATCCCTGTCTTAGTATATATCAAAATGCCATGTCATTACCATCACTGTATCATGGTACCACAGTTCAGTTCTCAGACATTATTATGATTGTGCAGCAACACAGTTGTGCAAAATTATAATCATAACCGATCGCTATGTTTACAGTATACCACAGAACACGCAAAACCAAAAATTTGACCTATCATCAATATACAGCTGTATAGAGCGCCGAAAATATGTGATAAAAACTAATCATTTTGTTTACATTTTTTTATTTGTTTAAATAGAATATATTTACCACGTTCGCAGTATACAGAACACATGTGCGTTGATCGTAGTTCCTGCTTCTTTTTTTTTTTTTTTTTCTTTTTTTACTGCTGAAGGAATTGACATATTCCTGATCCAATCAATTACGCACATTTTTTACGCACTGGCGTTTGATTGGTCGGTTAACTCCAGGCTCCGCCTTCGCTGTCCGCTCCTCGCGCTTTGTGATGACGCACAATAGCCTGCGTGTGTTTGAAACATGGCAGCAGTTCAAGTGAGCGAAGCGGAGAAGGTTTATCTTATGCATGGCGTTCGAGTAAGTGTAATAATTTATAATTTGCATATAATTAACGTTCAGTTAATATACCAAAAAATATTTGTACATCGAAAAGAAGCCTCATAACATGTATTCTGATGTGGTCTGTTTTGGGGTTTTAACCTCATGCTATGTTGAGATAGACTATATTGTATTTATTTTTGTGGTCCTACATGTATCAATAATCGATAAAACATGGCAATAATATACATTTTAATACTAGCCTTTAACTTTAATTTCTGTTTTCTTTTTAAATGTGTCACTGACATAACCCCCCAAATTGACAGCTCTTAAATGTAAATGTATATGTATATACAGTAAAGTGCTGACAGGAGTGAACCACTACAATATCTCTGCTCTCTATTACTCCAAAAATCTGTCATGGAAAGTGTTTGAAGTATGATATCCACCTAAAATTAAGTGTAATAATCAGTTCTAATGAGATTTGGAAACATCATGAAGCCTCATCCTAATACTTGATTGTTAGAACCTCGAGCAGAACATGAGGTTTAAAGGGTTAAACTGTGAATATTGTTGACAGGATGACCTGAGATTGGACGGACGAGGATGTGAAGACTACAGACACATGGAGATCGAGACAGATGTGGTGTCAAACACTGATGGATCTGCTAAAATCAGTCTTGTAAGCTGAATTAAACAGTTTTATGCTAATATCAAAACATGTGGTGTCACGACTCACCAGTGTTTTTGTGATGCAGTGTGTTGTTGTGTGATGTGTTTGACAGGGTCACACAGATGTTCTCGTAGGAGTAAAGGCAGAGATTGGTAAACCCAAACCCACGGTTCCAGATGAAGGTTATCTGGAGTTCTTTGTGGACTGGTGAGTGTTTAAAGATCATCATATTTATAGATACATCCCATCTCACTAAACAGACATCAAGCGTCCTTCATTACAGACAGTCTGTAAATCACTAACAGCTCCACCAATAAGACTTTTAAAAACCATTAAAATCATTAAGAATAATAGAACATGATGACATTTGAGAACATAATGCATGTAAGTTGAATACATGAATAGTGGGAGCTATACTTTTTTGGTATTATTATTTATGTGCTACTGTAGTGTTTATTAATAATTTGAATTATGAAAAAATATATATATATATAATAAAATATAAAATATATTATTTTTACATTTTCAGTTTTTGTTTTAATTTTAGCTTAAGTTTTAGTAGTTTTATGTGCTTTTTTCATCTATATTAGTTTGTTTTATATATATTTCTATTTGGCTTTCAATTATTTTTATTTCAGTTTTAGATTGTCATTTTAGCACTTCATCTTAAACTTATTTTATGTAGCCAAAGGCAACATTTCAGGGTTTTTTTTCTTTCTTTTTGTTTCTTTCTGTTTGTTTTTCATCCAATATTTATATTTTATTTCAGCTTTATTTCAATTAACAGTTTTTTTGTTTGTTTGTTTGCTTGCTTTTTTAAATTAATTTTAGCATTAGTCAACAGTAACACTGGTTCTAGGTCTGGAAAAGTCATGGAAATTAGTGAATATATATATTTACACTAGGGCTGTCAATAGATTAATTTTTTAATCACGATTGATCGCACACTTATCGTGAAATTAAGCATACACCATTTATCTTGTTTAACACGTCCATTTTGCCATCATTGCCTATATCCAGCAAAGTAAACCATCAGATTAAAGTGTGATTTTTTTTTTTTTTTTTTTACAAAACTGTATTCAAGGTAAATTTAAAGGTACATTTTTTCAGGGTCTTTCCAAAAAAGGACACCAAATAACCAAATGATATGATTTAATATAATTTATACATTTATGTACACCAAAGCACCCATAAAAAAAATCAACAATGCTTTAAAGGTTTTTCAACTATCTAACAATAGTTTTCAGGTACGGAAATTGAATAAAGTAATCAAATATAAAATAACTGCATATAAACTTCTGTGAATAATTAAATAAAGATGAAACATTAAGTTACAAAAGCAAGAGTGATTTCTTCGTCTTTTTATTAACATTAAAAAAAGAGAGCAGGAATATTAGACTGCTGTCCCTTTAAGATATAATTCAAAGATCCAGTACACTGATACTGATACACACGCGCTTCGGATGAGCGCACACACAAATCTCCTCACAGAGCGTGCGAGTTCTCTTTCGCGTCTTATAGTCGAATGTTTAAATTGGCAAGGTTTAAATGAGTTTAGTTTAAACACAGATAGCAATGTGAGCTGTTCAGGTCTCACCAGCACTTGCGCGCTATCAACACCGGGGGATGACGGCGTAAATGACTGCTCATAGAGCTTTCAGATACAATGACACAATATGACAGAGAGTTTGTGTTTTAAAGCGAAACAGACACTGGAATGAATAATTCTTTCTGCCATCTCTAATATAATCAGCATGGACTTTTAAGATCATCTAACTGCGTGACATAAATTACGTTGTGATGCAATTTCACATGCTTTAAATTATTTTAACGCATTAAGGATTTTGAATTAATCGCATGCGTTAACGTTGACAGCCCTAATAAATAAATATATATATATATATATATATGAGATAAATTTGACAGCTAACCCCAACCTGATATTTTTTGGAAAATTCTAGTCTTCAGAACAACATTTTTTTTTCAGGACTTTTCAGCTAAATTCTATCTTTGTCAAATAGTTGACAATTATATACTTATGTTTACAAATGTATGAGATACAGCACAATTAATAAGACAGTATTCAATTTATTAAACAGTTTATACATACACTTTGTGTAGAGGTATTATAGTGGGAGCTATAATTGACCAGTGCTGGTACTTCAGTGTATAAATATGCAAATTGGCAGTGAATATCCATAGATGATGTGTGTTTATGCGTCCATGATCTGCATGATAATGAGTCACAGTCTCATCAGTTTTCTCGCCTTCCCGATGTGTGTTAAATGCCTGACATTTGTTTTGCAGCTCAGCAAACGCTACTCCAGAGTTTGAGGGGCGTGGAGGGGAGGAGCTGGGGGTGGAGCTTAGTAACATACTCTATAAAGTGTTCAACAACAGGCACAGCGTGGACCTGCGTTCCCTCTGCATCTGCCCGGGAGAGAACTGCTGGGTGCTGTACGTAGACGTGCTGGTGAGTGAACCGCTCGAAATCACACAGCATCCTGATATTCACTTCTTAGGAATTGAATTGAATATTCACATTAAATACCACGGAATAATGTGACATCCATATGCTATTGGTTTATTCTTCATTTAAATGCACGATTGTCTCGACAGCTGCTGCAGTGTGATGGAAACCTGTTTGATGCCATTTCCATCGCAATCAAAGCTGCTCTGTTTAATACACGGTGAGTTACTGTGTGTCTTTTCCCATCGGAACGGTCAGGTTTCCATCAGGAAATGTTACAACTGGCAGTGTGTTATTTTAGTATTATTTATATACTATTATAATATTTTGAATTAGCTTTTATTTGTATATTTTCAGTTGTCATTTTAAATTTAGTTTATCTTTTAGTAATTGTGTTATGGTGATTGAAATTCACTGGTTAAATGTTGTGAAAACCCTGAATGACTGATAGGAATCCCTCTTCCAAAACAGAATTCCCAAAGTGCACATATCTGAGGATGAGGAGGGTGGGAAGGAGATTGAGCTGTCAGATGACCCGTACGATTGCATGCGGCTCAATGTGGAGAATGTGCCGTGTATCGTAACCCTGTGCAAGGTACAGCAAAGCCTGGGCCATTACCCACAATGCACCACTCTCCTCGTGTCATATTAGGTGTGTTCAGCTTGAAGCGGCGTGAGTACCGCAAGAGCGATAAGAGATGCTTTAATATGCTTTTGAATCACTCTTGCTGTACTTTGATGTCAGTTTGTGCAGCACCGCTTCAAGTCGAACACACCTACTAAGTTACGTGTTTATGTAACTTTTTTATATTGTATGTCTCTGTGTTTGTGCCCTTCAGATTGGTCACAGACACGTGGTGGACGCCACTCTACAGGAAAAGGCCTGTTCTGTGGCCAGTCTCTTGATTTCAGTCACACACAAAGGAATGGTCACATGTGTCAGGAAGATGGGAAGGGGAAGTCTGGACCCGGAGAGCATCTTTGAGATGACAGAGGTCAGATTATTTTTTTCCACAGTAGTTTTAAACTTTTTTGATAACGCTATTGTTGGTGTTTGATAAGGCATCACTTTTACTCCTACTTAGAATGAGGATTTTGTTCAAATCCCAAACCCTGTAAAACCTGACATAGGAAATAATAGTCAGAATTATTATTATTATTATTTTTTTTTAATAGAACAGAAACTTTAGGCAAAATATACAACAAAAACGTAGAGTTTGCATATTTGTTTTTATGTTGAGTATCGTTAAAAGTATTATTCATGAGACTTTTATGGCTCATATAGTATGATATAGTGAGAATATGGAGGGGGAAAATGTCAGTTTTATTCAAAGGGCCCAAACTGAGCAAAAATATGGTCAAAAAGTAAGATTTAATTCTGATAGCTTGTAATGTAAATCACTGAGATCTTTATAACAGAGACTACTTGCATAAAATGTATATAAATATCAGTTGTTTCTCTATATCTTTCAATAATATGTCATAGTAAGATGATATTAGTTTATGATCAGAGCTCTGTAGTTTTTATTTTGGGGGGCAAAACATAATGCATTTCAGTAAAATTATAATTGAGAAAAAATAGATGTTCCTCAAAAGCCTACATTTTAACATGAGTTTTCTAAAAAAAAGTTTCTTCAGTCCAGTAAGTGTTCATCTTGAAATATTCCTAACAATATAAAAGTTATTCTTTTGTTTACTTTAAAAAAACAGCAAAAAGACAAGCTGAAAGTGGACGTTTTTACAGTTACTAAAATCATTTGAACTATCAATCAGATGACAGAAGGCGTGTAGATTATGTACAGCAGGTTTTTAGGCAAAGAAATGTGTGTATCATATATGACACAGTAGTCTTTGTAGGTTAAACTTTGGCACCTACACACTGGAGTATACATTACTGTATATTAGAGAATTTCCTGCAGCTCGTGTTGTTCATATGTGGAATATCCATCAGACGGTGAACAGACAGTCTGAGTCTGTCTAGTGCTTTAACAACTAGAGCTTTTATTTTTGCACACTTTCACGTCTTTATACTTTCATAAACTCACTGATTAAAGAGTTTATATTCACTGTTCTGGTGTTGTAGGCCGGGAAGCGTGTGGGAAAGACTCTTCATGCGCCACTCATGGAACTGCTGCAGAAAGAAGAAAGTCTTGGCAAGAAACGACAGAAAGTGGGATTCCTTGGATAGCTGTTTTTGTACCTTTTTTGTTGTTGTTGTTTGTTTGTTTTTCAAATAAATTAGTTAAGTTTCCTATGACGTTCGTCATGTCATAACTTCAGCTAAAATAGAATCCTCTAATGTGAGGTTATATAACGTTGCTGTTTTTGTTTTGTTCATTTTTCCAGCTGTTTGAACTGTGCTTTTAACAGATGACTCAATGCTAAATGTTTCTTCACTCAAATCCAATTTTTTCCTCATAAATCTGAGTGGTTTGAGTGGATTTTAAGCATTTGAGTCTTTTTAACACCTGAATTTAGTAGATGAGTAGAACAGAATCCTTGTAGTCGTTGCGTGTTGGTGATTTTTATGTCCCAGAGCAGAAGGATATTTTTGTTAGGAAAAAATAATGTGTGTTGGCATGAAAACAAAAGTTGCGATAGTCTTTTCGTCCTATTATGACATATATCTGAGTGAAAGGCTTCTGGAACCAGATCAAATCTAGGGCGGGGCTTGAATTTGTCCATGGGGAATTGATTGGATGGTTGTGGTTCGCTATTGGTGGATCTCATGTGAGTGACAGGTTGCCCCGCCCTCGTCATCAGAAAAGAGATGACGCTGCAAGAGGGATGGGAAGTTATTTAATAATGATGTGCATAGATTAATCATTTATAATAAATACTGCAATGTTTCATTAAAAAAAAAAATTTTTTTTTTTAAAAAAACAAGAACTATTTTGATTTCATGGTGACTTTAAAGATTCGCAGACTTGTGTAAGTTGACAGGTGCTGTAGTCGAGCACAGACGGTGTCTAGCAGGACGCTTCTTCTGCCACGTGTCATCTGAAGAAGATCTGAGCGCTCAGGCCCTCCAGACAGCTGCTGTGAGCTTTGGATATATTCCATCCCATAATAGCCTCTCTTCTTCCTCTGGAACAATGAATCCAAAACAAACTGCAGCTATCACTGCATAGATAACTACTTCATACACCAGAAGTATGCATGATGGGAAATGTGTCCTGAGGAGACCTTTAATTCCCCGAGGATTCTGAATGTACTCCGAGCAACCCGAGAACCTGCTCTTCTGTGCGAGTCATCCTAAATATGGAACCAATTTTATAATCTACAATATAAGTATATAATAAGTATATTTCCACATACTTTTAGCAAATTGTGAAGAAAAAATTGACTAAATCACAATACAATTTATAATGTGAGAAAAATGTGGAAAAAAATTTTAGGCAACAGATATTGTAATTAATGCATTTTTATAAATATTTAATAACACATTGGTCTGATATAAATTTCACAGCTTACCCCAACCTGATATTTTTTGGAAAATTGCAGTCTTCAGAACGTAATCATTCATCAGATAGTTATGTTTTATTGTGTTTACATTTTAGCCAGCAACTATTACAAAAATGTGACTTTCATATTTTAGTTTAGAAGAGAGAATTCACAAAAATGATTCTGTGTGAGAAACGCAGAAGGTCTGTGTTTTATGTACTACTTCTAACCGTGAGCTTTAAAGTCACAGAACAGATGAGGAAAGTGTGTGTATGTGTGTGTGTGCTTCTATATATGGTTTATGAGGACACAAATGTGTATAATAACATGGGTATTACAACGTAAACATGGTTTATGAGGACACTTCCTGTGTCCTCGTAAACCAAATGGCTTAAAAAACATACTAAACAGAGTTTTCAATTTAAAAAATGCAGACAGTTTCCTGTGATGGGTAGGTTTAGGGGTAGGGGTAGTGTAGGGGGATAGAATGTACAGTTTGTACAGTATAAAAACCATTACGTCTATGGAGAGTTCCAGTAAACCATATATACGTATGTGTGCGTACGCGTGCATGTGCGTGTGTGTTGTGGAGAGGTGAGGTGATCTGTGTGAGGATGTCACTCCTCCGCTTCGCTCAGGATAAAGAGCGACTGCAGTGAGTTTACAGCAGTTTTTCTGCGTGAGCTGGACTAAGAAGCAGAGATCTGTCCACGTTCTTCTAACTTCACCATGAGACTCAGAGACGGCTGTCTTCTGTTTGCTGTCCTGCTGCTGCTCCTCACACACACCTCACAGCAGCAGAACACTCCCAGAAAGAAACCCAGCGCTAAAAAAGGTAGGACGCGAGGATTTTTGATCATTTTTGTCTTCAGTTAGATCATTTATTCATTTGGTTAGTCAAGTTGAAAGCTACAGGTTCAGAGAGCATCACTGTGCAAAGCATATTTTCTTTCAAAGTTGCTGTGTGAAGAAAAATAAACAGTTTACTAATGTTTACTACAGAAACGTACTGAAAAATTATCTTATTAAACTAAAATAACTTAATTAAATGTATATATATATATATATATATATATATATATATATATATAATACAATTCAATTTAAAAATAAAATGTAATGTGATTTCTTTCAAGTGATTTTGGGGTGAAATTGGTTGTTGATTTTTCATCCGATTTAGCGTAAGATTGGTTTTCTCCTGTCAGACTCAGATGCTCGAGCCACTGCTGCTTTGGAGGACCTTCAGCAGCAGATCAATGACATTGTGGAGGAACTGAATCGTCTAAAGGAGCAGCAGGCTCTGCAGACGGGTGAGAGCTTCATAAACCCATCTGCATCAAGACATGCTCTGCATTACTGAAGCATCCAGACGTTATGATATAACCCTACCTACTGCCTGACTCATCTGTTTACCAAAATAGTAGAGACTCAGATCTGTTTGGCCCTTGAAATAAAAAAAACTGACGTTGTGCCATAGACTGGCGTATTGTTTGGATTAGAGTCTGTCCGCTTACATAAGACACATGGCCTCCACGTGTAGATTTTGATGATTCTTACAGCTTGTGCTTTCCCTAGAGAACATAAAGCCAGATGTCATTCGGTCTTTGATCTGAGGAAATGTTCAGACAATATGTGTAGCCTAGACTATATGACTGTACTAATTTTGAAGTATGCTAATTAACACAAGCCAAACATTACTCTTAGTTGCCTCTGCAAGCCAAAGCAATAAATAAAGACAAAAATATCATTTTTGTATTCCCATTTCTACGGTGGCAGAGAGCTCTCAACGCGCTGCAAGAAAATGCATGCAAATAGAAAAAACACCAGCAAATTAAGTAAACATCTTCACCAGTGACAACATGTGCTGTTATACAGAAATACAGAAAGGTGCTGCAAATAATCATAATGAACCAAATACAGAAACGCTCTGCAAATACTCGCAACGCAACCAAATACAGAAACGCGCTGCAAATACTCACCATGCAACCAAATAAAGAAACATGCTTCAAATACTCACAACACAAAAAAATACAGAAATGCACTGCAAATACTCGCAACGCAACCAAATACAGAAACGTGCTGCAAATACTCGCAACGCAACCAAATACAGAAACACTCTGCAAATACTCACAACTCAACCAAATACAGAAACGTGCTGCAAATACTCACAACGCAACCAAATACAGAAACGCGCTGCAAATACTCACAACACAACCAAATATAGAAACGCGCTGCAAATACTCATAATGAACCAAATACAGAAACGTGCTGCAAATACTCACAACTCAACCAAATACAGAAACGTGCTGCAAATACTCACAACTCAACCAAATACAGAAACGTGCTGCAAATACTCACAACGCAACCAAATACAGAAACGCGCTGCAAATACTCACAACGCAACCAAATACAGAAACGCACTGCAAATACTCACAACTCAACCAAATACAGAAACGCTCTGCAAATACTCGCAACGCAACCAAATACAGAAACGCTCTGCAAATACTCGCAACGCAACCAAATACAGAAACGCGCTGCAAATACTCATAATGAACCAAATACAGAAACGCTCTGCAAATACTCACCATGCAACCAAATAAAGAAACATGCTTCAAATACTCACAACACAACAAAATACAGAAATGCACTGCAAATACTCACAACTCAACCAAATACAGAAACTCACTGCAAATACTCACAACGCAACCAAATACAGAAACGCACTGCAAATACTCACAACTCAACCAAATACAGAAACGCGCTGCAAATACTCACAACTCAACCAAATACAGAAACGTGCTGCAAATACTCACAACACAACCAAATACAGAAACGCGCTGCAAATACTCACAACACAACCAAATACAGAAACGCGCTGCAAATACTCACAACACAACCAAATACAGAAACGCGCTGCAAATATTCACAACACAACCAAATATAGAAACGCGTTGCAAATACTCATAATGAACCAAATACAGAAACGTGCTGCAAATACTCACAACTCAACCAAATACAGAAACGTGCTGCAAATACTCACAACGCAACCAAATACAGAAACGCACTGCAAATACTCACAACTCAACCAAATACAGAAACGCGCTGCAAATACTCACAACTCAACCAAATACAGAAACACTCTGCAAATACTCACAACTCAACCAAATACAGAAACGCACTGCAAATACTCACAACTCAACCAAATACAGAAACGCGCTGCAAATACTCACAACTCAACCAAATACAGAAACGCACTGCAAATACTCACAACTCAACCAAATACAGAAACGCACTGCAAATACTCACAACTCAACCAAATACAGAAACGCACTGCAAATACTCACAACTCAACCAAATACAGAAACGCACTGCAAATACTCACAACTCAACCAAATACAGAAACGCGCTGCAAATACTCACAACTCAACCAAATACAGAAACACTCTGCAAATACTCACAACTCAACCAAATACAGAAACACTCTGCAAATACTCACAACTCAACCAAATACAGAAACACTCTGCAAATACTCACAACTCAACCAAATACAGAAACACTCTGCAAATACTCACAACTCAACCAAATACAGAAACACTCTGCAAATACTCACAACTCAACCAAATACAGAAACGCACTGCAAATACTCATAATAAACCAAATACAGAAACGTGCAGTGCGTTTTTGTATTTGGTTGCATTGTAAGTATTTGCAGCCCATGCATTGTTAAACTGAAGATGTTTTCTTAATTTGCTGGTGTTTTTTTCTATTTGCATGTATTTTCTTCAGTTGCAGTTCACTGGCCACCATAAGTTTGCTCCAGTATCAAATTTAAAAAACCATGATAGCGTTTCTGTGATTTTCCAAAAGAGGGAAAAATATCGAGAGACTGATTACAGCAGTCAGAAGAGAGAATGATGTGAACTTTGCCATCACTCCCTCAGCTGTTGTGTTAGAAACACCCTCACAGCAGCATTAATTTGTGTTTTTTAATTTACTGCCAAGGTAATAAAACACAAATAGCATTATAAATGAATAGCATTTTTTAATTTTTTTTATTTTTTTATTAAAACTTTACTAGATTTACGATGTTGATAACTATGGAAATGAGTCATCACTTTGCCAAAAATAGAACTTTTAAAAAAAACAATTAAAAAACAAACAAATGAAAAATTAAATTGCCTTACTTCCTAAAAAAGTATCATTGTAAGGCAAATAACTTTCCCCAACACTAGTTGTGATTGGCTGACCTGTACGTATGGGCGTATCAGGTTTTGGTATGTAAATATGGCCAATCATATGTTAATGAGCTCTGGCTTACGAATAAGCCAAATGTTTTGAGTTAGTACACTATGATTACACTTTTTTTTTTTTTTTTTTTTTTTTTAAAGAACAACAAACACGCTGTTTTACATTACCATTTAAAGATTGCAAACAATGTTTTTATTTATTTATTCTCCGCTAGTCTGTCTGAGAGGCATGAAGATCCCCGGCAAGTGTTTTCTGGTGGACTCCATGAAGAAGCGCTACCACACGGCCAATGAAGACTGCATCGCCAAGGGAGGAATCCTCAGCACTCCGATATCTTCGGACGAAAACACGCAACTCTACGATTACGTGCGCCAGAGCATCAGACCAGACGCTGAAATCTGGCTGGGCATAAACGACATGCAAACTGAGGGCGTGTGGGTGGACCAGACCGGCTCGAACATCCGCTACAAGAACTGGAAGCTCCCGCAGCCTAACGGCGGCAACGCGGAGAACTGCGCTGTGCTGTCCGGCGGGAAGTGGCTGGACGAGAACTGTCGCGAGGAGAGAGCGTCCGTCTGCGAGTTCAACATCGTCTGAGATCATCCAGCGCGGCGGTTCTCTTGACCTTAGCTGTCCTTTTCATTGCACAATCCTGCTTGCATTGTGTTTGCTCCTTAATTGTATATTTTTCTTTTGAGGAGAGCAAAGATTGTCATTTTACTCCATAAAAATGTTCAAATACAAAAGCTGATCTATAATCAAAGATTGAACACTGTAATAAACGACACATCTAGTTCATTTTTGGACAGTCTCCATTAAGATCTAGCCAAAAACACACAGTAAACAAACATTATTGAATCCTAAATCAGATGTAATGGTCTTTTAGTAAGATGTCCAGCTACCTTATAAAATCCAGTAGAACGATGATTATTTCAGATAGCTAGCTTTGTTACTTGTTTATTTTATAACAAACTAATGTCTAGCCTGATATAACCTGAACATATCATTTTATCTCAATAAATGTTTTTCAAAAAAAATTTGCTTGTATGATATTTCACATATTTGGTGTGAAACAGGCCTATGTGAAGTTCTGCAGAACATTTTTTATTAAATATTTTGGCTGATTTGATTATGCTTTCACCTACAATTGAGTGTTGAATTGTCAGATCCATGTATCACCTACATTTACTTCTATCCTTTCTAGTTTTTAATTTATTAAGACAAAAAAGCATACTTTAATATCAGCCATTGATCCGTTACCTGGCATGATATGAAAATAATGATTAGTTTATCAATATCAGACAATTTTTATATTGGTGCTTCCATAATTTTACCATGTAAAATGTTTAATACCTTTCAACATATATTCTGCTGATTTTTTCCTCCAAATCCATTGCGGGAAACATGAAAATTGTCTTTATGTGGTCTGTGTGTGATAACCTTCATTCTTAATATATTCTGAACAGAGAGGAATATCTATTAAAACATCTGAAAATTTATTTTAGAAACACATGGTGTAAACAAACATAATTGAAAAACAGTAACACATATGAAACCTGTAGCCTGGAGACAAATCACTGTTAAAACAAAAAGATATCCAATAGAGAAAGTCACGGCACACTTCCACAAAGGGATTCGACTCTCAAACAGCTCTGACAAGAGCATTAATTCTGTACATTCAGGCTAAAAGCCCATAAAAATCTTTAAAACCAATCTCTTAATAAACTATACATGCAAAATATACCTGTGGCATCAGTTTTACAGAACGACATCGTCTTTGTACGCTGTACGCTTATGTGTAGGCTTGTAGCCGATGGCTTTTCTGCTCTCCCAATCAAATTTTAGGAGTTTTTAGTGAGCAGTCAAATCATCATATGAATCCGCTCCTCATCCTGTATTTATCCTCACATTGCCTCCTCGTATTCCTGCTCAGGACCAGAATCAGAGTCCGATTCCATTTCCAGCTTTAGTTTGGATTCGTCGGTAGACAGACGAATGGGATTTATATCCCCAACACTCTTGAAAGTGTGCAGCTCGTTATGCACCATCCTACGATCTTCGAATCCTATGCTTCCCTGCAAAACCAGTGGCGAACGAGGCCTTGAAAGATTAAAGGTATTGGGCGGGTTTAGGAAAGACTGAAATGCATCTCTATCTCCTCCTCTTCCGTCTAGCGGATATTCAGCGGACGAATCCGTAGCCGGTGGGATGGAGTCCGCGGGTCCCGTGAACGGACGGTACGCGTCCACCTGATGTCCGTTGCTCCAGGATCTGTTGTCGACCTCTGCAGGTTGGTTCTTGTCCAGAAGTTGTCCGTATATCGTGGGGTCGTCAATGGAGGCGTAGACGTGGGACTCATTGTCTGCTCTAGATTTTGGGAAGGTGGCATTACCTGGAAGGAAAGGTTTCCCTCTGGGCAGATAGATGGAGGACCTGTTGGCTGTAGGTTTGTTTTTCCTTCTAAAAGAGAAGAAAATAGTTTGAATATGTATTTATTCCTAAAAGTAAACAATGAGGGCTGAGCTTTGAGTTATAGGCTAAATGTTTTAGTTCTAGATTTATCTTTGTCCATTGAAAAGGTTTTAATATCAGCAAAGTGATTCATAATTCATCAAGAAGTATTTCAAAAGCAGTGGTGGACCCTGGTACAGATGACACAAGTAAATGCCAAGGGTGGAAAAACATTCTCAAACTTAATGTGGCTGTTTAGAATAGCATACTACTATACTACTTTACTATTTTCACAGTATATAGGATATATACTGCACACTGTATACTTGGATGTGGTGCATCTGCCAAACCGTGCAGTATACAACCAGCACACAATGCAATGCACTTAACCTTCCAATTTCAACAAGACTAATTACCCGAAGCAATCTTCTTCTCATTATTTCATCTGATTGCCAAGTGTTACATTTATTATTACATTTTGCATTTTATTACATTTATTTATTGGATTACATAAATCCAAAAATTTGGATTAAAAAAAAAAAAAAAAAAAAAAAAAGGAACCGAAATGCCCACTGAATTAAAGGTGTGTTTATGTCATGTTGTAATTGCCATAATTACAAGATTCTAACTTGTAATTATAACTTAAAAGTCCTTGTAGAGCACATTATTACAACTTGTAGACTGGGAATTTTCTGAGAGCTCCTACTTGTACCACCTGACCGCTATAATTTGGGCATTGATTCCTCTTTAATACTAGTTAACATGAAATAAACTTGAATGAACATCAGAAGGTATGTCATTTCAACCACAGAAAGTCCAGCGACGTGAATCTACTGACTCTACTGTCTGTTTTTTTGTTTTTTGACAAAATGGAGGATTAGCAAAGGGGGCACATAATATCAGCGTTATGACTGGTCAGATCACCTGTCAATCATACTCCAAGTGAAGGGAGAATTCCCAAGGACGTGAATTTCATGTCAAATCTCGAAATTACGGTACCGCGCTAAGTCACGTGATTTTTTTTTTATGCCAGCGAGGAATATATGGTATGGTAAATATGCATATTTTTAGAATTCACACACATCTTGGCGTTTCTATCCAGCAATTTTTATGTGATATACCACAATTTGTATAAATATAGGTGGATGGAAACATGCCTAATGTTTAAAACTTATTTTAGTATTATTAGTATACTATCATAGTTTTTATTCATATTTTGAATGTGTTAATTTTATATTTTAATTTTTCCAATTTTGTTTAAATATGTCTATATACTTATTGAGTTTTATTTCAGTTTTAGTTATTTTAGTACTTCAAGTTAAACTAAACGGCAGTTAGAAATGTGCCTTGTCAACTAGCTGGAATAAAATACGTTTTTAAATTTTATTTTAGTTAAAATTTATTTTATCATTATTTTTTTTTATGTAATGAAAATGTTTTTAAAGTCTTTAAGTTTTAGTCAGTAACCCTAGTTTGAAACACTGTTGTATAAAAAATGCAAATTAATTGCATAGGAAAATTAAGATACAATTAAAATTACTATTAAAATGAGTAAAAATCAGTATAGTAGTATTCCATTCACATAATTTTTTATTTATTTAGTCAGTCATTTAATTGTGCTTTTTGTGTGCATCTTAGATTTTTCATTTAAATATGCATTTTATTTTATTGCCTGAGTTGCCACTGTTCAGAACAACATCCACAAATACCCAATTGTTGCAGCAAAAAATAAATGTTTATGCCCTGGTTAGACATATTCATAAGAGAATACAGAAGAAAATTAAGACTTACTTCCAAATGACGCACACAACTATAAGTGCGGTAATTAGCAGCAAAAGCAGCACCCCGACTACAGCCAAGATAATGCCCAGGAGTTTCTCTGTAAGAAGGAAAAACAATAGCAATGATTATATGATGAACTTCCAACACAAAGCAGAGTATGATCAATGCACAAATCCAATCAAATGAAGACAAACTCTGAAATGAAAGCCTTTTGCTCACTGGTTTCCTTCTGCAGAGTGATCTTGGAGAGCACAGCGAAGTGTCCGCTCTTGGGCTCACAGTTGGACATGTTCAGGTAGAAGCTCTGCTGCTGTTGGATGACGGTGTTGGCAAAACTCTGATCTTCTCTCCAGGATTGTGTTTGGTCTTGTGAGTCCAGCGGTCCGATCGTGACCTCGGTGTGTCCTGATTCACAGGTGACCTTGCTGACGTCAGTGAACTGCAGCTCGGCCTTGTGCTCTTGGGGAACGTTGACGATCCACGTGACGGATGAGGAAGGATTCATGCCATCAGGCCAATTGGGCGTCGCAAGGTTCATGGTTCCCAAAATGAGTGGAGATACGGTGTAGATTACATTTTCTATGAAGAATGCAGGAAGACAATGCTATGAGACCGTCAACTCTATTACAATAGAAAAACAGTTCTTTTAAATTGTAATAATATTTCACAATATTATAGTTTTTACTGTGTTTTTGATCAAATAAATGCAGCATCGGTGAGCATTCTTTCAAAAACCTTATTCCAAACTTTTGGCCAGTAGGGTACTTACCGGTGATCTCGGGACTCATGGCAAATTTTAAGAAAGATCCTTTCTCCTGGCTCAGGTCTTTTATCATTTTAGGAGTTATGGTAATGGAAACATTCCCTTTGATTTGGATTTTCTGGATTGTGCCTTCAGCCAGAGAGCAGAAGTGGCCGATGTTGGAGCCGTCAGTATCAGAGATCAGCAGAGAGACCTTTTCATTACACTCCTTGACTGGGACAGACTGGTGCAGGTTTCCGATAGGGGATGTGAGATCCACGGTGCCTTGATCGAACACACGGAGCAGCCAGGTGAACTGGTGGAGGGGAACATGCAGACTGGGATCCAGAGTCGGAATAGCGAGGGACGTAGGAACAGTCCCGCTGACGTCACGAGAAGATACACTTGGACAATCTATAATTACATGGAGGAAAGGGAAGAAAAAAAAAATCAAAATAATGTGGTGAATGAATCTCAAAATGATTCTGTCAAGATTAGGATTTCATGACTGTATAAATCACTTCTTCAAGAAGGTTGAATGGTGAATGGTCCATCCATCCATCCATCCATCTGTCTGTCTATCTATCAAACTTCAAGGCTTTGTAAACATTTTTAAGTGCCAATATTTGTCTCCACATTTTTTTTTATTCTTCTTCCTTACATTCACATTGCAATTCTACATCCTGTTACTGAATTCAATTTGAGACCACATCTGAAGAGTCAAAGCCAGATCAAACAAAGCATTTATTTCCTTTTCATTGTATTCATGTGACAGTCCACTAAGCATGTCTGCAGCATTTTACCTATGGTTTTGGTGCCCGTCAGCCGCAGGTCCTGCACGGGGCAGTCGAGGAAGGACAGGTCAGCTTTGGTGCCCGCAGGAACCACTATTTTCTCCTGCACCACAGAGTTCAATCTCATTTCACAGAACGACTCAGGGTTTTTATTTTCTATTTGCAGGCTCAGTCCCTCCTCTTTCCGGAGATCCACAGTGCAAAGATCTGAACAGAATAGCAAGAAAATCTTTAAAAAGCCTGACTTAATCAAGATCAGATACCCTAAAAATCAATATTATTTCAGACACAAAACCAAATCTATACGTTTTATTTCTCCTTACATGGAGTCCCACCCCTGATCACCGCCACGTTGATGTTCAAAGAAAGCCCAGAAACATTCACCGCTCTTTTTGCATCACAATTGGTCAAAGTCAGGCTGAAATCTCCCTGTTTATTGGCCGGCTGAATGTCCAATGGGGCCTTTGTGAAAGAAGTCTTGTCCCCCAATGTATAATCAACCAAGACCTTATTCTTTTGGCATTTTGGTGGAATGTATTGTTGAAAGAGAACCGTAAAATTGTGCATTGGCTCAACAGCAAAGTTCCATTTAATTTTGTCTTCACTGTAGAAGCCGGTGTTATAGTTTGGTGTGAAGAAATCAAAAGACGACAGTCCTCTGGGCAGCTTGACATCCACCACAACCAGTGCTGTAGATGCAAAGAACAAGAAATAAAATGACTGCAATCAAAAACGAAACACTAAATAAACTGTTCTTGTTTCAAATCACTTCTTCTAACCTGCTGTATCTGATCCTAGGGACACTTTGAAGTCAGATGGGTTCAGCTCTGTATCTTTGGGAACCTCCAGAGACACACGTCCTCTATACAAGATCTGCATACGACTGATGGTGCCGTTCCGACAAAACGTGCCGACGGAGATCGGTCCCATGCGCTGGTACATAATAATGGTGTAGGTGTGTTTGTCTGGACAGGATTCTGAAGGCTTGATTTGTCTCATTCCTGGAGCTGGAAAGTCCAGTTGAAACATCTTGCCTGACTGAACCTTCAGATCCCAGGTGAAGGTTCTGCTGAACTCCAGAAATCGGGTCGATTCCGGATGCACTGCAATGATGCTGCAGGCTGATGTCAAGCACTCTGTGATTGGAATAAAAAGTAAAGATTTAGTGTTTTACAAGGTGATTCTTATCAAATGGATAATTTCAACTCTACATTTTGCTACTTGCCGATTTTTTGGTTGATCTCCACCGTAAAGATGTCGCCCGGCTGAGAGCAGTTGAAAGTCACGATGGTGGGCCGAACTTCAGTAAGTTCGAGGTTGGAGTTACAGGTCTGAGACGGACCTTCATCCTTACACACACTACAGTCCAGACCAGCTGCCTTCTTACTGAAGAATACCAAGGTGCCAGAGTCAGGGGTCACCTCAATTTTATGACATTCTGGAGGGGGAGGGAAATGTATATATTATTAAAAAATGTGTGTGTGTGTGTGTATATATATATATATATATATATATATATATATATATATATATATATATATATATATATATATTACATTATACAAGTTATTATAAATGTACATTATAAGGTTAAATGTTATATAAATATTATTAATTTATAAATTATATTAAATACATAAATTAAATTAAAAATAAAATATAATAATAATCATTTAAAAAATATATTAAGAAATAATAATGGCCTATTAAGAATTTCATATATATATATATATATATATATATATATATTACATATATTAAAATAAATTAAAATACAATTAAATTAAAATTAAAATATTAAACTAAACTTCTATGTTGCTATTGATTTGAAAGCACTTACGTCTGTGTTTTTTATAAGACTTTTTGCTTTGTGTGAACAAGCCTTTATATGGACACATTCTATTGTGCAAAAATGATGCAATCAAAATTAAAATCGAATTAATCTAAACTGCTCTTGGACTGAGAGTTTCCCTATAACACAATCAATATGGAGTCATGTAAACGAACAGAAGCAGTTGTAACACACATAAAAGCAAACAGACACACAAAGGACTGATTCAGGACATGACCAGGAAGAGGTCATGAGCGAACACAGCCGCACATTACACGACACCTCTCAGGCATTCTGGGATACTCCCTGATTACATTAAGGGGAAAAAAAGAGCACCTTGCCCATAACAACTCTGGGAAATGCTGACATTGCAGAAGGCCTGCATATACCCACATGTGTCATAGTTAAAAATTAGGCTTAAAAATAAAGAGGTCGGTTGATAAAATTAAGTCTACTTTGTTCAAACGCTGGTACATATATGCATCAAGATCTTACCACACTTGACAGAAAGACACTCAAGTTTAGACATGATTTTGATTGCACAAATCTAACAAGGCACAAGCAACCCTGCAGAACAGAAACATCCGCATCGTCTCATATTACTCCATAAGAATGACAACAATGTCTGCAAATATTTACTAACGTTTGTGACAACAGTCAGCCAACATGCACTCCTCCAATCTGACACCTATATCTGCACAAGAAAATGTAATAACATTTTAATAGCTGAATATCTCCAACCATCATCAATAATAAGCAACACTCTGAAGGTCACTTTCAACACTGAAAATGAAAGTCCAATTGTCACAAAAGCTGAAATGTCAATAGAAAAGCAAACAACAGCTGACATATAGAAAACAGTGAAAGCCTTATGTTTTCCCTCCCTGCCCGAGAGTGTTACAGCAAACTGCCCTCCATTAGTACAGTAACAGATTGTCAGTCAATAATTAACAAGTTATTTTTCACAGCAGCTGTCATAAATGCAAAATGTGTTCATTTTCTTAGTAGGCCATGACATGAGGGAGGCCAGATTCAGATCTGCTGTGAAAAACTATATCATTTTATATTGCAATTTCATTTAAACACTCAGCATACATTTAATGAAATTAATTGCCTCAATATATTAATCATGCAAACTATTTTAAACAAACTCTGCGATTACTGTAGGTTCATAAACGGTCATATCATGAGGGCTATATGATACTTTTTTAAGCTCTTTATATCAAATATTTATACATATTTAATGAATTTCAATATTACAAAACATTAAAACCTGGTAAAGGACAAAAAAAAAAAATTGAAACGTGACAGTGATGAGGTTGTTAAAACGTGTTTGGGGTGGTGCTTCTTTGAAGACTCACCTGAGATTTCTTGAAACTGCAGTAAAATCAATCCAATGAACACTGGAACCACACACGAGCCCATCATTCCCCTTCAGAGGTTGCTAACCTTTCTAATATATATAAATGTGCGTGTGTTTTAAAAATGTTTGATTTAAATCCTTGGATCGTTCATGGTGGATTGAGTTTGCCTGACGGCACAACGCTTCCTGATTCTGATACCTGTTGTGCGCGCAGAAGGGCGTGTGCGCGCGCGCGCGCGCAAGTTACCTGTCCAAACTTGTGTTCAGGATCATACAACAGCTGGAAAATGCGATTGCATTATTCAAGAAACAGTTTAACTTACATGAAGCGAAGAGATAGAGTGATAAATCCGAGAGATTTAAACTTTAAAGTAACACAAATCAGGAATTAGATTAATCCGTTCATTAATCCCTTCAGGCACAAAGTCCACTCGTTTCACCAGACTGTTCATGTTTATAATATTAACTAACATCATTCTTTGCATTTCCTCAGTCGAGATTGATTACTCAAGCATTTCAGCTTGATTCCTGAGGACATTGATTAATATTCATGAGTCAAGCTTTCCTTCATTGGAAGGTTATCGAAAGAACGTCACCACACATAATTAATATTCACGAGTTAGAACGGCTCTGCTCCATTTGGAAGGTTACTGAGGGAAGTTCAGCACAGCTAATTAATATTCATGAGCCAGGTCTTCACTGTGATTGGATGCGTAATTTAGCCCAGAGCTAGTTCGGGTGATTATGAACAAAAGCTGTCGTTTGATTGTTACTAAAGTCAAAGATGTTACATTTTTTAAAGAAATACAACGGTAACCTAACCTTAAATTATGTTGCATTCATTGAAAAAAAATAAATAAATAAAAATTAATACCTTTGTTTCATGCCTTGAAAATGTATAAAAAGTTTGTAAACTAATTTTAAAAGGTCTTTTTAACTTATTTTTGTTTTATTTAATAAGCTTGTTTTCTGAAATGACAATCATTATGGTACATGCAATAAAATTATTTAAATATATTTTAATAATTATTTATCATCATTTTAATTATTTTGTTATTCATTCATTATTCATTGTGAAATGCCTTATAATATGTAAATATTCCCATAAAAATGTGTAAAATTTATGTGGTCTGTCTATTTATGCAAATTCTTCTCACTTAATATTGTGCTGTAATGAGTCCACACACGCCCACAGACAACAGCATTCCAGTGTCAGCAGCCTGGAGGAGCATACAGCACTTTAATAAGAGAAAAGTCAGATAAGTAGATTTCATAACCCATCCAACAGGTTGTGTGATACCTGTTGGATGGGTTATGAAATCTACTTATCTGACTTTTCTCCTTTCTGATCTCTTCCCTCCACACATCTCCATTTACATACCATTAAAACTATGTGACTGGAGGAAATAAATTATTGAAATGCATTTTTTGCGTATGTCATTGACCAGCAAAGCATTCAAATAGAAAATCGTCCCATTAATGGGCTATTGTCTCATAAGTGAGCCCTGTGGTTACAGATTTTGAGGCAGGAAAGAGCAGTTAAATGACTAAATGTTTCTCACACATTAAAATCTTTTCAAGCAAAACATCCAGACATGTTTCTGACAGGTATAAATAATTAATACACAATCTTTTAAACCTTTTTGCACCATGTCATGTGCTTATACAGAAAAAATAGCATTCAATAACCAGCACTCTCTGTTCATCTCCAATAAATCTGTAAGTTTACATGTAAACAAACACACACTTAAGTTAAATGTATAGATAGATAGACAGATATACAGAATGGATAGATAGAATGACAAAAAAAAAAAAAATTGAAGTAATTCATGTGAACTAGACTGATGTAATATCTCAGCAGGTCCATGACTATGATACACAGCTGTTAGTGATATATATATCATATATCCATCAATGGTCTTCACAGTGTCTCCTCCCCAATACACACACACACACACACACACACTATAACACATATAAATACACCCTTCACACACTGGAGAATTCACAGTATGTTCTCCGCTTACGGCCGGAGACAGAGTCTGTCTGCAGGAGCAGGACATCAGTGACACTTTACTGTCCCCGTCTCTGTCTGGCAGGCACAGAAAATGGACACAAACTCTTTATGCTTTGGTAAGGTCCATGTCATGAATCTAAATGTGGGGTGATTCGAAAATGTTTACATGAGTATTAACTGATGCCTAATGTTTATAGTTCAGCTTATGCTGAAGAGTTGGATATGAGATGTTTGCACATGCAAAATATGCCATGATGTCTTCAGAATTTGATACAGTTAGATTAGTTAAATAGTTTAATTTAAGTTCAGGGGTGTGAAACTTTAGAGAAAATATATGTTAAAGTTAAAGTTAATGTAAGTAATAAATTAATATTCTCATCCTTTTCACTTCTTTGTAAACAACAATGAAATAAAGAATCAGAGAATTTCTCATTAAAGTAAATTTGATGCACAACCTGAAAAAGTTTTCTATTATACTGTGTGGTATGGTTTGGTAATACCATGGTATTTTGATACCATGGTACTGAAATTCATGTTCCAAGGTTCTTTTCTTATCATGTAAGGATCTTATTAATTCACACCCCTGCTTTGATTATCAGTGAAAGCCAGTATCTTCTGTGTGTTTTCTGCCACCTGCAGGTACATGCGCAAAGTGCACCAGAGGCGTTTATGGTGCTGATCAGGCCTGCCAAGCCATGGGACAAATGTACCATGACAGCTGCTTCACCTGCTGTGCCTGCGGTGAGACTCACAGCTCATATGACAGTTCAGATGCATAGAAATATTACACAGGGCAGATGACATCAGTATACTTACACAAAAACACATCACTTCACAGTAGTCACTTTTTATTCCATATTGTGTATGTTTACTTAATATACAGAGCCCACAAATGACATGGTTATGATAAAAAAAAAAAAAGAATAACGCAAAGTTACTTGGGGGAACCTAAAACATTTGAAAGAGAATGCAGCAGCATTGCCTTACTTTTCCTCCCATCTCATATTTTTTCCATGACAATGTCTCCTTAGGGGGTCTGTATAATACTTTTACGAAAGAATGCAAAGTTTCAAAGGGAGAACGAGAGAACAAAACGTTTCTAGGGAGAACGAGAGAATGCAAAGTTTCAAAGGGGGAATGAAATACTTTTACGAAAGAATGCAAAGTTTCTCGGGGGAACAAGAGAACGCAAAGTTTCTAGGGGGAACGCAATACTTTTACGAAAGAATGCAACGTTTCTAGGGAGAACGAGAGAACGCAAAGTTTCTAGGGGGAACGCAATATATTTATGAAAGAATGCAAAGTTTCTAGGGAGAACAAGAGAATGCAAAGTTTAAAAGGGGGAACACAATACTTTTACGAAAGAACGCAAAGTTTCTAGGGAGAACGCAATACTTTTACGAAAGAACGCAAAGTTTCTAGGGAGAACAAGAGAATGCAAAGTTTCAAAGGGGGAACACAATACTTTTACGAAAGAACGCAAAGTTTCTAGGGAGAACGCAATACTTTTACGAAAGAACGCAAAGTTTCTCGGGGGAACGCAATACTTTTACGAAAGAATGCAATGTTTCTAGGGAGAACAAGAGAATGCAAAGTTTCAAAGGGGGAACACAATACTTTTACGAAAGAACGCAAAGTTTCTAGGGAGAACAAGAGAATGCAAAGTTTAAAAGGGGGAACACAATACTTTTACGAAAGAATGCAAAGTTTCTAGGGAGAACAAGAGAATGCAAAGTTTCAAAGGGGGAACACAATACTTTTACGAAAGAACGCAAAGTTTCTAGGGAGAACGCAATACTTTTACGAAAGAACGCAAAGTTTCTCGGGGGAACGCAATACTTTTACGAAAGAATGCAATGTTTCTAGGGAGAACGAGAGAATGCAAAGTTTCAAAGGGGGAACACAATACTTTTACGAAAGAACGCAAAGTTTCTAGGGAGAACGCAATACTTTTACGAAAGAACGCAAAGTTTCTAGGGGGAACGCAATATATTTACAAAAGAACGCAAAGTTTCTAGGGAGAACGCAATACTTTTACGAAAGAATGCAACGTTTCTAGGGAGAACAAGAGAACGCAAAGTTTCTAGGGGGAACGCAATATATTTACGAAAGAATGCAAAGTTTCTAGGGAGAACAAGAGAACGCAAAGTTTCTAGGGGGAACGCAATATATTTACGAAAGAATGCAAAGTTTCTAGGGAGAACAAGAGAATGCAAAGTTTCTAGGGGGAATGCAATACTTTTACGAAAGAATGCAATGTTTCTAGGGAGAACGAGAGAATGCAAAGTTTCAAAGGGGGAACGCAATACTTTTACGAAAGAACGCAAAGTTTCTAGGGAGAACGCAATATATTTACGAAAGAATGCAACATTTCTAGGGAGAACGAGAGAACGCAAAGTTTCTCGGGGGAACGCAATATATTTACAAAAGAACGCAAAGTTTCTAGGGAGAACGCAATACTTTTACGAAAGAATGCAACGTTTCTAGGGAGAACGAGACAATGCAAAGTTTCTCGGGGGAACGAGAGAACGCAAAGTTTCTTGGGGGAACGCAATACTTTTACGAAAGAATGCAATGTTTCTAGGGAGAACGAGAGAATGCAAAGTTTCAAAGGGGGAACGCAATACTTTTACGAAAGAACGCAAAGTTTCTAGGGGGAACGCAATATATTTACAAAAGAACGCAAAGTTTCTAGGGAGAACGCAATACTTTTACGAAAGAATGCAACGTTTCTAGGGAGAACGAGACAATGCAAAGTTTCTCGGGGGAACGAGAGAACGCAAAGTTTCTAGGGAGAACGCAATACTTTTACGAAAGAATGCAACGTTTCTAGGGAGAACGAGACAATGCAAAGTTTCTCGGGGGAACGAGAGAACGCAAAGTTTCTTGGGGGAACGCAATACTTTTACGAAAGAACGCAAAGTTTCTAGGGGGAACGCAATACTTTTACGAAAGAACGCAAAGTTTCTAGGGGGAACGCAATATATTTACAAAAGAACGCAAAGTTTCTAGGGGGAACGCAATACTTTTACGAAAGAACGCAAAGTTTCTAGGGAGAACGAGAGAATGCAAAGTTTCAAAGGGGGAACGCAATACTTTTACGAAAGAACGCAAAGTTTCTAGGGAGAACGCAATATATTTACGAAAGAATGCAACGTTTCTAGGGAGAACGAGAGAATGCAAAGTTTCTCGGGGGAACGAGAGAATGCAAAGTTTTTTCGGGGGAACGCAATATATTTACAAAAGAACGCAAAGTTTCTAGGGAGAACGCAATACTTTTACGAAAGAACGCAAAGTTTCTAGGGGGAACGCAATATATTTACAAAAGAACGCAAAGTTTCTCGGGGGAACGCAATATATTTACAAAAGAACGCAAAGTTTCTAGGGAGAACGCAATATATTTACAAAAGAACGCAAAGTTTCTAGGGAGAACGCAATACTTTTACGAAAGAATGCAACGTTTCTAGGGAGAACGAGAGAATGCAAAGTTTCTCGGGGGAACGAGAGAACGCAAAGTTTCTCGGGGGAATGCAATACTTTTACGTAAGAACGCAAAGTTTCTAGGGAGAACAAGAGAACGCAAAGTTTCTCGGGGAACGCAATACTTTTATGAAAGAATGCAAAGTTTCTAGGGAGAACGCAATACTTTTACGAAAGAACGCAAAGTTTCTAGGGGGAACGCAATATATTTACAAAAGAACGCAAAGTTTCTAGGGAGAACGCAATACTTTTACGAAAGAACGCAAAGTTTCTAGGGGGAACGCAATATATTTACAAAAGAACGCAAAGTTTCTAGGGAGAACGCAATACTTTTACGAAAGAATGCAATGTTTCTAGGGAGAACGAGAGAATGCAAAGCTTTTCGGGGGAACGAGAGAACGCAAAGTTTCTCGGGGGAATGCAATATATTTACGAAAGAACGCAAAGTTTCTAGGGAGAACAAGAGAACGCAAAGTTTCTCGGGGAACGCAATACTTTTATGAAAGGACGCAAAGTTTCTAGGGAGAACAAGAGAACGCAAAGTTTCTCAGGGGAATGCAATATTTTTGCGAGAGAACACAAAGTTTCTAGTGAGAACGAGAGAACACAAAGTTTCTCGGGGGGAACGCAATACTTTTAGAAGAGAATGAACTCAAGATCATGTGCATGTTTTCTTTTCTCTTTGACACAGGCCAGAAACTAAAAGGAAAGCAGTTTTATGATTTTTCAGGACGGGTGTTCTGTGAGGAGGATTATTTGGTCTGTGGTCAGGTCTTGTTTATTTCTTGCATTCAATTTAGAGTGTAAGAGTGCTTTTAATGCTTCTTACTTTTCTAGTATTCCAGCGTCAAGCACTTCGCAGAGGTTTGCACATCCTGTGGATATTTAATCACAGATATGGTCAGTCTGAAAGCCATTTTGAGTGTGTTTCATGAATCTAATGGATCATGTGGCAGGAAACATTTAAAAAAAAAAAAACTAAGATGACCTCTGACCCCTTTAGGTGCTCCAGGCTTTGGGAAAGTCCTTCCATCCCAACTGTTTCCGCTGTGTCATCTGTAACGAGGCGCTGGAGGGACAGCCATTCAGTGTCGACACACAAAACAAGATATATTGTGTGAAAGACTACCACAGGTGAACAACACGCTGACATGGACACTTACAGTAAGACACTTCTGCACAGACAATGAATACATAATCTAATTATAAATTAATAAAAGATTATCTCCAAATCATTGTCCCTTATATTTATTAAATATTTTAACCATCTATGCCTAGAAAAGTACCTCCAATTATAAGACATGCACATTCCTCTATTATCTCATTAATTTTGTTGTAATATTTATATATGGTATATATGTTTTTGTATATAATGTACAGGTTTCTAGCCCAGACCTGTGCAGTATGTGAACAGCTCATCCTTCCCACTGAGGTATATCATTATCATTATCATTATATTGTAAATATCATGTGCAATTTTTATGGTCATCATATTTGATCTCATATACACCAATAATCATGATTTGAAATAATGATTTGTGTTTATGTCCACAGGGTTCAAATGAGATTGTGCGAGTGATGTCCATGGGCAGAAGCTACCATATGGCATGTTATGAAGGAAAAAATTACATTTAATCACTGTATATTTAATTCAGTGGTACTTCATGTTTTGTTTAGTTTTTTTGTGTGTGTTTTCAGATAAATTGTTTCTTTTTTGACATAATTCATATATATATATATATATATATAGCAAAAACTGAATAGGATATATGAATTTGTAATTGTATTTAAATAAAAGTTAATAAAATGAACTATGCTGACTACAGTATCATTTTGTTGAGGACTTTTATTATGACATTACCGGAAGAGGCGGAAGTCGTCTATTGTTTTCAACACTGATTTGACATTTGGCGCGTTCAGTGGAAAGTTTAGTGAGTGAGAACCAAGCGTCAGTTCTCTTTTATATTATAAGATAAATATTCTCTTTTATATAAGATACACTTGTCTCTATAACTGGCATGGTCCTTTTCTAGTGAGTCTGAAATGCACGTTGATGTGTTCTTTGAAGGAAGTCAAACAGGTGGTTGGATGAGTTTGTGTTTATATTCGTGAAGAAGTGAAGAAATGGATCGATACAATGATGTAAAAATCCTCCTGAAGAAATGGGAACAATCTTTCTTCCAAACAAACAACAGAAAGCCCAATAAGGTATTTATAAACCCAATATGGCTTTATTTTATGTTATATTATGATATCTGTGGTTTTCTTGGCTTGTTTTATTTTGTTGTTGTGCTGTATAGTCAGTCTTATGTTTTTTTTTAACATTATGTTTTGTATTTTCTTGTGTTTTTTACTGATGTAACGTTATGTTAGTTACTGTGGGTATATTCTATCATTGACTGACATCTCTTTATGTCATTACTAATGTACAAACATATATTTTCTTTTGAAGGATGACATTGATAAAGCTCCAGAGGAGACGAGACGTAAGTTAATTTTGTTGTGTTAACTTTGTCCATGTTGAGCTTTCATACTTTGTTTGTTTTATTTTTTGACCTGTATGTTCTTGTGTTTGTAGAGCTTTATAAAGAATACCGGTCTCTTAAAGAAGCAAAAGAAGGAAAGAGCTCTGAGCAGGAAGATCAAACAAAACCCCCAGAGAGTCACTCATCTACAGCTGTGAGAAGTCAAATCTACTTCATTTTAACATTCGTTAGCCGCCTTTATAGTTTCTGTAGATCATAACAGTTCCAGTAAATGTCTACATTCACTGTTTTCAGGGATCAGGATGCTGGGGATCTCACCTCAACCGGAAGAATCTGCCGGCTACTGTGCCAAAACTCTCATCAGATGATAAAGAGACGCTGAAAGCTTCAGCTCAGTACTTTGGCATGAAGTTGAAGAACAATCTTGGAGGTTTAACAAAGGTGAATATGACATATACTGTGTCATGAGCTGTGTGATACTACTTAAAAAATACTGTATCCCAATATTTTTTTAGTCTTTTGACAATCTGATATTTTTAACAGCTTTTATGTAGTTTCGAAAAGAAAAGGGTAACAAATAATCAAATTAAAATTAATCAGTGCAAATAGATTTTTTATAAATAATGGATTTTTTTAAATAATGATAAATATTACAAACATTTTTTTAAATAAGTTTTTTTTTTTTAGTAAATGTTTAAGCTTTTGAAACAATTAAACAATTGTATGTAATTAATATAGTTTATTATTGCACATTATTATATGGGTAAACATTAAGAAATGTTTCATATTATTTTAACAATATTTGATGTATTGTGATTTTTCAAATATTTTTGTTTAAGTGTTTATCTCTAGCTGTAAAATACAGTAAACATGCCATTGCAAGTAATCGGTCTTAATCAGTGGAAACAGCTCTTTAATTTAATTTAAATTAATTTAATTTAATTTAGTGCTGTCAAACGATTAATCGTGATTAATTGCATCCAAAATAAAAGTTTGTGTTAACATAATAAATGAAGATTTAATTTGCAAAAACAGATAACTGTTTTTATTAATTCTCACAAAACGTGATTTTTTTTATTGTGCATTTCAAATAATATCAATCAAACAGTTGGGTTATTTTGATTAAGTAATAATAACACCAAAAAATACAGGTAACTTACAAAATTAAAGTTCATTGAAAGTATATATTTCTATATATTAAAATATGTTTTTTGGCAAAAGCAGATAACTTTCACAAACTTTCATTTTGGATGCGATTAATCGTTTGACAAAACGAATTTAATTTAATTTAGAAGGAATAATTTTATAAAAATCTGCATTTTGTTCTATTGGTAAACATATTTAGAAAAATTTCCACTGATTAAGATTAGTTGGCCGTAACATTAATGTCTGTAGAATTTCTGTTGTCTTATTTTCTTGTCACATCTGCTAAATTCCAGGAACGATCATTTTCTCTGAAAAAAGCTACAACCCCTCGCCGAACACCAACCAAACCACTGCAGGACACTCCAAACTCCAGCACAGCACCGACAGATGTAGAGACTCACACACCGAAGTCAGCCAACACGCGTCCAGACCCCAGCGCTCCTCCTGTACAGACGGCCAGCACAGAGTTTGAGGACGAGCCATCGGATCCCTTCCCTTCGATAACCCCCTCCAAATCCTGGTCTCCAGCTGTGGGCTCCACACACAAGAGCATGGAGAGGATCCAGTACCTGAGGCAGTCAATGACCAAGAGGATTTCCTCTGTGGACAGTGGCTGGCTTGCACGGTGTCAGGTCTTTGATGAGGTGGAGGAACCTCAGAAACCTGTTGCAGGGAATTCAGAGCTGACAAAAAACGATAATAGTTGTTTACTACTTACTGTTAGAAGTGAAACTGTGTCAAATCAGAATCAAACATCTCCAAAGACTACATTGGAGAAGAGTAAATCTTCCTTGTCAGAGGATGGAGCACAGAAAGGTCCAGTACCGCCTTCAGTAAGGGACAATGTGGTGCTGAATGCAGAATTGGGCTCTCCGGGGCCTCATGGTGAACGGGTATATCAAAAAGACACTGCAGCTCTCACTGGAGGTGATGAGATGTGTTCAGAGGAGTCCAAATCTCCTGCAAAAGCTAAGAAACGCAAACCCAGGGCCAGAAAAGATCAAGACTCGGGTGAAAAACCGCAGCCCGAAGGTGGCAAGAAAACAAAAGGTCGAAAAAGACAAAGGGAGGGTGATGATGACATGGACGAATCTGAGGAGCAGGAAGGTGGAGTGAAAAAGAGAAGGAGAACTAAGAAAGGAGAGGCAGCTGGGGAGGATCAGCCCAAAAAAAAAGGGAAGAGGAAAGGAAAAGTCGATGAGGAGGAGGAGGAAGATGATGCTGCTAGCTCAGAGAAAAAGAAAACCCAGAAACGAGCGATTCCTCAGGAGAATCTGCTAGGAGAGGTGGATGAGGTGGAGGCCAGAGCTGCTGCGTACACGATGAAGAACACTGCCAGGGCCAGGTGGGTACCATAAACATTAGGGCTGGGACAATAAATCAATGCATCGCGAATCGAGAAATGATTCTGGATCGATTCTGAGATTTTCTGAATGCGTCGCGATTCTCTCTCGAATCGATTCTAAGCTTAGTTTTTAACAGCAGATGGCACTGTGTGCTTTAGAAACAGCCATACTCTACTTGCTTCCCATTCTTTACACACACCACTTGAACCTTCTACAAAATAATCATTCATAAAGTTCAAAAAGGTTGAAGTGAATTACAAAGGTGTTTGCAGTGGGCTGTTTACACTAATCTTGCGTCATAAAAGCATTCTGAGGTGCAGCTACATTCTCAGACTTGGCCGAACGTACGAGCGCTCTTCTTCGTGAGCATTTGAGCGTGCGGTTAAAAACTAACCTAGAGCGCCATCTGCTGTTAAAAACTAAGCTCAGAATTGATTCGAGAGAGAATTGTGATGCATTTAGAGAATCTCAGAATTGATCCACGAATCGCAATGCATCGTTTTATTGTTCCAGTCCTAGTAAACATTTCAATAATTGTCACATTTTTATGTTTTACTGATGTATTGTTCTCATTTTGAACCAGGCCTACCAAAAACACAGATGGGAACTTTGTGAAAATCAATTTGAAGAAGAAGTCCCATGTCAAAGGGTTTGCTTTAAGAGGGGCCGCACTGAGGAAACAGGTCAGTTGATATCATTTTAGATCGAACATCTAAGATCTTATTTTAATGAATAGGAAAATTGTCATCATTTACTCAATCGTTTTGTTGCTCTAAACACATTTGATTTACATTCTACAGTGAAACACAAGTACAGATTTTTTTTAATAAACTTGAGGTGCCATTTTTACAGTCACAGCATATAGTTACCATAGCTCTTAAAAAGAACAAAAAAGCACAATAAAAATAGTCAGAATGACACATATATTAGACCATAAGTCTTAAGATGTCATAAAATAGATTAAATTTAAGCAATAAGTCTTTTACCTGCATCATAGCTCTAAACTTTTGGTGTATGGCATTGTTGAAGTCAGATTTGATGTATCTTGAGATTTCAAGCAATTTTTATGCAAATTTTCTTTATTTGTTTTGTTTTTTTTAATCTGATTTTTCACATTTTTGCTGAAATAATTCCTAGAAGAATTTTGTTAGGAATAATTTAAATAATTTAAACAATTGGATTATTATTGTATTGAATTCTGAAACTCTCTGTTCCTAAAATGTTTTCTATTGTGTAGTTCATGTATGTGCTTTTGTCAATGTTTTATAATTGCAGATGTACATGCAGAAGTTCCAGCTGAAGGGCGAACGGTTTGGAGGTGGATTCGGGAGGGGCAGGGGGCGGTTTGGCGGCTTCAATCGTCAAGGCGACACCTGTTACAAGTGTGGCGGGACGGGTCACTGGGCACGAGACTGTCGAGGAAGAGGTGAGAGGCTGCGCAGGTCACATGACTCTGCTCTCATGAATATGCAATTGTGTTAATGATATCTTGTGCTTGGGTTTGTGTTGCAGCTCCTGTCGTGAGTTCTGCAGAACAGCAAGAAACTCCAGTAGAGGAGGAAGAATTTGAGCTGCCCACGCTGGAGGAAGTTGCCCGGGCGACAGGAACTCTGCGGTCAGAGCCTATAGGTGGGTCTGCATGGGTCACATGTTCACATACAGGGACAGAGGCCATACTGTCTGTAGTCAATTGTCACAAAACACCCTATGAACTCATGATACTGTGTTTTAGTGATGCAAATAAACATGGCCGCCTTTCACTCTGAAAACGACCACACATATAAATATCAGTATTATAATTTTATGGTTGCTTTAATTCTTTTATCAAATACTCTTATTTTTTATTTTATAGTACAATAGTATCATTGCAACCTATTTCTTATAATAATAGTTTTACTTAATAATAATCACAAAAAAAATAAAAGAAAAAATAAATAAATATATATATATATATATATATATTATAGTCATATTGAATAACTCAGAAAAAGAGGTTTGAGTTTAAACTAATCGATTTTCCTAATCGCTCAACCCTAAAAGTATTGTTTGCACTAGTAAAAAGTAATTTTTCAGGTTTTTAAAATTATTTTTATTTCCTATGCAGATGCACTTACCAACAAAATTCCCCAATAATTCTAGAATTATTAATTATTTCTAAAAAATAGCTATTCAAGTCATCTGGTGAAAATTCCTGTATTATTTTCATATTGCAGAAAAACATAATTTTGCAATGTAATTTTTTTCCAATATGTTTTGCTTTCTTACTGCAGTGGCTCCTCCCTGTGTGGGCGGAGACTCTTTAGAGAAGGAGGAGCAGGGGGAGGAGATACTGCTCAACATCATCAGACCAGATTATGAGCGGCCTGCCCCTCCTCCACCTATGGAGCCGCTCTACACACTAAAGGATGATGGGAAAGTTCAAGGTACTTCACATTAAAGGGCCGTAAGAGCTTTATTCTGTGCAAATGTCATTATTCCCTTTCTTCTCCTGTGATTTTCCTCAGATGTCCCTCCAGAGGTGTACGAAGCACTTCGAGACTTTGGTTACAAGTCCTTCAGGCCTGGCCAGGAGACGGCCATCATGAGAATCCTCTCAGGTGGGAGGAAGTTATTAGAAGCTAGAGGCATTTTATTTTATTTAATGGGTTTTGCTGTTCAGACAACCAAAAACCTACAATAAATTTGAATTAGAAGTGAAGTGTTCACAATTGCAGAGTAGAGCTTGTCCTCTGATCTATCTGTGGTTTTGTTTTTTTTGTTTAGGTCTGTCCACACTGGTGGTTCTGTCCACTGGAATGGGCAAGTCTCTGTGCTACCAGCTTCCTGCCTACCTGTACGCCCAGAGGTCAAAGTGCATCACACTGGTGGTGTCTCCTCTGGTGTCTCTGATGGACGATCAGGTACGTCTGACTCTGTAGTGGGTATTTATTGCTGGCAGCGTATGAAATGAGGCATTGATATATGAATTATTCCAGCAAATCCAGTGTTTATAATGCAGGAAATTCTCATTCACAGTAATAAGATATGTTGTGTAGATAAAAATTATTAAGAGCATTTATCTTAAAACATCTTGTGAAAGGTAGAGCAGCCGTTTAAAGTGTTTTTGTTTCATTTTTACATCATTTGTGAAGCTTTCTGGACTCCCACCGAAGCTGAAAGCTGCTTGCATCCACTCCAACATGTCTCAGAAACAGAGAGAGACGGCCATTGAGAAGGTACAAGAATATAAAACACTCTACAAATGATATTTAGCATCATGTTTTGTGATAGTCATAAAGCATATAGCGATAAATCACATTTAGTTAACTTTCCGTTTAGTTAACGATAACAACACTGGTCCTATCCTGACCAGTAAGTAACAGCGTCACACATCAAAACCTTTAGATATGTGAATCATAATTTTCACGTCTTGATGCATCTTGACTAGTAAGGACAAGGTTGGAGACAGTGAGCGTGTGTGGCTTAGTTGATATATGTTATTTTGTGTAGGTGAAGGCTGGTCAGGTGCATGTCCTGCTGTTGTCTCCTGAAGCGCTGGTCGGTGGAGGTCACTCAGGGTCAGGATGTCTCCCTCCTGCAGACCAGCTTCCCCCGGTGGCCTTCGCCTGTATCGACGAGGCTCACTGCGTGTCTGAATGGTCTCACAACTTCCGCCCCTGTTACCTGAGACTGTGCAAGGTGAGTTTCTCAAATGCACTGGATTTTTCTGTATTTGATCAGTGCAGAATAAATGTAAGTTTGTGTTGCGTAGGTGCTCAGGGATCGGTTGGGTGTGCGTTGTCTGTTGGGTCTCACCGCCACGGCCACTCTGTCCACAGCGCTGGACATCGCCCGTCACCTGGACATCAGCGATCAGGATGGGATCGCTGTCCGCTCTGCTGCTGTCCCTCACAACCTTCAGCTGTCCGTGTCTATGGACAGAGACAAAGATCAGGTGCGTTGAGTCTTGTGTTCCTCACTGTTCTAGAACCATGAACGATGACTGAAACTTTGTATTACCGAAACTTTTGTTTATTGCCTTCTTTGGATAAAAGTGTCTGCTAAATGAATAAATGTAACTGTAAAATGTGTTTTTATGTTTTAAGTCAGATGCAACTAGTCAACACAGTGGATGACTGATTCCAGATGTTTTGGTGGCAACTGTCATGATTATACAGTTGCAGAGTTTTGAGTGTTGTTTTAGTTATAGCACTAAAAATTGATGAAATTTGACATTGACAAACTTTTCTGTCTTCACAAGCTACAGGACAATTATGAATTACGAATGATGTCCCCAAAAAACAGGGTGTCATGACAACTTCACACTAATCGTTCAAACTGAAAAGTTTGTCCAAAAAATTCAAAATAGCAGAGAATTAAACATATATTTTATTTTTTATAAAATTTTATTTACATATATAAAACTATAATAAATCATTAATATATTATAAATATAATAAATATATTAATGATTTATAATGAATACATTCATAATGGCAAAGAAATGGAAGTAAAGTGCTAAATATATTTTTTATAAAATTGTAAAATTGTAAATATGTATAAAATTGAGTGTGTATATATATATATATATATATATATATATATATATATATATATACAAAAATATCAGTTTATTATTATTTACATACTGTTATAGTACTAATTAATATTATTTTTGATTTTAGTTCGTTGTAGTAAATTTAATGTGCTTTTGTATGTTTTTTTTTTTGTTTTTATATATTTCATTTAGCTTTTTAGTTTTTAATTTTAGTACTTTGACTTAAGAATATTTTATTTGAATTAGCTGCCAAAGCAACAGTTCTAATTTTCAATAATTTTTAAATTAATTTAAATTTTAAGTTGTTGTTTTCCCCAGCCTTATTTCAGTTACTAAAAACACTTTTTTAAACTTTTTTTTTTTTTTTTAGTTAACAGTGACAACACTTTTTTTTTCTGTACCAAAACTACTGACCAAATCTGGTCCTGAATTGTCATTATTCTTTGAATTCATTTTTAGCACAACATCTCAATACAATTTTTTTTTTTTAAATCTTGCCATGCATTTTTCATGCAGTAAATTCAGAGCTGTTACACGTGTCTCAAATGCCTCAATATTTTCTCCGACAGGCTCTGGTGTCTTTGCTGAAGGGCGAACGCTTTGGCGCTCTAGAGTCGGTTATAGTGTACTGCACCAGGCGAGAGGAGACGTCCCGTATCTCTGCATTGCTGCGCACCTGCCTGCAGGGGGTGATGCTGAAAGAGTCGTCCAAACCAGCGCCAGAGGATGAGGAGGACAACCCTGTGGGGAAAAAGAAGAAAGCTCTGGGTAAAATACATCACTGTCGTGCATAACACTTCAGCTTGTTTGCTTTAATTTAGGGTATTTATTTCATTTCTCCCCATCAACTCAGCCAGGAAGAAGATTCGTAAGCCGCTGAAGTGGATCGCGGAAGCGTACCACGCTGGGATGTCTGCATCGGAGAGGCGGCGTGTGCAGAATAACTTCATGTGCGGGGAGCTGCGTGTGGTGGTGGCCACCGTGGCCTTCGGGATGGGGTTGGACAAATCAGACGTGCGTGGGATCGTCCACTACAACATGCCCAAGAGCTTCGAGAGCTACGTGCAGGAGATTGGCCGTGCGGGACGTGACGGACACCCGGCACACTGCCACCTGTTTCTAGACCCAGAGGTCTGTGCATCCCTGGGACTTTCATTTCATTTCACAGTAGTCCCAATGTTGGGAGAATTTGTTTCTATCATTTTTCAAATTTATACCTGGCAAATTTATGCCATTTCAGGATATTAGGAGAAAATCCACCAACATGTTCTTTGTCAAAATCCTTGATCCCTGAATCATGTTTTATTAGATTGTGCTGGTTTTAACCCTTTGTTTAACAAAATTTTTAACAAAATTTAATTAAATATAGTTTTGGAGTTTGTTTGTTTTTTTTAATAGATTTTAAAAACCTGATATAGTACCATAAAGTCTCACCATGAAAACAGCCACTGGCATGGTGTTAAAAAACAAACAAATGCTAGTAAAGTATTTATTAACAGTATTTATTTATTTTAATTTTTTAGTTTTCAATTAACAAGATCTATTTTTAATAGTTTTAATTTTAGTTAACAATAGCAACACTGCAATAATTGTGAATTTTGTTTTTGTTTTAAATTATTTGTGTATTGCATTTAGGGTGCAGATTTACACGAGCTGCACAGGCACATCTACGCAGACACGGTGGATTATTATACAGTGAAGAAACTGGTGCAGAAGGTTTTTCCTCTATGCAAATGCCGACAGATTCAGCAGAAGCAGCAAGATTTGGTACAGGTGAGACTTGAGTAATTATACATAAACATAAACACATTTAAAAATGTAAGTCAAATGTAAATTCATGTCCCAGTTACACATAAGGTTGTCACATTTTCCTGGTTAAATAAACATTACGTTACATCATATTTGAATTTTTTTGTATTTTTACATCAACAATGTCATTATTTTTCTATTTACTGTATTAAAACCAAGTATTTTTACATTTATTCCAAAACAATAACTAAAAGATGTAACAATTGAATTACCCTCCACCAGACCCACCGCACACTTTAGGGGGTCTGTTATAAGTCAACGGCCTCTGGGGAGGCAAGAGAGATGCGGACTCCTGCTGTAACTTTACGTGCAGGTGTCGTTGTTGTACAGTGTTACTTTAGAAAAACTAACTTTTTAATGCCACACAATATTTGTGTTGCTTTATTTGTCTAATATGGGTTATTTTCTCATCCAATTTTTTGAGGAGGCATAGCCTCACTGTCAGAAACGCCCCTGATATATATAATATTTATTTATTTCTGAATGTCACTCCCTGTAGGCTGCAGAAGTATCTGACAGTGAGTTACTGGAGATGGAGGTTGGTGAGGACACTGACACACAGCAGCAGCAGCAGAGTGAGACAGTGACTCCCACAGAACAACAGCCATCAGATTCACACACTCCACATGAGCACAACAAACCAGCACAGACAGCAGAGGATGAGCCGCAGGAGAGCGACGGCGGTCTGAAATTAAGTGACGAGTGTGTACAGCGAGCATGTCACACACATGAGAGAGCCATTCCCATGCAGGAGACCGTGGAGGCCCTTGACATCACGGAAGAGAGTAAGAAACATGAGATGAAGTGCTTTAATACAGTAGATCTTAGAGTAGATGCCATATTTAAAGGGATCAGTCACCCAAAATCATTTATTCGCTCTCCTTTGTCATACAGTGTTTTTTGGATATGCAAGATATTTTAGAAGTTTATAAAAAGACACTACCAATTAAACAATATTATTACAATGTTGTATTTCTATGTTCATATATTGTAAAATGTAATTTATTCCTGTGATTAAAGCTGAATTGTCAGCATCATTACTCCAGTCTTAAGTGTCACATGATCCTTCAGAAATCATTCTAATATGCTGATTTGCTGCTCAAGAAACATTTCTGATTATTATCTATGTTGAAAACAGTCTTGCTGCTTCATATTTTAATGGAAACTATTAAATTTTTAAGGATTCTTTGATTAACAGAAAGATCAAAAGAACAGCATTTATTAGAAATAGGTGATTAAACAATTGACAATTGAACTATTCCAAATCAAATATGGTGTTGTCTTCCGTTATGGCTATCTATATGGCTCATTGTGTGTGTGTGTGTGTGTGTGTGTGTGTGTAGGTCTGGAGACTCTCTTGTGTTACCTGGAGCTTCATCCTCAGCAGTGGGTGGAGCTTCTCCATCCGACTCTCTCCGTCTGTAAGCTGCAGTGTTACGGCGGTCCACAACAACTCCGCAAAATCACTAAACTGTACGTCACTCTTTCAGTGTGTCTTTTTTTTAAAGAGCTCTTCAGTGGCATGTGTGGTAAATTTGTATGTCATTAGGTGTCCTCCGGTCGCTGTGGTGTTGGCACGGAAACGCATGGCAGGGGAGCGTGTGGAGTCATGTGACGCTCTGGAGTTTGACGTGGTGGAGCTGGCGGACACTATGGGCTGGCAGCTTCCTCTGGTGAAGAGAGGTCTGAGACAGCTGCAGTGGGGCTCAGGTGAGAGGAGAGGTCACACACCAAAATCAACAAACTTATCTAAAACAAGCTTTATTCTGATTGGATCTGACCTCTGTGATTAAATCTATTTACCTTCCCCTAAGTGTCATGAAAAAAAATGGGACTGGTCACTTCACATGTCAGTCAAATGATTTCTTCTCATCCAAGTGGGGCAGAATTTATTCCAGTAATAAAGATTTGATTAGACTATAGACTACTGTTCTCTTTAATTATGTTGTATTCTGTTTAGTTCTATTCTATTATGTTATGTGCTTTTCTGTTCTATTTTATTCTATTTAATTTGAGACTATTCTGTTCTATTCCATTGTTTAATTCTGTTATTTTGTATATATTCTATTATGTTCCTTTCTGTTCTATTTCATATTCTATTTTCTGTTTTATGTTGTATTCTGTTTTATTCTATATTATTATGTTGTGTGCTTTTGTTCTATTTTATTCTATTTTATTTTATACTTTTCTGTTCTGTTCTATTGTATTATGTTGCCCTTTTCCATTCTATTTTCCATTATTATGTTTTATTCTATTCTATTATGTTGTACTCCTAATAGAATAGCATAACATAATATAATAAAATAAAACAGAATAGATTTATTCTATTTTTATGTTGTGTGCTTTTCTGTTCTATTTTATTTTACTCTGTTCTGTTCTGTTCTATTCAATTCTTTTATTTTGTTCTCTGTTCTGTCCTATGTTAATTTTAATTAACTCTATTTTACACTGTTATATTCTGTTCTATCCTATTATGATGTTCTTTTCTGTTCTATTTTATTTTACTCTATTTTGTTATATTGTTCTCTATTGTTTTATTCAGTTCTTTTATTTTATATTTTATTAGTTATTCTATTTTTATGTTGTATTCTGTTCTATTGTTTTGTGCTTTTCTGTTCTATTTTATTTTACTCTGTTCTATTCTATTCAATTATTTTATTTTGTTCTCTGTTCTGTTTTGTTCTATGTTGTTTCATCTTTTCTATTTTATATTCTGTTTTCTATTTTATGTTGTATTCTGTTATTTTCTTATTTCTTTTGCTCTTTTTTGTCTATGCTGTTCTATTATGTTGCTTTTCTGTTCTATTTTATTCTATTTTAATTAACTCTATTTTACTCTGTTATATTCTGTTCTATCCTATTATGATGTTCTTTTCTGTTCTATTTTATTTTACTCTATTTTGTTATATTGTTCTCTATTCTGTTTTATTCAGTTCTTTTATTTTATATTTTATTAGTTATTCTATTTTTATGTTGTATTCTGTTCTATTGTTTTGTGCTTTTCTGTTCTATTTTATTTTACTCTGTTCTATTCTATTCAATTATTTTATTTTGTTCTCTGTTCTGTTTTGTTCTATGTTGTTTTATCTTTTCTATTTTATATTCTGTTTTCTATTTTATGTTGTATTCTGTTATTTTCTTATTTCTTTTGCTCTTTTTTGTCTATGCTGTTCTATTATGTTGCTTTTCTGTTCTATTTTATTCTATTTTAATTAACTCTATTTTACTCTGTTATATTCTGTTCTATCCTATTATGATGTTCTTTTCTGTTCTATTTTATTTTACTCTATTTTGTTATATTGTTCTCTATTCTGTTTTATTCAGTTCTTTTATTTTATATTTTATTAGTTATTCTATTTTTATGTTGTATTCTGTTCTATTATGTTTTGTGCTTTTCTGTTCTATTTTATTTTACTCTGTTCTATTCTATTCAATTATTTTATTTTGTTCTCTGTTCTGTTTTGTTCTGTTGTTTCATCTTTTCTATTTTATATTCTGTTTTCTATTTTATGTTGTATTCTGTTATTTTCTTATTTCTTTTGCTCTTTTTTGTCTATGCTGTTCTATTATGTTGCTTTTCTGTTCTATTTTATTCTATTTTAATTAACTCTATTTTACTCTGTTATGTTGTTCTTTTCTGTTCTATTTTATTTTTCTCTGTTCTGTTCTATTCTTTTTTTATTCTATTTTATTTAGTTCTGTTTTATTTTGTTCTATCCTATTATGTTGCTCTTTTCTGCTCTGTTCTATTTTATTCTATTATGTTCTATTCTATTTTCTGTTCTGTTTTATTCTATTTTACTCTATTCTATTATGTTGTACTCTATTTTGTCTTGTTCTGTTATGTTGTGTTTATTTGTTCTATTTTATTCAATTATATTATGTAGAGTTCTATTGTTTTATTCTGTTGTGATGTCATCTCCTCAGGTTCATATGGAGGCACAGGCCGGAGCGGTGTTCACGTGGAGTTCTCAGCGCTGTCCTTCTACTTCCGCTCGTATGGCGACCTGACGCCGGATGAGCTGGACGCGGTGGGAGCGTTTCTGCACGGGAGAGTGATGGCGCAGGAGAGGACACAGCTGTACCAGCTCAAAACCTGCTTCAAAGCCTTCCGCAGGTCAGACCCACACACTTCTGATCAGTTATGTTTCTTTATTGTAAGTCGCTTTGGATAAAAGCACCTGCTAAATGCACAAAAGTGAATGTAATAATTTATCCAGATGAAAAGATAGCAATGTTTTAAAGTGCCACGGTTTTTAACAATTTTTCCTCGGTGTGCAGAAAACACTTCTTCCAAAAACATTTACCCACCCCCAGTGTATCTTGAAAATCTTGTTGACTTTCACTGATAGAGCATTTAGCATTCAAAAGTCATTGCAAGACTTGCATGCCAAAATGTGATTGGTCTTTATTAAAGTCTTGAGGGAATGGCATCATCTTTAATATCTCTGCCTGTATGTGTGTGTTTGTGCAGCGTTGCGTACCGTAACTGCAGTCTGTGTATGGATGATCTGGAGGAGAGCAGGAGTCAGGCTCTCAAAGAGCTGCTGCGCGATTACTTTGACAAGAGGAGAAACCTGGACCTGAGCAAACACTATCAGGAGGAAGAGGATGAGGAGGAAGAGCTCAACAAATGCAAGGTGTGACTCTTTTACGGTTTCATCTTGAGCACTGATGTGAACACTCACGTGTGGATGCTAGTTTGAATCTGGCGTGATGTTGTTGTATTTTGTCCTCAGATGAGGGACTGGGAAGGTCAGATCTGTGCGGACATCAGAGGTTTCCTGTCCAGTCGCAGCGATGAGAAGTTCTCCGGTCGAGCCGTGGCCAGAATATTCCACGGCATCGGTTTGTTTTTCTTGTTTTTCCTCCACTGGGGTGTGTGATATGTATCCTCTATGATAACATTGTAGGATAATATCATTTATGCTGAGCCAGAGAGAGCAGTTGTCATGTATAGGCATGAAACGGCTTCACAAACAGTTTTTTCAACCACACGGTTTCATTATTTCTGTGTTACAGTAAGTCAAATGAAAAAAGTGTAAAACTCGGATATAAACACTGATGTCAAAAGTTCTGATATTTTTTTGTCAATATCGCACACACCTTCACTCTGCACCCGTCGTCATTGTTTTATTTGAGAGTAATTCAGCATGTGTTTGTTTCCTCCTGCAGGAAGTCCGTGTTATCCAGCGCAGACGTACGGACGCGACCGCAGATACTGGAGGAAATACATTCAGTTTGATTTCAATGAGATCATTCGATTAGCCACTCAAGAGATCATTAGAACGAGGTAACGCATGATCACATGCTGATCTGTGTGAAACTCAAACTACAATCTGAATTTATTTATATAGTTGTCATTATTTTTTAATGTTCACATGTTGTGTTTGATGGATTTGTACACAATAAAGACAGTTTTCTGGTGAATCAGTGATCTGTATGAGATCTGTAAACTCATCCGTTGTATTTGCTAGTGTGTCCTATAGTGGGCGCCATTGTGCTGTTTTCTGTCCTGATTGTTGACAGTTGACACATTTATACTAAACAATCCCAGACATTCAACAGATATAGGCGTATTAATATTTATAATTGCTTGTATAGTATACATTTATCACACACATCTACCGCCATGTTTTATGCGGTTTCTCCTACAATTAGGCTTTAATTACAGCCATATGAATATAAACAGACTCCAGATTCGTTTAAAAAATAGTGCAGGAATTTCAGATGTTATATTTTTTTCAGCAATTTTATTACATACATATATATCTACACGTTATATATTGCAGGTTTTAAAAAAACAATAAGCATGCTTAACATCTTTTTGTGATTTAAAAAAAAACAAAAAACAAAATGCATTTGCAGTAAAATGGACTGCTTTAGAGAAATAAACCAGAGTTTCCAAAAGTGAGAATGAAGAAATAGCGTAGTGTGTCAGTTACATGTGTTGCACACGTGTTACTCGTTCATCTCAAGCTGCTCTACTGATTCAAACTCACCTGTTTCAGAACATAAATGAGACAAACTCTTCAATGCTTTATAATAATTCATATAAACATTTGTTGTTTACTCACATAAATGGATCAGTATGGAGTTTTTATATGATTAGAAAAATAATGCACATGAAAATCATTTCAGACTCAAGCACTGATGTAAGTTAATTTCTTTCGTTGGAAAGTATTATGAAGTCTCTAATATGAGACGAGGGTATTTTTGTCACACCCTGGTTAATTCCTGACCCTGGTACAGAGAGCATTTGTATGAGTAATGTCTCATTACATGCTTAGCTTTTTAAAATACCATTACATTATTTTAAGTGGCATTCATTTTAAAGGTTTTTACAAGGTTTGCAGTCATTGCACTGTATTTAAATTGGGTGTGTGTATGTTATATTTCGGAGACTGCTGTCATTTACCTTCCTTTGTACAAGGATCATCGTCTAATGAACGCTTCTGAGGAGGCATGCAGGTCAGACTCAACCAAACCTCAGCATTTCAGCCTTGACACAAGAACAAAATCACTGGCTTCACCACAGCAGTTTCAGCACTGCAATCTTTAACATGACTAATTACATGAGACCATGATGCTGAATAGAGGCTTTACATCACATTTATTAAAGCACAGAGGCTATGAGTGAATATTAGACTTGCACAAGAGCTACCGAGGGCTGTTTCATAAAAGACGCTAAGAAAAGCTAGGATTAAACTCCAACACCTGACTTGAATTAACCTAACAAATAAGTTGGGACTAAAGCGGTTTCATAAAAGGTAATTGAAGTTCACACAGACCCGCTAATTTGATCCAGTTTTACCTAGTCAAGATAATTGCGTGTTTTATTTATTTTTTTATTATGCAATAGAAGAACAACAAATACACTTATAAAGACAAAGTAAGACAATGAGGGTTACAAACAATACTCCAAAAGCAAACTATGTTAGCTTATAAGACTTACACCATGAAAGAGTCTTACATGCAATAGAATTATTAGAGTTTCTTAAAGAGTTTACATACACATCAAAATCTTTCCTAAAAATAAAAAAAGTAGGGAGTTTTCTTTGAAAATTTACATTTATGAATGTAAAATCTAGCACGATGAAGCAATAAATTAATAATAAATTTACAGCGAGAAGGGTCTAAATTCAAAGACAATTTTCGGGGTTATACAAAAGTTTGGATATAAATATTTTTTAACAAAATTTGAAAAATCAATCCAAAAGACTTTACAGTAAGTACAGTAGGCTACGGCGTACACTCGACGCAGAAGTATAAATCAGCCTTAATAGGTTGTTTGCACGTGACGTCATTGCTGCACGCGCTGGAGGGCAAGGAGTGATTGTTCTATATAGGAATCCTATCACAAACTCAAAATTCCTGTTTTGCGTCGTTTATGGTTGCTCAAATCCATCAAACCGAGAAACCACAATGAGCTTTTATCGTTTTTTAACTTTAAAAGTTGTCACCTTTATAGCGTTTTGCGTCTGCTGATACTGAAATGAATATGGATACCTGCTTACCTTTTTTGTTTTTGACTTGGTTAAATAATCACATTCTTCATGGTATCGTTCGCAGAGAAGATATTTTATCCCATTGCATGATCATTTGGTGTTTTCACTTCAGTTTTGTAGAATTCCGTTTACATTGTTGATCTGGTTACCGTGAAAACCGTGTCACGCGCTGCTGCTTCAGCCATCATATGGTAGAAAATGTCCAAAAAAATGTGTTCAACAAGCTGATAGAAGTCGATCCATTTCTTTTTTGGAAAGGTGTAAATGTAACTGTAGTTTTAATGTTTTCTTTGTAAAATATTCACTTTCCCATATGACCACGGAGGAGAATCGGATGGGCATTTAGCGGACAGCACCTTTTTGTACAGTCTATATGACAGACACACACAGTTTTTTATTTTTATTTTTTTTATTTCAACAAATGACAACCAAAATCAAACCCATAGAAGCTTGTGAACAGTTTTGAAGCGCCAGCGTGCAAGCTATACTCATTCACAAGCCGAGTGAGAGTCATACTCGCAAATGTAATGTTAATTATTAAACGAAACAAAATACAACACATTTTTAAAAACACTCAGCTGTGTGATTATTTTATTGAGTGATAGGCAGTGGGTTCAATCAGTGACATTATTAGATTTGATATACGGCGTCTTCCCGCCACCTCCTCAATCAGCTTCCCTTAATGTTTTTACACGTAGAAAAGGCGAAAATTGTATTACATCGTCCAGTTTTTTCCCTGAACGATGATGTGAGCTCCTGTTGCAGTTCTCGATTCAGCATAAATGACCTACAATGGCGACATTTTTCACAATCACGACAGAAAATCAAAAATACTGCCATTAACGTCGCTAGCAGAAAGGCAGCGCGATATAAACAAACCCAGAACTGAACATATATCTACCTCCTCGATGGCAATCAAGTCTTTCAATTCAGTAGAAAAATCGCTCCTCTTCATAACATAAGGTTCACGTCCAAAATATGTTGTGATTTTCTGTTTATACCTTTCTAAACCAGCACAGTATGGACTTATCCCCATCTCTTCCATTCTCATTTTCACTGCTTGCCCTCCACATTAATTTCGCGCGTCACCAGAACCACGTGATTGCAAACAACCTATTTAAGTTTGCTTTATGAAACAGAACTCACTGACAATAAGTCTGACTAACTAAAATAAGCCTGGCTTGTATTCTGATCTTGTTTTATGAAACAGCCCTCAGGTCACCATTAGGGTGAGCACCCGTCCCGCTTTGCGTTGTACCGCACAGCATTTTCACCCCTTGTCCCGCACGTCGCATATTGAGAAAATGTCCCGCATTTTCATCAGTCTGTTGGTTTTTAATTATCATATTAAGAAATATTTTCCCTTTTTAAGAAAGCATTTTATTTATTCTTTTTGCGGCGTAGTTTTTCACCTATAACCGCGCTTTGTCAGAAGTAACATCCCGCCTTACACAAACAGCCGTTTTTTAAATCCTATCCAATGGTTGAAAAGAAAAAAGTAAACACGGTCACTGGTTGGTTGTGACGGCTGTCAATCAAAATGTGGAGCGGTGATTCGTTCTCCCCGTCAGAAAACAAATGGATAATTCGGTCAATTTAAATTTTATAAGGCGGCATAATGGCAACAAAAAAGAAAAAGTGTTCTTTTAGTGAAGACATTTACCTTGGGTGAGGCCGATAGAAGGGGATACCGAAAGAGTGTTTTGCAGTCTATGTAAAAGCAGCTTTTCTATTTCACGTGGAGAAGAATATGACGTTAGGACGTCTCCATTCGTTTTAACCAATAAAAAAATTGCGACGTTCACACACGACTTTCTTCTCACGTTAATAGTTGATTTAATGCGGGTTCTATGGCGTTATTGTAATAAAAAATGTCGAGAGCCCATTATTGTAACATGAGAGCGCATCAAATGCGCGAGCAATCTCTCCGCTCACAGGCGGAAAACTGGACGCGCTCGCGCTCAGATTAATATTACATGTGCATGCTCAAACTTTGTCCTCCTGCACGTGCAGCCGTGAATCTAGAATTGTCTTCTCTCCAGGATATGTTGCCATAAGCGCAACATTATAGTGTGGGCACCCACCGGAAGAAACATTAATCGGCGCATATGCCGAGTTTGCCAACAAATGTAAATCAATATTTACATAGCGTTGTATATTTATCTCACATGTCCCGCATTGTCCTGCAACAGATCAATAGCCACCATTCATTTATTCACTGTGACAGAAAAATAGTAAACAACTTGTTGAGAATTCCCAGGTCACATGACATAGTCAGCCAGGGGTGGAGCTAAGTCTCCTCAGGTGCATTGATCATTATTTAGCTGCATATTTTTGTGCTGCGTTGCTGGGTGTGTGTGAAGCATGCAGCTGAACCTGACATTCCTTCTCCTTCTCCTCCTCATAGAGAGCTTCTAGTAGAGTTGATGTGTTTCTGATTATGCAAGTTCATTTCTTTTAGTATTTAATGTTTGAGTTCTGTGTGATTTAATTCATATGTATTAGTGCTTATATTTGATTGCTAATTGGATTATATGATTTGTTTGAGTTATATTGTTAAATGTATTTAAGACTTGTCTGTTCTTTATTGTTTTTGTTTTTTTAGACACCATACAACTCTGTCTGAAACTTGCCACGGTTCGATTCCTATGCCTCTAAACGTCAAATAAAGACTGGACTGAGTACTAGATCCGCTGTTTTAATGGACACACCATCCTGGTAGCACATTCCTGAATCAATCTATTCCAAACTTTACATACTTCATATATTATCAGAATTTCATGTAGTAAAAATCACTTCCACATATCAAGTGCAACATTTTCAATACAGTCACATCTTTATAGAAACAACATATATAAATTAACTTCGATTTAAACTGAAGCACGGGAGCCAAATGTTATATATAAGTGCTGATGGCCATGATCAGTCATTTAAATGTGAATAAAGTGATTCACACAGCTGATTTAACTGTTTTCAAATTGTAACTACATTTACATTTTCTGCTGTTTTAGAAATACAATAATGTTATTAAAAATAGGTTTTAAAATGGAAAAAGATCCCATATTAAAACATTGCAGGACTTTAAATTGCACATATTTCCTCTGTTTTAAGTGGCAATCACAATCATGTCCGAGGAAGGGAATATGATAATCCACAAGTACAAAGAGGCTTCATGATTTAGATTCCTATCTGCTCTTCATATAAAGAGAGGAGTAATAAAATCCCCCATCCCGTCATCAGACCCAGATTCTGCAGGAGAAAAATCAGCCACGGCCTTTTACTGTCCACGTGAAGCATGGAGGGAAGCTGGACGAGAATAAGAAAAACAGAAATGAAGCCTTGTTTTTATGATGATCTCATGACACACATATTATAGATGTTTGTTGCGTTTCGTTTGAGAGATGCAGGAAACCACAATGCATTGAGTTTTTTCCCTCCAAAAACATTGCAGAATTGACTCTGAAATGGCTGCTTTTAGCATATGTAATTTTCATGCTCTATTATTGTGAAAAGTTCTGAAAGAAGCCAAAAAGTAGCAAGCGCACCATGTCTGCGAGGGCGATGTAGAGGAAGAGGCCGGCGGTGACGGCAGAGATCCACTCCTGCGCGAGTGTTTGTGTGGAGACGGACAGGGCGATGTACAGGCCGATGAAGGAGGTGAGAGCGCTGCCCACGTTCAGCAGCACAGCGCTCTTCACCGACAGACCGCAGTGAAGCAGGACCGCAAAATCACCTGCAGACAGCAACATACACAACAACAAACACACATAAAATTATATTTCGCTTCATAAAAATGAAATCTATTATAGGATGTTAGGATTAAAATAAATAATTACATATATTATACATTTAATATTTAAATATTTAACAATTAAAAATGTAGTAAGAAGCAAAAATATATATATATATTATTTCATATGTATAATATAAAAGAATATTTAAACTGAAAAAACAAACGTATTAATTTTAGTGAATAAAATGTTTTTTTATAATATATATACACATACATATTTAAGAAATATATACACATTTAATATATATATTATTTTATTATTTATTTATTTATATATAATTTGTTATATTTAAATATAAATATTTTATACTTATATATTTCTATTATATTAGTTAAATATAAAACATTTTTAATGAATTTTTTCTCAATATTTGAGTAATGTAATATTATAAATAATGTTAAATTAGTATAAACAATAAAAATAAATATAAATTATAACAAAATAATTTTTATATGAATATAAATAAATAAATAAAGGCTTCATTTAATTTTTGCAAAATATGATCCTTTATTTTTTTATCTTATGATTTTTACATGACAAGTTTTGATCTGTTTATGCTGATTTAACCAGGTTGAAAGCGTCTGCTTTTCTCAAATGATGAGAAATCTCATTTTATGACCCTGAAAGGAAATGTGTGTGCAGGAAAACAGAAAAACATGTTTGTCTGCAATTCCAGGACACGCGTGTCATTAATATCTAGTGTGTTTATGTTGCTTCATCCACATCAGGAAGAGTGAAAGTGTTCTTTTGATTTCTCTTTGCTGTCTTGATTAACCAGTAATGTTACTGTACAACCTGTTCAGTAAAAGAGTATGTAGAAAGCCTACACATTTCTGTAACCTTCAAACAACATTCACACAACATTTAAAGTCTGTCCTGACATAGTTGTTTTCACTGTATTTTCTGTATTAGAGTTTATCATCTCAAATGAAACCACTGAGACGTCTCACCTAACTCGTGTGGAAGTTCATGGCACAGGACGGCCAGCGATGTCGCCAATCCTGAGCGCCACGACACGGAGAACGCAGCGCCCATGGCCAGGCCGTCCGTGAAGTTATGGATGCCGTCACCAATGGTGATCATATACGGCAGCAGACGCTTCTCTGAGAGACATGAGGAAGATCAGTTCACTACTGAAGTCACTTCTGGCTGCATTTATGTGATCAAAAATACAGTAAAAACAGTAATATTGTGAAATATTATTACAGTTTAAAATAACAGTTTTCTATGTAAATTATGTTAATAAAATGTAATTTATTCCTGTGATCAAAGCTGAATTTACTTCAGCATCATTACTCCAGTCTTCCGTGTCACATGATCCTTCAGAAATCATTCAAGAAACATTTCTGATTATTATCAATGTTGAAAACAGTTGTGCTGCTCCATATTTTTGTGGGAACTTTTTTCAGCATTCTTTGATTACTGAATCTAAACTTTAGTGTAACGCTAGAAATCTTCATGAAACGTGTATATGGAAGCAGACACTTTTGTGTGAGTGACCTCATAGGACTGGTGCTGGTAAAGGTCACTTTAATAACAGGTCATTTTAATCCCTGAAATGTGTGACACAAACATGTGATTAACTCTAAGCGTGGTGTAATTATTAACGGTCCAGACGTGTTTAACACCGAACGCTGACGGCATTAACTGACCTCGTGTGCTGCTGAACGGCTCCAGGAAGGACTTCCCGTTGTTTTGCTCGTCCACCTAAAATCAATGAAAACTGACCGTATTAACTGATGATTACAGAGGAAGACTGGGACACTTCTGCACTGATAAACTGTATTTGATGGTCAAAATAAATCAGACATGTTATGGAAAAAATTATACATCACATTCACAGACTGTCCAGACAGGATTTTGTCTTCTGATTGAGCTGAAAAACTGCTATAATTTTTTTTATTAATAATATAAAAAAAAAGATTTTTGGAAGTACTTTTATGCACATATGTATACAATACATATGTGTATAAAAGTACTTCCGAAAATCGTATCACTTATATTGCATTCAGGAGAACCTTTAATTTCCATATTAATGTTTTTGCTATAGCCAAGGTTTTGGGTTTGACTCCCAGGGAATACATGAACTGATCAAATTTGCAATAGAAAATGCTTTGAACAAAAGCATCTGCAATATGCATAAACATAAATGTAGAACATAGAAACCTAAACACTGATCTGAAGCTATAATGTTTTAATAAAAAATTATAGCATTAATAATAATTTACAGAAATTGTGGTGAAGGATAATCCACCTTTGATAACCAAATTTTCCTGAATAGCTAAGCTAGAAAATGAGCTAAATATCAAAAACTGAATTTCTGATTCAGATGGTAATAAAATCTGTAAATCCTAAAAATGACCTCATGTTTTCAACAATTACTGTCTGGGTTTGCGAAATATGATTTCACCTGACCTCATTCTAGTTCCTGACCTCATTTTCTAGTGTCTGTGTAGTGATTTGTAACATCATAAAGTCTTGTTTATTTGGAGCGTCTCACCAGCTCGTCCTGTGAGGTGGAGGAGTTGTTGTTGTGTCTTTTGCTCTGGAACATCTGCAGAACTTTACTGTGATCACAGTGATGAGGGTCAGATTCCTACAACACAACAGAGATCATTTATAGCACAGGCAAGTCAGTTCATTTGGTGGCCATCTTACTAACATTTACAAGTGCACACAGAAAAAAGAAAAAAGAAAAAGATAACTATAACAATAACTATATTGGCATCCACACCGACGGACGAGATCATTCTGTTCATTACAAGCGAGCTGCAGTTTTGTCGTCTATCGCTTTAAATGCTCGAGCTCTTCAAAGCAGGATGGATTCTGATTGGCTGTCAGTGTTTTTATTGTTGATCAGCTGGAAAAAAAATCATTGTGAAAGTGATTCAGATGATATCGTTCCTCTGCGCCGTTATCGTTATAGATGTGGTGTGGACTCTGCTATTGTTTTACATTTAGAAAATATATCGTTATAGTTATCGTCCTTGGATTTAATGTCAAAAATCCTTGAAAACAAGACTTTTCATACAGTGTGTCTTTAATATAAGTGCATTTTAACTTCACTGGCTGAGTTTTTTCTCTCTAAGTATGAACGAGTTACAAACACACCAGTGCAGTAAAAACCAAATACATTCACAAGTTTGCAGTCTGTAAGATTTCTTAATGTTTTTGAAAGAAGTCTTTTCTGCTCACCAAGGCTTCACTGTTACTTTTAGTCAATTTAATGCACTTGCGGAGTATTAATTTCTTTTTTTAAAAATCTAGACCTTTCAACGGTAGCGTGCGTTTATTAAAACATCAAATCTTTTGCAATGTTGCTTCTCAATATCATGCTAAATTTATCTCGCTTTAAGGGTTTTTACACATTTTAACTGGAAAATAAGACTAAAAATAAGAGTTCACTGGAGTTCTATATAGAATCTATATAGTTCTAGACTCAATTCTAAAGAATGCTTTATGTCAAAAAGATTCTATATAAGGAGAAATGTCTTAAATGATTGCATTACACTTTCATGTTTAACAGGTTATTTCATTTTTTTTCTACTGATAAAGTATGTTTATGAGCTGTTTAATCGATAAAATTGAAATAAAATTAAAAATGAGTTTAAACAAAATTAATTAAAATAAATCCATAAAATGATCCCATGATTGGAAGTCCTTGACCCTTTAAAGAGTTAGTTAACCTAAAAATTTAGGACTTAGAAGAAAATCTAATAGTTAGTTCATCCAAAAATGAAATTTCTGTCATTTATTACTCACCCTCATGTCGTTCTAAACCTGCATTGAAATAAAATTAAAAATGAGTTTAAACAAAATTAATTAAAATAAATCCATAAAATGATCCCATGATTGGAAGTCCTTGACCCTTTAAAGAGTTAGTTAACCTAAAAATTATGTAATTTATTACTCACCCTCATGTTGTTCAATACCCGTAAGACCTTCATTCAACTTCAGAACACAAATTAAGATATTTTTGATGAAATCCAAGAGCTTTTTGGCCTCCCTATAGACAGCATAACCACTTTCAAGTCCCAGAAAGGTAGTAAAGACATTGTTAAAATAGTCAACGTGGCTACAGTGGACCTTAATGTTACGAGGCAACGAGAATACTTTTTTTGCGTAAAAAAACCCCAACAATAACAACTCTATTCAACAAATTAAGATAAAATTAAAATAACGAGCCGGCGTTTACTACATGAACGGCGTAGGACACAAGATATTGTTGAAGTCATTAATTTTTTTGTTTTTTGCGCACAAAAAGTATTTTTGTCGCTTCTTAACATTAGGTTTAACATAAGGTTGAACCACTGTAGTCATACTGACTATTTTAATGATATCTACTACCTTTCTGGGCCTTGAAAGTGTTTATGACGTTGCTGTCTATGGGGGAGCGGTTCAAAAAGCTCTCAGATTTCATCAAAAATATCTTAATTTGTGAACGAAGGTCTTGCAGGTTTAGAACGACATGAGGGTGAGTAATAAATGACCGAAATTTCATTTTTGGATGAACTAACTATTAGATTTTCTTCTAAGTCTGCAGACTCAGTCACTCACTGCATCATGATGATCGTGTCGAGTGATGATGGAGAATATGGCTTCCATCAGGAAGAAGACATAGATGCCACCAATGACCACCAGGAGTTTGTAGAGATAGTCGAGGTTCTCCTCCTCATGACTGTGTCCATCTTCATGAGCATGAAGACCTAAACACTACAGTCACAAAGCAATGAGAGCAATGAACGAACTCCATCCTATTCAGACATTTTTAAATCTGCCTACCGAGGGAATCAAATGCAGAAGAGCGTCGCCCGTGAGGGATCCGACAGCGAGGCTGATGCAGAACTGGATGCACATCTGAAACACCTGCGTGCACCTGGAGAACAGCAGCACCACGATCCCAAACATGGCCATCAGACAGATGAAGATATTGGCGAGGGTGGCATATCCATATCCTGGGCACAAAGGGCTCATTGAGTGATTATATAAAGAGATCATTGTGTCTGTGTTTTTCACAGGTGTGACCGGTTTTTGTAAACATTCAGATGGAATGTGGTTTGTGACCAGAAATTGATACCAGTTTTGTACTTCTCCAGGAAGAGTAATTAAGATAATCAGTCACAGCGTTCAGGAATATTTCTGGTTTCCTTGTTCTTTTGAGGTCAAAGAGACTGATGCCAACAAGAACTAAATACGGTTGTAGAACCAGAACAGCAACCTGTCATGTATCATTGTGTATGATGTGTCATGTTTCTAATACAGAAACTAAATGTAAGTAATCATCTAAACATTCACTATCACTAAAAGTTACATATAACAGAAAAGCTATACTTTCTGACAAACTTACAGTATTTTTTATACTTTTTTCTTATTTAAGTTGTTGCCATTAGACACTACTGTTCAAAAGTTTGGGGTCTGTAAGATTTTTTTAATGTTTGTTGTGCTCATAAAGGCTGCATTTATTTAATAAAAAATACAGTAAAAACAGTGAAATATTTTTACAATTTAAAATAACTTTTTACTGTTTGAATATGTTTTAAAATGTAATTTATTCCTGTGATCAAAACTGAATTTTCAGCATCATTACTCCAGTCTTCAGTGTCACATGATCCTTCAGAAATCATTCTATGCTGATATGATGCTCAAGAAACATTTCTGATTATTATCAATGTTATTATTATTATCAAAACAGTTGTTCTGCTTCATATTCTTGTAAAAACCGTGACTTTTTTTTTCTTTTGTAACATTATAAATGTCTTCACTGACATTTTTGATCAATTTAATGCATCTTTTCTGAATAAAAATATGTACATAGTAGCGTAACCAATATAAATATAGTCCAGACAGATCAATATTTGGCTTTTTTTAAAGGACTGGCATCGACCAATAATTATAGCCTTGCACAGAAGTCTTTTAGTTCCTCTTGTTTAGTTTCAAATTCAATTGAAAGCCTAGATTTTAACGCACATTTTTCTGTTTTCAGATGTTGATTATATTTTGACTTTTCACTTAATTTCTGTAACTTCAAATATTATATTTACGATCATTAAAATGTCTTATTTATATATTGGTATGACATCCCATATTGGTCAACCAGCACTATATAGATGTTTGTCACTCCCATCAATTTTGCTTTACATATTTATTTTTTTTACATAATTGATAACAGTTCAACTATGTCATGGCGGAGAAACTATTTAAAGAGTATCTTGATGAGCAAATTGCTGTAGTTACAGTTAGTTAAACTGACATATTTATTGCAGCTACCTCAATAATAAAACATTCAGCTGAATGGCAAGATATTTCAAGGAAACTTGAGCACTTTGTTTCTACATATTGTTTAGAGTATGTTTCTGGACTTTATATTGATATAGTCATAAGCCTGTCTATGTTATGCAGCTCAGACTAATAATTCAGTGCTGATCTGATGGTGTAAACGGACGTCACTCACTCTCAGCGGTGCTCAGAGAATCAGGGGTCACGGGTGTGAAACTGATCTCAGAACAGCCTCCGCTGAGGATCTGCTGGATCAGAGCAGGACTGAGCTGAGTGAACTGATCTCTGGTCAGTGATGAAGAGTTCAGCTGGTAGATCCTCAACAGGTCTTCAGCGCTGAAACACATCTGCAGGCAAAACAACCAGAAACAATTTGAGAAATGCACATTTTTGTATGCAAATATATTTTTTGGCTTCAGTTACTTTCATTGTTCTGATAAGCATGCATGCATTAGTGTGTACTAGACCCTGAATTATTAGTTGCAAGGATGTTAAAAGAAAATAGTTTTTTCTATATATGCATTTTAGATGCATGGTTTAATGTTTCAAATTTTGTGTCAAATCAAAAGATTTGAACAAAAAATGAGCACTTGTAACGGCTTAATTTCACTCTATATAATTATGGTCTCAGATGGTCTCAGCATCAATTATTCATGTAAATATGTCATGTTAAGGGCCTCAAAATGATGTCTTGCTCAGCTGAATAATTGCTCTCCTCATCAAAATCTAAACGATTAGAGTCCTACAGCATGCAAAGATTTCCCATGATGCCCCACACAAACACTGCTGTGTCTCACCGTATCCCAGCTGCTGTTATTATGGTGATCCTCCTGATGATTTTCCTCCCGATGAGGATCAGCATCAAGATGGGCATCATCGTGATCATCTTCTTCTCCACCCAGATTCAGTGTCTTCAGAAGCTCCTCAAAATCTGAGTAACAATCATCAAAAATAGAGCACAAACGTTGTACATATGTATTGTATACATATGTGCATAAAAGTACTTCCGAAAATCTTATCACTTATATTGCATTCAGGAGAACCTTTAATTTCCATATTAATGTTTTTGCTATAGCCAAGGTTTTGGGTTTGACTCCCAGGGAATGCATGAACTGATCAAATTTGCAATAGAAAATGCTTTGAACAAAAGCATCTGCAATATGCATAAACATAAATGTAGAACATAGAAACCTAAACAACTGATCTGAAGCTATAATGTTTTTTATATATAATATTTGCTGGAAAAAGTGGGGAAAAGTGACATTTCTACCTGATCTGAGCAGGGTTATTATAGTTAACAAAAAAGAAAACTAAAATCGTAAAAAACATTTTTGCCACTTCATATAAAATTAACGTTAACTGAAATAAAAAAATCTACAAAAAAACTTATTTTTAATTCAACCAAGGCAACATTTCATTTAGTATACCTCAGGTTTTTTATTATAACTGGAACTAAAACCATAAAAAAGACATTTTACTTTAAATAAAATAAACGTTATCTAAAATAAAATGTTTAATTTTTTTTATAGTTTATTTCAGCTTTTAGTTTAACTTGATGTACTAAAATAACTAAAACTGAAATAAAATTAATAAAAACTATATATACATATTTAAACTTGAATGACAAAAACACACAGCAAAATTACTAAAACTTTAACTGAAATTAAACTGAAAATGGAAAATGTAAACATAACATCTATTACAAAAATAATAATAAAAAATCTAATAGTATCTCAATGATATTAAAATATCACAAAAAATTAATAAAAACCATACAGACACTCAAAAAATTATTATTAAAACTTTAACTGAAATGATCATGGAATATTTTAAAATACTAATGTGAATAAAAACTTTAATAGCACATTAATGATACTAAAATAACACTGCTCTTAAAAATAACTTTCATTGGTGTGATTCTATTTATTCAGCGTGATTCAACCACATTAAATACTTTTTTTTTTTTTTTTTACTTCAATATAACCAAAGGCTCCCTCATGAAACACATTGTCAGGTTAGTGTAACATCATGCAGTCATACCATGAAGCGTGAGGTTATCAGAGCCGAAATGGCTGAAGATGTAATCCAGAAAGTACTGCTGCTCAGGAAGAACATGTGATCTCATACAGTCTCCACGCAGTACGTGATAGAGGACGTTTCCCAACACGGCGTCCAGCTCTACGTGATGATCTCCGCTCTCTTCCAGGATGTCGTCCAGAGAGAGACAAGACTAAAAACGAGGACAAATGACAGATGTGTGTCAAGGCCATGTTACTATGATACTGGATGAGTACAACTTTTATTTTAAACCTGAAAATCCGTTGCTGACCTCATGTGTGTCGGGCTGATAGTGTTTTTCCATCTCATCAAACAGCTTCTCCAAACCCTGATATTCTGGGATCCCCTCGTGAGGAGGATGGCTGGTGTCGTTGAGGTCTGAGATGTTTTGGATGAAGTGATGTGTCTCTGTGGCCCAGCGTCCCTCCCGTACGGCCCTGCAGGTCTCCAGCGGAGCGCTCAGGAACAGACAGAGCGCAGGAGCCAGCGTGAAGAAATCCTCCATCTGGAGCTGCTGTGAGCTGCTCAGCAGCTGTTGCACATCTTCAACAGACAGACACTGTATACAGCAGAGAGAGAACATAGAATAAGAAAGGTTATATTAGTTTAATTTTGCCTTTAACAAATGTAAAGGTACTCAAGTGATCTCTGTCATTTCAGTTGTCCTGAAAATGAAGTCACAATATCTTAATTATCCTTAAATAGGCTTCATTTTAGGGTAAAATATGACCGGTTCTTGACATATTGCACGAGATGCTTCTCTGTCTCTTGTTCAAAACACATTTATAACACAGATAATATAATGTCAATGTTCTTTCTTTCTAACAAAAAAGATATCTAGTTGGTGTAACTGTTGGGAGACTGAAAAAAAAAACACACACACACACACACACACACAAAAAAAAAAACAATTAAAAGTAATTAAATGTCTGAAATTCTGGAAAAAGTAATGTTGGTATAAGAAGTTTGAAAAAATATATTTTATTGTTTTCTCTTGAATGTAATAATATTGTTTTAAATTATTATTAATATTCGGAAAACTTTTGTCCAAATATAAAAACAAGCACAATTTTGTTTTCAAAAAAAGATCCCTGCAGACATTCACGACTGTATGTCAGTGAAATATCATATTTTTTGAACACGCCAAAAGCAAAAAGTAAAAAAATATATATATATATATATATATATATATATATATATACACAAAACACTTTTTGTTAATATAGGCTAATACCGTCTGTACACTGTATTACTATATCTTAAATCATGGTAAAAAATATACAGTATTTGTAACATTAGGCCTATTATTATTCGATTTTTTTTTTTTACTGTATGTTGACATCCTTTTAATCGTCATTTACTCGATTCTCTCAGCTGGACCTCCCCTCAAAAGTTCCTTAAATCCGTCTTACCTTTCCACACGACATACCGGAGCAGTTCACGCGGTTCTCCAGCCGCTCAAACACCGAGAGAAGCGCATCTTCTGTGAGGAACTCTTCACCCGGAGACACCAGATCCACAACTCTCGCGAAAATGTCCTTTTTACCGCCACGCGCTGCTGTACACAGACTGAGGCAGGTGACACAGAGAAACAAGAGCCCTCCAGTCTCCATAATCCGTTTTCCAGAAACTTATTGTGGTGACCTACTATCCTCACACATGACATGAGCTTCTGAGTTCCTCACACAGGTGATCACCTACCTGCTCAGGTAGAAGCTCCTGTTGTCCTTCACACTGAACGCTGATTGGTCAAGAGTAACTCTTCACGTTACCTGCGCAAAGGGTTTCAGACAATGGCATTCTTCCCAAAAAAAGACACAAGCACCCTTTCTAAGAACATAGCTACACTGAAGTAAGTATACTATGCAAAAGCCTTATACTCTCAGGTTTTGTGTGTGTGTGTGTGTTAATAATATCATATTTTTACATTTGTTTTTATTTCTTTTAAGTGGAACACATTATCTGCACTGGAGAGTGATTTGAAGAAACCTATAGCAAATATAGGCCTATCTGCTACAGTTTAAACACCAAAAACTCTTTAGAAAAAAATATTGTTAAAATTTGATCACATAAGGTATTTGTCCCTGCTAGAAAAACCATGTTAAACCATGTTAAACTTGATACAGTACAACATCTGTTTCAGCAGCAGGTGGATTTTCTGTTTATGTTTTCACCCGCATTTTCCTTTTAAAAAAGGATTTTGTTCAACATCTAATGTAAATGTCGCCTCCTGCAGGCTGCAGAGGGATCTGACTGACGGTGAACTAGGATAGAATTATACCTGATGCAGAATTATAATTCAAAGTAGGGATAAAAAAAAAGTTAATTGATTGCTTTATTTTTGACAAGCCCATTCACCAGATCTCAGACAAAATATGCAGTAATATTTCAGGAAGATGGGGTTTTGACGTAGGGCACAAATTCAATTCAGTGCATCCCAGGATTTATTGAACGTACAACAACTGTAAAGTATGAGTTACAGCAGAAATCAGACAACTTAGTGCTTTCTTGGCATAAAAGTAACTGTACATGTGCATTGTCAAACCAGTAGCATCTTTACAGCATAGAAAACAGTACAAAAGAAAGATGAAAAATATGCATACAGGCAGTGCAAGTGTGAAAGACAATATAAAAGGCTTGCTTCGGTCATGAGGAGCTTCAGAGGCAAACATGTGAACATCTGGAGCATCTGCAATAAAAGCACCAAAAATGAAATCAAATCAGAACCACTCAAAAAAAAAAACTTGATTCTGAACACACACAAAAAAAAGACATGAAACAACAAAGTCATCAGAACAACACATACTGCTTATTGAATGATTAAATGTGGCGATCCAGTTCATGCAGGTCTGACTGGAGATACTGATTGTGTTTGCTTGTCCCACTTCATTTTGGTTTCTTTTGCCTTTGGATTTTTCTCCATCCACTGCATTGTGTCATAATTAAAGGCAATAAAACCCTCTCCATCATATCTGTACTCATCAAACGCCTTCACATTCATCCCTGCATCCACCTCACAGCCGATTCTCCTCTGTAGTGTATGGAGGCCTAGAAGTCACAGCACAAGATTGATGTTGATTGTATAATCATAAAGTTTCAGTTTGCTTTATGTAGCACAAACATTTAGGTGTGATGTATAAATATGTGATAACAGTGAATCATTTTCATCATTTTGATTTCAGATGTAATTATGGTGACGCGATGGCTTTACCGATCAGCGATTCGCTCTTTTAGACAGGGGCGTCAACTGGGTATGGCGACTGCCATACCTTGGCTGCCTGGTCAGGTCAATGGAACTTATATAATTGTATTCAGTGCATGCAGGATTAATGGAGTTATATTACTATGTGTAGCATAGAATTTGTGTTTTTAAATAAAAAAGAAAAGTAAGTAAATTAAAGCGATCTGGTTGTTATATTTGTGAGAGCGCAGCCTCTCCCTGCGTTCCATTCGGAAGGGCTCATCCCTATTCCCTTTAAAAGGTTTACGCTCCGGAGTGAGAGCTTCAAAGGGATGTAGGGTGTAGGGGTCAAAAAAGCAGTAGTATAGAAAAATACTATACATACGTTTATAGGTAAAATTGAACTCCGAGCCCCCTGTACCCATTCTGTGACGTCAAACAACTTCCCTGTGCAAAGGATCATGGGGGCCCGAAGTGTCCATCAGTTGTACCCTTCGAAATCCTTCATTCCGAAGGGCCCTTTGAAGTCGCCAGTTTTGAGCACTTCAGTTTGGAACGACCCTTTCAAAATGGCGGCCATGATTGTTTTCACTCCGAAGTGCCCTTCGGAGCGCGATATATCCTGTTTGGAACGCACCAAATGTGTCTATTCACAACTTGATTTTGCAGCGTTTTGTATTGTAGCCAATCATTGATTTCTGTTGGAAATAAAGACCAGTCAGTGGTGTTTAAAGTCGGCATGAAATCAAAATCGACCCTATTTACTTTGTTAGTGCATATTACTAGTCTTGTGGTAAACAATTAATCCGTGCAAGTTAAAACACAGAAAAAAAATTGTTTGTCACGGCAATCTTTAATCAAAATCTGAAAAGTTACTTCCAGTCTGGAATGGCATTCCTTCTCTGATAACGTCAGTTTGATGGCTTGGGTTGAAAACACGCAAACCACTCCCCTCCAACGTTAGTCTGCTATGAGCGAGAGATGCCCTCTATTCAATATTCTGTTTCACTTGGAAATACGTCACAACACTAAAGAAAAGTCGTTTGCAACTTCCGGTTCACGCGGACTTTAAGTTACTGGTTGTCTTAACCAGCTGTGACAGTGACACGTGACGATTCTATTTTCTATTTTTTGCAAAATTGCGGCTGGAACAACAACACAAAGTATGGCAATGATAATCAGGTAATGGTATGTGCTTTATTTAATGTTAAAGGTGTGTAATGTGACTTTGAATATCATTTATTGCTCCCAGCTTTGTAGCCGTAGTAAAAGCAATGGATAATTCTCTTCAGATCTTGAAATTAAACAAATGCAAGCAAGAACGTTTAAACTGTGAACCAACAGTATTCCATGACTGATTGTTTTAGTAGCTTAGTATGTATTTTTATTAATTTTTAACTGACAAAAGCGTTCTTAGAGATCATCTGCACTCTCACTCTGGAGTGAAGTCGTTCAGCTGTGATCAGTGTGATAAAACATTTACTTTGGCGTCCTACTTAAAATCACACCTTAAAGTTCATGCTGGTGTGAAGCCACACAGTTGCTCTTTTTGTGGAAATAGTTTTAGACACTTGCACAACTTAAAAGTGCATGAGCGTGTTCATACTGGTGTGCTGTGACAGTGGGAAGACCTTCATTACATCCAGTGAATTAAAAAGACACCAGAGAGTTCATACTGGAGAGAAACCGTTCCAGTGCTCACACTGTGGAAAGAGTTTCGTTCAGTTACATGGCATGAAATCTCATGAGAAGATTCACACTAGAGAGAAGCCGCACCAGTGCTCTTCATGTGAGGAGAGTTTCAGCCGGTTACCTAGTCTATGGATTCATAAAAAGCATTGCTCGAAGTATAAAACAATAATACACTGAGAAATATATTGAAACGTTTTTCTTGCATTAAAATAAATGCATGTTTATATATAAACAGGCATTTCAGATGTAAATTATGGGTAATATCAGTCCTGTGTTCATGCATACAGGTACCTAAAATATTGTAATGTTTTGGAATACAATGCACAAAATGTGTTAATAAAATATTTACAATTAAATGTTGGTAAACTGTCAATTTGATCATGTGTAAGGGGATACTGAAGTGCTCAATGTAAGTATAGCACAATTCAAATACAAATATGATTTGGAGTTCTGCATTAACATGGTTGAAAACCAATTTTAATACTGATGCTATGTGTATAGTACACTATTATTTGAGGAAAAATAGCTTGGATCACCCCTGTGTATAATATCAACCAAGGTAACAGATAATACTAATCTATGTAGGTTAGATAGTTTAATATGGTGCTGACAAATCAAGTCCCCCATCGAAATCCATAATCAGGACCCTAAGCGATCAAATTGGCTCAAATAACTTTTAATAGCTACTCTCTTCCTACAAAATCAAGCTGTTTTAACTGCGTTATGATTGCTATTAATGCCTGGATTAGTTAGATTATGTACTAGCATAGTTTATGGATACCCGATTAGCCTGACAGCTTAGTTTATACATGCATTTTCGCTTACCCTACATGCATTCACAATTCAATGTAATTGTGTTAAATTAAGTGTTAAATGTCCAAATATTTTAGTTATAAGTAAAACTAATGAATGTACATTATTTAACTTAATTAGGGTATTATTATTTATTAATTAACATTTAATCCAGCATAAATTTGTTCTATTATGCACTATGTAGTGAGCTATATGTATTTTAAATCAATATCGTTCGTATGCACTTAGGATAACCATTAACTGATAGTTTATGGAGACTCGATTTCCCGATTTGTAAAACACCGCCAACAGAGGGCGCTTGTGCAACGTAAACAATGACGTACATCCGGTCCTAGGAGACGAAGAGAAGCGAGGGAGGAAAGAGAAAATAAATATGAGTGGAAAACAGCCGTTCATTCTGCTCTAAATTCTGTTGTTTTTTTTAGACTGTGAGTGTTCATTTTATTATTTATTAGGAAAAATCTGATTCTAAACGACTAACGAGTCAATTCATTTAGTGAATCACTCAGAAATGAACCAAATTACGCTCGCCAAACAATAAGCTCGTTACTGACTGGGTTTGTGAATATAATGCGTTGTGTTTTCACAAGTTAGCAATTGAAATTAGTCAGAACTCTGTTAAATTGTTTCTAAACGACTATCTGAGCAAAATATTTGCAACTGGATAATTGAGAGTGATTGTAATTCTGGTGATCAAGATTAACTACTGACATACTACTGTAAGGATGGAGTTTGAGGAAGAACTCTGCAGAATTAAAGATGAAGAGACCGAGGAACAAACAGGTTGGTGTTTTCCTTCATTTCCTTCATTTTACGTTGAAAAAACACTTCTAACATTTGTGTATTTAAAATGTTTATTTCAGACTTGATGGAAGTGAATGGAAACAAACCTCATTACTTCAAAAATGAAGATGGAAATGTAGTCGTTTTAAAGACTGAAGAGGAACAAGCTGCCGAATCTCAAGTCCAAGAATCGTTCACCTGCTCTGAGTGTGGAAAGAGTTACACATGTAAACCAGCCCTAAACAGACACCTGATAATTCACACCGGAGTAAAACCGTTTACATGCACTCAGTGTGGAAAGAGTTTCACTTACAAACCAGACCTTAAGAGACACGAGAGAATTCACACTGGAGAAAGTCTGCTCACATGCACTCAGTGTGGAAAGACTTTCATTCGTAAGGAAAACTTAGTTAAACACATGAGATTTCACACTGGAGAAAAGCTGTTCACCTGCACTGAGTGTGGAAACAGTTTCATATATAAAAATCAACTAAATGCGCACATGAGAATTCACACGGGAGAAAAACCGTTCACGTGCACTCAGTGCGGAAAGAGTTTTGGATTCAAAAGCACTCTCCAAAAACACCTGCACACTCACTCTGGAGTGAGGTTGTTCAGCTGTGATCAGTGTGATAAAACATTTGTTTTGGCAGTGCATTTAAAAGCACACCTTAAAGTTCATGCTGGTGTGAAACCTTACGCTTGTTTTTTTTGTGAAATGAGTTTTTTAGAACCACATTTATTAAAAAAGCATGAGCGCGTACATACTGGTGTGAGACCTTATGTCTGCTCTTACTGTGGGAAGAGCTACACTTCATCCAGTGCCTTAAATTCACATCAGAAAGTTCATACCGGAGAGAGACCGTACGAGTGTTCATACTGTGGAAAGCGTTTCTTTTACCCACAAATCTTGACAGAACATGAGAGAGTCCATACTGGAGAGAAACCGTACAAGTGCTCATACTGTAGAAAGTGTTTTGCTCAGTCAGGAAACCTCAAAAAACACGAGAGAGTTCATACTGGAAGTAAGCCGTATCAGTGCTCTTCATGTGGGAAGAATTTCAATCAGATATCTCATCTAAAGAACCATAAGCAAAAGTGTTGTCCAGAGCTGCCTGCATCACAAATAATACATTCACAAGACATTCAGATTAAGCAAAAGCTGGAATTTGTTTCCATAGATTGATTTCATTTAAGAAGGAAATTTGCTAAAATTAGTATTACGGTTTGATCATTTGACAAAGCATTTGGCAGCATCAATAGTATGTACATGTACATTCCCTCTTCCTGTATCAATATAATGAATTGTCCATAGTTTTGTCCTATTGTTTATCATTATGAGCGCTGTAAAACAGCCATTCATGCAGCTCTAAATCTGTGAGTGAATTATTATTTTTTTTTTTTTTATGAATTTGGAAGAATTTAAATTTAAACGATTCTAAGGAGATCAAAAACACGAACCAGTTTGTTACTTTTTTTGTTGTTGTGAAGTTCACCTATTTTCATTAATTGTGCGCATTTGAGAAACGATGACAATGATAGTCTAATCATAATTCAAAAAACTTTAGCTATTAAGACATGATGTATTTAGAAACTGAGGACTTTTGCATTGAAATCACTCTGAACAATGTGAAAATATAAAAATAAAAACAATGTGATTATAATGAATTTGACTGTAGTTTACTTTATTAAATCAAAGGTTTAATATTGTATTTAATGTTGTTAATCTATTTGTACAAGTATCAGCTCATTCTTTTTAAAATGACACCAGATGTTTTCTATGTGTGATTAAAGAGGTGATTCCTCTCATAATTTAGACTCACCAACATCACTGAAAGAAAATGAAATTGTTCAGGAAAAGTGGTGTTCTGTGTCTGACAATTCAGCAATGTATACTTATTTTACAGACGCTGTCTAGTAGTTTTGAAATAAGGGTAAGTTCTTATGTGGTTGTATTTTGACAAACAATGTGGTCAAAATGTAATAAACTCACGTTTTAAGCAGATTTTGTGTCGTCTCGATCCTCTGCATGATTTGCATGAGCTTCTCTATAAAGATATGACAATAGATGTTTAATTATCATTAAAGCCAGACAATTTCATCATTAAATATTTGTTTTTATTATCTAGTGACCTTTAATTTGCAGAAAGAGAAACTGGGGAGTGACTTTATTCGGTTGGATGTGTCAGTGTCACTTTGCTCACATCTGATTGGCCCAATTTTGGATTGAGATCTCTTACCCAGAACAAAACCTGCCCCAGAGCAGGTTCTTGGTCCATTCTTGTTTAGTATAGAGTGCAACAATGCCCACCCCTTTTTCAGCGACGCTGGTTTTTTGTTTTTTCAGTATTTTTTTTTTTTTTTCATTTATTTTTCCCATAGGGATTTTAAAATAGTCTCCATTAAAGAGTTATAACCCATAAACCAAGCCAATCAACTACAAGGTGAATCACAACACTACAAACTTTGAATTTTTTGAAAATCGGACAAAAAGACAGGTCTAACCGTTTTAGTGAGGGAACAAACTACAATGAAGTATTGTGAACAGCATAATCAAATTAAAAAGCATGGAAAAATATAAAACTACTCTTTTATATATATATATATCAATATGTACATATCACTGCAGTTTCTAACAGAAATGAACACTAGGGGCAGTTAAACAGCAAGCACTTTAATCATTTTCACACACAATTATGATTACAGGGCCAGATTATGGATTTATAAAGACTTGTTTTCACGCGGCTCCTTGGCCAGGCGAGACGCTTCTGACACTGTTGTTTAAGAGTGGCTTGACACAAGGAATGCAACAGCTGAAACCCATGTCTTGCATACGTCTGTGCGTAGTAGTTCTTGAAGCACTGACTCCAGCTGCAGTCCACTCTTTGTGAATCTCCCCCACATTTTTCAATGGGTTTTGTTTCACAAACCTCTCTAGGGTGTGGTTATCCCTATTGCTTGTACACTACCACATCTTTTCCTTCCCTTCACCTCTCTATTAATGTGCTTGGACACAGAGCTCTTTGAACAGCCAGCCTCTTTTGCAATGACCTTTTGTGTCTTGCCCTCCTTGTGCAAGGTGTCAATGGTCGTCTTTTGGACAACTGTCAAGTCAGCAGTCTTCCCCATGATTACGTAGCCTACAGAACTAGACTGAGAGACCATTTTGAGTTAATTAGCTGATTAGAGTGTGGCACCAGGTGTCTTCAATATTGAACCTTTTCACAATATTCTAATTTTCTGAGATACTGAATTTGGGATTTTCCTTAGTTGTCAGTTATAATCATCAAAATTAAAAGAAATAAACATTTGAAATATATCAGTCTGTGTGTAATGAATGAATATAATATACAAGTTTCACTTTTTGAATGGAATTAGTGAAATAAATCAACTTTTTGATGATATTCTAATTATATGACCAGCACCTGTATATATACACAGACGAGGACAGCAGACTCACCTACCTCAACAGCTTTCTGCCTCCTTCTACCACCCTGCTCCTCACTCTCGGCTGGGGTCCTGGGGATACAGGGAGAACTCTAGATTTGGGCTAAATTCCAAGCTCGGAGGCCTCAATCCCCTAGGACAGCATGGCAAATATGCTTATTTTTATTTATTTTTACTCTATTGGATCGTTTGTAAGCGTGAACTAGTGAAAACAACTGCCACAGGTAATCGGACATTATTTATTTATTTCTTATTTTTGCCGTTTTATCGTAGATTCTAAACTATAAATCAAATTATGAATTGCATTTATGAAGAAGGTTTAGCACCCAATTAAGGCTCTATCACTGTTGCCTCAATGGTGTTGTGTCTTTGGGTGGATTGATGAGGCGGATTGGCAGCAATGGCCATTAGGAATGTTTGTGATTTAGTCTTAATAATTTAGGAGTCCTCTTGACTACTACTAACGTTTCACAGATTTAGGAGCTAGTTTTAGTGCTAAAATGCTTTGTGAAATACTCATAGCAAACATTTAGGAGTCCTAAAATTAGGACTGACACACCCATTATTTTTAAGATTTTCTCCTAAATCGGCAAGTTAGGAGCTACTTTTAGTCTTAAGATGTTTTATGGAAGTATTACAGTCCAACAAAATATAATTAATGGATAGTGGATTCTGACAAGATGAACACTGGTAAATTTTGCTACTTTATTTAGTTTTTTAGTTTATATTGTTTTGTTTACAATAACAACTGTCTTGTACACGGTTTTTGGTGCCTTTTTAAACAGTATTGCTTTGAAAAACTCATCCGATACTAAGGACATGCTTCTCTCCAGTGTGAATTTTCATGTGACGCTCAAGGCTATTCTTCACTCTGAAACTCTTTCCACACTGAGAGCAGGTGAAAGGCTTCTCTCCAGTGTGAATTCCCATGTGAATTTTAAGTTGACCCTGTTGTATGAAACTCTTTCCACACTGAGAGCAGGCGAAAGGTTTCTCTCCAGTGTGAATTCTCATGTGATTCTCAAAGTTTGGTCTGGTTCTGAAACCCTTTCCACACTGAGAGCAGGTAAAGGGCTTCTCTCCAGTGTGAATTTTCATGTGACTCTCAAAGCTTTGTTTGATTATGAAACACTTTCCACACTGAGAGCAGGTAAAAGGCTTCTCTCCAGTGTGAGTTCTCATGTGAATCTCAAGGCTTTGTTTCACTGTGAAACCCTTTCCACACTGAGAGCAGGTGAAAGGCTTCTCTCCAGTGTGATTTTTCATGTGAATCTCAAGGTTTTGTTTCGCTCTGAAACCCTTTCCACACTGAGAGCAGGTAAAAGGCTTCTCTCCAGTGTGAGTTCTCAAGTGACTCACAAGGTTTTGTTTGATTATGAAACCCTTTCCACATTGAGAGCAGGTGAAAGGCTTCTCTCCAGTGTGAATTCTCATGTGAATCTCAAGGCTTTGTTTTGTTGTCAAACTCTTTCCACACTGAGAGCAGGTGAAAGGCTTTTGTCCAGCGTGAATTCTCATGTGAATCTCAAGGTTTAGTTTCATTGCGAAACACTTCCCACACTGAGGGCAGGTGAAAGGTTTCTCTCCAGAGTGAGTTCTCATGTGAATCTCAATGTTTTGTTTCATTGTGAAACACTTTCCACACTGAGAACAGGTGAAAGGCTTCTGTCCAGTGTGAAGTCTCATGTGAATCTCAAGGTTGTGTTTCATTGTGAAACATTTTCCACACTGAGAACAGGTGAAAGGCTTCTGTTCAGTTTTCATGTGCTGCTTAAGGTTTGCTTGTTGATTGAACCACATCCCAACTTGGCAAGTGAAGGAGTCTTCTTTCAGTTTCTTCCAATCTAAAATGAACATTAAAAGATAAATGTCAAAAAAAAAATTGAAGGACAATAAAGGCGATAACCAAATTAAGTAATGCACCCCAGTGACAGAATGCAACAGGTCTTTTTTATCTTTGACATACTACAGATTATATCTCATGTTATTGATAACAGTTATACAAAGATTTTTTTAGATGCTATTTGTTATATAATTTCCTCTATTAGACAGTTATACATGTTAAAGAAACAAATCAACATTTAAATATCAAAGTCCAACTTGCATAGGCAGTGACTTCCTTTCCTCCAAATTTGATAGCTGCATTTTAAATCAAAAGATAAAATAAAATGACCATAATAAAGAAGTATAAATAAAGTTCCTATGGTTTGTGGTTCTCTTGTCATCAATTTCTAGCCTCCTAGTGATGTGAGACATGAGGAGGAGTCTTCACAGGGTGATTACAATGACCCGAGCAAGCCGCTTCTGAAACGTGCTGCGGCGCAGCTGGTGTGAACACAAGCATTGACTACAGCGGCCACGGATCAGCTCTGGTAGCCGCATCTTAGCCGTAACGCACCGCAGACGCGCGCAGTGTAAATAAGGAGTAAGTCCTGTCATTTTAAGCATCAAGTGCAAGAACCCTGGAACTCACATGTACACAGAGATGCACAGACAAATCCGTTCTCTTTCTCGAGCTTGACCGGACAAGTGAACGCAAAATTAAGTCAAAATGCCCATCTCAGTAAGTATCCTCATCAACACAGTTGATTATGTGTTGTAAACAACTGAGAAAAAAAACAGATGTGTATTATATATATATATATATATGTGCAGTAGTCTTAAAGTGACGACAGCCTAATATACCCACAGCTGTTTGTCACCAATGTTCACTTTTGTAGCTTTAACACAGATCAATTGTATTAATTAGTTAAATATTATAATTATTTTAATATTGTATTAATTATATTTAATTTATACAGTCAAGTGTGTTATTTTATGTGTGATTATTCCATTTCTGTACCTGAATACTATTAGATTTACCTAAAAAATTATATTTATTTATTTGCTTGTATTTATTTTCTCACTCCCCATATAAATCACCCCAAACATTCTAGAATGATTAATTGTTTACAAAGAGCTATTCAAATCATCTGGGGAAATTGCAATCATGTCGCAATGTCAGTTTTTCCCAATATCGTGCAGCCCTACTCAGAATCTTGATTCCAAACAGTAGACTTAACATAAATAATGCTGAGCACTGCTGAACAAAACTAAAAGAGATGGAACAACAACAAAATACCGGACGGTGCATTCCGGGATATATCGCCCTCCAGAGGGCACTTCGGAGTGAAAACGATCATGGCCATCATATTGAAGGGTCGTTCCAAACTGAAGTGCTCAAAACTGGCCACTTCAAAGGGCCCAAGGGTACAACTGATGGACACTTTGGGCCCCCATGATCCTTTGCACAGGGAAGTTGTTTGATGTCACAGAATGGGTACATGAGGCTCGGCTACCTATAAATGTATGTATAGTATTTTTCTATACTACTGTAATATTTATACAAGTTAGATTTGGTACATTATTATGGTTAAAATGACATTGTTACTTCAACAAAAATACTTTACAGCTACCTTTATTAGTCCATTCAAATGTTTCAAATACATAGACACAGTATACATTATATTTAACGTAATAGACTGGCAGTAGCTTATAATGTTACTACAGTAAATGAATGCGTATTTATATACAAAGAGTAAACCATGGGAAAAAAGACGAAGGCACCTCCTTGATTGTCTCGTTAAGATGACGCAGAAGTGCGTTCCAAAAAAAGTGTTTTTTTCACCCTTCATCCCTTCGAAGTTCTCACTCCGGAGGGTAAACTCTTTGAATGGATTAGGGAATAGGGATGAGCCCTTCCGAATGGAACGCAGGGAGAGACTGCAAAAACAACAGACACCCACATTGGTAAGCACTTGTTTGAGGGGTTTATGAGAGAGCCGCAACTTTAGTTTAAAACAATACATACATTTTTATCAGTCATAACTTCTGGAGAAAAATAGCGCAGACACTGGACAAAGATGAAACTTTCTGGAGCGCATGTGTCGACCTGCTCCGTTTGCGCACGCTATCAAATGGAGTTTATTTTATACACATACATTGGTTCTATACGGTCAATCAATTTTGCAGTTTTTGACACTTGTTTTTGCTTGTTTTAGCCAAGCATTCACATAATGCATCTCATATCAGATCACTTGCACATGACTATCTTTGCTTAATGTTATGAACAGCAGCTACGCTAATTATTCTCCATTTGCTTTTCCGTTTTACCTCGGGACGCCCGTCTTAAGAAGACCTCAGATGACCAACCCCTTTGAAGAGACGGCGCCAACTCCTGCGAGGACTTCAGAAGACGCAACATCTGGATCAACACGCACATTCCCAAATTTCTATATATCCTAATTATTGTTAATATGTAATTCAGTTTTCCAGGAGCTCATTGCTTCTATCTGCAATTAAATTGCTAACAGTGATTGTAAATAAACTGAATTAAATTATTAGTTAACTGCATTCTCTAAATTGTAATGTTGACATGCATTCTCTGTAAAACTGCTTTGAAATGCTATGTATTGTGAAAAGCGCTATATAAATAAATGTGAATTGAATTGAACTTGTTTTTGCTTGAAAAATCACTGTTCACAAGATTGCAATGCTTTTGGTCATATTTCAGTGCCAAAAATGTAAGCACTAGTTAGAAGAATACAGATTTGAGTTATCATAAAGGCCACAGTTTCAAAACATAAATTGCATTCACGAAAAACAGTAAATAATGTTTTATTTCTTATGCTTGAACGTAATTTACACCTTTACAAAGCTTCTCACGTTTAATTTAGGCTTGCAATCTTATGTACACTTTTACAAATCTTAACCTGCTTATGCAAATCTTTTTGGTATCATTTTATCTTCATGAACAACAATAAACAGATTGATTCTTTGTAAGTGTAGATAATCATTTTACCCTGTTTTATATTCGTCCGATCTTGCCCTGGTGAAGACTGGCAGGTTTTCGTCTTCACATCGGGTGTTTGTATCGTCTGGATGTTTTCATGCTGCTCCATCTTTATCATCACCAGGGAATGATTGATGAAGTTTATGACAAAGATCACTTCATGTGTGCTTCTCAAACTCTAGGGAGGCAGCTGTGTCCTTCCTAGTCCAACCCTGCGGTGACAGGACTTGTAGGTTACAGTCCTCCTCATCGGCATTAAGCGTTAGGAGAAGCTGTAGTTAAGCGTTTCTCAAAGAGGGCGTTCTTCTACTTCTTCTATATGTAATGGCGGTTGGCAAACCAGCTTTGGTGCATTTCCGCCACCTACTGGAGTGGAGTGTGAAGCGTTGATGGACAAGGGAAAGAAAAAGAGAGGGAGGAAAATAAATAAATAAATAAATAAATATTTTTTAATAATAATTAACTTTTGAATTATTGTTCAGCAAGTTCATTAATGTTAACCTTTTTATCCCTACAGCCTCCTTTATTAAAACCAGCACATTTTAAAAGAATCTGGAATTCCACATTTGCTGCGCAATCCTGTTTACTCATTTAAAAAAGTGATTGATTCAAAGCTTTGTGTCCAATACGAAGTCGAGAAATTATCGTGTCATGCTTTTTTTTGCCACAAACTTTTCTTTTTTTATTTCAAATAAGTCTTCTCTTTCCTTCCCGTGTCCACAACTCTTGCCATAATTATCTTTTTAATTAGGCCCTTCATTTCAGCTTTCCCCAGAGGGACATTAACATTTATTCTTGTATACTGTAAAGGGAACATCGGATGCAAAATTCACTTTTACATGGTGTTTAAACCTAAATGTGTGTTGGCAGTGTGTCTACACAACCACCCTATACTGATAAAAATCCACTCAGTGTGTTTTTTTTTTTGTTTTGTTTTTAATCCCCATAAATCATAAGCCCTTTGTCAGATCAAGCTGTTCTCAGATTCATGGCAAAGTGACGTAATTTTGCACAGGCCCCGCCCACGACTCTTGACGGACATAGACCCGCCCTGATTGAGCTGTAAACAGAGAGTCCGCCATTGTTTCGACGCCGGAGCAGGTGTAGACAAGAATGTCTCCTAAGCGACTGAGGTGTTTTGTTGTTGGCTGTAAGAATGAACATAGCAGTCATTATTTACTCCCGACATCTGAGCCCTTGAAGACGCGGTGGATTCACTTTGTTTTTGAAGGGAATGCGCCCCCGGGTCTACCTAAATGTGTTTATGTTTGCGCGAATCACTTTACACCAGACAGCTTTATGAACGAGGGACAGTACAAGGCAGGTTTTGCTAAGAAGTTGTTCCTGAAGAATGGATCGGTACCATCCATACGTGATGCAGCTTCACCTCCAGAAGAAGTGAGCATAATTTTTGTTTATTTATTTTTAACTGCTCGTGCTCAAACGCAGCGAGTTAGAGCCAGTTGCTTCAGTCAGCGATTACAGCTGGTGTTTAAATCCCGTGTCTTAAGTATTTAAAAATCGGTCCAGTCGAAGGAAACAGACTTTGTGTCGAGTTCAGTCTTATGTTTCGGCTAGTCATTAAGTTAAGAGTTAAAATGAGTCTCAGAGAACATTGTTATGTCGTCGTTTCCATTTATAACCTTCTCATTGTAATTCATAACCGGTCGTTTATAATGAACAGTGCATTAAGGTGATAGTCTTTTTACAAACTGTGTATGTTTTATGTAAAGATAACATGGTAACACTACATTAAGGTTACCTTTGTTTATAAAGGTGTTGGTTAATAACTAATAAGTAAGTGAGTTTTTAAAGAGTTATACTTTTATTAACATTAACACTCCCATTGATGTTTTTCAATATTAGAATGATGAGGTAAGTTATATTACCTGATCACTTACCTAATTGCTCTTGTTTAGACGAGCGCATCTGAAGAATTGGCTAAGGTGCATCATGTGGCCTGCCAGACGGCCACACCACAACTGTGCACAGTTGGCACGCAGCTGTCAATAAAAACTCTACGTCCTCACTACAAAAGCTCGGGTTTGATGATCCAGATCCTATATAGTCCTATATCATAAATAGTCATTTATTCTGTTTCTGTGGCATTTCCAAGTTGTAATTGCTATTCTTTTTTTTATTTATATTATTCCACAATACCAAAATGTCTATTATTATGTTACGTAGGCACACAGACAACTATGCCATGGCCTGATATTGGTCTTGGGTCCTCACAACCACTGCTGTCATCAACACCACTAAAGAGGCCAATTAAGAGGCCACGCTTGGAGCTGGAGGAGGACCCTTTTGGAGGCAGCTCAAATGCGAATGTCGAACAGCCATCGGATTCTATACATGATCCTGCAGACTCTGTCACAACTTTGACTGAGCCAACAGATGTGACGTGAGTGACAAAACTATTATAAACATTTTACATTCATTTGAATTGCTTTTCCTTGAAATATTCCAGATATTATGCGGAATTTTGTCATTTTTCTATGAAATCTTTATTATTCTAACAGAATGGAATCTTCCAAGCCGGCTCATAAGACAGCAACATATATTGTTTATGAAAACTGCCTTCTGGAGCTCTTTGAGCAGTGCCCCGTGTGTCAGCGTGTTTCAGATGTGCGGACAAGACGGGTTGGCACATTCCTCTCTGTGGAACAACGGTGCCCACACTGTGGGTTCTTTAGAAAATGGAATAGTCAGCCAATTCTTGGAAGCACTCCCGCAGGGAACCTCCAGCTTTCGGTTGCAGTTTATGCCACTGGTGCATCTTTCTTCAAACTTGAAAAGGTAGGGGATAAGGATTTCACTGTTTAGACAATAATTAAGTATACCATTTAATATCACTATGAACATGAACATAATGTCCCTGAACCCATACTGAAACAAAGAGTCCTCTTTTTCTGACCTAAGATCTTCCGGGCAATGCAACTAAAGATTATGCACTATGACACCTTTCGACAACATGCCCGGAGGTACATAGAACCGGCAATTGTACATAACTGGAAGACGGCACAGGATGGCATGTTGCAGCAGCTCAGCCAACAACAGAACATTGTCCTAGGAGGTGACTTGAGGGCTGACTCACCAGGTACAAAATACTGACTGACTGTCTCAGTTTAGAGATTACTGTTCAAGCAAGACATCATAAAAGGACTGTAAGACAAATTAAACATACCACATTTATCTCTAAAGGTCACTCTGCCAAGTTTGGAAGTTACTTTGTGATGGACCTAAGGACCAGCAATATTATTGATCTGCAGCTAGTTCAGGTGAGTCTTAAAATACAGACTGTTACACACTTTCTTTGAAATAATTTTTTTTTTTTAAATATTGACATCCTGTTGTAACCCGTTTCAGAGCAACTGAATATATACACCTAAGCAATGAAAAAAAGATTATCCACATTACTCTTTCTGGAGGGTCAATAAGAGGGTTAACTAGAAAAATTGTCAAAGGGAAAATGCAGAGATAAAAATATCTGCTGTGCATGTGCAATTCAAACAATGTAAATGTAAAGAAACAAGACTCACAGTTTTTTTTTTTTTTTTTTTTTTTACTGTATACTCCAGCTAACATAACAGGAATTGTCAACCATGTTCATATCTACCCTTTCTTTTATAATCAGAGTAATGAAGTCGGAGGGAGCAACTATATGGAGAAAGAGAGTCTGAAGAGGAGCCTTGATCTCTTGAGGGCACACGGTGTGACCTTCGATAGTATTGTCACAGGCCGGCACCCTCAAGTACAGAAATTTCTGCGGGAGGCCAACATCACGCACTATTACGATGTATGGCACATCGAAAAAGGTATTAGCTCCTTTGTGTGGAGGTGGGGTTTATGTGCTGGTTCATGACTTAAATATGACAGAGTGGTTGTTCTATAATAAAAGCATCAAAATTTAATAAATAAACATTATGAATTCATGCCTTTTGACAAGGAATTTCCTTTTTATATTATTTTGTATTCAACACATACTGTATTTCTGTGCATGTGTGTATTATTAGGACTGTCCAAGAAACTGCTGAAGATTTCTCGGAGCAAAGATTGTGAGAAACTGCAAAAGTGGCTTTGCAGTATCAAAAACCATATATATTGGACAGCATCTTCTTCGTCGTCAGCGCAAGAGCGAGTGGCAAAGTGGACTTCGATTCTTAATCACGTACAAGACATTCACACACATGAAGATCCTGTTTTTCCACAGTGTTTACATCTGCAACGCACTTCAAGGGACAAGAGCAAGTGGTTGAGAGCTGGTGCGTTCACCCTATTTGCATTGTCAATTTAAATCTGGTGTATATGTACATATGACAGATGTTTTTTTTAGCTTGTTCAAAATATAATTTACAATTTTTCACCTTTTCCCACCAGGAACACCTGCCTTCTGTAGATTAGAGAAGGTGCTCACAAACAAGAGGATTCTTAAGGATGTTCAGAAGCTGAGCCCTCACCATCGGACCTTGTCACTGGAGGCATTCCATAGCGTAATTCTATGTTTTGTGCCCAAGAATGTTGTCTTTAGTTTTCTTGGAATGTTATGCAGGTAACTCTATAGTAATAATTTGATAAAGGAATGTGTAAGTATTTCCAAACACACACAATGACACAAGTGTGACCTAACATATGTTTAACCATTATTTTCCTTGTAAAGACTGTACCTAGCAGCCCTACATTTTAATGAAAATGCTGGGCGCCCCCAAGCGACAACAGCAGCTGGTGAACCACAATTTAAGGTCAACTTTCCAAAGTACAAGAAAGGACAATGCACTGCAAAACCAGTGAAAGCAGATCCAACCTTCTGTGAGTTTAAGAAGCTTTTATTTAAAATTCTAAATAAACATTACATACAGACATTAAACAACAAGCTGAACATAAATAACTGTTATTTTAAATTACTTTTGTAAAAAGAATAAACCTCCTACAGCAAATAATATGAATACAGTAACATAACAAATGTGAAACAATGCTATAGCATTATAAAATACAAAGGAATTAAAAAATGTTTCAGACTATGTGGAAAACCTGTTGGACCTTATCTTTGAGAAAGTTGTTATGGACCCAACACCATATGTGGATGAGGTGCTGCAGATCTACATACCTGAGGATCTCACAGCCCAGTTTCAGAAACCAGACAAGGTGGACATGATGGCCAGCTATGTCTCAAGGTTTAATCAAGGGCAGGTCTGAACCCCACATACCTTCCATGAACCCCAACACCAGCTGACAAACATTCTGTAGGCCAAAAACCTGTAACGGCTGAAACAAACATTACAGGTTACACCACACATTACACATTACATTACATCAGCCGTTACAGGTTTTACCTACAAACAGTGTTGTGTCCTTATGTTACCTATGTTATGTAACACAAAAAATTACACTGTACAGTGACCCAAAAGGAACAGTAATTTATGTTCGCTCCTCATTTACATTGCAATAAATACTGAAATGCATGAAAAAACAACTTGCGTTCTCCTTAGACCTAAAGGCCCATAGTATGCCCTGTAAATGTTAAATGCAATCTGTAGGGAGAATACATTTAAACAAACAGGTTCTAGGCCTGGATGCTCAACCATACATTGTGGTGGACTTTCCAGCTGTTGTATTCTTCTTAAAATCTTGAAAATGTGAAAAGGTAAATGACCTGACATATTGAAAAGATGACTGCATAACAGCAGTTCTGTTCATGAAGAAATTACTGTACCTGTGGTATCTCCCTACAGCATATATTCTCGGGTTCTGTAGGCATTTGGGCACAATTTCCACAAAGACACCTGTAACAGGAAGAACCTTTATTGACGACACAGCTGGTCGCAGAATTGAAACTGTTATTTATTGTTTATTTATTAAATGGTGGTAAACATACATACAACAAATTATGAGGTGCAAGACCCATTTTTTTTCTGCCGTGACCTAACGTTTATTACATCTAAAATCGTACATAGCACTGCATAGGCACGCATTGGTTTAAGTTTAAATTATTCGAAAAACGTGTTTTTCATGACCATTAACTGTACACATTGTGTTCTTGTTGCGCACAGTACGCTAACGTTACCCTGCCAGTACATTAAAAGATAGAGTAAAGTGACATAGTCAACCAACCATTCAGAAACGTTCTGTTCAAGCCTTAATTGCCGAAGTTCTTCGGGGACCTCCTCTTGTTCCGGGTCTGACTCCGGCTCAAATAGATACGGTTGTACCGATGTGTCTTCAGATCCTCCCGCTGCATACTTTCCCCAAGTGATACGTTCAACGGTTGTCAAGGCAGAGCTTCACCCATCTTGTGTCGACACGCCCCACGACAAGAAGGGGTGGGGTGAACAGTAGCTCATTATCATTTAAAGTGCCATGCACCGTAAGGGGTTTACACAACCATTGAAAATTTTTACCAAAGTAGGTTACAGACTTTTCAGGAATACCCTAAAGAATCATAATAACTTGTGGAAAATTGGCATCCGATGTCCCCTTTAAGATCCACAGGAAGGAACACTTGATCATTACAGAAAGGTGTGTTGGATCATGGTTAGATCTGAACTCTGCAGGTAAGTAGATCTCCAGGAACAGGATTGGGCACAAAAGGATTCCTGGTCTTTGGGAATGTTCAGAAGTTCTATATGGGAATTCCCAAAGTCGGGTCACTTAGAAAAGATATAGCAACCTGAGTCAAAACAGTTTGAATGTGTTTAGTGGTTGTAGCTTTAAAATGGTTTGTCGGATCTGTGTGCTAAAACAGGTTGAAATCTCACACTTCAATACTAGTAACTAACTTAATAAAACAGGCTGTGTGACTATTAGGAATTATATTAGGATGATCAAAATGTAAAAGATGGTCTAGCTCACATTGAGTCAGAGGAGCCAGAGACCACCAAGGCGGAGATGACAGAGGAGAAGACCACGGCAGAGCCGAAGGAGATAAAGACCACCATGGTGAAGCTGGTGGAAGAAGAGAACACTGGAACTGGCAAAGTGGAAAAGCATGAAAGCAGAGCCTGAGTGATGGACATCCACGGCAGAGCCAGAACAGCCACTGCCCATGATGGAGCTGGGGAATCGGAAGATCGAGGCAGAGCTGGAGGAACAGAGGACCAGGCGATACCCCTAGTCAAGACTAATATGACATGCTGAGATAGCGGACATATAAACCTTCACTGTAGAAAAGGCTCTGCCATTATCCAGAAGGTCCTATAGGAAACCGAAACCGAAAGTACCTATCAGAGCACCATCATTTGTCGAGAGCCAGTTTATGAGGGGAGGGGTGGAATATTTCCCCCCGTGCTTGTGAGAGGAGATCCCTGCACACCGAAGACACATCTTGTGAGAGCCTGATCTCCCCCTGTGAAAAAGTGAAAGACTGTTGTGAAATGTCTTGATGCTGTCGTGGAAATTCCCAATACTAATCTGACTTTACCACTGACAATTCAAACAACCTCCAGTTGTCAATATAATACTACAATAATACAGTACCTTCGAGGTAATTCCCTTCCCGAATATAATACAACACAATACTACAGTACCAATACAGTACAACAGTACCTTCAAGGTAATTCCAGTCCTGAATATAATACAATATAATAGCATGCATGTTTGTATTTGTTGTGACATGGTTTTAAAGCTATTGTTATCCAATTGTTTGGCCTTAAAATGTCTTAAAATGCACAACAGGGGCATCTAAATGTTTTTCAGGGGAGCATGCCCCTGAACCCCCCTAGCAAACTAGATTATGTGACCTCGGTAATTATAAAACCCTGCGTAGGGCCCTGGTAGTCACAATAAGCATATTTCCAGTACGTGCCTCAGGCTTGCATGGTATCATCAACTTACTCATCAGACTCCTTGGTAATCCTCGCCAAACTTCGACAGCTGGTTGAACCGACTCATTCGGTTCTTTTTTCTACCCGGAACTAAAGTTCGATTCAGCTCGACTGGGTGCTTCCTGAGAACCGGTTCAAAAGAACGATTCATTCAAGAATTAAACATCACTACTTCATTGTTTTCGTGCGTTTTCTTTCTCAACTGTTTTTCAATAAGTAACAGTGTTTTGCAAATACTGGTCACTTTGACAGATGGGCTTGAATGGTTAAATACACATACCTAACAGTTCTCACGCACTCTATGAGCAGTGGAAAAGCACGGCAGAGCCAGAAGGGCCGCTGACCACGGTGGAATCAGAAGATCGAGGCAGAGTTGGAGACCAAGATGGAGGTGGAGGAACAGAGAACCGAAGGAACAGAGGACCAGGCGATACCCCTAGTCAAGACTAATATGACATGCTGAGATAGCGGACATATAAACCTATACTTGTATAGAAAAGGCTCTGCTATTATACAGAAGGTCCTATAGGAAACATAGTGCAACCGAAACCGAATGTTCCTATCTGAGCACCATCCTTCAAATCACCCTCCATTTGTCGAGAGCCAGTTTCTGAGGGGAGAGGTGGAATATTTCCCCCCGTGCTTGTGATAGGAGATCCCTGCACACTGGTAATGTCCATGGCTGGTCAAATAGCAGTTACACAATCTCTGCAACCCGCAGTCTGCCAGGCCAGTATGGTGCAATCAGAATCATTACATGTCTGCTGTCATGAACCCTCCGTAGTGTCGGCTCGATTAGGCTCAGCTGAGGTAATGCATAAAGTAACACATCTGGCCACTTGTGGGCTAGAACATCCACGCCCAACGGTGCATCGTCGTCCTCCAGAGAGAAGAATGAAGAGATATACGGCAGCCTGACAGAATCTCTGCCACACCATTAGGACCACTTGGGGGTGGAGTCTCCAGTCCCCGTACAGAGGATTCCCTCTGGACAGTTGATCCGCTTCCCTGTTCATTATTCCTGGAAGATTAGAAAATGCACAAATTGTCTCTGATCTAGGAACACTGTCAGTAGCTCTAGAAAATTTATATTCTTCTTTTTCTCAGTGCAGGAGACCAAACTCTTCTCACTGTTCTGCCCTCAAATACCATCCCCCAGCCCTTGAGAGATGTGTTCGTCATCACCACTTTCCTCAACAATAGGACCCAGAGGGAATCCGGTCCTGAGAAGAGACAGGGTTCTCCAATGATGGAGAGGGCTCATGCATTCTGGTGAGACACACACTCTGTGGCTGAGATGGCTCTTGGGGCGAATGCCCTAAGACACTGTCCATTTCTAAAATTCCCTCATTCGCAGTAGTCCTAGAGGAACTACTGACACTGTTGAGGCTATCAAACCTAGTAACCGAAGACACATCTTAAGAGACTGATCTCTCTCGTTGAAAAGGGAGAGACGCTTGTGAAATGTCTTGATGCGTTCCTCTGATAGGAAAGCTCGAAACATAACTGAATTCAACATGAGTTAGACAACTCTGATATCTATTGAAACCTAATCTCTCCAGAGGCATCCCTAGTGTGTTTGTGTCACCCTGTGCTTGCTGCGGACACGGCGCACAAATGAGCAGATCATCCAGATAAGATGAATCTCTGACCCCTGCATTCCTTAACTGCATTAGAGCCCCTTCCACACATTCACTGAATACTCTCGGAGCTAGAAAAAGGCAGAAGGAAATTTTCATATACTTGTATGCTGTGTCCAGATAAGCAAACCTCAGATATTTCCTGTGAGCAGGAAAAATATCTATGTGAAAATACGCATCTTGGAGATCTACCAAGGTGAACCAAAGTTCTGAGTGAGAGCATTTTCAGTTTGTATTTTCTGAGGTGTTTGTTGAGGACCCGTAAATCCAAGATAGGGTGGAGACCTCCCCCTCTTTTAGGAATCACAAAACAATGGGAGTAAAACACTTGTGGATTTCTTCCATTGGAATCACTCTTATCATTCCATTTCTCATTAAGGAGGATATTTATTCCTCTAAAACCTGAGCTGATTCCCCCCGGGTCACTGAAATTACATTGAAAACAGGGGGCTTTACAACAAATTGAAGTCTGTATCCCCTGTCTATAGTGGTTAAAACCCAGGGATGACTGCGCATACATGCCAGTTCACTGCCTGGGCAGCGAGTGGGTGAGCGTTTTTTTTCCCCCCACTTTTATCCCACTCTGCACCTGAAGAACATGGGCCATATTCCCACACACATTAGGCTTTGAATGTGAACCTTGTTTGTGTGGACAGTTCAAATTCCTTCTCCTTTTCCCAGCGGCAGGGAGAGACAATATCCAAAATAGCCGTCAGTGTCTGATGTGTCCACCAGCTGCTTTAAGTACTACAGAGCGTCTCGTCCTCATTGACTGCACAAGATTTGCCAGTTCTTGCTGTGAGACGTTACGTCACTCTTCCACCAAGACACTATCAAGTTCTCGCAAATGTTTAGTTGGCATATGGTTACATATCCTTCTGTCTTTTGTGTAGCACTGTCTTAGGTGTCTTACATTACAGACGTTGCAGTTTATTGCTCCATCCACATCTGCAGTCCTCATGCCTCCCTGCTGCAGGACTATGCCATGTTCACGCAGGTGATCAGTGACCCTGGGCATCTTTCTCTTGATGTTTTTCAGATTTTGGGGGAAGGGGTGAGGGTGTCCCCCAACCGAAGGCCCCCCCCCTCCCCTTCGGTTGAAATTGCGCTCCAGGGTGCACCTCACTATGACTGAATAGACACTTTAATATTTGCAATTAAAGGGACAGGGGCTCAAGTCTGTGGCCAGGGGATGGCCTAGCCTTACACATGCTCTGCCTATTTATGTCCATTCCACATAGACTTCACCGGTTCACTTATTCCAGCATGGTAAAAGAAATCAAGGAACTGTCCAGGAAGTGCGTTTGAAGAGCCAGTCGGATAAAGGTATGGTTCTCGAGCGATTGATCACCGTGGGTAAGGAGGAGGAGATAGATGGCTGCTAGATCCATCTTAGGTCAGTCATTCTGTAACAGATTGGTTGTGGAGTGGAAGGAGTAGAAGGCAAGAAGAGTTGAGGCAAGGATTTATTTAATACAAAACAAGAAAGTAATCCAAAACAAGAGGGAAAACACCAAAAATGAAAAGAAATTAACATACAAACACAAGCTAAGAGAGCTAAGACAATGACCTACAACAACAGACTGAAAAGGAGGAATATAAATACACAGGAAAATCAACTAAGCTAGAAACAGGAAAGGGACATAATAAATCATGAAAGTGAACTCAAAAAAGAAGTAAACTCAGGAGAGGGAAAGAGTCCATTAAAACAAAAACAGAGTAAACATGAAATGTAGAGACAACACAGTTGTCCATCAGTTACAGTTCTGGCTTGTACAGATTAATAAAACTTAAATATTATTTCTCAACATTTTTGTTAGGGCTGTACAATATTTATATTAATAATCAAGATTATGACTATGGATGCTGCAATAAGCTCTCTCCTGAACACTTGCTAAAGAGTAGGGCTGTAAACCTGGCAAATTTTCCTGTTGACCTCTAATTAATCGAAGTGTGCTCTTTGACTGCCGATACATTACTCTGAGTGTGCTATAGAAATGTCATGAATTATATGTAAGGCTTTATTTGTTTTCTTCTTTTTTTTTTTCTTTCCTTTAACGTCATTCCAGCTTCTATGGCTATGTTCATGGTGAGAGCCAGGTTTAGTTACTCAAAAATAAAAATAAAAACTTTTCAGATTAATTTTTTCTAAAAACCTTAAGACTCCATTTGTATTTATTTGGTTAAAGACATTTTCAAAAGTATCAACAGAATTTCTCAAATGGGTAGAAATATTACAGTCCAACAAAATGTGTTTAATGGACAGCGGATTCTGACCAAGATACTTTGTTTAAATGGGTCTATATAGTTTTTGGCGCCTTTTTAAACAGTATTGCTGTGGAAAAACTCATTCGATACTGAGGACAGGCTTCTCTTCAGTGTGAATTCTCTTGTGACGCTTAAGGCTGTTGTTCTCTGTGAAACTCTTTCCACATTGAGAGCAGGTGAAAGGCTTCTCTCCAGTGTGAATTCTCATGTGATTCTCAAGGTTTCTTTTCTCTGGGAAACTCTTTCCACATTTAGGGCAGGTGAAAGGCTTCTCTCCAGTGTGAATTCTCATGTGTCTCTCAAGGTGTAGTTTCCCTGTAAAACTCTTTCCACACTGAGAGCAGGTGAAAAGATTCTCTCCAGTGTGAAATCTTATGTGACTTGTTAGGGTTTTTTTCACTGTGAAACTCTTTCCACACTGAGAGCAGGTAAAGGGCATCTCTCCAGTGTGAATTGTCATGTGACTCTCTAGGCTTTGTTTGACTCTGAAACTCTTTCCACACTGAGAACAGGGAAAAGGCTTCCCTTCAGTGTGAATTGTCATGTGATACTCAAGACTTCGTTTAAATGTGAAACTCTTTATACAATAAAGGCAGAAGAAAGGTTTAATTCCAGTGTGAATTCTCATGTGACTTTGAAGATAATCTTGTTTTCTGAAACTCTTTCCACACTGAGGGCAGGTGAAAGGCTTCTCTCCAGTGTGAATTCTCATGTGACTCTTAAGGCAATTTTTCTCGATGAAACTCCTTCCACACTGAGGGCAAGTGAAAGGCTTTTCTCCGGTGTGAATTGTCATGTGATTCTCAAGGCATCTTTTCACTATGAAACCCTTTCCACACTGAGAGCAGGTGAAAGGCTTTTCTCCGGTGTGAATTCTCATGTGAACTTTAAGTCGACTTTGTTGTATGAAACTCTTTCCACACTGCGAACAGGTAAAAGGCTTCTCTCCAGTGTGAATACTCATGTGATTCTTAAGGTTGTATTTTACTGTAAAACACTTTCCACACTGAGAACAGGTGAAAGGCTTCCCTTCAGTTTGTGTTTCCATGTGATGCTTAAGGTTTGCTTGTTGATTGAACCACATCCCAACTTGATGGCAAGTGAAGGAGTCTTCTTTCAGTTCCTCTAAATCTAAAATGAACATTAAAAGATCAATGTCAATAATCAATTGGACAATAAAGGTGAGATAGAAAATTAATCTATGCACCCCAATGACAGAATGCATCAGGTATTTTTTTTTTTATCTTTGACGTACTACAGATTAAATCTTTCATTCTCATGTTATAACAGTAATACAAGGATATTTTTAGATGCAATTCACTATAGCGTTTCCTCTATTAGACCTCATTTAAATGAGGTACTAAGATCTAACTTTGGAGGTGGTCATGGATGCATGTGGCCACATTGTATTTCTAGGAAGGACCACCTACTCACATAACACAAACATTCAAAATAATACTCAGTCAAAAATTGTGTGCACATATGTTTTAGAAACAAATTAACATTTAAATATCAAAGTCCAAGTTGCACAGGCAGTGACTTCTTTTCCTGCAAGTCTTATTTTTAATAATAATAAAAAAAGAAGTAAAATCACAAACATTTACCATGGATTTACTGTAGTAACACTAACTGTAAATACTGTATTGTGGCAGAAATGTGGGATATTCATATGGAAATTTATATTATTAATGTAGGCAGGCTAATGAAATATAGGGCAACAGAAACTTTTGTTATAAGCTAGTTTTGTGCATTTGTATTTATACTAAATGTGTTGATAGACTAAATACCATAAAGCCATTCTAGATGGGCCTACCATAGAAACTAGAGATGCAGCTGAATTTTGTCTACTGGTGAAGATGTCTACTGGCATCTGACATATTGATTGAACCAATCAGATATGAGTAAATAGAGCGAAAATTAGAACCTCTATTGATTGGCTACATAAAGAAGGTAGACCTGCCTTACACCTCATGCTTACAAAACTGTATTGAGTGAAGCTTAAGTTTACTTTAGTTTTTACGCATACGTGAGGGTCCGCAATTTGTTGCGATGCAAATTTTGTCATCAGAGTAGTACGCGCGTACTGTACATGCGCCGCCCGATTGCGCATTGAATTTGTTTTGCTTTATTCAATTGTTCCACAAGGTGGCAACACTGGCCCCGGCCGTTGTTTCACAGTAGAAAACAAAATGAAAAGAAATGGAACGACAACAAAATACCGGAGACTGTAACAGCATCATACGCCCGCATTAGTAAGCGTTTGTGTGAGGTGATTATGAGAGAGCCGCAACTTTAGCTTAAAACAATACAAAGACATTTTTATCAGTCATAACTTTTGGAGAAAAATACCGCAGACACTGGACAAAGATGAAACTTTCTAGAGCGCATGTGTCGACTTCCTCCGTTTGCGCACGCTATACTTTGGGCTTGAATCATACCAAAACTGTAAGCGGAAGAAAGACGGAACATATCTGATTATTTCAAGTTTATTTTATACACAGATTAGTTCTATGCGGTCAATCAATTTTGCAGTTTTTGACACTGTTGTTTTTGCTTGCACTGTTCACAAGATTGCAGTGCTTTTGGTCATGTTTCAGTGCCAAACATGTAGACTAAGCGCTGAAAAATGGAAGTTAGAAGAATACAGAGTTGAGTTAGCAACGTTAAGCTAGCGTTACGGTTTCACAACTCATGAATTGCATTCACGAAAAACAGTAAAATAATGCAAACCTTTTTTTTAAATGCTTGAAACGTGATTTACACCTTTACAAAACTTATCACATTTAATTTACGTTTGCAATGGTATGTATACTTTTACAAATCTATTCTTACTTCATGCAAATCTTTTTGGTAGCATTTATCTTCATGAACAACAATGCACAGTAAGTGTAGATAATTAACTTACCCTGTTTTATATTCGTCTGATCTTGCCCTGGTTTGGTTTTCGTCTTCACATCGGGTGTTTGTGTCGTCTGGCCTTCCTAATCCAGTCTTGTTTACAGTCCTCCTCATCAGCATTGACGCTAGAATGAGACGCTGTAGTAAAGCGTTTCTCAACAGGGGCGTTCAGAGAACATCGGGAGCGGCGCCACCGGAAGCGATATTTTCGAAAAGGGGGCGTTGAGGGCTTCTTGAGGAAGAAGTTATGCCGAAGATTTACATGTTGTAAAAGTTATCCGGTTATCTATAGTAATGGGCATCAGTTTATTGGCGCGTGTGCAGTGGGTCCTGCTTTTGTCGCGACGTTCGAGTCCTTTGTTGACAGACACCCCTCCCCCTCCCCTGCTTAGGGGTCATAACTTAATTTAAGAGTTTTGTTTTTCAACATGTGATCAATTTCCCACCTTTATTCATAAGATTACCCTCTAAAGATTATTTCGTTTGTAGCCTATATGTTGCCGAATATGGTTTTATGACGTGAGGAGCATGAACCAGTTGAGGAGACAAAGTCCTCACATTTTCTATTATTTATCAAATTATTATTATTATATACCATTATTTATAAATTAATGTTTAGCTTTTCTTCAACTTATTCTCAGTGGTCATCAAACTTGTACCATTGGACATACCTTTAATTTCCCCAAGTATGGCAAGCCATTTTAACGTTTAATCCTTAATACATACTAGTAGCTATTTATCTGTTTCATTAGGTACTTATTCATTAGCTACTAGAGCTTATTCTACTATAGTACATTTTTAAAGATACTAGTACTTATTCATTCAGTTCTTATTACAATAGTGGCTAGTATTTAATTATACTTTACTTGTTAAGAACAATTAGAACTAGCACTTGCTAACATGTTTATAAAAGATACTTAAATATTCTAATTTATGACTGAGTTATTCTTTATTTTTAATGAATAGTCCAACAGACCCCTCACCCAACAACAAAATAAGGTGCCAAGGTGTCTGTGAACAACCCCCAATAGGCAGAACAGGCCTCTGGTTACCATGGCAACAAAGACAAATCAGCAAGATAAGACGGTTTTTACGACCCAAAGGAATGTAGGGAATCAATGGAATGTATTGTCTTTTTATTATATACTTTTTATATGTATTATGTTCTCTGTGTGTGTGTGTGTGAGATAAGGATTACAATTTTAAACAATTGTATTTTCATAATTATGATAATTAATTGATTTAAGACAGCATGTAATGTTACATAAATCTTTTATTGACATTTGCCTTTGAACATTATTGTAAAAATGCAGATTATAGAAAAGACGTGTGGTTCTATAGCAACAGACTGTAAATATATTGCTTTGAATCTGTCTTTTTTAACATTAAGTCTTATATTCAGAGCATATCTATATTTACATTTGCAGATTACAACAACACCCCATAATGTTCATCATCAGTGGCTTTCTGTACTGCTTTTGACAACGACAGGTCAGTCCCGTTTCCTATTGAAATTAATTTGTAGACTCTCATCATTACAGGATCAGACACAATCCACAGGACCTCAATGCGTTTGACACCCGGAGCCTGAGGTTTCAGCTTTAGAACAGCAAACCTTAAAATAATCAATTTAACCGAGAGAATCTTACAAAAACTGTCAAAAAAAGATCCAAAGGCCAAGTTAAGACTGTTTTAAAACCTAGTCTGATCAATCAGTAATTAGTTAGGGGTAATCATTATTACTTACTTTGCCAATTCAAATTAGTAACATATACTTTTTAATGTAACTGACTTAAAGTTATGTCCAGTCTTAAGGAAAAAATTAGATGACTAACTTAGACTAGTCTAAACAGTTTATGCAACCCAACACAGGTCATATTTCTACGGAGCCCCGCACATACTATTTCGTTCCCTTGATTTGCTGAATCGTGCGCATGATTTACTCATTTGTTCCCTCGATTTATAAACTGTGTGCACGATTTAGCAAATCGAGGGAACGAAATAGTAAATCGTGCACACGATTTAGCAAATCTAGGGAACAAAATAGTAAATCATGCACACAATTTAGTAAATCGAGGTAACAAAATAGTAAGTTGTGCGCACGATTTAGCAAATTGAGGTAACAAAATAGTAAATCGTGTACGTGATTTAGCAAATCTAGGGAACTAAATGGTAAATCGAGGTAACAAAATAGTAAATTGTGCGCGATTTAGCAAATCTAGGGAACAAAATAGTAAATTGTGCGCACAATTTAGTAAATCGAGGTAACAAAATAGTAAATCGTGCGCACGATTTAGCAAATTGAGGTAACAAAATAGTAAATCGTGCACGTGATTTAGCAAATCTAGGGAACGAAATGGTAAATCGAGGTAACAAAATAGTAAATTGTGCGCGATTTAGCAAATCTAGGGAACAAAATAGTAAATTGTGCGCACAATTTAGTAAATCGAGGTAACAAAATAGTAAATCGTGCGCGCGATTTAGCAAATTGAGGTAACAAAATAGTAAATCGTGCACGTGATTTAGCAAATCTAGGGAACGAAATGGTAAATCGAGGTAACAAAATAGTAAATTGTGCGCGATTTAGCAAATCTAGGGAACAAAATAGTAAATTGTGCGCACAATTTAGTAAATTGAGGTAATGAAATAGTAAATCGTGCACACGATTTAGCAAATCTAGGGAACGAAATGGTAAATCGAGGTAACAAAATAGTAAATTGTGCGCGATTTAGCAAATCTAGGGAACAAAATAGTAAATTGTGCGCACAATTTAGTAAATCGAGGTAACGAAATAGTAAATCGTGCACACAATTTAGCAAATCTAGGGAACGAAATGGTAAATCGAGGTAACAAAATAGTAAATTGTGCGCGATTTAGCAAATCTAGGGAACAAAATAGTAAATTGTGCGCACAATTTAGTAAATTGAGGTAATGAAATAGTAAATCGTGCACACGATTTAGCAAATTGAGGTAACAAAATAGTAAATTGTGCGCATGATTTAGCAAATCTAGGGAACGAAATGGTAAATCGAGGTAATAAAATAGTAAATCGTGTGCACGATTTAGTAAATTGAGGTAACAAAATAGTAAATTGTGCGCACGATTTAGTAAATTGAGGTAACAAAATAGTAAATTGTGCTCATGATTTAGCAAATCTAGGAAACAAAATGGTAAATCGAGGTAATAAAATAGTAAATCGTGTGCACGATTTAGTAAATCGAGGTAACAAAATAGTAAATTGTGCGCACGATTTATCAAATCAAGGGAACAAATTAGTAAATTGTGTGCACGATTTAGCAAATCTAGGGAACAAAATAGTAAATCGTGTGCATGATTTACTTTTTTTCCCTGCATGTCATGTGCGGGGCTCCGAATATTTCACCCCAAAGTTGAACAAAAACGTAAAAAATATATTAAAATAGATATATTCATATAAATACGATTCACACCATTTTGTAATCACATAAATAAAATTAAATAGGTTTTAAGGACCTAATTTCAATATTTTTTTCTCACATTGTGACGTTATTTTCATGACAATTAAGCACATTTGAACAAAATAAAAATGAAACACCCCTCGAAATCCGCTTACTGCAAATAATAAAAATAACAATTAAAATATATTTAAATAGTGAAGCATACATCACAGTAGTATTTGTTGTACTGAATTTAATTATATAAAATAAAATAAAGGATGTTTTACATTTTTTATTTATTACTCCTTGGGGTGAAATGTGTGACCCTGACATTTTTTGTAAGATTCACCACACTATCAAACAGGCAATTATTTTTTTTATCACCATCTCTATCTGTGAATGACACATGACTGCCCCTGGAAACATCCCTTCAAACACAAAACAACACAAGTGCTATAGATATAGATATACATATATTAAAAGCTCTGTGTTGTCAATCACAGGACATTCAGGTGAGATGTTTGCACTTCTGTGTCTGTGAACAAATGTGGCAGTGTGGAAACAGATGGAGTTCAGAGGGCACAGCGAGCCGAATTACACCGTACAAATACTGTAGAAAATCAGCCGTCTGTGGCCTAAAAACTCAAACTCTTTCCTGAGCTGTTCATTTAGAAATCTATAATTCCCTTTAAAATTTTAACCAATTGTGGTAAAGAAAATCAAGTAATGTAATCTAATCAAATTCCATTTAAGAAGTAGTTTTGTTCTGTGCTGGATCACATCAGAACAGAGCGGGGTTCATTGCTGCAGCTAAGGCTTTTATAAAACATTTCACAATATTAAAATGTTCTCATATTGCATTGCTCTCCCATAATAGTGCTTGGCACAGAAATGTGTGTTTGCAAATGACTCTCAACTTATCTCTTTACATTTATAAACGTATATATACATTCTTACACGATAATGTACAAACAAAGATGTAAGTGCAAATACAATATGCATGCATGTCACTTTAAAATCTCTTTAAAACGGAAATGAGTTTCACACAAGAGCTTCAGAACTGCGAATATAAACAACTGTATCCAAATGCAACGGCAGAGAGCGAGTGAAGGGCAAAAACTCCACAGAACTAACATCTTCAAGAGCCTCGACCATCGAACGGTCGAAGAAATAATGACTATGAAATAATACTGTCAGGTCACTGTAACGATTACACTTAAGAAAAGCTTCGGTCACTGGCATGTCATGGGAAAGACTGGCTGCTGTCACATCTGGACTGAGATCAAACTGGAAACATTGAATAATAGGAAATAAAAAACCCTCAACATCATAACAAGATTCAGTATAAAGTGAGTACTTGGCTCTATATGACATCATCATGACCTTTGACACCAGCTGTGTTTGTTCGTTCAGTCTGAGTTTATAATAGGGCCGGGCGATATATATATATATATATTTTTTTTGTGTGTGTGTGTTTATAAAATATCACATATTTATAAAATGAAGCAACATTGTGATGATTTTATTTGGCCATTGAGTTTCTGATTTTGACTTCTTTTCCAGGAATCAGTTCAGACTATATTTTTTTAAATGAACTGATTCAAATCACTGATTTAAGGATTTGTTTGCATCAAGTCTCAGTCTTTTATATGTTAATATTGCTATTTATGTACTGTTATATTTACTGTATTTTACTACTTGCATTAAACATTTTCAATCTAACTGGCAACAATTTCTATTTGGTTAAAATTACTAAAAGAAATCAGCCTTCAGAGCAAATATATAAATATTAATATATACCGAACATGTTCAAAAGGCTGAAAAAATTTAAATATATATTTTTGTAAATTAAAATATTAATTTTAATATACTATTATCACTATAATATCGCCCAGCCCTAACTGTCTAAGTAATAAATTCATATATAAATATGGTCCAGAATGCTGGTAGCATTTCAAACAAAACAATGCTTTAAAGTTTACACGTTTCCTGTGGACAGGTAAAAAGCTTTTATCGACTTATCTATTTTTGACATTAAGAAATAAACACTTTATTCACATCAAGAGAACACAACCTGTGTGCTCAAGCAGACTGATTTACTGTGTTCTCTCATTAATTTGGCTGTGAAAGAGCTCTGTGACGCCCCCTGGTGGTGTAAATCCCACTAATATCCACTAACAGTGTCTGTTCAGTCAGTGCTGGGAGCTGGAATCGGTCTGTGTGTCCGGTGAAGATGCCGTCATGTGTGAGAGCAACTCAACCTGTCCGTGAGGAGCGCAACTGCGTTTCCAGTGAACGTCCAGCAGGCGGCGCTCTTGCTCTCTTAGACTCTGGGCTCCAGTCTGTGAGACAGTTCAAACAGTGTCTGCTGATTGTCAATGATGTGAAGGTAATGGACACTCGATCGCACTTCAGCACTGTCACACGGGGAAAGCTCATTTCCTGGAAAGTGGAGAAATCAATGGAGTTAATAGATTTATTCACCTCAGTTCTAATGAAGAGAGAGATGCTACACTCCTGAATTTCACACTAAGCTTGACCTGAGATATTAATTAGAACTTAATTCATATGGATGCATCAATATAGACAATTTGCCGGATACAGATAGCTGATAATGAGCAGTGTCTGTAAATGCAAAAAAAGAGAAAGAAAGTAAATAATATTTTTTATGGCTGATCACAAATACGATAGCTGATTCATTTGTACTGGTTTAATAATCAAAATAATAAATATTTATTAATATACAGTCTATAACCAGAGATTACGTATGTTTGGTTATGATTTGGGTGATATTTTTGTTTAACTTTTTTAACTTTTAAATAACATTAATTCATTCTCAAGTCAGAAACAATGAGAAAACGCTTTAAAACTAAGTTGAAAACAAATTTGCAAACATTTAGATTGCAAAAAAAACACAGCAAACAAAGCAATTACAACAACAAAAAATATTAGAAATAATAATAATATAAAATATTGTATTCTTCTAGTTAAATAACAGCATATAAACACAAATACACAAAAATATGATATATATTTATAATATAACTTTATTAAACAAAAATAATCTGTCAAAAAAGTAGCATTACTATATTTTAATAATAAAATATAAAGTATAACTAAATAATTACAGATAGCTGATAATTAGCTGTGAGCTAAAATATATACATATTTTTATGGCTGATCACTAATATGATCGCTTATAAAATTGTAGTTTTAAAATTTTATAATAAGATGGCTGATACTATTATAATAACTCAAATATTGTATATATTTATTAATATACAGTGTATAACCAGAGATTAGAAATGGTTCAAGGAACAACATTTTTTAAAATTGTTTTTAATTCAAACATTATTTTTAAATGCTGGTAACTGGTTAATAATGTTATTTTGTTCTAATAATTTTTTACTAAACCAAAGATCCGCATTTTTTTTTTTCCCCACAATTACGCAACTTCATACAAATACAGTTTTTGCTCAGAATGCCAAATTTATCATCTGTGTTTATATTAATTAAACCTTGTGGCAATCATGTGATGCTTTCATTTTGATTTGTAAAAATCATAAATGAGCTTTGTGATTGGACACTCAACAGGAGGAAAGACTGACCTGTTTGATCAGTCTGACAGTGGCGAATGAGTCGGACGGTGTCGGCGATCATGTGCTGAAAACACAGACAGACATTAATAACACATCTGAAGAGTGACAGCTGAAGACTCTCAATCACTGACACTCACCAGCTTCTCAAAATTCACCAGATTATCATGAAATGTTTTGTTCCCCTCATGGATGAAGGTGATATCTGAAAACCAACAGAGATCACAACATTAGGAGATCAAGAAACAAATCACTAGCCACACAAAAAGAGTACTTCTGTCATCATTTCCTTTACATCAGTGGGCGGCACGTTCACCTTTAAGCAGCAGAGGCATGAAGGGTATTTTGGGCGGCTTCATTTTCTTGAAAGCGTCTCTGTAGGCTTTGTGATTCATGGATGGATCCTGAGGAAGAAGTCAGATGAATCTCTTTGTGTTACTCTTGAGGCACGACAACTGATGTACATTTCATGTACTATATTTATGTTTGTTTTATGTTTATGTAACTGGGTTTGACTTACCGTCAACAGCTCAAGTTCAGAGAAAAGCTTCTTGAATTTTCCAGGAACTTTCTGCAGGAAAGAGAGTGACAGAAACTGAATGTCTCCTCTTTGTTTAAAGTCACCATGAAATCAAAATCGACAATTTTTTTATATATATATATATATTTAATATTGCAGTATTTATTATAAATTATTGATTCATGCACATCATTATTTTTTTTTATTTATGTGTGAACTGTGAACTGTGTTCAGACTAGTATTGTCAAAAGTATCAGTACTTTGGTACCAAGTTGGTACTGAAATTGTAAAAATGTGACGATACCAGCATTTCCCCCTAGCATTTTGAGTGCTGTTGAGCTGATTCCTAAAGGAGACCTATAATGCCTCTGTTACAAGATGTAATATAAGTCTCTGGTGTCTCCAGAATGTGTGTGAAGTTTCAGCTCAAAATACCCCACAGATCATTTATTATAGCTTGTCAAATTTGTGAGCAAAAACACGCCATTTTTATGTGTGTCCCTTTAAATGCAAATGAGCTGCTGCTCCCGGCCCCCTTTCCAGAAGAGGGCGGAGCTTTAACAGCACACGCTTCGGTTGCTCAACAACAACAAAGCTGGAGAATCTCACGCAGCCAAAATGAGGATTGTCAGTAACGGTGTTCAGCCTTACATTGTTCAAACCGGAGTCGACACTGATGGAGAGACTCAGGAAGAAGTTACAACTTTTAGAATGAAACTGGACGTTTCTGAATGGTTAGTGGATACATTTATGTAGTTGCTGTGGAGTTGATTCAACTCATCGACTAGCATGTGCCGTCATGTTAATGTTTTTTTGTTGAATTGACCCTCGTTTGTGAAGCAGTCCGGCGTAAAATGACGTCATGTCAACATCACTCTACTACAACAACTCTTCCTCTTCTCTAAAGCAGCCCAACATGGCCTCGCCCCCTTTGTTGCGTGTCATTGGGGGCAGGGTTTATGTAAATTTTATTTTCACATTTTTTTAAATTTCAGTTGGTACTTTTGACAACACTAGTTCAGACAAGAGAGCAACAAGCGATTAAATCCTCAGATCTCATTAATGTTCATCAGTTGGTTTCTGTTTTTCTCACATTGCGCTGGTTAGTCCAAATCATTGTATGTTCTGTGATTTTGCCTCTGTTCACTTTCAGTGTGGAGAGGCAAATTATTTGGAAACTAAACTAGTGTCATCATGTGTGGTTAGTACAGGGTGAGCATGTGTAGAGTCAGTAAAGGTGTTTTTACCTCCCACGTCTGGTTGAGGCGGCTGACGGCTGCAGTGTTTAAGCCCATGATGATGGCAAATGAGGAGTTCAGGTTCCTCTGCGCTTTACAGCTGAAATACACACACACACACACACACGAGTCAGTCGCTGCCTTCCAGCCACAGAGTTTAAACTCCCACACCGTGATTAACCTCATCACGTGATCAATCACAGTCTGTTCACTGACCGGCTGATGCATGTGGCACACATGAAGGTAAAAACTGCCAATGACCAATTTTGGTTTATGGAATCAAATCATATTTGATATACATTGATTTTTTGAGTCTCTGAAGAACAGAAGGTAAAGTATTTTAGGTATTTTGGTCTGATAATTGCTCTTTATAAGTTTAAAATAACATTCATTTATTCTCAAGTCATAAACAATTAGAAAATTAGATTGCAAAACAAAACAGCAATTACAAAAAATTATATTGTTAATAATAACATAAAATATTGTATTCCTATTGTTAAATAACAGCATATAAACTAAAATATGCAAAAATATGACATTTATTTATAATATATTTAATATTACTTTATTAAAAAAATGTCCATATAAAAATGTATGTCCGACATAAAACATCAGAATTATATTTTAAAAATAAAATATAAACTAAGATAACTAAATAAAATATTTTATATTCATAAAATATCAATATCATTTTCTAATAAACAAGAATAACCCATATCTGCCACAAAAGCAGTATTATTATATTTAAAAAATAAAATATGAACTAAAATAATAAAATAAATTGTAAATATTTTAATATATGAATATTTGTTATTAAATATTTTTATTAAATATTTTAATATTTTTATTTAATATTAAATACAATATTTTTATTAAACATGAGTAATCAGTCATAAAATGCAGAATTATTATACTATAATGATAAAATAAAACATTTAACATCTTAAACATATCAATATTATTTTAACAAACAAAAACAATCAGTATCTGTCATAAAATTCAATATTATATTTTAATAATAAAATATAAAGTAAAATAATAAAATAAAATATTTAATATTTTTAATATATCAATAATTTTATATTAACCATGAGTATTCAGCATCATAAAATGTATAATTATTATAATGTAATGATAGAATATGATATTATATAATATATAAAATATTATATAATAATATAATATTTTAAATATAATATTATTTTATCAAACAAAACAACCAGTATCTGTTATAAAATTAAATATTATATTTTAATAAAGAAAATATAAACTAAAATAATATGTTTTAAATATATATTTTATTTTTTATTAAATATAAAGTCACTATATGTCATAAAACAGTATTATATCATGTTAATAATAAAATATAAACTAAAACAATAAAATGTTTTATATGTATATTTTACATTTTTCATTTATTATTTTAAAAATAAATTATAAACTAAATAAATAAATAAAATGTAAATATTTTAATATATCAATATTTTTTATTAAACATTTGAGTAATCAGTATTTGCCATAACATATAGAATTATAATATTGTAATGATAAAATATTTAACATTTTAAATATATCAATATTATTTTGTCAAACAGTATCTGTCATAAAATTCAAAATTATATTTTTAATAATACAATATAAACATTTGTAATATTATTTTATTAAATATAAAAACAGTCACTATGTGTCATATTATATTATTTTAATAATAGAATATAAACTAAAATAATAAATTATATTTTACATTTTTAGAACTGCGTTTGTTTTCTGATGCATGTCTGTGAAGTCATCTGTATGTACTACTTTTGGACAGATGAGAATCCTGAACATAAAGTCTGAACATATTTCGACTTGTTTTCAGCTGTACATTAACTGAGACTTACTGAGCAGCGATCTTGATGAACTTCTTGAGCAGCTGGACTCGTTTCCCGAGCGATGGACACAGCAGCACCTCTGACATCACCCACTGCTGCACCTCATTGCAGCGCTGCAGCAGGAACTCCAGCGCCACCGTGTGTCCACTGCTGGCCTGACGGCTGAACGTGTAGAAGATCAGCTCTTGCTGCGAGGAAGAGAGAGAGAACGTCATCACAGAGGCTGTTCTGATAACATCCAAATGTCTTTTAAATAAGCAAATGTGCAATATCATTCAAAAGTTTGGGGTCATGATGATTTCATGATGACAGCAGTGTCTGACAGAAGCTTCACCTCATGGATGGAGTTGAAGAGATTCCAGTCGAAGTTGGTAAGAGCCACGGCCACGTCCCACGTGTTGATACCCAGCAGTCTGACAGGCTTCTGTCCCAACTCGGGACATTCAGTCAGGGGCGGCTGAGAGACACAAACACCATTACAGTAGAGCGTACGGTTTATTTAAAAGGCTTTAAACCCCAAAATCAAACACAATTACAATGTAAAGTTGACATGTTTGTCCTACCAGGATCTCACTGAGGTCTCTTCGACAGGCGATCAGTCTGCCGGGCGCCACCAGAGACTCTGAATAAATACTGTCGTGCGGCTGAAGGACGCGCTTCTCTGTGACACAGAAGAGAGAGTGAATGTGTTTGTCTGTAGAAACAACAGGGTTTGTGGTTATGTCATGTGGGTATATGAACCTCCGCTGTACGTCTGGACCACCAGCATCATGTCGTCTTCAGATCTGTCCATCCGCTGAGCCACGATGTGCAGCAGCTCCTGAGCCACGACCGCAGGCTTCACCCGCATACTGAGATACGAATCACAGCTCACGTACACGCGACACATCACTGAGAAACAAACCGAGAACCACAGACAGAGAGTGACTCACTGAATGGAGGGTTTTCACAGCCATTTTAATCAGTGAGTCTCATGAAAACTGTCAAAAATATGTCTGGATTCATTTCATCCCAGTCAAAAGATGAAGCAATTACATTTATATTTGAATATTCATCTAGATTCCTATTATATAAATATGTTTTTATATTAAAAAAATGTCAATGTATTTTTCCATAAAGAAAATTGAGTTGTTATTGTTTTTTAATCTATTATATATTATTTACATTTATATTTTAATGTTTATATTTGCATAAAAATGTAGTTCTTTTACATTTACATTATACTGTGATAAATAAAATGATTAAAATGTTATATATAATAAATGTATTTTTGTACAAAGACAATTTTGTTTTGCATTGCAACAATTTTTTTTCATGACAATCATCTATACTGCAATGCAAACAATTATGATCTACATAATTTGATATGCAAAATGATATATAATAAATATTTTTATATAAATAAATAAAAAATATATAGAGGTCGAGTTTCACCCTAAAATCAAAACAAAAAATATTTTTAAATTAGTAATAAATAAATAAATAATAATAATAATAATATTATTGCCAATTAATTAGTAATATTTATTTTTATATTTTGTATATCATTTTGCTACAGAATATCTTCAGATATAGTTATAGTATACTGTATACTGCAATGCAAAAAAAAATTGATGTACATAATTTGATATGCAAAATTATATACAAAATATATAAATTAATATTTATAAAAATAAATATATATAGGTCAAGTTTCACCCCAAAAAATCTAAACAAAAATCATTTTGATATATAATAAATATTAAATATAATATTATTTTATCAAAGAAAACAACCAGTATCTGTTATAAAATTAAATATTATATTTTAATAATAAGATATAAAGTAAAATAATAAAATATTTAATATTTTTAATATATCAATAATTTTATATTAAACATGAGTATTCAGCATCATAAAATGTACAATTATTATAAGGTAATGATAGAATATGATATTATATAATATATAAAATATTATAATAATATAATATTTCATATTTTAAATATAATATTATTTTATCAAACAAAATAACTAGTATCTGTTATAAAATTAAATATTATATTTTAATAAAGAAAATATAAACTAAAATAATATATATTTTAACATTTTTAATATATTTGTTTTATTAAATATAAAAAGTCACTATATGTCATAAAACAGTATTATATCATGTTAATAATAAAATATAAACTAAAATAATAAAATGTTTTATATGTATATTTTAAATTTTTCATTTATTATTTTAAAAATAAATTATAAACTAAAAAAAAAATAAATAAAATGTAAATATTTAATATATCAATATTTTATTAAACATCTGAGTAATCAGTATTTGCCATAACATATAGAATTATAATATTGTAATGATAAAATAAAATATTTAACATTTTAAATATATCAATATTATTTTGTCAAACAGTATCTGTCATAAAATTCAATATTATATTTTTAATAATAATAATAAACAAAAATCATTTTGATATATATATATATATATATATTTAATATATTCATAACAATATTATTATTACCAATTAATTAAACCAATTACCAATTAATATAATTTTGCAACAGAATATATATATATATATATATATATATTTATTTTTTTATTTATTTATTTTTTTTTCTAATTTGAATTAATTACTTTCCTCATTACATTTATCCCCAAAACGTAGGGTTTATATATTTAAATATATTATTTATTTTTCAATTTAGATATAGTTGTTTAGCTTTGATTTTGGTTTCATTTCTATTTATTTTAGGCATTTCAAAAAAACGTTGTCAGAGACTTTCACACCTAAAATATGTGGTGTATATATTATATGTTTTACGTTTGCAGAAAAACCCTCAGAAGAGCCGACAACATGAGAGGACTGAGGTATTACCGTCTTTAGTCTCGACTGGAGACCCTCGAAGAGGAACGCAGTTCTCCTTCAGACTCAGCTGCTGGTAGAGCGCTTTATTCTGGAAGGACAAAGAACATTTGAGAATGGCCTCCTGTAACCAGGTATATCATTTCTATTTTTTGGGTAAATTCTTCTTTCTTTTCACAATTTCTCTCACCTTTTGATGTGGAGAATAGTCGTCCACCGTACTGAGGGGAAAAAAGGGAGAAAGCAACTTAGAGAGGCACATTCATAGCTGTTCAAATGTGAGCCTGACAGATGCTGCAGTAGGAAGTGAACTGATAGACGGGCTGATTTAACACCTCTGTTAGCCAGTCACGAGCAAGACCGCGGCAGTCTGGGTAGACAGAGAGAGACGTGTGGGCCAGCTGTCTCCTGTGAGACTTCTCTCTCGCTCTACATTTGTCTCTGTCGCGAACTACATCCATCTATCTGAAGAGTGATGCTCTAACAGGAAGTGAAAGACATTATTGTGTCTCTGTCTCGCTGCGCTGCTGACTGTGACAGGTTTTGTTTTAACAGGGAAACAGCAGGATAAATGATCGTTTCGTCCCTCATTTTAACACAAAACCTTTCTGTGGAGAATAAAATGCTGACTTTCTTTTTTTTCTGTGACAAAAGTGAGATGATTGGGCTCAGAAGTAGCTCCTTTAGAGCTCAGGAGACTCAAATTTGTCTCAAATCTTTCTCATAAAGTCCATTAGAAAAAATTAAAACAGACACAAACGAGCCAGTAATTATCATACAGTTAGAATATAGGGCTATAAGATTGGTTTCGGGAAATACTTAATGAGTTCATAATGAGATTTCTGGTGTTTTGGCCAATATGAGACATTGTTGAGATCTTTTCTGTAACTTTAAAAGAGACGTGAGATTACTGGGGTCTGAAAAGTAGGAAACTCAAGCTAAAGTCTAAAAGCTAAATTTGATTGCAATACTCTCCAAGACAAATAATTGAGATATTACCGATATTCAAATTAACTTGATGAGAAATGTTTGAGTTCATACTGAGATCTCAGACTTTTATATTCAAACCTGGGAAAACCTTTAATCGCATTGTTGTCCAGAAGAAATAAAGGAGATTTTAAAAAAATTCAAATTAACTTGATGAGTCCATACTGACATCGCTGACTTTTATTGGCAAATATGAGCACAGTTTAAGACATTATTGAGATCTCTTATGAAGCTCTAGAGCAAAAAAAGACAGAAAAAAAAAAAAAGTCTCACATTTATCTCGTTACTGTCCAGGAGACACAAGCGAGATTTTAAACACATTCAGATTAACTTAATGAGAAATGTTTGAGTCCATACTGAGATCTCTGACTTTTATTTCCAAATATGAGCACAGTTTGAGACAATATTGAGATCTCTACTGGAGCTCTAGAGCAAAAAAAGACTCAAACAAAAGTCTCAATTTAATCTCATTACAGTCCAGGAGACACAAACGAGATCTTAAACATGTTCAAATTTACTTAATGAGAAATGTTTGAGTCCATACTGAGATCTCTGACTTTTATATCCAAATATGAACACAGTTTGAGACAATATTGATCTTCTATGAAACTCTCTCTCTCTCTGTATATATATATATATATATATATATATATATATATATATATATATATATATATATATATATAAAAAGAGGCTCAAGCAAAGTTTTCAACTCAATCCCATTGCTGTCCATGAGAAACAAATGCGATATAATGAGATATAATGGCTGAGACTTTTATTGCCAAATCTGAGCATATTTTGAGACATTATTAAGATCTCTAATGGAACTCTAGAGCAAAAAATAAATAAATGAATTAAAAAACAAACAAACAAAAGTCTCAATTTAATCTCATTGTCTAGGAGAAACAAAGATTTTAAATTAATTCAAATTAACTTGATGAGAAATGTTTGAGTCCATATTGAGATCTCTGACTTTTATTTCCAAATATGAGCACAGTTTGAGACAATATTGATCTCCTATGAAACTCTATAGGAAAAAAAAACGGCTCAAGCAAAGGTTTTGTTGCTGTCCAGGAGAAACAAATGAGATATGATGAGATATAATGGCTGAGATCATACCGACTTTTATTGCCAAATCTGTGCATATTTTGAGACAATACTGAGATCTCTAATGGAACTCTAGAGCAAAAATCTCATCGCTGTCTAGAAGGAGATTTAAAAAAAAAAAAATTCTAATTAACTTGATGAGAAATGTTTAAGATCATACTGATATCTCTGACTTTTATTGGCAAATCTGGCACAGTTTGAGACATTATTGAGATCTCCTATAAAACTCCACAGCAAACACATTATTAAAGAATCAATTCTCCATTTCATCTCGATGCTCAGTTACATCAATGGTACTATTGAGCATTTCCCTCTTTTATCTCACATAGGTTACACCCAATTACCATCTGCCGCTCGGGGAGCCAATCAGATCTCTTCAAATGGGCGTGAGCACAGTATATCTCCACCCCTCACAGCAGTCATAATTACACCTCAGAGTCTGTCACCTCATTTAGTGGGATTACGACCATATGCCTGCCAAACCCTAAGGATGAGCACTGCTCCACTGGGAGGAACCTGCACGCGGGATTGGGGCCGAACGGGAAAGTTTCCAGGCTAAGCTCAATGCACTGAGGCTAAGCTGATGAAATGACAAACGTAAGGAGCTCCCAGAGCCTCGCTGCTCCATCCTCAGGATGTGTAAGTTCATCTGCATTTTTTTGGTTTACTTGTAAGGGCCACATCTGTCAAAATGTCCTTACAGATAACCTGATAACACTGATTTATGAAGAAGTTCAAGTGATCCTCGCTACTTAAAATGGTTCAATTAAAATTAAAAATGCAAAAGTGTGTGTGAGACTCACTGTCTCCTCCGCAGAAGTTTCTGAAACTCCTTCAGGTCCTTCTCCAGCGTGGGGAACTCATAAACGTCCTCCAGCACGTATCGATACAATGTCTGCAGAACAAGACAATATATTAGTGGTGTGATCGATCAGAAGATGTTTGGCATTTTTAAATGATCAGAATCAGCCAAGAAATAACGTTTCCCATTTGGAAGATTATACTTCAACAGCAGAACTGCCTACTATGATGATATACTATATTAAATTATAAAATAATACAAAATGCAAAAATAACAACTCTGTCATATATTCTTATTAAAACAAAATGTAAAAGATTTAAATATATCTATATGGCCATTGCACAGTGAATACCAGAAAGTTTTTCATTTTCATTTCAGCTGTATTTCAATGAACAAAACCAGTTTTTAATAGTTTATTTTTAGTTATGACACTGCCAATTACAGGTTTGAATATATATATATATATATATATATATATATATATATTGCACAATATTTATATGTACACAGTATATTGATATTTTTATATAATATTTTAGTATTTTTAAATATTTTTTATTCAAGACTTTAAGCAGAACTTCTACCTGTATTTTACATATTTACTCGACTAAAAAACATATTTTATTGACTGTCAGTAAAATTATATTTGTATAAAATTTTAATATTTAAAATATTTTTATTCAAGTCCATCTGCAAAATTTCTGCAAAAGTTTTATACACAATATTTACTCAAATCTATGTATTTATATTTATGTAATATTTTAGTGTTTTTAAAATATTTTTTTATTCAAGACTATCAGTAGAATTTCTACCTATATTATTACATATTTACTCAGAATTTTTAAATATTTCATAGACTGTCAGTAAAATTATATTTATACAATATTTTTATATCTCATAAAAATTCAAGGCTGTCAATAATATATATATATATATATATATATATATATATAGACACACAAACACACACAGGTATAAGCAGAACTCTGAATGGCGACCGAATGTGTGTTTATACACAGACTCTTGACCTTGCATGCTGGGCAGTAAAGGGACGATTTATTACCCAGCATGCACTGGGAATGTACGTTATAATGGTGTACATTCCCTCAATGCATGCTGGATAATGTCAGTACACATACAGTGAGGAAGCAATGTACTTTTACTGTTTCAGTGAGGTAAAACAACAGCACCTACATCTCTATTTGTGCAAGAACACACAGAGAGTCTCAGCAGCATCATGTGCATCTGTTCTCAGCAGCGCTGTATCATTTGATGGAATCTGAACGTTTTTGTGCGTGTCGTGTGTAATTGAGCCGGTAACACGCGAGCGTCCGCTGTGAGCGTGTCTGACCCATCGCCCCCCTCCCCCCAATTCTGCCTGTTACCAGGCAACTATCACCTGGGAAACGCTCCATGTAATGATTTATACGGCGACCGTGAAACAGCCTCGTCACTGCAATGACACTACGGTTGTCATGGAAACACTGCGTGAGTGTGTGTGTGTGTGTGTGTGAGTGGGTGGAGACAAAAGCAGGTAAGAACAAGATGTGCATCTATGCTGTGTGTGTGTGTCTGATCTCCTGGAGATGACCGACTGAAATCTGTGAAACACGCAAAAACATCTACATTCACATAATAAATACCTAAACACAAAATAAACAACTACTTTCACACGTGAACACATGGCTAGTGCTTTTAATGACGCTCGAAAGTGTTTTCTGAAGTGTTTTCATCTGCGTGTGGCCTTCAGCAACGAGCAGAAAGGAGGAAAGATGTTTTCTGGAGCGAAAATGAGAAAAACCATTAAGCAAACTCAAGTCCTGACATGAGGCAGAGACGATCCCTGAGGAGAACCGCACGTCTGTGAGTCACCGGAGCTAAACTAGCACTCGAACACTAAACTACCAAACACACGGAGTGAGAGTTTCACACAATCACAGATAATCACAACACATTAGATGTGGACCAATGAGATTTCACTGCAGGTCAAGGCAACACAATGCTTCTAATAGAACTGCATGACAAATAACTGTGGTTTAAAAAGCTTGTTATTGACAGCCTTTTTATGAAATATTAAAATATTATATGAATATAATTTAATTCGACAGTCTATGATTTTTTTTTTTAAATTTTAAGTAAATATGTATAATACAGGTAGAAATACTACTATAAAAAACACTAAAATATTATATAAATACAAAATCTTTTTTAATTTTGAGTAAATATTGTGTATAAAACTTGTAGAAATTTTGCAGATGGACTTGAATAAAAATATTTTAAATATTAAAATATTATACAAATATAATTTTACTGACATTAATTTTGAGTAAATATGTAAAATACATATAGAATTTCTACTGACAGTCTTGAATTAAAAATATTTAAAAATATTAAAATATGTAAATATAAAAATATAAATACAAAATCTTTTTTATCTTTGAGTAAATATTGTGTATAAAGCTTGAATAAAAATATTTTAAATATTAAAATATTATACAAATATAATTTTACTGACAGTCTATGAAATATTTTTAAATTCTGAGTAAATATGTAAAATACATATAGAATTTCTACTGACAGTCTTGAATTAAAAATATTTAAAAATATTAAAATATGTAAATATAAAAATATAAATACAAAATCTTTTTTATCTTTGAGTAAATATTGTGTATAAAGCTTGAATAAAAATATTTTAAATATTAAAATATTATACAAATATAATTTTACTGACAGTCTATGAAATATTTTTAAATTCTGAGTAAATATGTAAAATACATATAGAATTTCTACTGACAGTCTTGAATTAAAAATATTTAAAAATATTAAAATATGTAAATATAAAAATATAAATACAAAATCTTTTTTATCTTTGAGTAAATATTGTGTATAAAGCTTGAATAAAAATATTTTAAATATTAAAATATTATACAAATATAATTTTACTGACAGTCTATGAAATATTTTTAAATTCTGAGTAAATATGTAAAATACATATAGAATTTCTACTGACAGTCTTGAATTAAAAATATTTAAAAATATTAAAATATGTAAATATATAAATATAAATACAAAATCTTTTTTTTATCTTTGAGTAAATATTGTGTATAAAACTTGTAGAAATTTTGCAGATGGACTTGAATAAAAATATTTTAAATATTAAAATATTATACAAATATAATTTTACTGACAGTCTATGAAACATTTTTAAATTTTGAGTAAATATGTAAAATACATATAGAATTTCTACTGACAGTCTTGAATTAAAAATATTAAAATATGTAAATATAAAAATATAAATACAAAATCTTTTATTTCTGAGTAAATATTGTGTATAAAACTTGTAGAAATTTAGCAGATGGACTTGAATAAAAATATTTTAAATATTAAAATATTATATAAATATAATTTTACTGACATTTTTAAATTTTGAGTAAATATGTAAAATACATATAGCATTTCTACTGACAGTCTTGAATAAAAAATATTTAAAAATATTAAAATATTATATAAATATAAAATATAATTACAAAAACATTTTTATTTTTTAGTAAATATTGTGTATAGAAATTTTGCAGATGGACTTGAATAAAATATAATTTTACTGACAGAGTGAAATAATTTTAAATTCTGAGTAAATATGTAAAATACAGATAGGAATTCTACTGACAGTCTTGAACAAAAATCTTTTAAAATATTCAAATATATAAATAAAAAATATATAAATAAATATAATATATATAATATTAAATATATATTTTTAAAAAGTCAAGTAAATACTGTGTAAATTACTAGTAAAAAGTTTACTGATAAACTTGAATAGAAAATATTAAAAAATAAAAAATCTTTTGAAAACACATTAGATGATGAAAACAACACTAATAGCAGCAGAAGACAGACGGTTTACACGGTTTTTAAATCACATCCGCACAGATTCCACTCATAAATGTTATACGTCAAATACATATGTTCCCAGAACGTTTGGCTAACGTTATCACCTTCATGAAGAGTTTGACATTCTCCTCCTCCCGCAGGAAGTCCTTGTAGAGTGTGCTCCACTGGGAGACCAGGTGCAGGACCTTCCTCTTCCTGTAGAGGGCCTCCTTCCCTTCCTCCTTCCCTCGGCAGCGCTTCGTACAGTAGGTAAGATCAGGTTAAAGACCGATAACAGACTCTGTATGCAAACGGCATCAACTGAATGTACACAGAAGCACTTTTGGCCTATATGTGCGACTATATTTACAACACAGCAAGGCCATACAGATTAATCGATCGGTTAATTCGATGGGTTCCTAACATGCTATAATGCTGTATTTTTGTGAGCATGCTGCAGTGATGTTGAAGGATATTGTCCCAGCAGGGCTTGGCAGAGCTCACTGGTGGACATGAAGACCAGATACGTCAACAGGAAGTCGTCCAGAAGCATTTCTGAAAGACAAACGCACAGTAAAACATAATGAACCACCACATCCAAATAGATTAATGATGTTCCCATCATCAGCAGATATTAGTGCATGGCATGCAAAGACAATTAATCAGACATGCAGCTGATCTACATTTCCCTCTCCTGGAAGGCATGTTTAATGAGAACTGTAATGAGATTCATGAACGTGGAGCTAATTAGTGCTGTTTGATAAGGCAAGCATCACTATTACTAGTGCTCATACTTTGGGTTAGTGATTTGAACAAACCCCTCATGCTAAGTACTGAACTTTAGAGTTTCTTGTTGAGTAAATGTGTCCTGTTACTTCATAAAAATTATGTTTTTCGTCTGGTGGATGATAAAATGGGCATTTCTATGTACACAAAAGGCTATATTTCTATATTTTACAGGGGACCTATAATGCCCCTTTCCACAAGATGTAATATAAGTCTCTGGTGTCTCCAGAATGTGTGTGAAGTTTCAGCTCAAAATACGCCACAGATCATTTATTATAGCTTGTCAAATTTGTGAGCAAAAACACGCCATTTTTATGTGTGTCCCTTTAAATGCAAATGAGCTGCTGCTCCCGGCCCCCTTTCCAAAAGAGGGCGGAGCTTTAACAGCTTACGCTTCGGTTGCTCGACAACAACAAAGCTGGAGAATCTCACGCAGCCAAAATGAGGATTGTCAGTAACGGTGTTCAGCCTTACATTGTTCAAACCGGAGTCGACACTGATGGAGAGACTCAGGAAGAAGTTACAACTTTTAGAATGAAACTGGACGTTTCTGAATGGTTAGTGGATAAATTTATGTAGTTGATGTGGAGTTGATTCAACTCATCGACTAGCATGTGCCGTCATGTTAATCTTTTTTAGTTGAATTGACCCTCGTTTGTGAAGCAGTCCGGCGTAAAATGACGACAATAACACTACAATAACTCTTCCTCTTCTCTAAAGCAGCCCAACATGGCCTCACCCCCTTTGTTGCGTGTTCTTGGGGGTGGAGTTTATGTAAATTTTAGGGTCATATGACTGGCAGTCATAAATGAAAACTATTTTAAAATATTCAAACCACTAAGACTTTCTGCACTGTTTTCCTCTCTACCCACAAACCTCTTCTTCATCTCCCTTCATCCTTTCTGTTTGTCTTCTCTGCGTCTGCTGATAAATATTCATTTCCATTTTTACCATCGACTGCCTGTGCTAACAGAACGCCGGCCCACAATCCAGTGCTCCATTTTCGCCTACTGCTGAGAGACAGAATCAAATAAGAGTCAGAAGAAGCAGGAGGGATGAAAGCGTCTCTCAGACGAATGTGTGAATTATACTGTGACTTTCAGAGAGGTCACAGTGAAAAAAAAAAAAATTCTTGATAACTTTGTCTAACACAACTCAAACTGTCCTTTGACGCTAGCACAGTTAGCCAACGGCTTCCTATCTTGAATACATTTTTATACCAAAAACTCATGTATTTGTGACATGTAAATCTAGTGAAAAGTGATAACTGACAGTATTTAGATGACGTATGATGATCCTAACAGAAAATGTTTTCATTCGTGGAATTTTTTTAAAATAAATATTGTGTAAAACATTGGTAGAAATTTTATTAAGAGCTTAAATATTATTTTTATAAATACTTTTTTATAAATACTTTTTTTATTTTGAGTAAATAGAGACTAAAATAAATTCAATCCACTTGGCAAAGAAAATGAACAAAAAGTTAAAAATGTCAAAATATTATACAAAATATTTTAAAAAAGTAAATATTGTGTAAAACACTGGTAGAAAGTTTATAGACAGTCCAAAAATACATATTACAATAGTACATAAATATTTGTAATACATTTTTTTTTAAATATATAAATATAAAAATATAAATATAAATAATTTTTAGTAAATATTGTGTAAAACACTGACAGAAAGTTTATTAACAGCTTTAAAAAAATAAAATATTACATAAATATAAATAACTTTTATAAATACTTTTTTATTTTGAGTAAATATTGTGTAAAATACTGATAGAGACTCAAATAAACTCAACCCATTTGGAAAAGAAAATTAACAAAAAGTTAAAAATGTAAAAATATTATACAAAATACAAATATATATATATATATATATTTTTTTTTTATTTTTTTTTTTTTTATTGTGAGTAAATATTGTGTAAAACACTGGTAGAAATTTTGTTGACAGTCCAAAATAAAAATATATATTACAATATTACATAAATATAAAAATATAAACAAAAACTTTTTTGAAAAATATTATAAATATAAAAAATATAATTTAATTTTGAGTAAATATTGTGTAAAACACTGGTAGAAATTTTACTTACAGTCCTAAATAATTGTTTTATTTTTATTATTAAAATATTATATAAATATAAATAATAATTTTGAGAAAATGTTGTGTAAAATACTGGAAAAAAAAACTTTTGACGTTTTTGCTCAAAATGTAAAATGCATTTCATATAGTTGATTAGTTCTGTATACACAGCTATTTTTAATACCCCAAAGTTTTGTTTTGACTTTTTTGGAGAAAAACAATGTTCATCACATGCTCTTATTCAAATATATCAAATATGAGTTTGCAACACCCATGAAAGCTAAAGCAACTCAAAGTTAGCCCCATGTATAATCCTAATGATTCAATTCACACCTCTTTCTTCTAAAAATAAAACTGGTGCCTTTGCTTCTGTGCCTGGTTTCCCGCTAGGAAAGCAGTACCATGAGACCACGCTGCGCGATTTCTCATGAAGTCTCTGAACAATTATCACCGAACACTGACGCAGGTCTGAACACAAACACTGACTCAGAGCGCTGCGCTCGAGCTGGAGTTATTCTTTTCTATAATACACCGCTTGACATTTTATACCGCTTACGGCGGAGCACGGCAACATTTGAAAACAATAGTCAGTCTAATATCAGTATCTGAAGGCGACCGGGCGACTATGGGAGTGTCTAATGAGAAACTACCTCGAAAATATATATACGTCTGCATTGATTTGGGAGGAAGTAGTGAGACTGTTGGCATTTAACAAAGGGTAAAAAAACCTTTCTCTCTTCTTACTAGCATGAGGCATATTTTAATGCTAAACACAGCTGCCAACACACCGGTAATTACCCAGGATGCACTGCACTGTGAGGCTAATTTATCGCCTATGGGTGTGTTATACATCACACAAGGGTCATTGAATTACACTCACACACACATATATTAAATATACACATGCACAAACACGCACACACACAGAAAAACTCATTATCTAGTTTCTTTTCTCTGTTTCTGTCTGTTTCCTTCCTCACTTCACATCATCCCACAGCATCTTTATACTTATTTGGTGTCTTTAATTAAATACAAACACTAAAAACTCTCAGTGAAGATGTTTAAACTTCGTTCCTATAAAAAGAGGTTATATATATATCACTCCAGATGTCTCAGCGAAGGACTTTTCCAGTCGAACACTAGACTCTAGAATCTGTGAATTTGCATTAAGGTCATAAATGACCTCATTTGACCTTCAGAAACACACACACACACACAGAGACACGCTATCAGCCCTCCGCCTGCAACTCATGAATAATTGTGCTTTTGCAAGAATAAAAAGAGTAACTGTAACCAATACTCGACGCAAATCAATCGGTTTTGCATGCAGAACTTCAAAAACATCCTCAGAAACTTGGCTTCAAATGCAGCGGTGTAACTTCACAGAGCAAAGACACCTGGAGGCACAAACTCGACACAACAGAATGCAAAAGAAAACCCTGTCGGCATTAAGACACAAAGCATTCCAGAAACATTCATGGACAGAGTCGTTCTGACACGCCACGTTGTGAAATAACTGACAGCTGGAATGCTTTATGAGAGTAAATCTGACCAGTGACCAGAAAGATCACATTTAATGATCTGAGTAATATTTCCTACTTGTGCTGCTATTCAAAACCAAATGTTATTTAGCCAACTAGTTTAGGTTGGTAAGAGAACACCATAATTATACCACAGTGAGTATAGATATTTATTCATGTAGATTTAGATCACAGCCGTGCTGATATACAGCCATATCGTACGGCTACTCGTGTGATGTTGCGTTTATACAACAGTTACAGCACGAGTGTGTAAATGAATAAGAATAACAACGGAGTGTCTTTAAAAACCCTCTTTTGTGAGGAACTACTTCCTTCCGCCACAGATTCGAATCTCAAATTGACAGTTTAACAGCTGAGCCTAAGCCTCCGTTACTATTTCTAAAACGTCAGAACAGAAACTAAGGAACATCGAGTCGCTTCATTGAAACTCATTGTAATATGTATTATGAGAGACAGAGAGATCGCCTGAGTGAGTGTATTACCGTCATCCAGCTGATATTCTTCAGGTCAATCTTATATTCATAATCAGAAAATTAGTTTGAATGTCTGCTGAGGAAAACAATATCTTTGTCTTTTTAGCATTTAAGACATTCCCATGACTGCACTAGTGCAAAATGCATTTGTCAGTTGTGTCTCGTAAGATGTTGTTTAAAGTAAAAACAACGTCCTTGTTTCCTTGTTTCAGTCCATTTCAATATAAAAGTCTTTGCCACTGACTGACTCATAAAGTGCTGCCATCTCATGGCATATTAATGTAACTTTCACTGAAGTCGAAACCACTAACGGACTCTTTCTCAATACAAAAATACGGCATGTTATTTATATAAAATATTATTTATTGAACAATAATATTTAAATTAACAACAATAGCCATTATAACAGTATAAGAAGTAAAATAGATATAAAATAGTTTAGTCAAACGTACAAAAGCAACACTCTAGTTATTACAGACATGCAGACATGATTTAATTTCAATGTAAATATAAAGTTATGAAACTTAATATAGCCCTTAAGCCAAATCTATTAGCTCTGGAACAGGTAATATATTAATAAGACCAAAGACTGCCCGTTTGATATACCCAAAACGAATTATACCTCATGTTTAAACACTATCTACATAAAAGCCAGCGGCAAATTCCCAAAGGACTGGCTGAGATGAAGCTGTTCTCTGCGGGTACATGAGCACTGAACGGTCGCTGACGGCCTGGAGCTCACATCTCTGAAAGTGTCTAAACAAATTTTCAAATAGGAACTATGTTTACATATAAATCACATATCTGAGGTCTAATATGATTATATTAATCAATAGGCCGGTCATATTATATTGAATAAATATTACATATATATATATATATATATATATATATATATATATATAACTATTATATAACATATATATATATATATATATATATATATATATATAACTAGTATATAACATATATATATATATATATATATATATATATATAACTAGTCAGCTTAAAAACTTAACTACAATATCTCTTTATAAAAACAATATCTCTATTATTAAAATCTCTTTATTAACCATCTGCTTAAAAAAAATTATATTCCAAGTGCACCACACCTGAAGTGTATATATATATATATATATATATATATATATATATATATATATATATATATATGTATATATATATATCACATCGAAATGCTTCAAATTACTTGTCAAATTTCGTACACAAATGCAAATCAGAAATTCATCCAATGATGTGTTTCGAGTCACTCACCCGCCTCTTTGCCCTCCGTTGCCCCCTGGTGCTCGTCCAGGCGCAGGTCACTCAGCAGGTGCTCCAAGATCTTGTGGGGCGTCCCGGACACCACGACGTACCTGTCGGACAGAGCAGAAGAAGAAGAATCGCATGGGTACTCTTCATCAGAAGAGGAACACGTAGAACAAGAGCCGCTCCACCGCTGTCTGTTTACAATATAATAATCATCCTCATCTTCATCATCATCGTCATCAATGAAACGAAAATGAGGAATATTAAACGTGGGCATTTCATCTTCATCCTCCAGACTGTTGCTGTATTCCCAATCTTCATCATCATCATCCTCTTCTGCTTGCACCAAAGTGACGGGTTTGAGTCTTGCCGTCCATTCCAGCAGGGACATGTGTGCTGAGTCATGCCCAACGGAGGTGTCCGTTTCTGGGCAGCAGGGAGGATCGACTCCCCTGTGTGCTGCTGGACAAACTTGCAGCAACCTGCAAACAATTTCTGTGCAGCAAAAAACACTCGCAGTCTAAAGCAGACAAGTGTGTTTACATGCACACACAAGTTTTAGGCTGTCAAAAGGCTGCGGTCCCTCCTCAAGCCCTGCTGACAGCGTAATGAGGAAGCAAACATCAGGAATGTAATAGGAAGAGAGAGAAAGACACTGATTGGAGGATGAAAAGTACTTAAAGATATGTAAACAAAAGGGGAGGGGCAGACAAGGGGGCGTGGCCTCACCTCTTATCACCATCATCATCTTTGACTCCGGCCGTTTGTGGAGATGCAGGATCTGACGGGACTCGCTGGAGAACCAGCACGTCCTGACCCCTCTCCTTCAGACAGACACGCACAACACTTTCCCCCTGCGCCTAAGAGACCAACAGAGAACACAATCACTTACTAATTCACAGCAAAAATAATAAAAAAAGACACAATTACACATCAAAACACAATGATTATCTTACTTAAACAGACATTAAAGGAATAGTTCATTCAAATATGAACATTCTGTTATCATTAAGACTGGCTTTGTGAACTGAATCATTTGACTCAAAAGAATGAATCATTCATTACTACTTCTCTCATGAACATCCCAAGAAAAACTAGGGTGAATATCAAGATCTTAAAATTAGACCTGTTTGACCTAAACTTAAATTTTTATAAATCACTTTTAAACTTCAAAAGACTTGGAATATAACACACAAGTCATATGAACTACTTTTAATGTTGTTTTTAAGATACTTTCTTGTCATTTCTGGACATTGATGCCAAATTATGTTGAAAAGAGCAGTTGAGATATTCTTCATACATTCTTATTTCATGTTTCATGAAAGAAAGAAAGTTAAACAGGTTTGGAATGACATTAAGATGACTAGTATTGAACTATTCCTCTAATTTTGTATTCTAAAAACAGTATTCATGTCAATGCTTTACATGTGGTAAAAAAAAGAAAAGAAAAGACAAATAGCAAAATGATTCGGTCTCAAACTACGCAAACTGTAAAAACAGACTCAAACTATTAAAAAACACAGGGTGTGATCAAAACAAAAAAATCAGGTTTGCAAATATATCACAGCGTGTATTTCTGTCATCAAATCTGACAAGTTTCTGCTTGCATTTTTGTCACACTCAAACTCTCTCTCTGTTTCAATTAAACAACACGTCATCAGGGAGAAACGAGAGTCATTACAGTCACATTCATACAGCAGAATCACAAAAATGGGAAGTATTTGCTAGTATATTAAATGCATACTGTAAATAATGCAAAAATAATATTGTGGTTGTGTGCCACTTGGAAAACCCCCAAAATCAAATACAGAAAAGCTTCATCAATACAGCCTGTTTCTGTTTTAGTCAATCCTAAATAACACAGTAATTTGAAATCAATTCTTGCTAAATGATCTATGAATTTACAAATTAATCAAACTGGTAACTCAATCAGTGTTCGCTGGTACTCTAAATAACATTTCTGCGACACATCTGACGTGTGTCCGTGTGTGTGTGTGCACTTTTAGACGTGTCTGGACAGCAGCGTTTGAGAAAGATGAAAGGCAGGAAAAGGATTAAGAATATCTGAAATGTCTCACCAAAACACACACACACGCCAGCCGCACAGGTGTGAATCCTAATACACACATTCAGATGCGCAGTGGTTTGTGTTTGAAATCTGGCTCTTATTAGTTTTGTGGCCTGCAGGTGTAAATACTTTAAATACTATATACTAAATACTATTAAAAAAAAACATGTTCTACTCTGAAATAAGGCTGGAAGACATTTTGAATAATCACATATAATCACAATAATTTCGCTTTAAAATCAAGCAATGAATATCTGAGTCATCAGTGCACATTATGCAAAAAATAAAACACAGAAAAAAATTTATATACACCAATATACCAACAACAATATTTCCCTACATACACTATCTTTCAAAAGTATTGGATCGGTATGATTTTTTTATTTTCTTCACCAAGGCTGCATTTATTTCATCAAAAATACAGCAAGAACAGCAAAAATTTTGAAATATTATTACAACTTAAAATAGCTGTTTTCTGTATGAATATATAGTAAAAATGTAATTTATTCCTGTGATCAAAGCTGAATTTTCAGCATCATTATTCCAGTCTTCAGTGTCACATGATCCTTCAGAAATCATTCTAATATGAAGATTTTGATGCTCAAAAAAAAAAACATTTCTGATTATTATCAATGTTGAAAACAGTTGTGCTGCTTCATATTTCTGTGGAAACCGTGAAATAGAAAGATCAAAAGAACAGCATTTATTTGAAATAGAAATCTATTTTGTAACATTATAAACGTCTTTACTGTCACTTTTGATCAGTTTAATGTATCCTTGCTGAATAAACGTATACATTTCTTTCTAAAAGAAAAAACCTTTCTGACCCCAAACTTTAAAAAGGCAGTGATATTTTTACAGATTGTTACTGAAATTACTTTGTAACTTTGCAGTCATTTCAGTGCAAATACACAAACATCGATATTGAATCAATTTTTAGCTTTTTATAAACAAAAATGTTTTTATAAAAATGTTATTGTGTCAATAAATCATAATGACTGCAGGTAAATTTAGATATGACATCAGTCCAGGTGTCTTTAAATCTGGTATCATCTGTATGAACATCTGCTGTTTGAGTCAGCATTAACACAGGGCTTTTATCAAACAGATGTGTGCCGGTGTGTGAGCCAAGTATGCGTCCTCTAAAATGACTCATTCACTGACTGAGCACCTTTACAGGTGAGATCATAAGCTCCGCCCATGCGTGTGCATCTGTCTGTCTGGGAGCGGGTGGGCGGAGTCAGACAGGTGATGACATGCAGGACTTCAAAGTAGGTGATCTGAACAAACTGCCTGCAGTCACACCTGCAGGTGTGTGTGTACAAAGTTTAAAGTGTCCCTGTGGTGAAAATCAAGTTTTTAATGTTGTTTATATGTCTATGTGGTGTTTTTTTAATATGCTTTAAGACGAACCATGTGCAAACTAATAAGTCAACACCATTGTTGAGTATTTTGTGACGTCACAAACTACCTTGTAACCAATCACGTCAACGTGTGGGCGGGCTTTAGCATATCATTAAATGATTAGTTCACTTTCAAATAAAATTTTCCTGATAATTTACTCACCCCCATGTCATCCAAGATGTTCATGTCTTTCTTTCTTCGATCGTTTCGCTAGATAAGACCCTTCTTCCTCGTCTGGTATTGTTTAAAACCCTTTAAAGCTGCACTGAAACTATAATTTTGACCTTCAACCGTTTGGAGGCCAGTGAAGTCCATTATAAGGAGAAAAAAAAGTTTCACCAAAAACTTTAATTTCTTTTCGACTGAAGAAAGAAAGACATGAACATCTTGGATGACATGGGGGTGAGTAAATTATCAGGAAAATTTTATTTGAAAGTGAACTAATCCTTTAACTGATCGCGCAAGGGAGTCTCAAAAGAAGACGGGTTATCCCGGCATATGTTTCTGTTGATAATGAAAATTAGGTAGATTTAGCAATACAGTGGGTGTATGATGATGCTATGATGAACTATATGCCTTGATCAAAGCGTTTCTAAGGATACTGATTGTTAGGAGGCAGCTGTCTGACTCGCGAACGGGAACGTGGTTTGTGTAACATTAGCAACACATTAGCTGTTTGATAACGTAGCCAAGCAAAATGCTAATCATATTATTTACTGTTATGTGTCTGACATTGTAAAAAGCGATGCCATTGTGCAGCGTTTACCTCAGTAAGTTGACCAGGTGGATCTCTGAGCTGAGTGGAGGCGGGGCTAATTAGCATATTCATTGATCCACGTATATTAAATGAGCTAAGGGTGTAGAGTTACTATTTTAAGGCATTAAGATTTTTTTTCACAGGAAAAAACGTTTAAATATGTCATTTTGGTGATCAAAGATGAGTTTAAGGGATAAAATGATTGACTACAGGAGGACTTTAACACAATTTTGAAAGAAATGAGAATATGCGATGTTGAATGTAAACTAAACACTATTAGCTGTTTCAAAAAGACTTTCAAATACGTATCAACCCAACTTCCTTTCTTCAACATCAACAAGAGAAAGAATGTTAACAGGTCAAAATCCATTGAAATGTAAGAAATATCTGTGCTCAGACACACACTGACCCCTGTACGAAACAACAGTACAATGCTATTGACGTAACCGTCCTCGACTCAGTTGAAGCTGCCCACAGGCATCAAAACCCTGGACAAAATGTTCTGGAACATTTTCACTGAAATATACAATATCCATTAGCAATTCAAACTCAGACACACACGACGTTTCCATCCCTGAACGACCTTCAGTTGAGAGAACGCTGCCTGTCTCAGGCCTCAGAGACTGTGAGTGATGATTGGTCATTTTACCCGCTCTCCCGTAGAGTGAAGGATGCTGGGCCGCCGCAGGAGTCGCCTGTCAATCATCAGGCTGCCGGGAAGGGAAACAGATGGATTATCTGCGCTCAGACAGACAGACGGACACGTGGGGTCCAAAACATGACCTCTGACCTCTTAATGAAGGTCGGTTTTTTCGCTGTTACTTAACCAGAATCGGCATTCCAAAAAAAACTTCTGAACATTCCAAAAATACTCTCCAGTCTGACCACAAATTATTCAATCCGGAACAAACATGGAATGTTTCCCAAACCTTCCTTAAACACTCCAAAACGAGCGCAGATATCAGATCGAGTCTGCGCTGCAAATGTGTTTATAAAAAGCAACGCTAATAAGATGTTCCTTCAGTTACATAATTCCATGGAAAAACACCTATATTAACAAACACAAGGCCAGATGCTGCTGGGAAAAATGTTAGCGATGCAAATGATAACAAATAGTTTATCTGTGGTGGCCGTATTCCTCTCGAGCCTTTCCAAAATCAACCCGCGCCTCTCTGGGGAGTTAATGCACTAAAGAACGAGAACTGATGTACTTACGCAAGAACACAGTGAACACAGTTATGCACACAGATTTTGGCCATAAAAGCCTGTCTGCTCATGAAAAATTTATTTTTTTATAATCAAGCTGGCAGTGAGAGCGTTACGTAACAGAAGAATCAAAGAGTTGAATGTGCTTTGGTACATTGTGAACGTCTGAATGGCTTCTCACAGGATCTGCAGACACAAACTAATAAACTAATAAATTGAATATGATTTCAGAGCATGTGATGAGGAATTTGGTCAGAAGATGCAACAGGAAAGTATACTCTAAAATATGCAGGAAATCCCATTATATAACTCTGGAAATTATTTGATTACAAAAGCTGTATGAAGTGATTGGGTTGTTTTAACCCAGCGGTTAGGTTGTTTTAACCCAGACATTGGGTTGTTTTAACCCAGGGGTTGGGTTGTTTTTAACCCAGCGACTGGGCTGTTTTAAACCAGCGGCTGGGTTGTTTTAACCTAGAAACTGGGTTGTTTTAACCCAGTGGTTGGGTTGTTTTAGTGCTCTAGTAGTCGATTATGTTTTTCTGTCTCTGTCTTGACTGTCTCATTTGGACTTGGACTTGACTTGGACTCGACAAAGGTTGACTTGACTAGGTTGTTTTAAACCCAGTGATTGCGTTGTTTTAACCCAGTGGTTGGGTTGTTTTAGTGCTCTAGTACTCGATTATGTTTTTCTGTCTCTGTCTTGACTGTCTCATTTGGACTCGGACCTGACTTGGACTCGAACCTTTTGGGCTTGGACTTGACTTGGACTCGACAAAGGTTGACTTGACTAGGTTGTTTTAAACCCAGTGATTGCGTTGCTTTAACCCAGCGGTTGGGTTGTTTTAGTGCTCTAGTACTCGATTATTTTTTTCTATCTCTTTCTTGACTGTCTCATTTGGACTCGGACCTGACTTGGACTCGAACCTTTTGGACTCGGACTTGACTTGGACTCGACAAAGATGGACTTGACTAGATTGTTTTAAACCCAGTGATTGCGTTGTTTTAGTGCTCAAGTACTCGATTATTTTTTTCTGTCTCTGGACTTGGCTAGGTTGTTTTCAACCCAGCAATTGGGTTGTTTTAACCCAGCGATTGCATTGATTTAACTCAGTGAATGGGTTGTTTTATACCAGAAATGTGGTTGTTTTAACCCAGCAGTTGAGTTGTTTTAATCCAGACATTGGGTGTTTTAACCCAGCGATTGGGTTGTTTTAACCCAGCGATTGGATTGATTTAACCCAGTGAATGGGCTGTTTTATACCAGAAATGTGGTTGTTTTAAACCAGACATTGGGTGTTTTAACCAAAGCGATTGGGTTGTTTTAACCCAGCAGTTGGATTGTTTTAACCAAGCAGTTGGGTTGTTTTAAACCAGTGGTTGGGTTAAATGTTTGCAAAACCTGCTGTGTAATTTTATTTAACTCAACTATTGTTTAAAAATTACTATAAGTCTGGCTTAAAATGAACCCAAAATAGGTTGGAAATTAAAAATCAGACACATAATTACTAGAGGCAACAATAATAATCAAAAAGTGAACATTTATTTATAAGCAATTGAATAAATGTTTATTGTTTAATTATTATTCATTAAACTTATTAATAAATCTTGTTCATTTCCAACATATTTTGGCTTCATTTTAAACAAGCAATACAGTAATTTTTAAACAATAGTTGAGTTAAATAAAACTACCCAGCAGGTTTTCAAACATTTAACCTAATCGCTGGGTTTGTCCATTTTCAACCCAACTTGGATTGTTTTTAACCCAGCATTTTTTAAAGTGTACAACGGGTTACTTATTCAGTTTGGTGTCATTATGCCATCATATTTGACCACAGAATGATGAGACTGACCAATCAGAATGAAGTATTTCAGATATAATGAGAGTTCAGTGCTCACCCAGAACCGTCAGCTAAACCAAATTATATCATAACCACATCAGATTACAGCAGACCTTCCTATCCTGTTGGAAAACCCCATCCCTCATTCTCCAGGATATTACGGCATCACCTAATCCAACTCTCCATCTGTTTTTTTGTTTTCTCTCACTCTTATGTTTACAATTTATGCATTTGGCAGGCGCTTTTATCCAGAGCAACTTGCATTGCATTCAGAATGCGCATTGATAATAATCACAAATGTTTCTTGAGCAGCAAATCAGCATATTAGAGTGATTTCTGAAGGATCATGTGACACTGAAGACTGGAGTAATGATGCTGAAGGAGGGAGGACACGAGCAGCTGCGTTAAACTAATGACAGTGATCAAGCAGAGGTGTGTGTTTAAGCAGCGTCTCCACCTGTCCTGCGGGTCAGGGGTTAATGTTCGTTCTCACACTGGGTGGAGAACCAGTCTAGAGACCTCGCTGACGTAAAGCACTCCACAGAAAGGACAGGAAAGGCGAGAGGAAGCACTCAGTGTTCCTTTCCTGTGTTTCTGCACAGAGAGTGTGTGATAGTGTGTGTTGCTTCATTTCCTTAATTATGGCAAAAAGTTGCACAGAAAACTCCCATACTCCTGTAAAAACACAATCTTTACTCTAAACAATGCAACAGGACCAAAAAACAGCACAACCCTCCGTCTCTGCACAGGATCCGGGAAAGGAAATCCCATTATATAACTCTGGAAATAATTTGATTACAAAAGCTGCATAAAGATCTTTTTAGGAAAAAAATGTATGAACGAATGTGTGATCCAGCCGTTCTGTGTGTCTCCAGACATCACCCTGGCTTACGTAAGGCCTCTCTGGAGTCAGTGATAAAAGCACATGGTCATGAACAGGGAAAAGAAACAATGCAACACTTCTGTCCAACCTAAACATGAGCTGAATTATATCAATACACTTTTTTGGCATTTTTGCTGCCGACAATGTGTGTATGAAAGACTAGAAGTGCCACTTAAATATAAAATGAAGGAATTGTTAATTTATTAATTCAAAATTCATTCTTGATTTTTATTATATATATATATATATATATAGTTAATTTATTAATTAACTATTTAATTTATTAAATTAAAATTATTAATTTATTAAATATATATAAATAGTTAATTTATTAATTCCAATTTCCAAAACATAAAGTATATATATAAAGTCATTATTGTGTTAAATGAGAAAAGCATTAAAAATAGACATTACTAAAAATAGCTTTAGAAAGAAATATTTCATTTGATTCAACATAGAATTTATTACACATAAATTCATTTAGGCTATATATATATTAATTATATATTATGTGTAATAAATTCTATGTTGAATCAAATGAAATATTTCTTTCTAAAGCTATTTTTAGTAATGTCTATTTTTAATGCTTTTCTCATTTAACACAATAATGACTTTATATATATACTTTATATTTTATACATACATATATATTTTTTTTTCTAAAGTCATTATTGTGTAAATGTACTGTAAATGAGAAAAGCATGAAATAGACATATAATATATACATTATATATATATATAATATTTTTTTGCGTAAAGTGAAATAAAGATAAAATGAAACAAAATATAAATATTAGATAAAAAACTTAAACTTAAACAAAATAAAATAAAATGTTTCAGATGTACTCAAATTACCAAAACTTCTTTCATTAAAGCTAAACAGAAATATTAAAGAAAACAAAAAATAATAACACAATGCATAACAAAATTACTAAAACTTTAAATTGAAACTGAAAACATAAATATAAAGGCTAATTAAAAATATTAATAAGTACTACAACAGTATATAAATAATACTGAAATAACACAGTAATTGAAATACTGCATTTAAAATAAATGATCAATTTATTATTTATTGTTACGTTGTATGCTACTTGATTTATTCATTCAACTGGCGCCTACAGTCCTACATAGTGTCCCCATAGCAACTATAGAAGAACGGCTCAATGACAGGAAGTGAGATCGGCCACACCTTCAGCAGTGTGATTTATGACCGCTAGTGACACCAGAGCACCAGTCCTGAACGGCTCAGATGTCCCACACTGGATCAGACAGAGCACTATTTAACATGGGCTGGTGTGGCCTAGTGGTTAAAGACCTGAAGGGTTTTAGGTTTAAACCCTGCAGGGGTTCATCCATCAACAACCTCATGTCAATAAAGAAAATGCTTTTAAATACAACTTCTGGTCTGCACTAATTAAATGGCATTTAATTTAATATATGATGCAATTCTGAAAGAAAAAGGTAATAAAATGAGGAAAAGGGGCGGGACTTGATTACATTTATCAGGAGTTGATTGGATCGTGAAAAGTGGGCGTTTACCTAAGGATTTAGTCAGAAATACTTTCAAGATCTGTAGCCAGCTGCAACAAAACCCCTCAAGTTAAGAAAATTCTTAGTGGTAATTGGTTATTTATAATCATAATGTTACGTTTTTAAATAGTTGCATATAAAAATAAAGGCTTTTCTTAGCTCAAGGAGTTTCTTGCAAATCAAAGCCGCATCTTTTGGTAATCTAAAAGATGAATGCTCAACCCTGATGCATATGTAAAAACAGCAGAAAATGAGCTGCAAACGGTGCCGAAGTGCCCTGAGGGGTAATTCACACAGAAGTGAGCACAGTTTATGAGAGGCATTAGTCATGAGAAATGTTTAATCACTTCAGAGGAAAACGAGGCCTCTCTCCGACTCCCCAAACGCTCTGAGAAAGAGAGAGATCACATACTGAGCTCCATCCTCACAGACAAGTCCAGCCACGCCGATGCCACGAGTGAGCTTCACGTTACGCTGTGATTTACCGAAGACTCTCAGACATGTAAAATACTCACAGGAAGACACAACAACCATCTCATTCTCTACACACTCTAAGATACAGCTTCTTCAAGGATTTATCACTGTTTGGGTTCTTGAGGTGTTATACTGTTGATTGGAGATATAAAACATTTTGCTGTTGGCTCTTTTCAGAAGTTCTTTGACAATAATAATCAATTTGACTAATATTTTTTAACCAGTACCACTGTACGTTCACAGATAAACCAACTTAATTAGTGAGAAATGTGTTTCATTTTAAGTTTAACAGTTAGTAAGACATAACCCCCCGAAAAAATGAAATAATTATTGCAATTATTTATCTTAGCAAAATGAATTTGCATGAATACAATGGTATAAATAATAATAAAAATATAACTGTACCATATTATTATTATTATTATTAATAAATATATTGCAATTGTTTTATTTTGCTATATAAATGTGCATTAATTCAATGGTGTAAATAAAAATAATATAACTGTACCATATTATTATTATTATTATTGCAAATATATTCCAATTATTTAATTTTGCAAAATTTGCATGCATACACTGATGTAAATATTATTATTATTGTTATTATTAATAATAATACATTTACCTTATTATTATTATTGAAAATATATTGCAAATATTCATTTTGCAAAACACATCTGTATGAATACAATGGTGTAAATAATAATAATATAACTGTACCAAATTATTATTATTATTATTATTATTGCAAATATATTGCAATTATTTATTTTGCAAAATAAAATGTATATTATATTTATATGGTAGTCTAATTATTATTTAATTATAATGGTGCCAAAACTAAATTATTAGAGACTTAAATATGAAAATTATCAGTCCATCTCTTTAGGTTTTTTTTATGTAACATAAAATTGTTCTCCTCTGACATCAGCTTATGAAACCTTGTTTGGTTCTTTATTTTCAAGAGTGTTTTACCCATGAGCTTTAGAAAATGGGACTCTAAAAGAACTTCAACAAGTTGATATGGTGAGTTTACACACCTGACCTGCTGTTACTATGCCAACAGACGCAGGTAAGAGCGAGCGCTGTCCTACCTGCGCGGAGCGGTCTGGGAGCCGGTAGTTCTGGTTCTGAAGGAAGCGATACCCGTCCTTGGCCAGCCGCTGGACCACGTCCAACCGCGAGAAGTCATCTGGAGCTCGGAGAGCGCAGACGCCCGCCTGCTGGAGAGCCGGAGGCAGAGAAAACAAATACTTTAATCCACAACCCCACGACATCACGCACACGAGAGCCACAGCAGCCACGCTTCCAGATAAAGTCCAGACACGTGGGTTTAATGACGGTGGGAATTACTGTGTGTGAACCAGAGGAGCAGAAAGAGTGCAGTGATCCATCCTCTCCTTCATTCTGACTGTGGGACTAAACATCTGAGTGAGTTTCCTCTGTAAGAAACTCTAAACGCATGTGAGAGTGTGTTCAAAAGCGAGAGAGGGGCGTGTCTGTGTGGCTCCGCCTATAAAGAGGCGGGGAAAGAGGAATGAAGGCATTTACAGACTTTCAGTGATGTGGTACATTCAATCATACTTTGTATCTAAATTAATTTCCACTAGATTTGAATTTACATTACCATTCAAAAGTTTGGGGCCAGTAAGATTTTTAAATGTCTTTGAGTCTCCTCTGCTCACCAAGGCTGTATTTATTTTTTTTAAAATACAGTAAAACAGTAATAATGTTAAATATTATTACTATTTAAAAGGTTAGTTCACCCAGAAATTAAAATTTCTGTCATTAATTACTCACTCCATGTTGTTCCACACCCATAAGACCTTCGTTCATCTTCAAACACAAATGAAGATCTTTTTGATGAAATCTGAGAGATTTCTGTCCCTCCATAGACAGCTACTGATACTTTGACACTTCAAAAAGATCATAAAAACATCATAAAACCATTTGAATTGAGAGGTTTAGTCCAAATTCTCTGAAGAGACTCGATTGCTTTATATGATGAACAGACTGAATTTAAGCTTTTATTCACATATAAACATCCATCAACTCACACATCAGTTGTGGTAAACAGAAGCTTAAGCATGTTTGTTTGACGTGCGAGAACCAATGAGGTTCATTCTTGTGTTACGCAGCGCTTTTGAGCTTCCTCAAGAACCAATGAGGTTCATTCTTGTGTTACGCAGCGCTTTTGAGCTTCCTCAAGAACCAATGAGGTTCATTCTCGTGTTACGCATCACGTTTGAACTTCTGCAAGAACCAATGAGGTTCATTCTCATGTTACGCAGCACTTTTGAACTTCTGCAAGAACCAATGAGGTTCATTCTCGTGTTACGCATCACGTTTGTGCTTCAGCAAAAACCAATGAGGTTCATCCTTGTGTTACGCATCACGTTTGTGCTTCAGCATGAACCAATGAGGTTTATTCTCATGTTACGCAGCACTTTTGAACTTCTGCAAGAACCAATGAGGTTCATTCTCGTGTTACGCATCACGTTTGTGCTTCAGCAAAAACCAATGAGGTTCATCCTTGTGTTACGCATCACGTTTGTGCTTCAGCATGAACCAATGAGGTTTATTCTTGTGTTACGCAGCACTTTTGAGCTTCCTCAAGAACCAATGAGGTTCATTCTCGTGTTACGCATCACTTTTGAGCTTCCTCAAGAACCAATGAGGTTCATTCTCATGTTACGCAGCACTTTTGAACTTCTGCAAGAACCAATGAGGTTCATTCTCGTGTTACGCATCACGTTTGTGCTTCAGCAAAAACCAATGAGGTTCATCCTTGTGTTACGCATCACGTTTGTGCTTCAGCATGAACCAATGAGGTTTATTCTTGTGTTACGCAGCACTTTTGAACTTCAGCAAAAACCAGTGAGGTTCATTCTTGTGTTACGCATCACTTTTGTGCTTCAGCAAAAACCAATGAGGTTCATCCTTGTGTTACGCATCACGTTTGTGCTTCAGCATGAACCAATGAGGTTTATTCTCATGTTACGCAGCACTTTTGAACTTCTGCAAGAACCAATGAGGTTCATTCTCGTGTTACGCATCACGTTTGTGCTTCAGCATGAACCAATGAGGTTTATTCTTGTGTTACGCAGCACTTTTGAACTTCAGCAAAAACCAATGAGGTTCATTCTCATGTTACGCATCACTTTTGAGCTTCCTCAAGAACCAATGAGGTTCATTCTCATGTTACGCAGCACTTTTGAACTTCTGCAAGAACCAATGAGGTTCATTCTCATGTTACGCAGCACTTTTGAACTTCTGCAAGAACCAATGAGGTTCATTCTCGTGTTACGCATCACTTTTGTGCTTCAGCATGAACCAATGAGGTTTATTCTTGTGTTACGCATCACGTTTGTGCTTCAGCATGAACCAATGAGGTTTATTCTTGTGTTACGCAGCACTTTTGAACTTCTGCAAGAACCAATGAGGTTCATTCTCATGTTACGCAGCACTTTTGAACTTCTGCAAGAACCAATGAGGTTCATTCTCGTGTTACGCATCACTTTTGTGCTTCAGCATGAACCAATGAGGTTCATCCTTGTGTTACGCATCACGTTTGTGCTTCAGCATGAACCAATGAGGTTTATTCTTGTGTTACGCAGCACTTTTGAACTTCAGCAAAAACCAATGAGGTTCATTCTCATGTTACGCATCACTTTTGAGCTTCCTCAAGAACCAATGAGGTTCATTCTTGTGTTACGCATCACTTTTGTGCTTCAGCAAAAACCAATGAGGTTTATTCTTGTGTTACGCATCACTTTTGAGCTTCAGCAAGAATCAATGAGGTTCATTCGATCGAGTATCTTCAGAGAATTTGGACTAAACCGTTCAGTTCATATGGATTACTTTTACTCGAGAATGTGCGCTGGAGATTAATATTTTGTAAATAAAGTGGTAAATTATGTTTATTTTTTGTGCAAACAAAGCACTCATGTAGCTTCATGGATTACTTTAATCATCTTTTCTACCTTTCTGGGCCTTTAAAGTGTCAGTTACAGTACATAGGATGTCAATGGAGTAAAATCTTCATTTGTGTTTGAAGATGAACGAAAGACTTAAGGGTTTGGAACAACATGAGGGTGAGTAATTACAGAATTTTCATATTAGATATACTAACAATATAAAAAATAACACTACCACTAACTAGTGAAAGCAGATGTACTGAGAATGAACAATGGTATTTTTAAAACTCTAATCCTAAAGCACATCTGCACTATCACAAGCAGATAAAGGCTTCCCTGGCACACAAGGACAGAAGCACATCAGCATTGAATAGCGAGTGAGGGTCAGTTATCATCAGAGTCCGACTGCCCACTGTGTTTATTTACTCAGTACTGTGTTTGGATTGGCTGAAACGACGGCGTGTTTCCTCTGAGGTAAACCAGCATCCCACAATACCCCTGACACACAAAACCATCCCAGACCGGCACGGGCAGGACGAAAGCAAAACAGACACACACCACTGTAAAAACATCTAGAAAATACAGGGGACTGCCATTCAGAACAACAAAGACGGAAAAAACGCAAGCTGGTGTGCTCATCCTCATGAATATGTCATGATAAACTCTGTGCTTCTTTAGCCCAGTTACACCGAGGTAATAGTGAAGCTGAAATATTCATTCACAAAGATCACGTGACCAAACACAGACTGCATCATACTACACAGTAATTAGGGAGAACAGCTACTTCAAAGAGGAAGTTTAAGATCTAACCAATGATAATTTGTTGTGTTAGCTAAAGGAAATGATCACTATTAGTGCTTGTACTCGAAATAAACCCAAAGCCTGAAGCCTAAAATACCATTTATTAGTATTTACTATGTATTAGTATCAGTGCACTATTGTTGTATTACTGAAGACAACTTTGATTTGCATTAAAGTTTTCTGACTCAAATTTTTCTTTCACTTGAAAATGAAAACTCAAGAGTTCACTGCACTACTGCATAAAAGTGAAAAACTATGCATTTAAAAGCATTCATTTATTAAAAAAATATAATTAAACTATTTAATCTAATTATAATTGTTGAGTATACTAATATTGTAAAAAATAATAACTATGATACATAAACTGTACAAAATGAATACAGCAATATAATACCTACAACACTCATCTGTTTCTATTGCATTTAAACCTAAAAAAAAAAAAAAAGCAATTTTTTCTATAATAATATTCTAATATAAAATATAATAACATTAATATCCTTGCATAAACTGTAAAAAAAAAAAAATAATGCAACAATAGAAAATGAAAACTGGAACACCCTGCAATATTGCATGAAAATACAATTGACTTATATTTTAAAAAATAATATATTTTAAATATATAAAATGATCATATCATTTAATGCATGAATTTATTAAAAATAAATAATAATTTTAAAAATAAACAATTGTTAACAAACAATTATACCCTTGTGGATCCCTGTAAATAACTAATAGAACATGAAAACATGTATTTATTAAAAAAAAAATTAAATTATGAATTAATTAAAAATATATATTTACACTAAGTGTTTTACACAATCTTTAATATAGCAATAATCATAACAAAAATATTTGTGTGTAAACTGTAAAGGAGTAATAGAACAACACAATAGCCACAACATTCATCTCATGCTATAAGAAACCACATGAATCGCATTATAATACTCCTGTATCGTCCTGTAAGACATACTGAAGGTGTCAGGAAAACCTAATAGACTCGCATGGCAAAGCGTGACTCATATTGTCTTCAGCAAATATAAAAATCGAGTTTGAGACTACAGTTGAATCTATAGAGCTGACAGACGATACTAAAGACAGCAGTCAGGGAGACGAGGAAGATAAAGAGAGCTGTTATTACCTTGACTGTAATTATGGGCTAATGAGCGTCCAGGCTCTGGGTTGATGGTAACCACAGAGGAGAACTAATCAGATCTTACCCTGCTTCACTAAACACACACACACAAATATGCAGTGCTGCCCTGAGAACTTCATTAGGTTGATATGGTGATGCAAACCGACCACAACACTCTCAACGAACAAACTTCCTTTCGGACAACAACACACATCAGACATTATGCAAGACCATTAGTGTGTTATTCTGAGTCTGTATTACCACTGAGATCAGACTGATGAATCATTCAGATCTAGAGTAAAAGGTTTTCTACGTTTGAAGATGCCGAGGGGCCTTGACTAGCACTTCCTGCTGCCCACTCCCTGTCTTATACACACACACAAACACACACACATGCTTTATAAAAAAATTAAAAAAAACATGATTGCACATGTAATCTCATGTCCCTTCAAACATGGCAGCAAACATCTAAACGAGCACATAACCTTATGAAAACCAAGAGCACAAACGATTAAGACGATCTCTCTGTCCCTGAACCAACAAACCGTCAATCTGTGACCATCTGAATCTCATTTCATAGTTTATTTTTGGGTATACACAACTGGTCAGTTTGGAATAATTAAGATTTTTTAATATTTTTAAAAGAAGTCTCTTCTCACCAAGGCTGCATTTATCTTGCTAGCATGTTTTAGCACATTCCTAGCATGAAATAGTATGTTGCTAGCATGATTTAGCATGATACTAGCATGTTTTAACATATATTTCTAACACAAATCAACATATTGCTAACATGATTTAACATACTGCTAGCATATTTTAACACATTCCTAGCATGTTGCTAACATGATTTAGCATGGTAAAATATTTTTACATGTTACTAGCATGAATTAACATTCCTGACATGAATTTGCATGTTGCTAACATAATTTAGCATGCTGCTAGCATGTTTTAAAATATTGCTAGCATGAATAAGCATGTGTACCTAATTTAGATTTTCTAATAGTTTTGTAATTTTCCTACACAAGTGTGACAGTTTCATGTAATAAATAATACAATAATTTAAACTCAAATCAATATTTAATGTCCCTTTAATTATTTAGCATAGCTACTTCACATCAGGGGTTTATTTTGGGACAACGCCTGTATGACTGTGCACTATGTACATTGTATTGAGAAAATGTATTACATTATTAATGTCACTGTCCATTTATCTGCCTGTTACTTTTTATTTATGACTTCTGGCATGCTGTATCATGTATGTTGGTAATGCCTGTTGCATTATATATGTTAGCATGTTAAACTGAAGCATGCTGAATAAATAGCAACCAAACAAACTAATGTAATTCATCAGCTTCATTCACCTTGCTTTTGTCTTCAGTGGGTTTTGGGGCTTCTTGTGGAGAACTGTCTGATGTTTCAGAGCTTTCATCTTCTGACACTAGAGTAAGAGCAGTACAAATACACAGATGGTTAACAGTGAAGACACAAATACATTTGCAATGCACTGACCATCTGATCAATTATGCAAATCTAGCTGTAAAATTACACTGTTAGCATGAATTAGCATGTTTCTAGCATGATTTGGCACGCTGCTAGCATATTTTTAACATGATAATTAATATTAAAAAATGTGTTAAAACATGCTAGCAGCATGCTAGCATGTTTTAACGCATTTCTAGCATCATCATGTTGCTAACATGATTTAACCTGCTGCTAGCATACTTTACCATGTTGCTAGCATGAATTAACGTGTTTCTAGCATTGTGCTAGCATGTTTTAACACATTTCTAACATTAATTAGCATGTTGCCAACATGATTTAAGATTCTGCTACCATATTTTAACATGTTGCTAGCATGATTTAGAATGTTACTAGCATATTTTAACATGTTGTAGCATGAATTAGCATGTTTCTAGCATTATTTAGCATGTTGTTAGCATGAATTAATGTGTTTCGAACATTTTGCTAGCATGTTTTAACACATTTGTAGCATTAATTAACATGTTGCTAACATGATTTAGCATTCTGCTATCATCTTTTAACATGTTGCTAGCATGATTTAGAATGCTGCTAGCATACTTTAACATGTTGCTAGCATGAATAAACATGTTTCTAGCATTATTTAGCATTCTGCTAGCATGTTTTAACACATTTCTAGCATGAATTAGCATGTTGCTAACACGATTTAGCATGCTGCTAGCATACTTTAACATGTTGCTAGCATGACTTAACATGTTTCTAGCATTATTTACCATGCTGCTAACATGTTTTACACATTTCTAACAATTTTGGCATTTTGCTAACACGATTAGCATGCTGCTAGCATACTTTAACATGTTGCTAGCATGAATTAACATGTTTCTAGCATTATTTAGCATGTTTATAACATGATTTAGCATTCTGCTAAAAATATCATGAATAATTCAAAATTTTCATTGATCTTTTGAAATAAAGCAGTTGTTGTACCACAAAAACACAGTTTTAGAATGGAAAAAAAAATACTATTTACTGAAAAAAAACTACAAAAACAGCTTGACAAACACCTGAATAAACATGAACATCACTTTTACACGTCAACAATGACTTTTTGATGTTTAGCAGCGACTGCTACAGAAGCACAGAGCATCAGAAACTATATGGACAGACAGCAAATCTTATACGTGAACAATAATTTCATATGCTAACACATTAGCCAATCATAACACAGGATGATTTTTAAGGTACAGCAAGAAAAAAACAGGCAGTTTCATTGTAAAGATCAGAGAGATGGTGGGAAATGGTCATTAAAAAACTATGGGTGCAAAAAAAACTTGACAAAGTGGACAAAAACAGTAAGATATGATCCCTATCAATATAAAAGCAACTTACTTGATTTCTTGGCTTTTCTTGCGAGAGCAGCAGCAAGTTCATTCTGCACCTGTAGTAAAAACAAATCTTTTTTGAATGTAATCCAGTTAAACCACAAGAGTACAGCGTCTTTACTTTATTCTACATGAGCTCATCTTCACCCGCAGCCAAAACAGAACGCAGACAATCTGCCTGTAAGAAGATCTCTAGAGCACATCCACAGCTGTTAAAAATACAAAAGCACAGGGAGAAGAGCTGGGAATTCACTCCAGAATCCCAAAGCAGACTGGCTCAGACAGCAGGGACTCATGGGATACCAGAGGACAGCTGTGTAGATTTGCCTCCGTTTTGAGATTAATTCAACATTTAGAGTAAAGAGGGAATTACCTCTATGTTTTGTGTTACCTTTAACTGATCTTTAAGTCACACCATCTACAAGCAGGTTTTTTGTGTTTAACATCTAAGTTGGTATAAAATATGTTGATGACGTTTGTATCTGCTTAGCTGCTTTAAAAGTTTTTATCCAGATTTTTCATCAAAAATCAATATAGCTTATTAAAGGTGAAAATGTGTGTTCATTTACAATGTATTTTTGGAAATGTCTTATGATGTTTATGGTTACCAGTGTATTTAATTTACTGACGAACAAAGTAATTGAAAACATATTTGCGTTTTATAGTTTATAGTAAATTTTCAAATTATTATGAATTAAAAATAGGGACAGATGTGCAAACTGGGTCAAACACTTTCACACACATTAATGCAAAAGAAATGCAAATGCACATAAATGCAAACACTAATGCAAGAGAAACCAAAACTAATTAATATATATATATATATATATATATATATGTGTGTGTGTGTGTGTGTGTGTGTATTAGTTTTGGTTTCTTTTGCATAACTAACTAGAAAAATAAACAAAATATAAAAAACTATATATATATATATATATATATATATATACTTTTTCACATTTTATGTTTACTTTTCTAGTTATGTTCAGCTAGTTATGAAGACAGTTTATATATATATATATATATATATATATATATTACATGTTTTAAGCAAAACAATATATTTATTTTAAAAGTATAAAAATATTTTTGTTAAAAAAAGTAAATGTAAAAACTATGTAAAGTACTGTAATTAATTACTTTTAGGAATTTTTTTTACATTTTAATAACTTTTTCTAGTTATGTTCAGCTAGTTATGAAGAATTTTTATATATATATATATATATATATATATATATATATATATATATTGTAATATATATATTACAAAATATATATATAAATATATATATATATATATATATATATATATTACATTTTTTACATCTTACTATACTTTGTAAATTCCATGACTTTTCCAAAATTCTGAGATTGTGATTTCCAGGTTTCCTTGTAGACCTGAATAATGTAAAAAGTAAATGTTGCCCAACAGCGATGGCGGCCCGTGGCGGGACTACGCAGGTGTTTGTTGGAGAGCGAGCGGTTAGTTAAATGGATGGTTTCTCTGTCCGCTGAGTGTCCGGACGAGTGTCCGTGTGATGGATGAGATTCTTTCAGGCTGGAGTGGATATTTACACACACCAGGGGACTGAGGACATGGAGTCAGGGATCTGGTACATGGGTCAGCAAACACACTTACCGTAGACGTGAGTCTCTCCAGAGCCTTCATCTGGAGTATCTCACTGCAGATATCGCGCTTTCTGTCGGGGTCTTCCTCGGGTCTGCAAAAGAACACACACACTTGATAAAACACCTCTGAAATGACAATGCATGACTGTCTCATGTGAGCCAACCTCTACGACAGTGATGTTCTGTAAGACAAGATAGCAGATGTCATGTTCAAAATAGGCCCTGTCCCAAATGGTGCACTTGATGTGTGTCCCAGGTTTCAGAAGTGCCCTCGATGCACAACTGTGGCAAGTAGCACTGATATGGATTCCAACTGACAGGCTAAGCGGCGTTCTCTCACCAAATTGTGGACTTGGAGAAAGACGTCAAGGTATTAAAGCACCATTTAGGACATGAATAGTGTACTACACTGAAAAAATTTGAAGTAGAAAGACTGAAATAGTATTTTCTCCAACAATCTTTGTTTACAACTTTAAAAAATACCTATGAATACTATTCTACTGTATACTGTGCAATATAAACAGGCTTTCCGTGGTGAATATTATATTGTGTATGTAAATTCAGAGAGTGCATCCCATTATTGTGTCAGAAATAAAAAACAGCAATTTCGCATTTTAATCCACTTTTGTGTAAAAGTGCCTACATTTTTGGTAATACAATCATATAATAAATCAGGAAACAGACGTTTAAAAAAAAAAAAAATTAAAAAAAAAAATTGGTTGAATTTGCTTTATTTGCCACTTTGGAAATGGAAGGTCAAATCAAGAGCAATGCATTGTGGGATGCGATAACTCATGCAGTGTGCTCTGGTTGCATACTGCACTTTTTGGCAAATATTGTATAGGTTATGTCTATGGTATTCTATGCCAACAGAAAATGCACATACTGTGCACAGTTTACATATTACATACTGAAAAAACAGTACACCAGTTATGGTCATATGCCATTCCAACACACACACACACACACACACAGCTATACAATCTCAAGCCCTCTCTGCTCTCTACTGCCTCCTGCTGGTGGTGTACTGCATTACACATGATGCTCCAAAACACACATGAGGCTCAAACTATGCTTTTGGCATGTGGTACATGAAGTTTAAAATGCATATAAGGTATGTTGGACAAAATTTAGGCAAAAATAAGCCATTTTTAGGATCAAATCCCCACCCCACACTTACACTCTTAAAAATAAAAATCTTCAAGGGTTCTTGAGTTACTATATTATTCTTTAATAATTAAAGAAGAGTTCTTGATTTTTCATTATATGTTCTCCAGATTGTTTGATTTTCCTAAAGAACTAGATAAAATAAAAAAGTTCCGGTAAAACCTGATTTTAAGGTGACAGAGTTACAGGTTACTACATGTACTTACTATAGTAATAACAGTAAATTATGCATAACTAACCCTCACTGAAAAAAAAATATTTTTGCTTGTTCAAATTGCTTTGAAATTTACCTAAGCTGTGAACTGATACAGCTAACTTCATTACTGCTTTGTTGAAGAAGCATTAAAAGGGGACCTATAATGCCCCTTCTCACAAGATGATATTATAGCTTGTCAAATTTGCCCCTATTTGGGTGCGAGCAAAAACACGCTGTTTTTGTGTGTGTCCCTTTAAATGCAAATGAGCTGCTGCTCCCGGGCCCCTTTCCAGAAGAGGGCGGAGTTTTAACAGCTCATGCTTCGGTTGCTCAACAACAACAAAGCTGGAGAATCTCACGCAGCCAAAATGAGGATTGTCAGTAACGGTGTTCAGCCTTACATTGTTCAATCGACACTGATGGAGAGACTCAGGAAGAAGTTACAACTTTTAGAACGAAACCGGACGTTTCTGAATGGTTAGTGGATAAATTTATGTAGTTGCTGTGGAGTTGATTCAACTCGTCGACTAGCATGTGCATCATGTTAATCTTTTGTGCAAACCCAGCGTTGAATTGACCCATATTTTTGTTTAAAAAAAGTATATGTAAAAACTATATAAAGTACTGTAATTAATTACTTTTAGGAATATTTTTTTACATTTTAATAACTTTTTCTAGTTATGTTCAGCTAGTTATGAAGAATTTATATATATATATATATATATATATATATATTACAAAATATTTAGTTGTGTGACACTAAAATATATAAAATTGAATGCCTGAATCATGTCATATAAAATTCACTTTGAGACTACTTAATTGGGTCACTTAAAATGTTTAACTTAATTGATTCATGTGGGACTGACGTACAAAATTAAATCATATAAATTCAACAAACCCTAACCGTAACTCTATAGTAAGTACATGTAGTTAATTAATATTGCTGTAGTTAATTAGTATTACTAATGTAACCTTAAAGTGTATAAGTTGTCTGTCCATCTTAAAAATAAAAATAATTTTTGCCTGCATAGGTCTCCTGAGTTACTGTATGTTTCTTTAATTATTAAAGGAAATTAATTATTGATTTTTCATTATAGGTTCTTCAGATCATTGTTTGAGGTTCTTTAAAGCACCTAAACATTTTACAAAAGCCTTTATTTTTCACTAAACAGTGTTTATGCATTAGCTATATAGTTCATTAGGGATTTAAAAAGTTATCATATTATTTTTAGAGCAGATTGCATATGTATAAACCACAACATGAGCAGAATAAACTGAAAACTGCTACAATCTGGGACAAAGCAGCTGTGGAGCGGAAACCTCCAGCACATCCCTTCATATCACACAGCTTAAACTGGGCCAGTGAGTTTGAGAAGTGGGCCAAAGTTTCCCTCCTTCTCCTCCACTGTCAGTCCATTCATCACACGACTGACGCTCTTTCATCACACGATACATCTCTCCTCCTCGTCTGTCTCTACTTCACGAGACACAAAGGGTGAAGTGATTCGTAATGGCGGCGATTTCTAAATGAGTCATTCACACACACATATGCATGCAAACACAGACACACTCAAATGCACACAGGCAGGCAAATGTAGACACAAACACACAGACACATACTGTACGCAAATGCACGCTCATTCAGCCCACAGAACCATTACTAGTTTCACCAGAGCTGAAGATAAAATTCAAATAACATGCAAATGAGCCGTGCAGCGCGAGGTGTGTGTGTGTAGGTGGCTGAAAGCGTGGCAGTATCCAAACAATCTTGACTAAAAGCCGTCCTTCCTGTAGCTCCAGGGGTTTTTTATTCTGCTGAAGAGACAGTCACAACCAGCACAACACAAATCAACAGAAACCACAATCACATCCACACAAAGCACACAGTCACACAAAACCACACAAAAACTACAACGGAAACAAAGGCCAGACTAATTTGATCATCTTTTTTACATGTCGCACCTGAAATAATAAAGGTCACATGTGCCAAAATATCACTACAGTGTCAATAGTGTTTATTAACTGAACTGTTTTCCTTCCATAACTAGACCTAACCAGTCTAGTCAGCTGGTGAATACTATAGCTACACTATAAAAAAAAATATATTTTTCAAAGTTAAATAAACATAATTGGAGCAAGTTTTAAGAAAATATCATTTCAGTCTTTCCACTTCAACATTTCACGTTAATCCAAAGTGTTATTTTCAGTTTCTTTGTAATTAATTGTGAAATTTAATAGCAATTTCTGAATGAAAATTGTTTTTTTTTTCAGTGCACACCACTATACAACAATTCATACATTTTTTTCTTTAATTTTGACAATAATTAAAACCAAATGTGACCAAAATTGTCAATCTAATTTATTGCACAAGTTCGCATCTTAATTCATTAGACCAGGGGTGTCAAACATACGGCCCGTGGGCCGAATTCGGCCCATGACGATGTCCAATCTGGCCCGGGGGATGATTTGAACAATAATAGAAAACAGGCCATAAATCGGAACGGTTTTAAGTTTTATTTTGGCTAATCTCTATACTGTACTTGCACACAAACTACTTTGCAATCATTTCCCAAAATGTCATCTGTGTGGGAATATTACGATAAGGATTACAAAGTTCTGTAAACAGGATGTTAACACAGGCCAGACGGGGCATGCTAAAAAATGGACGCAAAGAGGAGAACACATACGCGCCACAGAACGCTCAGAAAGCTCACTGTTCGCGAAATATAGGAAGAAAAATATAAATATTGAAATGGGGTATGGGGTTAATATGAATGTATCTATGAAGGGAACTGTGTACAGAATAGTTTCGATGGCATTTTCTTGTCCTTTTACCTCTGTATAAAGTAGTGTGTTTATTTGCGCAGCGCTGATTTGTATACAGCGGTAAACAAGGAAATGCTATATTGCTGCCATTCCATAAGCGCCCTCTACAGTCAGAGAGTGTAATTGCATTTTCATTCTGCCGTTTTTTTTGCGCTTATAGCATAATTATAACATAATTTCACAAAACAAAAGTCAGATCATTCTGTTTTTGCTTTAAATCTTGAAATCTAATTTAAAATAAAAAATAACTCCTGCTACATGTGTGTAGCATCTTTGTTTGCATCATGATTAAAATGCATTGGTTGCCTCCAATTTCAAATGGCTACAGATATTTTTTGTTTAAAGGATTTGTTCACTTCAGAATGAAAATTTCCTGATAATTTACTCACCCCCATGTCATCCAAGATGTTCATGTTTTTCTTTCTTCATTCGAAAAGAAATGAATGTTTTTTAAGGAAAACATTACAGGGTTTTTCTCCATATAGTGGACTTCACTGGGGTTCAACAGGTTGAAGGTCCAAATGTTTTAGTGCAGCTTTAAAGAGCTCTACATGATCCCAGACGAGGAATAAGGGTCTTATCTAGAGAAACCAACTGTAATTTTCTTAAAAAAAACAAAACATTATATAATTTTTAACCACAAATGCTCATCTTGCACTGCTCTGCGATGCGCCACGCATTAGGTAATCACGTTAGAAAGGTCACATGTGACGTAGGCCGAAGTACTTTCTACTCCAACTTCAAAATCGTCTGACATCGTTGTTTTACCTTTTTTTGTAAAGGCCTTTGCACGTTCGCTTTGTAAACACTGGATCGGTACTTCTGTCTACGTCACACGTGACCTTTCCAACATGATTACGTCATGCGTGGCGCATCGCAGAGGAGTGCAAGACGAGCATTTGTGGTTAAACAGTATATAATTTTAATTTTTTTTAGAAAATGGCCAATCATTTTTCTAGATAAGACCCTTATTCCTCGTCTGGGATCGTGTAGAGCTCTTTGAAGCTGCACTGAAACTGACATTTGGACCTTCAACCCGTTGAACCCCAGTAAAGTCCACTATAAGGAGAAAAATCCTGGAATGTTTTCCTCAAAAACCTTAATTTCTTTTCGACTGAAGAAAGAAAGACATACACAGTTTGGATGACATGGGCGTGAGTAAAATTTCAAGAAATTTTCATTCAAAAGTGAACTAATCCTTTAAGGCCAGTTTGTCTCTTATAGAGCAAATAAACAACAAATAAATTTGCTTCAACAAAGAAAAAAATGAGCAACCGGTATCGGAATCGGCAAAATTGCTTGTAAAAACAGATTTTTTGTAAAAAAAAAAATCATAATAATCACTGTTTTTTTTACAGAACTGTGTTTTTCTAGTTTTCTTGCGAATTAATTTGTAGTTTGTATGGGTAATATTAATGTAGGCTAAATTTCAGTGCACTAAGGATTAAAAAGGGTAATTCGGCCCGCACATGGTTAGATTTTTTTCCCATCCAGCCCTCAACCTAAAGTGAGTTTGACCCCCCTGCATTAGACCGATCCAAATCAATAACTTGAGTCTTTTTTGATGATTCATTAAAACAACGTTCATTCATTGATGAATTGAACTGCACTGATCGTGCTGTTTGTTTTTTGCGTGCAGCCAGTGACCGCGCAATAAAAAGTCGTGTTGTCTATTCTTTTTATTTTTTTTTATTTTTATTATTCTGCAGTATCCAGAATTTAATCTCATCACATTCGGTTCAGACTGCTTAGTCAGAACTCGAGTAAACTAGAATTTCTCTTGCCGTGAGGCTGTAGATTCAGAAACGGCGTGGGGTATTGCAGTGCAGTAATATTAGCAAACTTGCATGAGTTTTTTCATTTGATCTCATTTGGTTGGCTTGTGCGTGAAGATCTCATTTCTGGTTTAATACACTCTCGGCTGCATGCGGCGTGATGAGAAATGCGGAGGCAAAGAGATTCTGGCTGATTGGGGTCGAAGCGTGGCTCTGTGAAGCCGAACGGGATCGAACAGCCCGGCGTCTGGTGTCACAGAGGCCAAGCGGTGTCACTTCCAATTCCGTCAGGGAGGAACAGAAATGCTGCCGTGGACACGGGACGCCATCCCATGTTCACCTTCCTGAAAATGACATCAGCTGTCTGTTCAAATTTAATCTTGCAGTTCACATCTCTCTGCAATATCAAGCTCGCCCTTCACTGCTAACAAAACAGCCTGACTGAATCAAATCTCACCGCAGACACACTTGAAGCGATGAAAGTATTATAGGACGGACACGTTCTCAATCCCATCATTTTTAGCAAAGACATGTTTAAGCCAATCAAATGCTTTAATCTACACGTAGCTTAGTTCAATCGAATTGAGGTTGACTCAGTGACCCAAAAAATGCCGCAGGTCTGTTCTGATCGGGTCGTGGACAACAGGGAAAAAAAATGTTGAATGTAAGCTTATCTTCTTTTAAAAAGAACCATATCTTTTGTGTTTGATGTCAAATGCCTCGAGTCCTGAAGCTAAACTGGGATTTTGGAGGTGGGGAACAGTTACCATCCACTTATACCTCTTAAAATAATTACCGACTCTTTTGTGATAGTACTATACAGAAATACAATACCATTCAAAGGTTTGGGGTCGGTAAGAATTAAAAAAAAATTTTTTTTTTTTAAAGAAGTCTCTTATGCCCACCAAGGCTGCATTTGAAAAATACAGCAAAAATAGTAATATTAAAGGGTTAGTTCACACAAAAATGAAAATTTTATCATTAATTACAAACCCTTAATGTTGTTCCAAACCCGTAAGACCTTTGTTCATCTTCAAACACAAATGAAGATCTTTTTGATGAAATCTGAGAGATTTCTGTCCCTCCATAGACAGCTACACAACTGACACTTTTTTTGGCTTTATAAAACCGAATTGAGCAGTTTAGTCCAAATTCTCTGAAGAGACTTGATTACTTTCTATGATGAACAGACTGAATTTAGGCTTTTATTCACATATAAACATCCATCAACTCACACATCAGTTGTGGTAAACAGAAGCTCAAGCATGTTTGTTTGACGTGCAAGAACCAATGAGGTTCATTCTCGTGTTACGCAGCGCTTTTGAGCTTCCTCAAGAACCAATGAAGTTCATTCTCGTGTTACGCAGCGCTTTTAAGCTTCCTCAAGAACCAATGAGGTTCATTCTCGTGTTACGCAGCGCTTTTGAGCTTCCTCAAGAACCAATGAGGTTCATTCTCGTGTTACGCTTCCTCAAGAACCAATGAGGATCATTCTCGTGTTACGCAGCGCTTTTAAGCTTCCTCAAGAACCAATGAGGTTCATTCTCGTGTTACGCAGCGCTTTTGAGCTTCCTCAAGAACCAATGAGGTTTATTCTCGTGTTACGCAGCGCTTTTAAGCTTCCTCAAGAACCAATGAGGTTCATTCTCGTGTTACGCATCACGTTTGTGCTTCAGCATGAACCAATGAGGTTCATTCTCGTGTTACGCAGCGCTTTTGAGCTTCCTCAAGAACCAATGAAGTTCATTCTCGTGTTACGCAGCGCTTTTAAGCTTCCTCAAGAACCAATGAGGTTCATTCTCGTGTTACGCAGCGCTTTTGAGCTTCCTCAAGAACCAATGAGGTTTATTCTCGTGTTACGCAGCGCTTTTGAGCTTCCTCAAGAACCAATGAGGTTCATTCTCGTGTTACGCTTCCTCAAGAACCAATGAGGATCATTCTCGTGTTACGCAGCGCTTTTAAGCTTCCTCAAGAACCAATGAGGTTCATTCTCGTGTTACGCAGTGCTTTTGAGCTTCCTCAAGAACCAATGAGGTTTATTCTCGTGTTACGCAGCGCTTTTAAGCTTCCTCAAGAACCAATGAGGTTCATTCTCGTGTTACGCATCACGTTTGTGCTTCAGCATGAACCAATGAGGTTCATTCTCGTGTTACACAGCGCTTTTGAGCTTCCTCAAGAACCAATGAAGTTCATTCTCGTGTTACGCTTCCTCAAGAACCAATGAGGATCATTCTCGTGTTACGCAGCGCTTTTAAACTTCCTCAAGAACCAATGAGGTTTGTTCTCGCACGTCAAGCAGGTTCTGTTCTGTTTATGTTCTATGATCAATGTTTATATGTGAATAAAAGCCTAAATTCAGTCTGTTCATCATAGAAAGCAATCGAGTCTCTTCAGAGACTTTGGACTAAACCGCTCAATTCATATGGATTAGTTTTATGATCTCTTTATTTGTGTAGCTGTCAAAGGAGGGACAGAAATCTCTCAGATTTCATCAAAAAGATCTTCATTTGTGGTCCGAAGATGAACGAGAGTCTTACGGGTTTGGAACGACAGAATTTTCAGTTTAGGTTTCAACTATCCCTTTAAGAAATATTACTCCAGTCTTCAGTGTCACATGATCCTTCAGAAATCATTCTAATATGATGATTTGCTGCTCAAGAAACATTTATGATAATTATCAGTGTTGAAAACAGTTGTGGTGCTTCATATTTTTTATGGAAACCCTAAAACATTTTTTTTTTCAGGATTCTTTGAATAGAAAGCATTTATTTGAAACATAAATCTTTTGTAACATTATAAATGTCTTTACAGTCACTTTTGATCAGTTTGATGCATCCTTGCTGAATACGAGTATATAACGATACAAAAAAAAAGAGTTTAAAGAAGTAAAACGTCTTTATGAACAGTAGTATATAACTACTATAACAAAATCAAATAAATAACATGATTAGCAAAGACACAAGAAAGAAATACACATCTAAATCTCATACACCTGAGCCTATATACACACACACACACACACAAAACAAACACACACTCATTATATTTCCTGCTTCCTGAGGAGAATTTGTGGTTAAACAGGATTAACAGGGAAAAACCAAATCAAAAGGTCAAGAGAGCAATCAGTTTCCTGCTGCATCCAAATCAAACAGACGGACACATGAAGGACAATCATGGAGACTAGTGCACTGCACAGTATATACTGCATACTATTTCTTTAAATAATGTCAAACAAACTGTGATACAATATTCTACTTTATATATATTAGTGTGCTCTAGCTGAATGCTGCACATCCTGGCAAATTTAGTGGGTCATCCTGGATTTCTGTGCATAATAAAACTGCGCATAATATATAGTGCATAGGGCAAAATTAACATGAGTAGCATTCTGTACATATTGACTGACTGAGCACATTAACCACGACAGAGTTAGCGTAAAATGCGTGATGTTTGTACTTACGGGCTCACGACCCTGAACTGGACATAAGGGACGAGCTGCAGCAGAAGACGGACACCGTTCTGCCATTCCTCCTCGTTGCGAAATTCACAGCCCTGAGCGTCACACTCCTCAAACGAGAACTGATAGTACGTGTTTGAGTCTTCAAAGACCAGCCGCTGGTCCACTGAAAGGAAGGCAGAGACATGGTACACATACGCTGTAAAAAATGACTTCTGAAATTGTAAATAGAACTATTATTGGAGTATGTTTTATAAAAAAATACTATTTCAGTCTTACTTTCATTGTGTTACTTGCTGTTTTTTTGTAATTAATTGTTAAATTTCTGTGAAAATTAAAAGCGAAAATTGTTTTTTTCAGCGTCTGATGTGATGTGTGTGTGGTTGATATAGAACTGTTCAAGTTTATGGTCCTAGAGAATTACAATTTTCCCAGTGGAATTTCTGAAATGGTTCCCTAAAAACCCATAATAAATTCCAGTGGGAACCCATGGTGAATTAGCCTTCTGGGTTGGCCTATAAATTGACATCATGACTGAACAACTCAATTTTATATCAAAGTTGATTCTCCACACTTTACAGTATTAGGGATACAGTAGTTATACTGCACTGTATTCCATGCATATAGGAAATTCTATACGTTTTTAGAAAGAAAGGTTCTGTGGGGTTCTTTAAATGCATTGAATCAAATGATTCATTTAAATGTTAGTACATAAAAATATTAAATATTAAAGACACATAATATAAAGTGGGCCCACATAAATAAATAAAAATGATAAAAATGCACAATAATATGACTAAAACTTTAATAAAAGTTGAAATGAAAACAGGAAAAAAAAAAAAATATATATATATATATATCATTCAAAATATTAGCAAAACCTATAATAGTCTATAGCACTGGTGTGTATTACCTGAGTGCAGTATTCCCAGCTCCAGAAGCACCTGCCAGACACGAGACGCCATTAACCGGCACTGAACTGACACACACTGTTCCAGGAGCCACTGGACCAGCTCCACTCCAACATAACTCCTCCTGTACGGACACACACGCGTTACTCTCGCCCTCTACCATACATACAGTAGTGGCCAAATTAATACTTTAGTTCAGCAATGACACATTAAATTGATCAAAAGTGACATTTATAATGTTATAATAAATATGCTGTTCTTTTCAACTTTCTGTTCATCCACGAAAGAAAGTTCCACAAAAATATGAAGCAGCGCAACTGTTTTCAACATTGATAATATTCATAAATGTTTCTTGAGCAGCAAATCAGCATATTAGAATGATTTCTGAAGGATCATGTGACACTGAAGACTGGAGTAATGAATAAGGGTGTTATCTAGCGAAACGATCTGTCATTTAAAAAAAAAAAAAATTAAATTATGTAGTTTTTAACCACAAATGCTCGTCTTGCACTGCTCTGCGATCCGCCACGCATTACATAATCACGTTGGAAAGGTCACGTGTGACATAGGTGGAAGTACCGCAGTAGGGCGGAAAACTCATTTTCTCCTCCGACTTCAAAATCATCCGACATTGTTGTTTTACTTTTTTTTGTAAAGGCCGTTTGACTTAGTCTTTGCATGTTCGCTTTATAGACACTGGATCGGTACTTCCGTCTACGTCACGCGTGAACCTTTCCAATGTGATTACGTCACGCGTGGCGCATCGCAGAGCAGTGCAATATGAGCATTTGTGGCTAAAAAGACCTGATCCAGCAAAATAAATTTCAAAATTGAGATTTTGATATCAATGGAAAGAGGATAGGCTTTAAAATGATATCCTAGTCAAAGTCACACCTGGAATGGTTTTAAAGATATACCCATTTGAATTATGGTCATCTGCCCTCTTTTTCCAATTGAAAACCTGAGAAAATCGCTTTTAAAGTTATTTGCCCGTTTTTTGTTGATATCTTTCAAAATCCATTGCATTTAAAGAGGTAAACTATTTATTTGACAGGCATTTGTATATATATATAAATGCTATTAAACCAGGCTGAAGCTCAAATTATTTTGAAGTATTTATTTGAATAAATATTTTAAAAGGCACTTTTACAAAGATTTACTAAAATCAGGAAGACTGAACAGAGGTGCTACATATTTGTTTGAGAGAGAGGGTGTGTGTGTGTGTGTGTGTGTGTGTCTGCATCCTTGACTGTCACCTCGCGCGTATACGCACATGTACACGCAGTCACAGAGAGTCTCCAGTGAGTTTAACGCTTTGACTCTCTTTTGACAGCGACATTTCTCAAATTAATAAACAGAACTACACACAGCAGGGCTCAACGCTAAGGATTTTTTCTACTGGCCTGGTCGGGCCAGTGGTTCAAATTTTTGGCCCCGCCAAAATGTTCACTTGTCCCACAACAAAAAATGAATAAAGTAAAAGAAAAGAAAAGAAAATGGGCCTATAAAATAAGCCTAGTTATTGTTTTTAATACATGTCACAGACAGCGCTTAGCCTAAGCTAGGATTAGTTCAATTAGGATATTTAGGTAACTTTTATAAACGTACGCTAGAAAAAAAAACATTACTGGTGTGCATCTCGAGACAAAACAATGGCACTGACACATTTTAAGATCTGTCAGTACAAGTTGCTTTCAGTTAAAACAGCTCAAACATGCATTTTAGTCTAGAACTAGCTTAAACCTTGTCTGTGAAACCAGGGGATAACCTTAATAAATAGGGTTATGACACCAAATTTTGTTAGGCAAAACAGTAAGTAATAAAATAGGAACAAATAATCAAATTATGAGTAATAGCAAAAATAAATAAAACAGAACAAACATATAAATGAAATAAACCGTGCTTTTCAAGTAGGTTTAAACAGGAGATTTTCAGGTACAGAAATTGTAATCTAATGTATAGCTAACTATATAACTATAGATTAAACTTTATTAAAGCATATGTGTCAAGAGCAGTTACAGATGCATAAATAATGTTTTGAAATGTTGAAAATATAAAACGTTAAATACCGTTATTTGAAATTATTTATAAAATGAAAAGACACTTTAAACGTGAAATTAAACCCGCCAGTGGCAGCGAAAGTCATTGAGATTCAACCGATTCATTCAAGCGGCTGATTCATTCAGGAAGTGTTGCTCAGAGATGCAAAACAATTCTATGGACTTTGGAACTATTTTCGTGGGCGAAATAGAGAGAAACAAGTGATTTGGGGTCTAAAATGTAAGTCACTTGATATTAGGTTCTTGTTCATTTAACTGTACGCTGTATAAAATCAATATCACATTTGTAATCATGCTGATATCTGGACAAAAACGGCACTGTTTGTTCAATATTGGTTAACTATATTAAATTCTGGGATCATTCTAAAGGCATTTTAGTAGACTAAATCACACAGTGAAAGCGTACACTAAATATGCACGCACACTAGTCTAACCTACTAGACAACATCACATAGTGCATGCGTGCACTCAATGGGTGTTTTGTTTGGTTTTTGTAAAGTGAGGGACATACTCGATAACTTCAGATCCTTAAATCAACAATTTATTGCACACCCTACAGCACTGGCCCGATCGCGCAAGTGACCGCTCCGTGTACTGTCCCGAGCGTCGTTCACACAGGCCCCGGGCCAGTCCTTATTGTCGAGCCCTGCACAGTACACTACACTATACTACACTACACAGTATTGAACTATCTTTCTGAGGAGATCTGCTAGCTTGTTTACACAGAGCGCTGCTAGTGTGACAGGAGGATAGCTGGACCAATTGCGTGCCGGTCAGTCGAAACAGGGCTTCCCATTGACAAATGATCAGCGTTTATGTCACTGTTTATGTACATTTCTAAGCTTTTTGATTGGTTTTATACAACGTTTAACACCATATTTGGAGAGCAGAGATAGTGACGTTTCAGGGGATACCTGAAATATAGGGAAATGCTTAGAAGTGATGAGAGGAGTTGAGAAAAGCTGTTCATTTCCAGCGAATTTAGTAAAACTTTGTCAACTTTAATAGTCATTTAAATACCTTTACTCAATTATCTGGATTACGAAACTTTTTGAGATTATTTTTGAATGTCTGTTCTTTGAAATTAGCTAAAAAAAAGAAAAATCTATTTTTTTTCATTGTTTTTCCACATTATCTTAAAATGGAACGTTGCGACTTCCGACTCATTTCGCCAGAACGGGTCACATATACATCTTTATTTTTTTTTTTAGAAAATAACTGATTGTTTCTCTAGTTAAGACTCTTATTCCTCGTCTGGGATCGTGTAGAGCTCTTTGAAGCTGCACTGAAACTGACATTTGGACCTTCAACCCAGAAAAATCCTGGAATGTTTTCCTCAAAACACTAATTTCCTTTCAAATGAAGAAAGAAAGACAAAAACATCTTGGATGACATGGTAAATTATCAGGAAATTTGAATCCTGAAGTGAACTAATCCTTTAAAATCAACATAAAACAATATTTGCATCCCATTTTACTTCTGTAATGTGAAGTACAGTATCTCCAAATAAGAGGCAGGAATTGATTGGATCACGATAGGCAGAAGTGGATGAAGGGGGTTAAAAATTAAAAAAAAGGAAATGCAAAACACATTTTTAGATTTCATGTTGACTTCAATTAAAATCACTGTAACACTCTCATTGCTTTAATATGATATGTTGTGTAACATTATCACAGTCACTGATTTGCATTTTCAAGTCAAGCTCATTTCCATTAGCTTCATCTAGTTCTCACTGCGTTCTTTAAAAGCTATCACACGTTCACACTCCGCCTTCTGACGGGACGTTTTTATCCAATCAGAGTGAAGTTTGGACAGCGGCCATCCATCAGAGCGATAATCGACAGCTGATGATTCAGCCAAACCGTCCACACACACACTACGACCCTCAAACACTCTTTTACCCTCTTTTACATTGATCCTGCGTTTGATGAACATGATTGTAACTTCACACAAGTTAAATCACACAACCACACTACAAGATGTATGACAAAAATTCAACTGGGACAGCAATTACCAGTACTGTTCAAAAGTTTAGGATTGTTTAATATTTTTTAAAGAAGTCTCTTCTGCTCAACAAGACGGCATGTATTTGATCAAAAATGTGAAATATTATTACAATTTAAAATGACTGTTTTCTATGTAAATATATTATAAAATGTAATTTATTCCTGTGATCAAAGCTGAATTTTCAGCATCATTACTCCAGTCTTCAGTGTCACATGATCCTTCAGAAATCATTCTAATATGATGATTTGCTGCTCAAGAAACATTTCTGATTATTATCAATGTTGAAAACAGTTGTGCTGCTTCATTTTTTTTGTGGAAACCCTTTTTTCAGGATTCTTTGATGAACAGAAAGTTAAAAATAACAATTTATTTGAAATATAAATCTTTTTTTACATTACAAATGTCTTTATTGTTATTTAATGTGTTGCTGCTGAATACAATTTCTTGAACAGCAGTGTGTATACTGATAAAATGTAAATCTTGAAAAATAAAGCTTCGAATAAAGTGAATTAAATGTAAAGCTGTCACCTGATGATCCGAGCGAGGTGGATCTTGTCTTTTGCTGGATACGGTCCATGAGACAGAAACGCATTTCTCAGTGCTCGTCCGGCGCAGGGAAAACTCTGGGAACACGTCTGTCACACAGAGACATTTCAGATTATAATTAAAAGTTGATGCGGTGTAACATAAATATCATCCGACATCCAAAGGAAATGAAAATGCATAAATAAAATCTCTTTAATATCTTAGCAGTTTCTCCTAGACAGCAATAAAAGACGCTTTTGCTCAAGTCTCCTGCTTTTTCAGATGTTTTTCCATTCTCACAAATTATCTAAGCTGCAATCCACAATCATTTTATAGCTCTATACTATAACAATTGACTCTTTTGTGTCTGTTTTTATATGTGCTACGAAATTCAATGAGGAAAGGTGCTTAAATTAATCATAACTGAAAACTTAAGCCTGTGAAAGAGCAATAATTGAGCAATATATTTGTCCTGTGGGATGTTTTTATTAATGTTAATGTGTTTTGTTATATAAACGTGTACGTTTTGGTGATTAAACGTAAATGTGCACATGGGGATAGCAAAAAAACAGAAATCAGCAGTCTTTGTGAGGAAAACAGCTAAATAAACATATCAGTAACATCTAAATTGATTATTATTGACTATATTCAAGTCAAAAATATTACTGAATCAACCTAAATACATTAATTTATAGGAACAAAATTCATTTTTATGGGTTAAATCAGGCAGAAATAGCTCTTTAAGTAAACAATAGCAGGCTGCCACTTTTAGATACAGTGATACTAAATAATATCTTTAAAAAAAAAATGTAAAAATGGTTATGCTTAAGGTTAAAGGATAGAAAATACCACTAGATCAGTATAAAAGCAATTGAAATCAGCTGTAAAGTCTTGATTGAAAAACAAATGTGTGTGTTTAGCTTGATTATTAAAAATACAGAAGTAGAATATACAACCTCAGCCACATTTGACCTACATCTACACAGTGACATCACCTGCTGTGCGAATGTGAATGTGTGTGAATTTCTGCTGACAAGCACAGTTTGCATATCTATTCACGGATATCACAACGCTTCCTCCTAAACCTCTCGTTCCATCTGTCTCTCTCTCTCTCGACTCACTTTAATCAATACAACACTGGCCTCTCTGATCCACTCAGAAGCACCTTCAGGATTATTGATTATCGCGTTTAATAAGACTGTCAGAATCCATAGCGACACCTTCAGCACACAGATGCCCCGTATGAGGTCAGAGGTCATGACCCCTGGCTGTGACATTTGACCCACAGAGCAACTGACACTAGCTGCGTTGAGCTACAATGAAGATTCTAAATTCTAATTGGATGAAAAAAGTATTAGTATTAATAAATGTAGCTATTTATTGAACATTTCTTTAACTTTATTACAGCAATAAGGCTGTGCTTTACATTAATTTTAACAACGTATCTAAATTATAGGGACCTGGCTTTGCAATATGCTTAAGTACACCCACTACTGAGGTAAAATCACTGTAAAACCAGGAGGGATAAAGCAACAAACTTTCATTATTTGTCCTAATGTTAAAAATAATTAATTAGTTTGAGTAGGGTAAACTTAAAATAAACAAATTTGTTCAGTTAAATTAACTTTTATGAGTATTTAGAACTTTCATTTTCTTTTTGAGTTCACAAAACTGACACATTTTAAGTAATCTGAATTGTTTCATTATTTTGAGTTTTATGAACTTATTTCTTTTCATTTACACAAACTTAAATTTAACTGAAACTGGACTGGGATTTCTAATTCTCAGCATGCTTTGCCATGACACTCAAAAGGGAGAGCAAATGCTAAAATCAAGTGTTATATAATGTTTGTTTTGTGTGTGTGTGTGTGTGTGTGTGTGTGTGTGTAAGATTAATGTCAAGTGGGAGATTTTTTGTAGTGTTTAAAATTTTGCTATGTTACCATCATGGTGACAAGTGAAGCATGAGCTTGGTTTGAGAACAGATATGTTAACTGTTATATTATATTGCTGTACTCATTTACAATTGCCATGCTATGCTAATGCTATCAAAACATTGTAGCTGCGTCCAAAATCACGTTCTGTCTGAGTAGGTACTACATTTGAATTTAAATTTACTTCGTAAATTAGTACGTTCTATATAGTACGAATGCGTGTAGTATGAATGAAATCCGGACGTACTACATCCGCCATGTTGTTACTGTCACATGACCTACCAGCGTCAGTTACGTCCCTTCAACTTTCACAAATCCCCTCCGTGGCCTCATGGGACAGTAAAGTGTCCATCGTATGTGCACTTCAGGTACATTTCGCCTATGAATTCAGACATACTACTCTGTTCACATACTGTTATTCGCGTAGAGAAGTATTCGATTTTGGACGCAGCGCATGTTACCAATTAGCAAGTAAGCATTTATTGGAATAGCTAGTTAAAGCTAGCCAAGTTTCTATTACTAAAAGTATTTAAGTTGAGTTTACATGATATTTCAAGTTAAATGTATGAATTAGCTTACTCAAATATTTCAATTAAAATGTACATAAATACATAAATAATTTATGAGCCAGTTTTGCCTACTTAAGCTTTGAATTTATTAACTTAAAAATGTATGTAACTGATTACCTCAATTTTTTTTTTAGTTTTGCCAACTTATTCGGGTTTACAGTGTAACACAACTAGTATATTGGCTAGTCTCTTGATGTCATTCAAGACAGTCCCACCCACAGTGGAATCTCATTGGTCAAAACTCTACATTAAACATCTAAAGTTCTGAGTGGATTTTTGCTTTCAGATTTAACTGTGGCTGGTTATGTCACAGGGTAATGCTCGTTCTCTCGTGGCTTATAGACCTTCTGTAGCCCCGCCCCTTTTTAGCGCTGCGCTTGTTGTGTTCTGTCTTCCGGTTTGTATTTCCACAGCATGAAGGTATCTTATGGATTTATGAATGAACCGCTCATCTTAAAATCTTCTGACATTTGTTATGACATCCGCTTCAAACATAATGCTTAACTCTTAACCGTTAACTTTACAATAAGTAAATCCACTTCACCAGCTAATTACTCCTCAACAGCGATGACATAAAAATATACGGAAGTTCAAACACAAAATTCTAAAGATGGCTGCACGCTTGTATCTCTGGCACATAAGGTCTATTGCTTTAATAAATTCTGGGGTCACTGAAAAAATAGAACAGATAAAGATCATAATCTCTAGTCAGTGATAATCATCTATATTCATAACTTTTTCATTGTTATGTGATGATCTATGAAGCAGAAGAGCCTTTAGAGGGGCTTCCAGGGTTCGTGGCATTGTCTGGTTCATGTGTTTGATCCCGTATCTGATGTATGTTCTTTCACACACGCCCCATCAGCGCTGCACACGGGCGATTAGACGTCGGCTCGAGCATTTAGCAGAGCTCAAACACGGATTAAAACAGCTTCAGAGATACTAATGAGACGAGAAGGATCACATGAGAAGATCCACAGATTAACATCACAGAACACACACCACCAACATCATGTGTGAAAGAGAGACGCGAAATAAATTGGAAAAAAAAAAAAAAGCTAATTAAAATATTAATAAGTACTATAATAGTATATAAAATATTTGAGTTCATATCAAGATCTCTGACTTCAGTCTGACACATATCTTCTGAAACTCCCAAAGGAAATTTAAGCAAAATTCTCCTTTTGCACTTTATTTAATCTCATTGCTGTCTTAAAAGACACATTTTTCTTTCATATGGGATGTGATTCAATAACATTCAGGGTGGACCCTGTAAAACTGTACCAGCTCCTCACCTGTCAGCTTTAGGTTGCGGTTTCTTACCTTGGGTTTGGGTGTGACGCCGGTGCTGGGTCCCGGGATGGTGTCAGGTGACTGCTACACAATCAAAAAGAGAGAAACGAGAAGTCTCAATTCAAGAACAAATAGGTTAAACTCAACACAACCACACATGAACATTATGTTCTGAATCTCCTTCAGACGGTCTTTCAAACATCAGGACATCATGCGCTGACGTGACCTTCACATGAAAAGCGCTGCAGATAAGAGTCACAGAGATGCGATTTTACAAGCTAATCACATCTCAAAAGTGACATTCTGCCCTGTTTCTGGATGTCATGATGTGCGTTTGATGTTGTGTCATACAACTTGATGCATCTTTGACACTGCACAATGATACATCATGCGAATTGTGTGGTAACCTTTGGCTGTGCATTAAAAGGTGAATGGGGTCAAACTTTTGGGTATTTTGATATATTCTATGGTACTTAATGACTTCCGTATACCATCGTGTTTACTCCATGGTACTTAAAAGAATACTGCAATATGATGTTTCATATGCAAAAAAAACATGCTACTGCCATAATAGACAGCCAAAAAAACATGCTAATGTGTCCCTAAACCATTTTCGTTAATTGAAATAAAATAAAATAAATAACAAAAATAAAATAAAATAAAAATATTAGATGAAAAACTTCCAAATTAGAAATGTTCCCTTGGCAACTAACTTAAATAAAATTTTAAATAATTTATAAAAGGATTATAAATAATATGTTATAAATTATTAAAATTAAAATGGAAATAAACATAAATTAAGGCTAAATAGAAATAATAAAAAACAAATAAAAATGACAAAAGCACATAAAATTACTCAAATTAAAAATATCAAAAAATAAATATTAAAAATAATAAAAAATAAAAATGTAAATTTTGAAATTAAAAATATTAAAGCTAATTAAAAATATTAATAGTGCTTTCAAATCGCTTAATCGCGATTAATCGCATCAAATAAAAATGAATCAAATTACTAAAATTAAAAATATAAAAAAGTAAATATTAAAAAATAAAAATTTGAAATTTGAAATTAAAAATACAAAATGAAAGCTAATTCGAAATATTAATAGTGCTGTCAATAAAAATTATAATAGTATTTAAATAACTCTTAAATAACATTGACCCAGGGTAATTGCATGGTACTTTTTTGTTTGTGGATGCTTAACTTCACGACTAACAAAACTTTGCAGGCACAGTGTATGACATGAGGGACTTAATGACATTTCACTTCTACTTAATAATGCTCTCTCAGCATGACATAAGTTTATATTAAAGCTGTGCAGTCATGTGATCATGTCAGCCTGGAACGGGCTTCAGTAAAGTGACGCTCTGTTTGAAAGAAGGCTTGTTAGGTTTTATTTGGACAAACTCTCAGTGTCGGGCCTTCATTTCGAGAGCTCCTTAAAAATGAGAAAGAGCCGGATCAGTGGACAGAGCTAGAACAAAGACTTTGATCCTCATTATAACATTCAGAACTTTGATCAGAATGAGTTTTATCTGTCTGGAGTGGCCCACATTCGCTCTTCTGTGTGTCTTATTCTTTTACAAGCCAATCTTTTATCTTGTGTCTCCATTGTCCTATTATACAAGAGCATAACAAAATACATAAAGATAATTCAGATTGCATGGTCATTATTCTGTTCTACATGTGTGTACATTCCTATTTAAGTTAACTGTATGTAGCACATGCTAATCGATGAGTTGAATCAGCAACTACATAAATGTATCCACTAACCATTCAGAAACGTCCAGTTTTATTCTAAAAGTTGTTAAGACAATCGTCATTTTGGCTGCGTGAGATTCTCCAGCTTTGTTGTTGTTGAGCAACCGAAGCATGAGCTGTTAAAGCTCCGCCCTCTTCTGGAAAGGGGGCCGGGAGCTGCAGCTCATTTGCATTTAAAGGGACACACCCAAATAGGGGCAAATTTAAAACAAACAAACAAAAAAAAAGGCATTGCTAAGTGGCTGCTAGTGTGTTGCTAGAGTGTTCTAGGTGGTTGCTAAGCCATTATAGGTGGTTATTAAGTTGGTTTATGTGAATGTAGACGATTGCTAGGTGGTTGCCAGGGCATAGCCAGAGTATTCTAGGTTGTTATTAGGCCATTAAATGTGGTTTCTAAGATGATATATGTGATTGCTATAGAATTGCTAGGAGGTTTCTGGTGTTTTAGAGGGTTGTTAGGCCATTATAGGTGGTTGCTAAGGTGTTCTGTGATTGCTATGGAATTGCTAAGTGGTTGCTTGGGCATTTCTAGAGTCTTCTATGTAATTGCTGGAACATTGCTAGGTTGTTGCTAAGGTGTACTAGGTGGTTGTTAAGGTGCACTTGGTGATTGTTAAGTGGTTGCTAGGTGGCTGCTTACTGGTTCAAATTAAATGAGCTCAACACCAAGTTTCTCTAGGTATGGCTTATGTCTAGAGCTGCACAAAAATGGAGAAAAATGCAATATGCAATAAACATGTTGGATAATGTGTTAGAAATATGAGAAACTTAATCGATTTAGATCTATCAATAAAAAATTAAAGCCATATTCACAAGTCGACTGCACATTCAGTCTGAATGGTTAATGGTAGAACAAACTTGGCTTGCTGTCCTCGAAGGAGGCTCGAAAACGAGGCTCAGCTCGAGCTCCGAGTTAAACCCCCCTAAAACAGTACTGCATAAAGGGAGAATAAGAGAAATAGAGGAGGAGATGGGGAGGAGGAGGGATGCTGGAAGAACTGTCGCTGGGAGGACGCAGTGACCGCTCGTAATGATGATTGACAGGACTGAATGTTTAGGCTCCTCCCAAACCTACGTTTGGAACTACATTAATAAGGACACATCGAATATGAGTCTCCTGAGTAAGTTAAGCATTAAAATGCATAAAAATCATAAAGCAATGCAACTCTGAAGGTAAGAGTATCACAATAAATTAGTATGCAATATTTAAACAAAATATATCTATGTAAGTCTATGGGATTCTTTAGCCTGTTTTACAATCCATCAGTCAGAAATCACAAATCTAAGTGCTTGGTAAAGTAACAAGAACCTCTCCTCAAAAAAGCAAGAGATTTGAGGAATCATTCAAACACTGCAGGACAATGCACACACTTCACTTCAATACTCAGTGTTAGAGATTTGTTCAACCACAAATTAATCTTTCAAACCATGCCATTCAGATCAGGAAGATATAAAATACAAACGACATTACCATTCTGCTATCATGTTCAACATCAAAGAACTCTGAAAAATAGAAATAGATTCATCTGTTCATTCGGCTGAATATTGTTTGAAACTCTAGAGAATGCCTGTGATGATGGTATCGGCCGTGACACGAGCTGACCTGCAGGTGTCCACAGACAGACTGCTATCAGCAAGCGCTTGTCTCTCTGCAGACGGGTCTCTCCAGGGGCCGTGTGTACGCTTGTTGGCTTTGTTTTGACTGGGCTCTGAAGACGGCGTGTGTATCAGATTTACTGTATTGATTTGCTGTGGGCTGCTGTTGGAGATCTGGGAGCTGAACTCTGTTTGGGTCGGATAGGAAATCGAGCAGACAGGCCACAGAGATAAGCAAAAACACGAGGTGGAAAAGGTTTTTTAGATTAAAAAAAAGGGACCGAAAAAATACATTCTTGTCCTTCACACATACCTAAAATCTTTCGATGAAATCATCTTTCTCATGCTTTCCGGCTCATAAATCACAAAATGATCCCATCTTCTCAATGTCATTTAAACAAACCCTTATCCTTAAGTATTAATCTTTTGTGCATAACTCGTCCCACACCATTTGTGCTCCAGACACGAATGATTTTTCAAAAAATGTGGAGAGGTGTGCTGTTAATTTACTAAAGGCTTTTTATGCAATCACCTTGCAATGACCTTCCCAGGAAAACACATAGCAACACCCAAGTAACCACTTGGAACACCCAGACCACCTTAGCAACCATCCAGAACATCCCAGCCACCAATTAAAACACACAGAATACCCTAGCAACCAATTAGAACACGAACACCCCAGCAACCAATTAGAACACATAGAATACCCTAGCAACCACTTAGAACACAAACACCCCAGCAACCACCCAGGGCACCCCATCAACCAATTAGAACACACAGAACACCCTAGCAACCAATTAGAAAACAAACACCCCAGCAAACACCCAGAACACCCCAGCAACCAATACGAACACACAGAACACCCTAACAACCAATTAGAACAAGATCACCCCAGCAACCAACCAGACCACCCCAGCAACCAATTAGAACACATAGAACACCCTAGCAACCACTTACAACACCTAGAACACCCCAGCAACCACTTAGAACACACAAAACACCCTAGCAACCAATTAAAAAACAAACACCCCAGCAACCACCCAGAACACCCCAGCAATACAAACACATAGAACACCCTAACAACCAATTAGAACAAGATCAGCCCAGCAACCAACCAGACCACCCCAGCAACCAATTAGAACACATAGAACACCCTAGCAACCACTTACAACACCTAAAACACCCCAGCAACCACTTAGAACACCCAGACCACCTTAGCAACCACCCAGAACATCCCAGCCACCAATTAGAACACATAGAACACCCTAGCAACCAATTAGAACACGAACACCCCAGCAACCAATTAGAACACATATAATACCCTAGCAACCACTTAGAACACAAACACCCTAGCAACCATCCAGAACATCCCAGCCACCAATTAGAACACGAACACCCCAGCAACCAATTAGAACACATAGAATACCCTAGCAACCACTTAGAACACAAACACCCCAGCAACCACCCAGGGCACCCCATCAACCAATTAGAACACATAGAACACCCTAGCAACCACTTACAACACCTAGAACACCCCAGCAACCACTTAGAACACCCAGACCACCTTAGCAACCACCCAGAACATCCCAGCCACCAATTAGAACACATAGAACACCCTAGCAACCAATTAGAACACGAACACCCCAGCAACCACCCAGACCACGCCAGCAACCAATTAGAACACATAGAACACCCTAACAACCAATTAGAACATGGTCACCCCAGCAATCACCCAGACCACCCCAGCAACCAATACGAACACATAGAACACCCTAACAACCACTTACAACACCTAGAACACCCTAGCAACCACCCAGGACACCCTAGCATCCACTTAGGACACCTACAACACCCTAGCACCCCCGAGGACACTCTAGCAACCACCTAGGACACCCTAGCAACCACCTTGGACATCCATGCATAGAAAACTACTGTCCTTGACTGAGCACTGTACTGCTCTATACTGAATGAACTGTATTTTTTAAATATATTTTTTATTCCGTATTCTTGAAAAGATTTCTGTGCATTTTATTTTTCTTTCTCTTTATCATGTCTATATAAAGCACTTTGAATTATCACTGTGTATGAGATGTGCTATATAATAAACTTGCCTTGCCAGAATACACCCCCCTCCAAAAAACTCATGCAACCACCTAGCAACACCCTAGCAACCATCCAGAACACCCCAGCAACAAGCTAGTAACTTCCCAGAACTCTCACCAAAAAAAAAACAACGGAGAAACTCCCTAGCAACACCCTGACAACCACTCATACATAGCATGCTAGGATTGTAGTGATAAATTATGCACACACTTCAATTTTCCATTTCCTGAAGAAAATGTGCAGTTTAGTTCTGCATTGCAAACACTCAAACTTTTATTCACCCACACTGAGAAGCAACATTCTAGAGAGAGAGAGAGAGAGAGAGAGAGAGAGAGAGAAATAAGGGAGAGGATTTACAAATGCATGAAGGAGAGCTGCTGAAGAGGAAGACAGAGGAGAAATGGTATACAGAAGCTACGATGAAGAGAGGGAAAGAGAACAGACGGGAAACAAAACAGGAAAGTATGCATAGAAAGCATCCTGATTCACTAGTGCACACTGATCCAGAGTGCAGTGAGTCTGTGTGTCATTATGTGTCAGAAATGGATTACTCTTAGATTAGAGCGCTCACACACACACACACACACTCACACACACACACCTCTCTCTTGCATGGCTTGCGGATACATCTGTCGCTCTAGATGAGTGCACTGCAAGATGGAGACATCAAACAAGCCTTGTCTTTCTCGTTAAGATTTCATTACATCCAGAGGCGCTCACACACACACATCCACTTAGCAGCATGAGGACTATGTCATTAAGTGCTGCTTTTCCATCAGAGAATTGTGGAGAATTCCACATGAGATGTCACATCACCACTGCCGCCTCTGAAACACCCCGTTGAAGGCAGAGACGAGCGTCTGTCGCCCCATCTGAGAATAATCCAGCACATAAACCCTATTGCTCATAGGCAGCTCTTTCATAGCGCGCAAGACTTCTCAGTTAGGAATTAATGTTTTTTTCCAAAAACATGAGACCAGAGTTGACATACTGTAATAGTATAGAGCTATGATATTAAAGATTAAAAATGAATAAAATCAGTTTGATCTGGATTGGAAGCGTTCATATTGAAATTTTTTGATTGCAGACACTAGACAAGACATAAATGAGATCTTTTTTTCTTAGGAGAAACATCTGAGAAGCTCTTCATTTAATGTTATCACTGTCTAGGAGAAACAGCTGAGATATTACTGACATCTAACGTGATTTTTCTTTCATTTAATTTGTCATGAACAGCACAAGAGGTTCTCTTTGAGCTCACAGCTCGAGAGCATTTGACATACATCGTAAAAAAATATTTTTTGAAGTTGAAAACAAAGATTATTTGAGTGTGTTTTACAAGAAAATACTATTTTAGTCTTTTCACTTCAAAATTTCAAATTTATTTCAATGAAAAAAAAAAAAGTTTAAGTGTCCTATTAAAAAAGGGTTCTTCAGTGATTCTCAGAGAAGAACCTTGCTCAAATCTAGAACCAAAAACATTTTCTTATAGCATCATAAGAAAAAAATACTGTCATATAAAGTATCAAACAAAAACAAAAAACAAAAAAAATGTACTCACCCCCATGTCACCCAAGATGTTTATATCTTTCTTTCTTCAGTCGAAAAGAAATTAAGGTTTTTGAGGAAAACATTCCAGGATTTTTCTCCATATAGTGGACGTCAATGGGGTTCAACGGGTTGAAGGTCCAAATGTCAGTTTCAGTGCAGCTTCAAAGAGCTCTACATGATCCCAGACGAGGAATAAGAGTCTTATCTAGAGAAACAGTCATTTTCTAAAAGAAAATTAAAATTATATACATTTTAATCACAAATGCTCGTCTTGCACTGCTCTGCGATGCGCCACACACTATGTAATCACGCTGGAAAGGTCACGCGTGACGTAGGTGGAAGTATGGCGGTAGGACGAAAAACTCCAAGTCCAAATTTTCCTCAAAATCTTCAAAATCATCCAACATTTTTTTTTTTTTGTAAAGGGCATTTGACTTATTCTTTGCACGTTCGCTTTGTAGACTCTGGATCGGTACTTCCACCTACATCACGCGTGACCTTTCCAACGTGATTATATAATGTGTGGCGCATCGTAGAGCAGTGCAAGATGAGCGTTTGTGGTTAAAAAGTATATACATTTTTATTGTTTTTAGAAAACGACCGACTGTTTCACTAGATAAGACCTTTATTCCTCATCTGGGATCGTGTAGAGCTCTTTGAAGCTGCACTGAAACTGACATTTGGACCTTCAACCCGTTGAACCCCAGTGAAGTCCACTATATGGAGAAAAATCCTGTTTTCCTCAAAAACCTTAATTTCTTTTCGAATGAAGAAAGAAAGACATAAATTATCAGGAAATCTGAATTCTGAAGTGAACTAATCCTTTAATATGATTTTTCAAAGTAAATAAAATAAAGATTATTGGGGTTTGTTTTACAAGAATATACTATTTCAGTCTTTCTGCCTGCCACATCTGCCAATGGCCGGTGACTTAACAAAATGTACCAGCCATAAATGTTTTTTACCAGCCATGAAACAGATTAATCCTTATTGAAGTTACAAAAGTTATTTTAGTCAAGAGCAATAAGTGATTGATCTTTAACATTGCAAACACTACAATCACTTTAAGAGCTAACGTACGGATTCAATATACTGTTACACATGTTTTCTTTTACATTTTACGTTTTCTTTTACATTTATAACTGACTATTTTTACAAAGATAATTTCCAAGATAGGCATTTTGACATAATTTTGTTTGAATATGTCTGTTCAAGCGCAAGAAGATGTGAAAGAGAGCTCAATTTAGTATTCGCACACAGCGCTCGAGTAACAAATTGAGTTCCTTTTCGCTTCTTCTTGAGCTTCTTGAGCTTAAATTGTCAAGGCTTAAACTTTCGTGAAGATGCAGCACTGCTCCGTCAACTGTCCAAAGCGTCATGTTCTCACAATTTTGCATTGTTAGAATTCATAAAAATGTTACCGGCCAACTGGCGATTGGCACCGTTTCATATACTCGCCAACAACGATTTTTACTCACATTTGGAGTTTGGCAAATGTTAATTTTAGGCCCTGTTCACTTATATTGCCAAAGAAGTTCATTAAACATACTTGTTTGAGTTATGCTGTCAAAACGTGGTATTTAAGTAATGTTATGTTATGATAACTTGATGGCTTTATTAATGACCACATTAGGGTTTACAGTGCATATTATAACAGAACCCTTAACCAAAAAGGTTCTCATTTGCCATTATTGGGACTCTAAAAGGTTTTCCTATAGCATCAGCTGTTCAAGCCTTCAAGAAACCTTTATTTTAGAGATGCACCGATCGATCGGCCAGGGATCGTAATCGGCCGATTTTACTCATGATCGGCCCGGATCAGTGATCGGCCGATCAGTCTCACTTCTTACCAATTCCGAGCCAATCTGTTTTGTTACCAGCGGCACAGGCAATAATGTCAGCTGCGCGTTCTCTAGCTCTACTCTCCGACGGCAAAGTGACATACACCCGCGCGGGCGCCCCATTTCTCTCTCTTACTCGTCTCATTCGCTCCGGTTAAATAGTGCTTGTATTGCATATAATTGTAGTCATTCCCGCAGGTTTCGCACTCACACCAAAAGTGTGCGCACCACTGATCTATATTAGTGGAGCGGACAAGCCAGGCTTAGTCTCAAACAGAGACAGAAGTCAAACAGTCACAACAAGTACTAAAATGAGTGGCTTACTGCGCTTAAATGGTCAAATACATGCAAAATTATGTCAAAATGCCCGTCTTTGCTTATTGGATTATTCAGATAAACACAGTCAGTTTTGGATCGTTAAATAGCTAAGAAAGAGAACGCATGTTGTGTAACAGTATTGGGTCCGTTCATAAACTCTTAAAGGGACAGCAGTCCATTATTCCTGCTGCTGTCTGTCATGTTATTTAAAGAACAAAACACAAAGAAAATCACTTTCTGCTCTTGACTGAATACGTTTTATACTTTAATGGTAAGAATGAATCAGTATTTAATATTTACAATAAAGACTACAGAAATTAAGGTAACCAATGTTAAATAACACTAGATGTGTTATTTTACATTTGATTACTTTAATTTCTGTAGTATTTCTTACCTGAATAAAAACCTACTTAACCTGAAAAACTTTATTTGTGCTGTTGTTTGCAATTTTTTTTTTTTTTTTTTTTTTTTTTGTCGCCTTTGGCTTGCTTAGTTGGGGACACTTGACAATTGACATTTGATATTCAACAGTGCTTTGATCTGCCTGCATTGACACTATTCTTTAAGAGCTGAATAATGTAATAGTCTATACAGAATAATGTACCAGTTATCAATGTAGCTGCTTTGACACAATCTACATTGTAAAAAGCGCTATATAAATAAAGGTGACTTGACTTGACTTTAATTTGTTCTTATTTTATTACTGACTTTTTACTTGTTTTTTTTTTAATGAAAATAAAACTTTGCATTGAAGAAACGTAGATTTTTGTATTATAGTTCTTAGAAAGAAAAACGGCAAAAATCGGTATCTGCAGATCACACTAACAAAAAAAAAAATGGAAGTCGGAATCGGCCAAGAAAATTGCAATCGGTGGATCTCTACTTTATTTTCTGCTCATTGTTCTACAGGTATTTTATAAACTGACGCTCCAGTAGCTGCTGTCAGTGCAGCACACAACGAAACAAATGTCACGAGTGTAATATTTGTTTCTCATTTAGCGCTAACGAGGCTTTCATTTTTTTAATTCTCTAATCACCCCGGGGCGCATGACTTGAGTCAAATGAGCCCGAACCAAACATTCTGTTCGGAGGCGTAAGAACCCTCACGATAAAACACATCAGAGACAGAGAGATGAAACCCTGAAGAACCAAGTGACTTATGCTGACTTTAAACAACAACAACTTAAGGTACTGAATATAACTGAAAAGCTACATTTCTGAAACAAACGTCTTCATTGATCACTGTGGATTTTACTCTCATCCTCACGATTAATCAGGCCTTATACAAATGAGAGATATTCACCCACACACACACAAACCAGCGAAACAATTCCCGTCTTCAACCCTCTGAAGCGCTGAATAGCCCCTCTGTCATGCCAGGAGTGTATAAACAGAATATATATCAGCTCCTTCCTTACAGTCCACAAAAACCTACTGTGATGGTACTATGGTATCTGATACCGTGGTTCCTAATGATCAATGTACTTGAATACCATATGTTTATATGGTCACTCTTAAAAAATAAAGGTTCTAATTAGAATCATAGGCACTTGCAGTATGATGTCATAATAGAACCTTTGTAAAGTGAGAATTTTTTAAATAACAACAACCTTTAAAAATACCACATTATGCAATATTTCGACAATATTGCATATTTTATACAAACGCAGAACAATATTCATACAACAAATAGCCTATCAGCAATTTTCCTACAGTTCACTCTTACAAGATACAGCATACGGTATTTACATGGTACACAAATGTACATTGCAGTGTCTAAATACCACAGTCATACCATAGCATAATGTCAAAAAAAAAAAAAAAAAAAAAAAAATCATACTTTTTTTGTAAACACCATCACTGACATATCATGTAGCCTTTAAAAAAATCCTCCTGTCATTACAGTATTTACTATGGTAACCAGTTTCTGCCTGTTATTGTCAACACAGTAAAATTGGTACGAGCCACCAATGTGAAAACAAAAATGACATATCCCATATTAATTTATCATTATACAGCAAAACTGATGTGTTTGTACTTTGGCTGAAACTATGGTTACCATGGTAACTTGTATAAGGGTGCAATATTGCAAAGAATATTAATCGAATTCAGCAAATACGAACCGCAGAACATTTTATTTTTCATGTTACGAAGTTACAGCCGGTGTGTGTTTGTGTACCTGTGTGTGTGTATGTGGATCTCTGTTGCCTTAGATACCACGACTGAAAAAAAAAAAAACATTACAGCCTCTCCTTCATAATCAATGACATTTGTATTAACGCATTAAAGCACTGACAAGACGCATCAATCACATTTTCTCATAACGCCAGGTTGTTCATGCACATTATAATATCAGTGATGGTGGATATGGGTGGTGTATTGATGATGAAACACATCCTTCATCATGCATTGGTAACTCACGCTTTTTTTGCGCAGGTTCAGTCCGTGTTTTAATAATCCGGGCAGATCTCTGATCTTCTGCTTGATCTGGACCTGATCCCTGGCGGTTCTGTTCCATCTCCAGCTCGAGAGGAGTCCGTCCTCCGCGGTGCAGGGGATGCTGTCGGATTCCTCCATCATCATCCTCCACCTGCTCTTCACGCACACGGACACCGGAGCGACATTCCGCCGCCGCTCGATGGATCTCCAGCCGCCGCAATGAGCCGCTCAACAGAGAGAGGAGACAAGACCTGCCGTACACTGCTGCTCCACCCAGCGATCACACTCACACACACACACACACGACACACACGCTCACATACAAAAAACATTCAGCACTCACATCTCTGTCCAAATAGGACATTCAATAGCCTACACTTCTGCATTAATATGAAACATGCACCTAAAAAGAAAACTTGAAATAAAATGCATTATATTTACTTCACGTAAGAATCATGTAGGAACATGCCTAAAGGGAGGTTGTAGCTAACTTCTGAGGATAATCGCTTCCGAAGTTAAAACCCGTTTACCTTCCTAAATGAGACATGATGAGACATGTGACATACTGAGAATTTAATTCTGTGCTCGACATTAAACTATATTTTTCCAAACTGCTCTGTCTGTGGTCTTTATCATTTTGTCTGGAAATATGTCACCAAAATCAAGCCTTTAAGACAGAGAAATGTGGCAATGTGTGGCGTTCCACATGACCAGCTGTCAGGAATTGTACTTTTTAAATGGCAATTTTATGCGTCATTTTAACTGATAATTAAAGGGTTAGTTCACCCAGAAATGAAAACTCTGTCATTAATTACTCACCCTCATGTCGTTCCACACCAGTAAGATATTTTTTGATGAAATCCAATTTAGCAACCACTTTCAAGGTCCAGAAAGGTACTAAAGACATTGTTAAAATTGTCGACGTGACTGCAGTAGTTCACCCTTAATGTTATGAAGCGATGAGAATACTGTTTGTGTGCAAAAACACAACAAAATTAACAAATGTATTCAACAATATCTTCTCTTCTGTGTCATTCTGCTACATTGTTTATGTCCGGCGCTTCCAGGTTCTACGTCAGAACGGTGACTCGTTTATTGGCCGGCGCTTATGTCAGCATCACACGCATGCGTCTTAACGTGATCAGCTTCGGCCAATACTGAGCTGGCATTCAGACCTATCAGCCTGCACCATCTAGAGTCACCCTTTAAATGTGCATTAAGGCATGTGAGTGTCTCTCATTGATAATATAAATATTGTAAATAAGAACCATCATTGAATTTAATGTATATTTGAGAAATACAGGACTTGCTATTGATACACAATTGAGCAATCAAGACATGCTGCTGCTGCTGTACAAAATAGCGTAGATTAATTAACCATAGCAGATCTATACAGGTGGAGCTGGGGAAGGTGGAGGGTTTCTGAAAGCATGCTGCAAACTGCTACAGCAAATTCTGATCAAGTATTTGAAGGTTTAGCACGCAAGCTCATTGGCTACTGATACAGCAGGAACCAATCAGCTGTGCCCTATAGAGAATGATGTGATTGTAAGCAGATTGAGTTAAGGACCTATCAACCTGTGCCATCTAGAGTTTCATGACTGAACCTTGTATATATCCTATATGGTCATAAATTGGGCCATTAGCTGATGTGGGAGATAAAAGATTTTTTAATAAATTAATGAGATTGTTTCGCAAATCTCAACATTTTCCACATCACATTCATGATACCTTACTTTTAGATGATCAAAAGCTGTATAGAACCCATACATTAAAAAGTAATTGGCATGTCAGGGATTTTGTCCTGACCACCTTAGCAAATCATCAGACCAATCAAATCATTTGATGCATGTCAAGTACTGTTTAAACACAGTAGTTTGCAGTGATTGGACATTGAATCTTAAAGACCTATGACAACTCAGCCTTACATGACATCACTCATGAGTTGCATTATTTTTATGTAATGCTAATTATAAATAATGCAGACTAATAATAATGAATAAAATTTAAAAAGTTATTTAGTACTGAAAAAAAAGTTTATTCATTAATCTTTTCAATTAATCTTTTAATCTTAATTAATTAATCTTTTAAAGTAATTCAATTAATCTTTTTATCCAACTGAAAAGGGAGGTTTGGTCCAACTTAACTTTGAGGGACAATTTTGTCAAATATAAATACCCACATTTGCATGTGTAACCATGGTGTTTACTTGAGTAACAAACAAATGGGCCAAATATTGCCTTCATTAAAACCTAAAAAAAAACTAAAGATAAATCTGCACTAAAAGATAGCACATGTACCAGAAACATCTGTCACATCTTTCATTCTGATCTGGAACTTAAGCACTAAAAAGTGTGTTGTTTTAATTAATATTATTTTGTGCTGCTATTTACTTATTTGGTGGCCTCAAATAACCCCCTTTTATATAATTCTTACCCTGTGTTTTCTAAAAGACACAGTCAAGCCAAAAACGATTTTCCCAGCTGGTCTAGATCAATGAGACACTCAGAATCATTTAACCTCTTACTGACTGGCCCACAGTAAATATCGGACTTTCTCTCTCCACACGTGTTAACAATCACAGAGAATTTTATTGCATTTGTATCATCTCTGATCTTTAGATTTGAGTTATAAATGCAGGATTAACTATTCAATTAAATGTGTTAACATTAACAATCCAGATTTCAGCAGAGCTTATAAATATTGTTTTTTATGGCACATTGTTTTGTGTTTCTTTAACGTGTAATAAACTGAAACCCAGTTAAATCTTCTAAGTGATCAGTAGGTGGGTTTTATATTAACTCTGCACCAAAATGACTTTATTATTACACATTCAAAAGGACACAGATCCGTCCTTAGCATCTAAGGACGCAGTCTTTCTATGACCCATATGTCTGAATAAATGAATCAGTGTGAAATCAATATCAATGTTCAGCAGTTCACATCAATAAAACTGATTTGATTTTCAGGTCTGTGCTGTTTCTTGGGACGGTACATTACGGTGTGTTAAAGTATTGATCAGGTTATTTGTCTCTTATGACTGGTGTTCATAGTCCCTGATTCTGTACAAAACACATGGCATTTCTCCTGCATTGTGTAATCAGAATCAGAATCAGAAAGAGCTTTATTGCCAGGTATGTTTACACATACTAGGAATTTGTTTAGTAATGGAGTTATTGCTATAATATGAAATATTTTGTTTTGTCAGTTACAAATATTTATTTCTATGTTGAGGTCAGATCAGAAGTAGGTCTTTGATTTTACACAGGTTGTTTGGATGCTTTGGCATGTATTTGATGATGGACGCCTGAGGCTGTTATCCATTAACACCCACTGCCAGCATGACACAGGTTGGCAGGCGTCCCCGCTGCTCACAAATGCATGATGGGTCAAAAACAGTGCCGCCCCCTTCAGCCAGATTTATGCAAGGTTTTGAAAGGTTTGCTTTCAAATTAAGCAAACCTTTTAAAATCCACAAGCGCGACTTTGGAAAAAAGACGTTGTCTAATCTAAGAGGAGATTCAGCAGCAAACCAGAGGCCTGTTTCTCGCTGTCGACTGTATGAAGTTGTTAAAAGCAAACGCTCGTGCTCGGCAAACCAGTATCTCCACATCTCGCATGAAAGAATAGCTGATGATCTGTCAAAATGAAAGATCACCTCTATACGGCTGAATAGAGCATATGCCTGGAGGACACGTGTGTGTGTGTGTGTGTCCCAGTGGAGTTCATTGGGGGGGTGGTGTGTGTGTTGTGGGTGTGTCTCTCTGTGCTCTAATTTCAGGTGAAACACAGAGGTGTTAGATGACAAGAAACCCACATGGGAAGCTGGGCAGCACATTCAAAGCAGGTGTTCAGTCTTGAAGATCTGCAGAGAGAGACAGTGATTAAGTATCTGATGACACGGATGTAAAAAAAAAAAAAAGGAATATATACAGGATTCCACTGAAAATTCTATGAGAATTTGGAACATAAAGGATGACACTGTGAAATAAAAGTTCTTTAAGAATAAAAAAAAAAAAAAAAAGGAATTCTGGAAAAAATTGGAAAAAGAATTGTTACCAGTGGGATACGTGGAGATGCTCTGGATGTTGAACTTGATCTCCCGCTTTGATCTCCAGTCAAAAAACCTCATCAAAAGTGTTTAACAATCCACTGCAATCATATCTGACCAGGGTTATTATACTTAAACTAAAACCATGTAATAGTTAATAAAAAACTTTAACTAATTTGATTTCAGCTTGTTGCCAAAGAATCATATCTCATTTTATTACGTACAACTAAATGTACCAAAAATAGCTAAAACTAAACCTGAAATAAAAATGTATTTATATAACAAAAACTAATTAAAAACATGACAAAATTACTAAAACTTTGAGTGAAATTAAAATGAAAAAAAAGAAAAAAGAAAAAACAGAAACTAATTCAAACTATTAACGTTAGAATTTTTGAACTTTTGTAATTTTGAGCATAAACAATATATGCAAAGTTACGGCGCTCAAAGTTCAATGCAAAGCGAGATATTTTCTTTTACAGAAATCGCTTTTTAAGGACTACATTAAGCTTCTTCCTGGGTTAGTGACATCACAAACCCTAAAATTGACCGAAACCCTGCCCCCGAGAATAGTTGCGCAACAAAGGTTTGAACAATGTAAGGCTGAACAGTTACTGACAATACTCATTTTGGCTGCGTGAGATTCTCCAGCTTTGTTGTTGTTGAGCAACCGAAGCATGAGCTGTTAAAGCTCCGCCCTCTTCTGGAAAGGGGGCCTGGAGCAGCAGCTCATTTGCATTTAAAGGGACATACCCAAATTTGACAAGCTATAATAAATGATCTGTGGGGTATTTTGAGCTGAAACTTCACACACATTCTGGGACACCAGAGACTTATATTACATCTTGTGAAAGGGACCATTTAAGGTCCCATTTAATAAAAATTCAGTGACACTAATATATCTGACTTCATTATGGTCTGAAACTCATCATTTGTCATCTTAATGGGAACAAAAGTGATATTATTATTATATAATTTTATAATAAAATGTTTATACTTTTTAAAATAAATATTATATTAAAATATAATTTATTATATATTTTATAAAAACATTTTAGAATATTTCTCATACAATATATCTTTATTTTAATTTAGAGGATTTTTATTTGATTCCGTTAGGACTTATTGGGAAACAATCATTTTTGCAAATCTGGTGCTGTTTGTGGTACACAAATTACACACTTCACTTTTTGATGGCATGTGCGCATCTAATCATAAACATATTTGTTAACAAAGTCAATGTCCCTCATGGGAGATTTATCTGCATGTTTTTCTGAGTCTGTTGTAATGTTCTGCTGCATTCAGACACAGAGTCTATTCTTAGAAAGGCTTATGATGATTAAAAATACTCTGTGCATATTCTGTGTAATCCCTCCATTGAAGTATTTACACACAGAGTCATTTCTTCTTCAGCACTGATATCATGGGATCTAATGACACGAGCTCAGTGCTCTTTAAAGTGTGATGGCCGCAGGCCCTGAGGCAGGTCCATTTAATACCACGCTGTTACACTGTATGTGTTCAGAGTCCTGATGGGAGAAGACCACTGCGATCTGCACTGTAAAACATCATCATAAATTACAGTAAATGGAAAAATGCTTAAGTAAAACCCATGAATTGGTTAACTGTACATTTCCTTACCATACGGGAAGATGACAAATGGACCTGAAAAAGAAACATTGGGTTAAAATGTATATATTTGAAATGTCTAGAATATATTTTGAAAATATGATATAAAATGCCCATGATATTCCAGATACTTTTTAATTTGATGTTAACATTAACACGGTAAAACCAGTGATATTTTTAAAATATTATTACCATTTAAAAGAACTGTTTTCTATGTGAATATGTTTTTAAAATGTAATTTATTCTTGTGATAAAAACTGAATTTTCAGCTTCATTACTCCAGTAGGATCATGTGACACTGAAGACTGGAGTAATGATGCTGAAAATTCAGCTTTGATCACAGGAATAAATTACATTTTACCATATATTCACATAGAAAACAGTTCTTTTAAATGGCAATAATATTACTGGTTTTACTGTATTTTTGATTAAATAAGGTGAGCAGAAGGGACTTATTTAACCTATATATATATATATATATATACACACACACTGTGTATATAGGTTATGTTAGTACAAACTATTTCATGAAGGATAGTTACAGTAGTAAGATGTAGTTCTGATCATGTATGTCTAGTTTATATGTCACAATATTTCATACAAAACTCTGAATATCTTACAGTGATTTGATGTCACTAACCTTGCAAACTTTGGCAAATCCAGGAACAATATCATCCTTGAAAGATTTGCAAACACAACTTTTTTTTCCCCAGGCAGACTGAAGAAAAACCCTGTGGGCCTTCACTTGAATAAAGTCAGCCAATCACATTAGAGCTTACTAGATTGAGAAAGTGCTCCAGTTTCATATGAAACATGCATCAGACAGTCAGAGAACGGACTGCGGGAGGCCCGTCTGATGCTGAGACTAGTGTGTGTCCACAGTGGAGTGTCTGTGCGTGAAAGTAAGACTAAAAGAGTGAAGAAAGTCTTTCATCTTAAACCTTCTCCTCTCCAGTTACTGCTCGCACACACAGACAGAGATCTTCAAACACACCCTTGATTAAATATTGAAGAATGCCCATGGCTCTCTGACAGAACACAACCTCCAGCACTTCCAAAAAAGAGAGGAGATGAGTGCTGGTACCAACCCACAGAAAATGTTTCAGGTCAGCATCCTTGCCGACAACCAGACGGATTTTGCTTAGAGCTGATTTTAGAAGTAGTTAATGGTTGATGTTAGGACTATGATTGACAAGAATATTGTTCCAGGGCCAACAAAAGGTAAAATCTTGGTCAGGTTTTAAATTTTAAAACCATAATAAGTGTCATTATGTTTAAAACAATCTGTAAGGACTGGACATTACTGTTAAGAAAGGTTTTACTGCCATCTAGTGGTTGCTTTAGAGAACTTTTGTTTATTCGGTCACAGAAGGTAAAATGTCCTGTTTTAAAAACAACAACAAAAAAACCCTATTTGGCCTAAAATGGCATACAAAACTGCACAAAAACTTTCTGTAAGTATATGTCATAATTTACATTATATAAGCTATATAATTTTGTTGTCACAGAGAAAGAAAGAAAGAAAGAAAGAAAGAAAGAAAGAAAGAAAGAAAGAAAGAAAGGAAGGAAGGAAGGAAGGAAGGAAGGGGAAAAAAATGGATTCTTGTGGTAAATTTAATTTGAAAGTCAATTACTCGGCAGCCAAACTAGATATTTTTTCAGGGAGGGAGAGTCCACCGAATTTTCTCTGTGTTGCAGATCTGAGGGGAAGCCATCAAAACCAGACAAAATCTCCCCAATCTTGATCTAAAGATTTGTCCAAAAGTTGGCCAAAATTTGGCAAAATGGCGTATTTTCCCAACGCTGGTCCAATCACGAGTAGTGCTCTGGCTCGGCGAAGACGGCGAGTGATTATCGAGCCCAAACGTCTTTTCGCGCCCAAAATTAGTCATCTTAAAGATGTTTTACACAAAAACATTTTACACTTTTTAGATTGACAAGTTTTCTGTGAATATGTAATAAAGTGATAATAACAATAGCCTACTTACATTTTATCGATGTACCTGTCAAATACTGATCCCAACGGCAAGGGCTCTAACGGTTGATCTGCTGTTGCTGTGGTTACGGTTTTGTTTCTTTTGCGCGAGCACTCGATCTATGAAAACGCGCGTTCTTTGTTTTCGTACTTTTACATGCTGTTTTAGATGTTTAATGAAACGTTTCTTGTGTAAGATGTAAAAACTTTTTAACACATTTATGTAGGCCTACATTTTTGCTGTTTTACATTGCTGTTTTGCAGCAATTTGTAGGCCAATCCTAAACTGTGGGTTCCCTCAGGAGTTTCTAATGTGTTTAGGAAGTATGAAAAAAAAGTCTGTTTACATGACTTTCACAATTTGTTCTACAACAACAAACTATATCAAACCTCAAATGTGAATTCTTAAGTCACTGTTTTTTGTTTGTTTTGCTAATGTGTGTTGCTAATACTTGGCTATAAGCACTACAGATGTCTGATTCTTCAAGCATGTAATCTCACATTCTTGCTAGCTGTAGTCATCATTAAGCATGTGAGCAATATTTCCTTCATACCCTTGTGTATCGATGACAAACGGATGTGAAATGCAGCATGCATCTTCATTTAATGCGTCAGCTGCATATGAGAGAGACAGTGAGATTTTGCTGTGGATATAAATGGAAAAAAATACTTAGCTCAGCAAAACTTAGACATTGTAGCTTGACCTTTGAACTGTTTCTACATAGCAACTGAAAAGATCATAGGCTCTTTGGCATGACAGTTTCTGTAACTCTTTATGCATGCATTCCTACTTGATGAAGCTGGTATTTACTCAAGCCGGAAAATCTTAAGTTGCTCAGTTTAAAAGCCCTCATATAAAGCGTAATTGGTGGTCTATTTTTGGAGTATTGGGGTCTTATTCACTTCTCTTAGTGCTGTTTGTGGTGGTTACACTCTTGCCTCAAGTTACATTAGATGTCAGTGATCATCAGTGAATGGTGGTAATAAAAACCCAGAATTTCAGAAACCAAAAAGAAACAGGGAAAAAACACCCACACAATCACACATTAGGTGCTGAATTTCTGCGGAAAAAAGATCTTAGCATAAATATCTCCAGTGCACATCTATAGTTTCACAAGTAGGCTATTTCTGTAAAAACCCTTTTGTTTGAGCTCACAACAACCTCACAACTTACGCCAACTCTTAAAAAAGCAAAGAATGTCTCAGATTTTGAGTAAAACAACTTAAATAAGTAGGTTGTTTTACTCAACTGGCCTTCCTAAACGTCTAAACCATCAAGACCACATAAGATAATTGCTCTTTTAGCTTAACCACCACGACCAACTTGGTCAACCAGCGCCAACGGTTTGGTTTTGTTAGTGAATTGCACCACCAGCTAGGAAGATTATACTGCACTAAGCTAGTATTTTTAACAGGACTAGGGGGGAAAAAATGAGTGTAAGAGCAAAACCTCCACATCTGAAGATCGGTTTCAGTTATTATATAAACTCTAAATTAATATTCAGGTCCTGTGCTTGAATGATTTGGTGGGTGTGTGGAATGAAAGGTCAGGAGAAAGAAATCCGATATACTAACAGCAATTCTCAGAAAAGAAACACTTACTTTTCATCTGTTAATGACAAAACATTCGTGGAATCAATGCAAAGACCCGTGTTATCTCATCAGAATCACTGATCACACTTCAGCAACATCAACAACAAAAATGTGGTTTCCGTTGTAGGCCTTTTTTATTACACGGGTAATGTTGGAAATGAACCATGAAATGACAGAAGAAACGTTCACTGCATGATGGTACAAAACTCTACATTTCTCATCCACCCACTGATACTTGCACGAGTGATGGAAATAAGTACAGTAGAATGGCAATATATATGCATTGCTAAAATGCAACCTTAATTTGGTGGAATTGGTGCATTTATATGCATTCCATACTTGGAAAAAGTTGCAAAGTGCAAGAAATAGTTATCAAATTGCAGATAGGTATATGGAATATTACCTGAGAGACAAGTAAATAAAAAAAAAGTATATACATCAATGTTATTGTTAACTATTAGATCATTTTCAGTAATTGACATTAAATAAAATATTAGAAAAAATTAAAATATTATATTAGAGGGGAAAAAATTGAATGAAAATGAAAAATGTCACCTTAATCAGAAATAAGATGAAGTAGGCTAAAATAAATTAAATACAGTACTGAAATTGAAATAAAAAGTTATATAGAAATAAAATAAAAATGACAAAAGTACAAAACAAAATCAAATAAAATGAAAACTGAAAAAATATCCCCAAAAATATTGGGGGAAAAACTATTAGACTAAGTAAAGAGTTTCAAGGTTAACAAAGCAAACACTCATCCCATTTAAAATTCAACAAAAACCCAGAGACCCAGAAATAAGACTTTATTTAATACAAGTAGGGCATATTTTTTTGTCCCCTCTTGCTGAAGCAAAACCAGGAAACTTCCACCATTACTTAAAATAATATCACACACACTCAACCTTAACATCTCCTCATCTTTACACCATGACTATTTTCCCCTCGTGCTGAAGGGGATTCCTCTGTTTCACAAACCACTATAGACATGCATTAACTGTAGGCCTGCGGTCTTCACGACTTCGGCCCAAACAAACTGACGACTTGACATGCAAAAAAAATATATTACAGAATGAGGTCACTTATAGAAAGCAGAATTCAAAATGAAGAAGGAAAAGACTACCATTTACTTTCATTTACAACCATTTACTTTCATTTCTTTTATTTCAAAAGAATTTTGTGATTACAATAAAATAAACTAGAATCTCAAACTGTGTGTGCAGCAGTTTGCATGATATAAATAATAATTCAAACTCAGTTACTGGAGGACATAAATGAGATATTAATAAAAATGAAAATGAACCCATGATTTACTCACCCTCAGGCCATCCTAGGTGTAATCTTCTTTCAGACTAACACAATCGGAGATATATTTAAAAATATCCTTAGTCATCCAAACTTTACAATTATTTTGGGGGGCATTTTGAAGCAAAAAAAAAAAAAAAAGCACCCATCCATAATCAAAGTAATCCATACGACTCCAGGGGGATAATAAAGGCCTTTTGAAGTGAAGTGATGTGTTTTTGTAAGCAAATCCATATTTAAAACTTTATAAAATAAAATAACTAAATTATCATGTACACCAATGCTAGAGGGTGAGTGAATCATGGGATAATTTTCATTTTTGGCTGAACTATTTTAGAGTAAAATGTGTTTTGGAAAATATAAACCGATCAGGCATAACATTATGAGCACTGACAGGTGAAGTGAATAACACTGATCATCTCTTCATCACGGCACCTGTTAGTGGGTGGATATATTAGGCAGCAAGTGAACATTTTGTCCTCAAAGTTGATGCACGTGGGGAGAGAAGGCTGGCCTGTGTGGTCCGATCCAACAGATGAGCTACTGTAGCTCAAATTGCTCAAGAAGTTCATGCTGGTTCTGATAGAAAGGTGTCAGAATACACAGTGCATCACAGCTTGTTGCGTATAGGGCTGCATAGCCGCAGACCAGTCAGGGTGCCCATGCTGACCCCTGTCCACCGCTGAAAGAGCCAACAGTGGACACGTGAGCATCAGAACTGGACCACGGAGCAATGGAAGAAGGTGGCCAGGTCTGATGAATCACTTTTACATCACGTGGATGGCCGGGTGCATCCCTTACCTGGGGAACACATGGCACCAGGATGCACTATGGGAAGAAGGCAGTGTGATGCTTTGGGCAATGTTCTGCTGGGAAACCTTGGGTCCTGCCATCCATGTGGATGTTACTTTGACACGTACCACCTACCTAAGCATTGTTGCAGACCATGTACGCCCTTTCATGGAAACAGTATTCCCTGGTGCCTGTGGCCTCTTTCAGCAGGATAATGCTCCTGCCACAAAGCAAAAATGGTTCAGGAATGGTTTGAGGAGCACAACAACGAGTCTGAGGTGTTGACTTGGCCTCCAAATTCCCTAGATCTCAGTCCAATTGAGCATCTGTGGGATGTGCTGAACATACAAGTCCGATCCATGGAGGCTCCACCTCGCAACTTACAGGACTTGAAGGATCTGCTGCTAACATCTTGGTGCAGATACCACAGCACACTTTCAGAGGTCTAGTGGGGTCCATGCCTCGACGGGTCAGGGCTGCTTTGGGGGACTAAAACAATATTAGGAATGCGGTCATAATGTATTGCCTGATTGGTGTGTATTTCATATTAAAATTGTATTTTTGTGCATTTTTCATAATAATAAATGTAAAATCTGGGTTAGCCTTGGAAAAAAAGAGCCTGGGTATTGTATTGTTGAACTAACTTTGTGTTCTTTAATTAGCTAAACTTTTCTATCTCCTAGCATGATTTTAAAGAATTTTAAAATAATAATGTGGTTTCTGATAATTGAAAATGGTATTTCTGTGCATTTTTCATAATAATAAATGTAAAACTTTGGCAAGTTGTCACAAAATCTGTATCTCAGTAACTAAGACGTTTCAAGTCACAAATGCTTGATTCTTCATCTAAACTATACTTTGTTTGTCACTTTATAGTTTCCCAAAATTTTAAAGAAGTCATTACATAGCTTATTATGCATAATTTAATAATAGATAATATATTAGATATATAATAAGAAATATAGATATATATATAAGATATGTTGTGGAACATGGTCTATTTCTGTTGTAGACTATTTTATTTAATTTTTTAAAACTTGTGAAAACCTGTGAGTTTATGGGTTGGGGGTGTTTGGGGGAGGGGGAGAAAAAGAAAAAAAGAGCATTTACAAAAAAATCTGAATCAGGGCAATTTTTTAAAGGCGGGTTAAAAAGTGGAAACTCCTGAAGCCTGTGTATAAAAACCACTTCAGAAGTGATGTTCAGAAGTCTCCCGAGTTTGCTTGAAGACATCACACAAACTTTCGCAATCACAATGCTGTCAGCTCTGAGTAAGTGGAGGCGTTAAACCGATCGGATATCCTTATATGCAGACCGACACATCATCTCACTTTCTCTCTCACTTTTCTCTGCAGAAGTGCTCTTCCTGTCTGCCATACTGGTAGTTTCCATCTGTCTCATGGTGGACGCTGTGCCTGTGCACAGCAGTATGGGGGAGTTATCCGAAACATCTGGGGATGAAGTTCAGGATGTGGATGTGAAGAGTTCTCTGAACGACCGGCAGAAATGGCATCTGATGGCAAGAGATCTGCACAAGGATGTCAAGACTCTGCGAGATGAACAGGTGCATTTAAATACTGAATAAAACAAAGGTGCATCATACTTCTGACTGTCTTAAACTAATTTTTGTGTTCTTCCATCTGCAGTTTGACAGAGATTTCAGAGAGACGGTGAATATGACGGCGTATGAAGGTGTCCGAGTCAGCACGCCTCTCCTCAGACCTTCTGACGGCTGTTTGTCCAGAAACTTCAGCACAGTAAGAACACTTATCATGGTTGGGATTTATTTAGGGCTGATTCTTTAATTAGCTAAACTTTTCTGTCTCCTAGCATGATTTTAAAGAATTTTAAAATAATAATAATTTTAAAAATGTAGTTTCTAAAAAAGTCAGAATATATAATCCAAGTATTTCCATGTGTTATTTATATAGTTTTGATGCCTATTATTATAACCGTAGCAAACAGTTAAAATAAATGATGTTCAAACGTTTGACTGGTACTTTACACTAACTTGATGGCATTTGTAATGTCTCATTACAAAGAATCCATCATCGTTACAATCAAGCCAAGCATTTTATAGAACCGGGTTTTTCCCAAAACGTTTGTTTGGCTATAATGGTATTAGTAAAGCGGAGCACATTGTTCTAGAACAGACATTTTCATGATTCGAGTAGCTTTATTAGGCCATCATCTACAGAAAGTTTTACTGTAAGTTCATATTGTAGTATTAGCAAGTGCAAAGCTTATCTAACTTCCCCTACAAAAAAAAGAGCTGTCATTACCATTCAACACACTTTCATGGCAATTCATAACTAATTTACGTTTTGGCAAATCTGTGACTAATTTGTAATGTCTCATTCATAAAATCTGCATATGCCACACTAATTTAACGCTTTTTCCCCCCATACAAAACCATGTGAAATAGTTACGTACTAGATTGGGTTGATATCGTTACTTGACGTAAATTTAAGACGTTAAATACAACTCTAGATGGCGCAGGCTGAAAAGTCCTTAACTCAATCTGCTTGCAGTCACATGATTCTCTATAAGGCACAGCTGATTGGTTTCTGCTGTATCAGCTCGCTGCTCAACCTTCAAATACTTGGTCAGCATTTGCCGTAGCAGTTTGCAGCATGCTTTCAGAAACCCTCCCTCTTCCCCAGCTCCACCTGTGTAGATCTGCGGGGGGTAATTCATGTACGCTATATTGTACAGCAGCAGCACGTCTTATCGGTGTTTGTATTGGCATTAGCAAGTCCTGTACTTGCTCAGCAGCTGCAGCATAGCAGATCTATTCCGCCAAGACCAAACATATTAGCATTGTCATATCCATTTCCATGCCAAAACACGCTGAGAGTTGTCATGACAAATGTTTTCATTTGATTTTCTGAAATATTGGCCATAAATACACACAACTGAAGAATCTCCCCTCATGAATGTTTCAGGAAAGGTGTCTGGGGCGCATTTACAGTGTCCTGACGTGGTATAAAGAAAACTGGAACTACATCGAGAAGGAAAATCTGACCTCAACCCTGGTCAACGACATTAAACACGAGACCAAACGATTGCTGGAGGCCATTAACAGCCAGGTAAACACAGCTGAACTCAACATCTCCGGTCATCGCATCCTAACCAAGAGGCTGAACTTGACGTAATTTTAGATGTCAGCAAGTGATTTTTACACTTTTGAAATTAAATCAAAAATCAAATTCATAGGTTTTCAGAGCATAAACATTCAAAAATTTGGTAACACTTCACAATAAGCAAATTCATTAAATTTTATTGTAAGTTCAACACTAATAGCTAACTTGTTATATAATCAAATCTAGAGATGGTCTAACTTTCCCTCCAAAAAACTTAAAATGTGATTATTGTTCAACACACTCTCATGGCAATTCATAACTATTTTACATTTTGGCAAATTGTTGGCAATTTGTGCAATATAATTTACGATCTGCTCAAGTTATACTAATTTTTAGTTCGATTTTAGAGCATAAAGTTAATTTACTATCAAAGATTACTAATACATTTTTTAAAATGTTAAAAGTTGTTGACATTTTCTAATGCAGTATGAACTAACTTAAAAGTAGTTTGTATTTGTATTGTACAATTGTATTTTTATTAACATTAAAGATGCTCTGAAAATGCATTAATTAATGTTAACAAAAGTCATTAATAATGAATGACACTTTTGCATGTTGAAGATCGAGGAAGAGCAGTCAAAACAATCAATAACTGATTAATAAATTGACGGTGAAAAGTCATGAAATGCAGATTATTGAGTGTCCCAGCCATGAAAATACAGACTCAATTCATAAGGACCCAATATATGATAGGCCATTTCAGCATTGCAGTAGCTGTGCACTCAAAACCAACCAATCAGAGCTAGTCGTACATTAGCAGTGTACGTGGTGGCGTGACACACATTTAATGTTTATTTCTACCTCCAGCTCCAGGTGAGTGAAGGACAGATGGATCCGATCTCCAGCAGTCCTCTGCCGGTCAAATCCGCATGGATGCACAAGACAACCGTACACTCAATCCTGTTCAACTTCACCAGCGTCATGATCGACACATGCAGAGCCGTCAGTTACATGAGCAAGAGGAAGGGTGGACATTGGAGAAAAGACGTGAAGAGACCCAGCGACAGGACCTCTAAAAAGAACTGATCAATGCTAATTTAACTGACTTATATATTTATTTATTGACCATCACAAAATAATTGATTCAGGGTATGATAATTTAATATTTATGAGTACTTTTAACTTATTGAATATCTCATTTGTACAACGCTGATATTTATAAATGTAATATTTACTGTGTAATTTTATTTACCCCCGTACTACTTCTGTACTTTCATTTGTAGAACACAAAGTCCTTGCTGATAAATATTTATTAAACATGTTTAGTTTATTAGAAACTGAACGGCGAGCACATCCTGAGATTGTTTACAATGATCTATTTAGATTAAAAATAACAAAGACAATTCAGTTACATTGTGTGTGTTTCTCAAGATGATGTTTTAGAAAGAAGCAGCAAATGTCTTAAAAAAAAAAAAAAAAAAAACAGAGGGTGGATGAGAGAGCGAAGTATTTACATCCCAGCCTAACATTCAGATCCAAGCAGTCAGTGTCCCAACATGAGTGGATGGACGATTACTCGCTGGTCTCAGATTCTTCAGTGAGTTTGGATGTTCAGTGGGAGGATCTGATTCGTCTGTAGTGGCTGTCAGGAGCGTCTTCATCCCCAAAGCAAACTGAAAGAAAAACATCATCAGCTCTCTGTGGTAAAACACTGAGCTTCACATGTTCAACTCACACAACTCACCTCAGGACTGTGGGCTCAGGCATCCCTGGATCAGCTCCACGTTTGAATCCTGGGAAATTAATAAAATAAAAACTGTAAATAAATCTCAATGGAAACATGGAACAGATTCAGAAGCATGAACTAGTGGTAAACAAGGTTTTTTTTAAGTGGTTGATACTGATCTTTAAGAGAATAAAAAAAGAAAAAAAAGAAAAAAGAAATGCGTTATGTAATTATTTTATTGCTTTGTATATTTTATATATATATATATATATATATATATATATATATATATATATATATATATATATATATACACACACACACACACACACATACATACATATACATACACACTTGATAGCTTTTATTTGGATCTAAAAGACATGACAATGAAAAGATTCAAATACTCTAGGAAGGGTCTTTAGCAAGGTGACCGATCTATAGTTCATGGCTCACATACTTGTACAGTTTCTTCCATTTATAAACACATTAAGGATAAACAAAACATCTCCGTCTCCATATTTGCATGCTCCCTATGATGGCTGAAACAGAGCAGAATTTTCCAAGCTTTTTTGCAGCCCCCCTAACTGCATCCCCCTGATCCCATTCTTATGGACATGGCCTAAACTTCCAAATACCAATATTATTCATTTACAGTTGTATCCAAGTTGGTAAATGAGATCTACCAGTGGTTGATATTTCAATAGTTTAGAATAGTAGCAAGTATCCATACACAGGTCAAAACAACAGCCCACCTCAAAGATACATACAGATTTCATAACCTCATTTACAATTACAATGTCAGGAGGATTTGGAAAATTTTTAAAATAAACACTGTCAGATGAGTTATGATGAAACCAGTTAAATCATACAGTGCTTGTAAATCTTATTATCATGTCCACAGATTACCTTTTGCAAGTCCTTTGCAACCAGGTCAACCAGATGGTCATGTCTGGCCACATAAAGTCCGTTTCATTTTCCTGCTAAATTGGATGTAATATACAGTAGGGTTCATGCTTTGATGGATACCATGTTGCCAAATTATACTTCGTTGGAAGACACTGTAATCTTGCTTTGATCATGAATATTAGAATGTCATCTGAGATTGAGAAGTCTGTCAGGACAGAATGAGACCCTGAATGGTCGGCAAGTGCTGTCCGTTTTGGGTCTGACTAAGATGAAGAATTGAGGCTCTTGCGTGTTTAATCTGTAGCTGCTGAGGTGTACTGTCATTATTGAAGATCGCCAGGGTGGAGACCAGCGGATCGGTGATTATGTTGTCGTTGAGAGTAACTACTTCTCCGTCAGGTCCCAGCCAGGACAACTGTATTCCTGTACGGCAGCAGAGATCATTTAAATCTAGCCAGTCAGAGCGCACTCCAAATCCAGCTGCTCTGATGTCTAACTTTCCGTTCTCCAACAGTTATATCGTCATTGTTGAGCATGTTTAGAAGATGTCCTGTTTTGGAAGCGGTGTAGAACCGAAGTGGAACCGAGGCCTCCATCTCTACGCAGCTGGAAGATAATGTCCCGAGTTGTACGACTATTAAGACAAAACCATTTCCTCACCAGCTTCACCGTTTCGTTGTTCATCGCTGACAGTGTACTTTGTGGATTATGTACGTTAGGGAAAAGGTGTTGAATTTTAGCCGCTGCGATCTTAATCATTATGGGGAATGGGGCAGCATCAATCAGCCCAAGTCTTTGAGTGTACTCGTGACACAACTCTGTAATCTCCTTCCTTCCAATCACCACTGATGTTAAATTTATGACCCAGATAAGGATATGTTTCACGGCGTTCATACAGTCGGATGGGTTTCTGCATTAATGAAAAGGCAGGGGGTTTATCAGACTTTGCTTTATACCATCTGTTTCCTCCACTGCGTCTTTCATAGAATGCAGCACATTTTGTATGTTTGATGTCTAAACCTGACCACCTTATGAACTCATCTGTGTGGAGGAGCATGTTGGTAATAACACTTTCATCTCCTGAGGAGATTTCCACATCATCCACATAGCCTTGCAATGGGTTTGGGGATCGCATGCCTGCTGGCGCACACTGGCACAACCACTTCATCCAGAATCGCCAAAATGAAATTGACGGCACTCCACGGGCACCCTGTTTTGATGCCAATTTTAAGTGGGATCGGTTAGGGCACTTCCACATATGACTTGGATGTAAGAGTTATTATAAACATCTTTAATTAGATCTGCATACAGCTGCGGTAGTCTTATTTCATCTAATGCGTGAAACATGACATCATGGGGCAAAGTGCCAAATGCATCACAAAGTGAAGAATTTGGTAGATGAGTGTTTGAAGTCATCTATTCCAGTTTTAAGACAGAAGACATGCTCATTCATCCCCTGCCTATTGATATAAGCTTTTTTGCTTTGGTGAATGTATTCCTGTCTCTACTAACCAGGGAAGTATTCGTGACAGCATACATTTCATAAACACCTTATAGACTGTAGGTAATAAGGAGATGTTTCTCCAGGTAGACGGGTCGTCAGGAATATTATCTTTTTTGGGGATACGATGGATCAGGACCCCTTTCCATGATTCTGGAACTTTACCATTCTCCAGACAGGTGTTAAATATATTGGTCAGAATTGGACACACCATTTGTTTGGTAGTTTTCAGCGTTCCGTAAGTCACGCCATCAAGTCCGCTTGCTTTATTATTAGGGAGGTCTTTAACCACTTTCTCCACTTCAGTGACAGTGAACAGCAAAGTGTTAAGTTGGCTAGATTGTACAGGAAATAATGATCCAGTCCAAGGCGGTGCATTGAACAAGCTTTCAGGCCTCTCAGGCACGCATTTGGAAGTATACACACACACACACTATATTGCCAAAAGTATTGGGACACCCCTCCAAATCATTGACTTCAGGTGTTCCAATCACTTCCATGGCCACAGGTGTATAAAATCAAGCCCCTAGGCATGCAGACTGTTTCTACAAACATTTGTGAAAGAATAGGTTGCTCTCAGTGAATTCAAGCGTGGTACCGTGATAGGTTGCAACCTGTGCATTTGTGAAATGTCCTCACTACTAAATATTCCACGCTCAACTGTTAGTAGTATCATAAAGTGGATGCAATTGGGAACAACAGCAACTCGGCCACGAAGTGGTAGGCCGCGTAAAATCACAGAGCGGGGTCAGCGCATGCTGAGGCGCACAGTGCGCAGAAGTTTCAATAGCTACAGACCTCCAAACTTCGTGTGGCCTTCAGATTAGCTCAAGAACAGTGCGCAGAGAGCTTCATGGAATGGGTTTCCATGGCCGAGCAGCTACATCCAAGTGCAATGCAAAGCGTCGGATGCAGTGGTGTAAAGCACGCCGCCACTGGACTCTAGCGCAGTGGAGACGTGTTCTCTGGAGTGATGAATCACGCTTCTCTGTCTGGCAATCCGATGGACGAGTCTGGGTTTGGCGGCTGCCAGGAGAACAGTACTTGCCTGACTGCATTGTGCCGAGTGTAAAGTTTGGTGGAGGGGGGATTATGGAGTGGGGTTGTTTTTCAGGGGTTGGGCTTGGCCCCTTAGTTCCAGTGAAAGGAACTCTTAAGGCTTCATCATTACAAGACATTTTGGACAATTTCATGCTCCCAACTTTGTCGGAACAGTTTAGGGATGGCCCCTTCCTGTTCCAACATGACTGCGCACCAGTGCACAAAGCAAGGTCCATAAAGACATGGATGAGCGAGTTTGGTGTGGAGGAACTTGACTGGTCTGCACAGAGTCCTGACCTCAACCTGATAGAACACCTTTGGGAAGAATTAGAGCGGAGACTGCGAGCCAGGCCTTCTCGCCAACATCACTGCCTCATCTCACAACCATTTAAAAGTTGTGCCAGTATGTTTTTTTTTTTTTTTTTTAAGAGATTAATAGTCTTATTCAGCAACAACACATTAAACTGACATTTATAATGATTCAAAAGATTACTATTTCTGTTCTTTTGTCCTTTCTTTTTAATCAAAGAATCCTGAAAAAAAATGTATCAAGGTTTCCACAAAAATATGAAGCAACACAACTGTTTTCAACATTGATAATAGTAAGAAATCTTTCTTGAGAAGAAAATCTGCATATTGGAATAATTTCTGAAGGATCATGTGACACTGAAGACTGGAGTAATGATGTTAAAAATTCAGCTTTGATCACTAGATATAAATTACATTTTACAGTATTTTCAAATAGAAAACTGCTATTTTAAATTGTAATAATATTTCACAATATTGCAGTTTTTACTGTATTTTTCATGAAACAAAATGCAGCCTTGTTGAGCAGCAGCAGAGACTTCTTTTAAAAAACATTAACAAATCTTACCAATTCCAAACTTGATTTTTTTTTTTTCTGCATTAAAGTAACTACAATTTAATTAGATGTTTTACATTTGCAAGATGTTAAGAATTTAAGGGGACAATTAGTTTGTCATACAAAAAAAAAACAAGGATTTGTTTACTTAATGCAATTTATTTAGAATTTTGGGGTGAAATATAACATATATCATATTTTTAGGATGGAAATAGCAGATGTTCTTGACAGCTTTTGTGAGATCACTGATCTACGGAGCAGGTGACACTCAATTTAATGCTGATATATGTAAAATGTATGTTAACGACAAATGAGACACAAAACAGCTGAAAAAAAAAATATTTTACACAATATTTACTCAATTGAGAAAAAAAAAAAAAAAGAAGGTGGACAGTCAGTTGATTTTAGATTTGACACACTTGTTAATCAGCCATTAGATGTGGCCAATATCAGCCGTTTGATCAGCATGACTAGCATGGACACTTCTGAGGGTGTACTTCTGTGGCCATATTTTTAAAGGATTAAATTAGAGTTTGAAGACACCATCATCACTCTTGCAAGTCTGGATTCCTCAATTCTCAGGAACTTACATAGAAGCTCGATTTGACTCGATTGGCATCATGAAACTGCCTCACATCCTTAAGAGATCCGGAGCAGACAGAGAAAAGTCCTGCGTTGCAGTGCTTGCACAGGAAGTGACTCCAGCAAAAGGGCACAGAAAGTTGCAATTCTTCCTGTTTTCATTCAATATTGGTGTGACTAGGACAAAAAGCAGCATCATTGTGAGAACTCTAAGAATTCAGACGTCAGAGCTGATTCATCTCCATTTCACTTATTGTGCAACACGCTTCAAACGAGCAGTGTGGCAAAACAATGACAAAACTTTTATACAAACTCGTCACAAAAGTCTTTTGCTTTTTATATTTTATTATTACATGGTTCTCTCGGATAGGTGATTCTGATTGATCAATTGTGAGGTCTAATTAAAGAACCTCACAGCTGCACATAAAATACTGCAATCCACACAACATAATGGGAGACATATCAGAGCTCAAAAGAGGACAAATTGTTGGTGCGCGTCTCGCTGGCTCATCTGTGACCAGGACAGCAAGTCTTTGTGGTGTATCGAGAGCTGTGGTATCCTGGGTAATGTCGGCATACCACCATCCAACAGGAGTAACTGTGGACGCAAGACTACCGAACCATTCTGGAGGACCATGTGCTCTAAATGGTTCAAACGTTGTACCCTGAATAGGGTTGTCAAAAGTACCAGTACTTCGGTATCAAGTTTTGTTAAAAATGTGATATGACCAGCATTCCCCTCTAGCATTTTGAGCGCTGTTGAGCAGATACTTAATCCCCTCTGATTGGCCATTGTGTTCATACGCTCAACAGATATGTCTGTGATTGGCAAGCAGCCAAATCAACAGTGCTCAAAATGCTAGGTGGGAATTCCGGTATCGTCACATTTTTAACATTTCAGTACCGACTTGGTACCGAAGTATCGGCACATATGACAACCCTAACCATGAAGGTGGGGCCATGTGTCAGCATGATAATGCACCAAGCATGCCACACGAGTCCTGAAAAGTGAAACCAAAGTGTCTCAATCGCCCCCAGGTGGCTGGATGCAGTATAGGTCATAAACCCCGCCCTCTCCATGAAGGTGAGACAAATTAAACTATCAAATTACACAACAAAATTTTTCCCCCAAAGATGGTTTCTGTCATTATAGGCTGTTTTTATCATGCTGATGTTAGTTATAGTGTTCATTCTTTAAATAAGTTTGGTTTTAGTCAGTTATTTGATGCTATAAAAAATGTGGGTTTTGACGTTATGATTATGGTAGTAGTCACTGAAGCACCAACAAACCTTCTTCTGGATCTTCAGGAGGAGGTTGGAGCTTTAACGTTAATTTCTACATTTCCAGAACTGTTTATTTCACACCAAAATAATGAGTTGTTCTGCTTTATTAACCGATTCTGCAGGATTGTGGGCGGGACCTTGATACCGCGCCTCCACTTCGTGCTCGCTTGAGACTCAAGATGTCAACGCCATATTGGCACACTGGCGACTTCACTTACTACAGTGGAAGAGAGTGAAGGTGCATCCTCCATCTTTTTTTTTTTACAGTCTATGTAATGTACCAATACACACAGCAAGACTGGTGACAGAGTGGTTTGATGAACATGAAAGTGAAGTTAAACATCTCCCATGACCTGCACAGTCACCAAATCTGAATATTACTGAGCCACTTTGGGGTGTTTTGGAGGGGTGAATCAGAAAATGTTTTCCTCCACCAGCATCACATAGTGACCTGAACACTGTTCTAAAAGAAGAACGACTCAAAATGCTAATGTTTAGACTTTTCCTAATTTTGCAGACACACAAAAGGCTACGACTTCCTTTTGCATCTCATTTTAAATGTTTCCCATCATGCCAAAAATACAGGGGCAGGCAAATTTCTGTGAAGTGTATGAATCAAGAGCAGAGTCCCTAAAGCCTCATTAACATTTCCTCATTTTACATTTAACAGTGATGACGCTGCAGGACGAAGACGCCCACTGAACCCTGCTGTACAAACGCCCGTCACATCAGCCATAATCAAGACAGAGCATCACACCGTGTCAATCATAGCTGCAGGAAGTGATGCGTGTTCAGATGCTTAACAACCGCGTGCATGAAAAAACTACATCAAATGATGCAGTCACCCTGTATTACAAACAAACGCATCCCAGAAGCCCTTTATCCTGACAAACTGTCCTGCAGTGACGTGAAACCTTACTTAATGTCCGACATTTCCAGTAACTAGAAGGATTAATAATTAAATATATGATACGATTTAATGATAACAAATTAGATGCACACATAAGTGATGAATAAAAATGACACTTGTCTAGAACACAAGTTGCCAAATGACAGATATAATGCCAATACTACACAATATATTTAAAAAAATTCTCATATTTACTAAAAAAAAAAAAAAATTAATCCGCAGAAAATGCTTATCTGCCAATGCTAATAATAAAACTGTTCTGTGGTCAGACGAATCAAAATTTGAAGTTCTTTTTGGAAAACTGGGACACCATGTCATCCGGACTAAAGAGGACAAGGACAACCCAAGTTGTTATCAGCGCTCAGTTCAGAAGCCAGCATCTCTGATGGTATGGGGTTGCATGAGTGCGTGTGGCATGGGCAGCTTACACATCTGGAAAGGCACCATCAATGCTGAAAGGTATAACCAAGTTCTAGAACAACATATGCTCCCATCCAGACGTCGTCTCTTTCAGGGAAGACCTTGCATTTTCCAACATGACAATGCCAGACCACATACTGCATCAATTACAACATCATGGCTGCGTAGAAGAAGGATCCGGGTACTGAAATGGCCAGCCTGCAGTCCAGATCTTTCATAGAAAACATTTGGTGCATCATAAAGAGGAAGATGCGACAAAGAAGACGTAAGACAGTTGAGCAACTAGAAGCCTGTATTAGACAAGAATGGGACGACATTCCTATTCCTAAACTTGAGCAACTTGTCTCCTCAGTCCCCAGACGTTTGCAGACTGTTATAAAAAGAAGAGGGGATGCCACACAGTGGTAAACATGGCCTTGTCCCAACTTTTTTGAGATGTGTTGATGCCGTGAAATTTAAAAACAACTTATTTTTCCCTTAAAATGATACATTTTCTCAGTTTAAACATTTGATGTTATGTTGTATTCTGAATAAAATAATGAAATTTGAAACTTCCACATCATTGCATTCCTTTTTTATTCACAATTTGTACAGTGTCCCAACTTTTTTGGAATCTGGTTTATTCATACATATATCAGCCAATGTCCACCCTTTCTCTAGATGATAATATCAGCCAGGAAAAAAAATTATCATACTGAAGAAATTTGTATATATTTGGTTTTTATTACTGAATAATACACTATAACTCTCACAATGAAGAAATCTTACAACTCAACGCCACAAAGCTAGCGTTATGGTCAGGGCGTTTTACAGTAATTTCTAGGGCGTTAGGAGTGTTTATAGCACGTTGTTGTGGTTTTCTAGCAGACTGTGCTAGAGAGATCAGTGTTGTTTGCTTGCCCAAGTCACCGTCAAATCTTTAATCTGGTTTATAGATATGAAGCGGGTCCGTAATGTAAAGTGTAATCGCTTATGAAAGTCTAACAATTAGACTGAAGTATCATTACTCCAGTCTTCAGTGCCACGTGATCCTTTGAAATCATTCTGATATGTTGATTTGCTGCTCAAGAATGATTTAAAAAGTTGTAGTGGGTGTAGTTAATATTTTGTGCATATATTTATAAACTCATCATACGACTCAAATGATTCATAAAGCATGTAAATACACAGGATTCACGCGCACATGCAGGTGAGTGCAGTTTACTGACCCAGATAAAGCACAGTGGGGATGAAACCCCAGCGGATGATGAACTGGCCGCACTGGAACACCTGCTGCAGCCGCTGCTTGCTCTCTTTGCTCAGTTTGGTCATGATTTCGATCAGATTTGATCAATTATCGTCTCCGGATCCGATGTGGAGCAGTGAAGGGCACGGAAGAGCGCAGGAACCACGTGTATGCCGTAAAGTGTGCGGCGGTGTTCCTGTGGTAACCGTTTTGCGACAGTCGCAAAATGGCGGCCCACTGACACCTAGCGGCCACACAAAGGACATCGAGACACAGCAGGCACAATGTAGAGATTTTATGTAACGTCTTCTGATTTATTAGTCATTTATTTATTGTAAAAATGCGTCATGAATGCTAAACTTAATATTGTATGTAAATGTATGCATTTTGACAATTTAGTTGAATACCTAATTGATGACAGATAAATAACAGAATCCGTCAAACGTATATTTCATATTATCACTTATTACACTATATAATTATATGACCTATATATACAAGATTTTAGGGTTAATTTACTATGAATTCAGATTTAATGTTTTGGCTCAATTGGGACTATATGATGATGAAAAAAAAAAAAAACCCCCACAAAGAACTAAATAACTGCATGAATTATAACAATTATTAAATTAAATAATAAAAACATTAACTTTCCAATCCTACAAATATAAATGAATTATGTACACAACCCTCATTAACAAATAGACATTTAATTTTAATATAAAATAAATTCACAGATCACTATTGTTCATTTAATCTATATCCAAACTATTCAGGTGGAATAAATCTATTTTAATTAAAAGTTGATTAGATTAGAAGTTGATTATAAAAATCTCGAGGCATGCTGAAATAGAAATCTTTATTTTCAGAGACTGTAACCATGTTATTTTTTTGATGAAAGGCAAAAAAATGACTTTAGTACAATAATATTTACAGTTCACAACAAAATATTCACATTCTCAAAATAATCTGAATACAGACAACCACTGTTATTGATGACCCACTTCAAATTAAAAGCACAAACCATTAATGACCAGAAAAATATCTTCAAAAAACATGTCTTCCTTAAAAAAAAAAAAAAAAAAAAAAACAACAAAACCAGATAAATATTGATGCAACAGCACAGTGATGCACCAATGAAAAAAAAGAAAGAAAGAAAAAAAAAGCTATAATTAGTCCAAGAAAAAAAAAAAAAAAAAAAAAAATCACTGATTTATCCTTAATTTTCATATGAAGAAATGATTTCTGGCTTATAATCACACTGTTTTCTGGGTCTCTGCATTGAAAGTATGACATCAGTATGACACACGAGCAGCTGCTGGACTCCCATAATACCGGTTCCTCATCTGCCGCGTGTCACAGCATCTCTTATGGCCTTACGCATCCTCACATACAGCAACTCAAACAATAACCATATTGCTTTTCAAATACCGCATGAAAAACGCTGTAAACGAAGACGACTACTGTTTTGTTTTGGTGTCTTAATTCCACCAGATTTTTCACTCCGAGCATCCAAATTCCCATGGAAACAGTGTGAAATGATGGCTTCGCTTCAAGCCCAGTGCATGCTGGGATACAAAGAGGAGGGGAACCGCTGCGAACGCACACATTAAAAAAAAACAACACAAATCTTAATACGGTTCAGTATGTGTGATCTTCTCTCAAACATTCCCAAAACAGATACAGCATTAAAAAACACACAATACAGCTCATAAATCACATGTAAACTTCATTGATCGACTTCAGGAACAAACTGGGAAAAAAGTGAAAGTTTTTTTTTTAAAAACACTTACTTCAAAAATACATGACTTTGGTAATTATACACAACCATAGGGGAAAAAAACAGACAGACTTCCTGTAAGGTGCAGTTTTGTGCCACAAGATGGCAGTAGCGCCACGTCTGTATGTGTTAGAGTCACATTACTGGAGTCAAAAACCAAAGTTTAGGGTCACAGGTCAGATGTCACGTGGATACTGATGGTGGGCGAGCGCTGCCGATGCTGGTGGGCGGGGCTTAGGTGCTCCAAATAGGCCACACCCTCGTCTTGCAGGCCACCTTCGGAAACGTGATTGGAAGTGGGACTGGACGCACGGCTGGACGGCTGGTTGCCGGTGGCGGCGGCGAACACGTTGCTGACCTGCTCGAAGGAGCGCGAGAAGACGGCGCTGGCAGTGCGCGACAGGCTGAGCGAGCCGCTCTTAGGCACTGATTGGCTGGCCGTCAGCGTCAGGCGTTTGAGTGACAGGAGCTCCAGGTTCTCGCTCATGGCGCGGACGGCTGCCTGCTTGCGTGTCAGCTGATCCATGCCCATGGCCGCGTCCTTCTCCTTATCCTTGTCTTTCTCCTTGTCTTTGCTGGATCTTCCCGTCAGGCGACGCAAACCCTTTCCCGCCGGCTTCCCGGCGCCGGCGCTGTTGCTGATCACGATGGTCGGCGGGCTGCCCTGACCGCCGGACGCCTGCGTGCAGATGCCCTCGTCCACCTCCGCGATCTCCGTCAGCTCATCCGGGGAACCCAAATCCACTGCGTCTGTGGGCGGAAGAGACGAGAGCACAGATTTATCCCTCTGGAGAGCTGAGATTTAAAAAACACTTCCTAGAACTGTCCTGCTGAATGAAATCCAATTGTTTCTTACTCATTTTAGGGTGATGGTGGCAAAAATTGTGCTCTTTATCACAAAATATTATATGCATTTTGGAGCATTTTAGCTTTTGACAACCATTTGTAAGACGAAGAAGTCTTGTATTATCTCTTAATCACTAGAAAAATTATTCCTCTCTTCCTCTGAGTCAGGTACAACTCAAATTCTCAGCTGATTGTCACATATTTGACATTATTTTATGCATAATCCTGATTTTAATGTTAGAATTATGGCCAAACTTGACAGATTTTGTCAAAAATGGCTTATTTATGAAGTTATGTAAAGCCCTTGGATGAATATTTTTCCACTCTTTTGCAGATTGAAAGTTAATTGATACATTTTGAATACTAAAACAGAAACTTCTGACAACTGAATGCTTGTCATTTTAAAAAAAGTTAATGATATATATATATATATATATATATATATATATATATACACACATATATACATATATACATACATATATACACATACATATATATGTGTGTGTGTGTGTGTGTGTGTGAAATATAATATATCATTTATATATTATTTATATACAGTATAAAAGGTAAATAAGTATAAATCTCACAAAGAAATATCTAGGTCATATCTAGGTCACCCCAAAAACAATTTTAATAGTATTAATTTACTATTATTTATTATTATTATTAGAATTATTTAATTTATTTAATTTTTATTTTTGTGGTGAATTATTACATGGGTATTTCTTTGTGAGATAAAATAAAATAAAATAAAATAAAATAAAATAAAATAAAAAAATAAAAAAATAAAATAAAATAAAATAAAAAGAAATATCCTTGTCATATTAGAAAAAAAGAAAAGAAAAAATGTATGAAAATTACAATTTGAAAATTAAGCCTGTTTTCTTCTGCTGCTTATGATTTTTTTTTTTTTAAAAAATCACAAAAGTTCATTTTCCCCTAAATTTCTCCTAGATTCGGGTTTTGAAAATCAAAAACTTTGTAATCATTAAATTACATAGTTTTAGAAATAGGGGTATTGAAATTTACATGAATGTTTTCAGAAAATGCATTTTTAATCAATGCATCTCGTGCAATATGGTTCAGAAATCACATTTAAGAGCATCAGCAGGATACACAGATGAAAACAACACCAGACCTCAAACTGCACAAATATCCTTCTATAAGAGAGTTAAAAGAGTGTTTTTAGGGAAATAAAGGGTCGCCTACAAGCAGGTGTTTCAGCAGAGGGAGCTGTTGGCAGGAGGGATGTTTTTAGGGAAAAGGAAGGAAGTGTCCGACATCACAAACAAGAAGCTCAAACTAGAAGAGAAAGAACAGACTGACATGACAGGAAGTTCAGATGGAGTCTGACACAAAAGTTCTGAAGACTGTTTTCTGTTGGGATGCATAATACATGGCAACCGTATTGGTAATGGACAAAATTATGTGCTCTAATTTTCATGAAACATCCTCTGAAGGTTTGCTGATGGTTATATCAGACGCATCATTTCCTGTCAGTCTTGTCTTGTTTCTCAGGCATCTAAAGGGAGGTCGTTTCCCTTGGCAACCCAGTGGATAAGTGTCGGGAAAAGAAGGTTTCGTAAATCGCTTTTCTGAAAGCAGCATCGTGAGACGGGATTTAAGCAGTGCAGGTCATTTCCATAATTGGTTAGCTGTGAGTTCAAGAGGTTTGATTGGATGGAAAACACTCGGGGGCGAAACGCAGAATGGAAAAAAACAGAAATATGGAATGAGTTGCGAATGCGACAGAAATAGACGCAAGAGTGTGAGACAGAACATCAGAAAAATCAGGGTCATTCACAAAGTCAAGGAGATGATTTCAGGATTCTGTTCATAACAGATAGAGGAATATTCCAGATCAACAGAAGCTCGATCCACACCATTTGAGGTATAATGTCAATCACCACGAACATTTTGATTCATCTTTAAGTAAAAAATAATTCAATAAATATGAATAATAATACTAATATATTTATACAATAGTTGTAATAATTGTGTCTAATTACAATATATAATTATTATATAATAAATAAATATTCATTTAAATAAATAATAAATTAATAATAATAATAATAATATACTTATACAATAATAATAATAATAATATTTATTTACAATATATAATTTATTATATAATAAATAATTATTGAAATAAATTAATTAATAATATATTTAATTATAATAATTGTATCTAATTACAGTATATAATTCAATATGTATTAAATAATGAATATGTATTTAAATAAAAAAAATATAATAATATACTTATCTATTTACAATATATAACTTAATATATAATAAATAAATATTCATTAAAATAAATAATAATAATATATTTATTTATTTATTTATAATAATTGTATCCAATTATAATATACAATTCAATATTTAATAAATAAATGATACATATTTATTTAAATAAATAATTAATAAAATAATATATACAATAATTATAAAAATTGCATCCAATTACAATATATAATTTCATATATAATAAATACGTATTTAAATAAATAATAAAATAATCTTATACAATAATTAAAATAATTTTATCAAATTACAATATATAACTTAATATGTAAAATAATGAATATGTATTTAAATAAAAAATTAATAATAATATAATATACTTATCTAATTACAATATATAACTTAATATATAATAAATAATACATTTAATTATAATATTGTATCTAATTACAATGTTTCAATATATAATAAATATTAATTTAAATTAATTAATTAATAATAATAATACACTTTATAATAAATTTACAATATATAATTTAATATATAAATATGTAAAACTATATAAAATATATATGCATGCACACAAACATGTAGATGCACATTATTAGAAGTTCATCCGTCTAAACAAATAAATAATAAATTGATTTAATCTATATCTATATAAAAATAAATAATTTCTTGTGTTAATGGAAATTGTGCCACTAATGCTGTGCATAAAGCTTTACCTTTGAACCAGACACATTCCTTCAGGAAAAGCCAAAGTTGCTCGTTGATACTCTTTAGGGTTTACATATCATAAATAATTGACACGCTTATCAAGACGCTCCGCCCCACACAAAGTACCTCTGGGCCCGAGGGGAGAGGGGAGGGGTGTGCGGGACGAGGGGGTGGGGTGGGGTTCTAGAACTGAACCCGCCCCGCGGAGGGCGTCCCGTCCTCTAGGTGCCTCCGCACGGACTTCTGCCTCCTGACCTCTTGACCTCTAGGGTCGACCCCCACCTCTGTGGCGCCCCCTAGCGCCTCCCCCTCCGTCCTGCTGCGAAGAGCCTCTCCGTTGGCCAGTCGTTCCCCGCTGACCCCCGTTACGCTAATCTCAGGGATGGGCCCCGTCGGGCAGGAGTCAGGGGAGTCTACACTGTCCTCCTGAGACTCTGAGACACACATACGGACACATGCATGATGGGTGACGTGATGTGACAAATGGAAATCAAATCTGAAACATCTCAAGACAAACATTAACAGAATCAAAATCATAAGATAAAAATGGACAAAGATGACAATGACATGAAAGCGAATACTACTTTGAATTACATTATAAAATATTTAATTATTTTAAAATAAAATGTAATTTAATTTTATAAAATTAAATATATAAAAAAATATAAAACTAAAATTATAAATTAAATGTTTTTATAAAATAAAATTATAATAAAATAATATAGATACAGTTATCATTAATTATTTATTATATTAATATTATAATTAAATCAATTTGTTATAATAAAATATAATTATTAATTTATTGCAACAATAGAATTGAACCATTATATTATAATATTTTATAACAACTATAATATTAATATATAATGAATTCATATATAATATTAATATTTAATGAAAAGAATAAATTAAATTAATAATTAAATTATATTATAAAATATAATTATATATAAATTAGTAACATTTAATAATTAAAATTCACAGTTATTAAAATTAAATATATTACAAAAAACTATTATTTTATACTAATTATAATTTATTATAATTATAATACATAGATATTTGTAAATGTAAATCCAAATTAAAAACTACTTTATCTTATGAAACACCCGACTCCAAACACTACACCTAATATTACAGTTAAAGAAATAATTAAGAAATAAACCATATGATTTGAGGCACAAATAATTTACAACATTTGATGGGACGATTTAGACACCAGAATTGTCAAATTTAAGGTTAGGGTTCAAATCACTAGCCCAAGCACTAGTAACGATGACTCCTAATGACTGCGTTTGGTGCTTAATTGTGGCTGACGAGCAGAAAACCCTTCATTACTTCTGAAACGACTGAGCACTAATTAGTCAGATGGCGTCGTGTTCCGATGGGAGAGATCAACGTCACAGCGAACGGCTGGATGCACGTCAAAGTTGAAAAACTGTGCCAAATACCACATTATTACTATCATTAACCCGCAGAAATGCGAGCAGGAATCCCACTCTGGCCTGAGTCATCGAAACATCAGGATGTGGGAAAAACCGCCGGAGAGTTTTAATACTACGGCATCAAATCCGTCAGCTGTTTCAGGAAGTGTGAGTAACTATGGCAACCATCTGCGCCTCCGACCGAGGCGAACATGCGAAGCCCCTCATCATCCACGGCTGTCAGCGGCTCACCGTGGCGTTTCCAGCGATGACCTCGGATAGACAGGCTGGTGACGGCGTTCCGGGAGATCCGAGGGGCTGTGGGCGTGATTTCCACCTGGATGGAGCGAGTTCCCTCTTTATTGGACTTCAGAGTAGCGCCGTGAAGAGACGATTTGATGGCGTTTCCCACCTGAGAAAGATCAAACAAGACAAAGCTTTTTATATACAGCCATGCAGATATATCTTCTGTGGTTTATATCCATCACATGGCCCAGATGGCAAATTAGGGGCGTAAAAAATGCACAGATGCATCTGACAATGACAATTCAATGCATTATTGTATATTCCGTTAAAAAAATGCGCTGAATGCATTTGACAACGAAAAATCAATGCATTGGGCATCACTTTATAATATATTCCATAAAAAAAAAAGTGTTAATTTCTTATCCAAAACACAATTGATGACCTGACTGCAGTTGCAAATGTTACAAATCAAAATTATTGTTTTTCAATAAATATAATATACATTACGTTTAATATATATAAGTATGTGTGTGTGATGTGTATGTATATATATATATATATATATATATATATATATATATATATATATATATATATATATATATATATATATATATATATATATACACACACACACACACAGTATATTGACAGTATATACTTTTATATACTATATATATAATTTTATAAAACATTTCTAATTTAATATATATGATTTGTATATAACATACTCATGTATAAAATAAGTTGCAATTGATTTATACATTTATATTAATACATATATATGAATATATATAATAATAAAAAAAAATATATATATATATACACACACACACAATTTTGCAACTTTGCAACCATAAATTGTTATAAATCATCATAAAATTACTTTTAATCAAATATTTTAAAAATATATAATTTTTAAAAATAAAAAAAAATGTATATATATAAAATATACTGACAATTTTTTAACTTATGTAAATTGCAACTATAAATTGTTATAATTCATAATAAAATTACTTTTAATAAAATTAAACAAATATAATAAAATAATTTCTTTTAAATTCATTATATATCATACATATATATAATATATTCATGTATAAATAAAAGTTGCAACATTGTTATAACATATGAATAAGAATATATATTTATACTATATATATTTAATATACAATCGTTTTGTAATTTGGAACTGTTTGTAAATTGCTATGAATCATAATAAAATTACTTTTTACTTTTAATAAAACTAATAAAATTACAAATATACCTTTTTATTTTGAAAAATTATTGTATTAAAATGAATTTATTATACAGACAGCTGCAAATTATTCATCCATTCTGATTTTGCATATACATTATATACATTATTTCATATATATTTTATTTAATTTCAGTAACGGCTCATTATCAAATCAAATCATTGTCAGAGTAAATATTTACTCCTCTCAACAGAACTAATTCCTTGTCTATAGCCTGTTTTTGCAGTGTTGTAAGTGGTTGTGTTTCTGTCACAATGCCACAGTTGGCCATTCTAACGGGATCAGTGAATGAATTTCAGAAATGTTGGTAATCTGCGGAGCTTTAGCTGGATTTCTGTAATCTTTGCTCAAGCGTGAGGGATCTAAAACCCACCAGCAGGGCCTCTGGGAAGAGCTCCAGCTGTGCTCGATACAGCACATCATCCAGAGCCTTGGAGCCCAGGTCCACTTCACCGTTACACCTGCACAGCAGACGGACACACACACGTTCAACGGATCGCTTGTAGAAACATAACATATCTGTCATTCTCTACTCACCCTCATTTCACTCCAAAACCATATGGTGTTATTGGTCATTGAAACAAAAAAGGAGAATTAATTCTTTTTAATCAGCCAAATGGAAATGATTATTGGCAGATGTCGATCATCTCAAAATGACTGAATAAAGGCCAAATACTGAAAAATATTCCATATTCTTATATGGAATATTTTTCCATACAAGGGTGACCGCATTTGTCAAAATCCTTATGTTTCTCAGAAAAAAAAAAAAAAAAATCAAGGTATATAGAGTGTTGGAACAAAATGACTGAGTAGAAAAAAAAAGTAAATATTATATTTCAAAAATATGTACTTAATTAACTATTTATAAATTTAGAATCTGATACAAAAGGGAACAACTTATTTTTAAATTAGCCAAATGGAAATAATAATTGGCAGATGCTGATAATCTCAAAATGGCTAAATACTGCCACAAAAAATAAAATAAAATAAAATAAAATAAAAAATAAAATAAAATAAAATAAAATAAAATAAAATAAAATAAAATAAAATAAAATAAAATAAAATAAAATAAAATAAAATAAAATAAAATAAAATAAAATAAAATAAAAAATAAAATAAAATAAAATAAAATAAAATAAAATAAAATAAATCAAGGTATAAGGTTGGAACAAAAGGATTGAGTAGAAAAAAAATAATTAAAAACATTTTTTAAAAATTATTAAATAATTATTTTTAAATGTTGTAACTGATACAAAAGGGCACAACTTTTTTTTTTTTTAAGCCAAATGGAAATAATTGGAAGATGCTGATAATTTCAAAATGGCCAAATACTGCCACAAATCCAATTTTTGACACCTGTCAAGATCCTTCAAAAATATCCTTTTGTGTTCCACAAAAAAAAAGAAAAATAAATAATAAAATAAAAAATATTTTTTTATTATTTATTATTTTAATATTTTATATTTTATATATTATATATTATTTTATTTTAATTAATTTTATTTTATTTTAATAATTAAAAAAATAAAATAAAACAGGGTTGGAACAAAATTATTCAGCAAAAAATTATTTAAAAAATAAGTAAGTTAAATAACTATTTCTATTTAATTCATCTATTAAATAGCAAACATTTAACAAGTTTCACTTTGACCCATGTTAAAGTGAAACTGAATCATCTTACAAGAGTATGAAACAAATGTGTGAATAATGATGATGTGGGGAGGGTGTGTCGAGTCTCGAGGCCATGCCCCATCAGACAAACGTGTGGATAATGGTGACATGGGTGTGGTCTGCTGAGACGTGAGGCCACGCCCTCATTAGTCACTCACAGAAACATGTCTGATAACAGGTTTGGTTGGCTTCTGCTGTCTTTTGTTTCGAATCACTCACAGTGCGAAATGAATCCCCGTGATGAGCTGCACCAGGAACTCTGACGTGACCATCAGCCGTGCGCTGATGCCTTTATACCGCCGCACCTGTTGCCTTGGATACCCACAGATAGAAACTCTGAAAAGAGAAGAATACATCAGCAAACAGACTGAAATGAACTAACATGTCAATTTTGTTGGTCTGACTGCGTTCTAGATATCAGTATTGGCCAATGAAAAGCCGACTGGTTTAAATTCATCACGATGATGATCAGGCCATGATGAAATATGACGAGACCTTTGACCTGCAGTCGAGGGAAATGATCTTTAATAACTCCGCTGTAAATATCAGCTGATTGGTTAAGTAATCAGTCATGTGATCATAACTCAATGTATGACGCGGCTTAAATCACTGTGGGAAAAGACCAATCGCAGGTCTAAGTCTGTTCAGGTTCAGGTCTATAAGAGGATCAGGGTGATTGGAAGCAGAGAGGATCATGGGAGGATATGAGATGAAGAGGAGCATTATCCACACAAACACCTGACCTGAAGGCCTGAACAGCATGCCATCCCATAATGACTGAATGGGGAGAGAACGTCTGTGGACTTCCTTAACTTAAATTATTAGTTGAACAAAACGGGTTTTTTAAATCTAGAGAGGATGGTTGATATGATTCTGATATATAAAACACAATTTGACAGCAATAAATAAATTGTACACAAACTAGGTGAAATTAAATAAACACTTATATTACTTACTATTTATTCACATAAATGTAAATAAATAAAAATAAACAAAACATGAATAATAGATAAAAATGTATTTGAATAAGTAAAAAATATATATAAATAAATATATTTATTAATATTTGTATTTATTTAAATACATTATTTATTATTCATGTTTAAATAAACAAATAAAAAAATAATAAAATAAAATATTTAATATATAATAATAATAATAATAATAATAATAATATATTTAAATAAATAATGCATTTAAATAAATTAATATATATTTACCAACAGCCTTGGCAATGGATAATAATAAAATAAATGAAATAAAATGTATTTAAATAAATTGATTTAAATAAATAAAAAATACATTAATAATTTTAAATAAATAAAAGTTTTTTTTTTTTTTAATGAATTTAAATATTTATTTATCTACCAACAGGCTTGGCAATGTATAAATTAATATATATTTTTATTTTTAATTAATTTGGGAACTGATACAAAAGGGATTAACTTCTTTTTAATCAGCTAAATGGAGACTGGCCAATGTTGATATTCATGGAAGTCAGATATCAGGAAAAATGATTGCCCTGGCTGATATACTGGTCCAAGTGTGTAGGTTTGGTTTAAAGCTTGGCAAGGACACACTTTAAAAGACAAGAGTAAGATTATATATTTTCTAAAGCAAACCAGCAATTAAAGCAGTGAATCATATAATATTGATCAAGCTCAAAATAATGGTGTTAAAGAAAATTGCTCAAATGTTTATGGGAACATTTCAGACACATCCCTACCTAAATCTATGCCTATGTATCGATCCATCACAGCCCTCAGGCATCATAATAAAATAAAACCTGATTGAATGTGGTGGTTTTCAGGACTAGTGTGTGTGTGTCATATGTCAAACCTGGAGCTGAGCTGACACAGTGACTGCAGGGATGAACTGGTCATGTAGCTCAGAGCCGCATTATAACACAGCAGCAGAAACGTCAGGACTTCAAACCTGAAAAACACGACCACCACCACCATCATCATCAGAATACCACTTCAAACTGCGTCTGAAATACATCATTAAATCCACTTTAACCCCCCCAACACACACACACACACACACACACACACACACACACACACACACCACTCATTTGCGGATTAAAAATTGATGACTTAAATAAAAGCATGGAGCGCAATATGAATATTTGATGTGGCGCGCACCTGTTCTGTGCCGTGAATGTCTCTCGCTGCAGGTGGGGGCCGCTGTAAACCACTCGACTCAAGCCGTGATTGGCTAAGGCTCCTTCCGTCAAGGCCAGGGAGCCAATGGAAGACGGCTGGAGGCGGGGCAGAGAGACGGTCAGAGCGAGAACAGCTGCAGATCAGGATCAGGACGTTTGATTGACTCACCTCGTGGTAAACTGACGGCTTGGATAAGGAAGGGATGGTGAACGACAGCACTTTACTCTGCCCGTCTTTATCAACGATTTCCTGAAATAAACATGAAGACAATCAGGATTGATTTGATTCAGACACATGAACAGGGAACATGTAAACAAACATACAGCATCATATTGACATCAACAAAAAATATTGTTACTGTATTGAATATATATATATACACATGGCTATAACCTAAATTACACTGAATTCAAGTAATCTAGGAATAATCATATTTATAAGATGAGCTCATTTACCAAGGGAAACCCTTTATTGTATTTTGTGTGCTTTTGGTGAAGAAGAACAGCAACAAAAGCTTGCCATAAAACAATACTCATTAAGCTAGTTTATGAAACAACAGCCATTAAAAACAAAGAAAAAAGATTTCCCATTAGTCTCTTTGGCAGAATCATAAAACACACAGATGATGCATCAATTACATTACAATTCATCTAATGTGTATCGTTCTGCATGCCTGAAGTGTTCATTTTATTTCAATCAAAACTCATCTAATTTTAATATAATACATAGATAAAAAGCAGTATTTTACAAAAAAAAAAAAACTTATTTTATATTAAATTTTTTATATTTAAAAAATTATAGAAAAATTAGCAAATAATACACAAATATTTCCCCCCAAATAATATAATATAATTATTATGTATAGAAAAATGTATTAAAAATAAAAAAAATATTTCCCCCCAAAAAACCATATAATGACTCAATTTATTTATTTTTTAACTTGGTTTACTAAAAAAAAATATATGAAAGAAAAAGTTTGTGCGTATGTGTGTGTATTGATGGTTTTGCAATATTTGTTTGTAAAGCATATAAATGTCCATTTAATTTCAATCAAAACTCATCTATTTTTAATAGAATGCACAGAGACAAAAAGTAATAAAAAAAATAAAAAAATGTTCATAATTTTAAATATCTATATAATTTTATTTTATATTTAAAAAAAAATTATATCAAATATTAGTGAAATATTTCCCCCAAAAATCATGAATTATTATGTATAGAAAAATGTATTAAAAATTATAAAAAGCAATGACACTATTTATTTATTTTTTTTTGACTGCTAAGATGAATCTCTAAAATGAATTGGTTCTCTTAGTGCTATGAAAGAAAAGGTGTGTATGTGTTGATGCTTTTGCAATATCTGTATGTAAAACGATGTTAATTGTCTATTTCATTTCAATCAAAACTCGTCTATTTTTAAT